>OY821518.1:60343291-61598291 GCA_963682025.1 Cordilura impudica | reverse complement strand
TTTGCGTACTGTTCCCACATATGTTAGTTTCCTTTCCTGCAGTTCTTTTACGAACTAAAAAGTGTAAAAAAAATTGTCGCCTGTTATATTTTGTCCTTTCAAGCCTTCTGTTAAATCCAAAACAACGCATTGCCCTTGGTTCTTTTCAGGCTGTGCATTTCTAGGCTTACCAAGGTATGGTTGCATTTTCCACACGTAGCCTACTTAGAGGCCAGCGATAACCAAAATTTCAAACCATATTTTGCTGGCATTGATGGTATAAACTGTCGAAAACTACATCGCCCCCTGAATGCAACAAGTTGCTCATCAAGTTGCTCATCATCGTTACAATTGTAAAACTTTGGAAGAAGTTGTTCCCAACGGTCCCACAGTTTACGAATGGGAGCAAATTTATCGCAACTACGCATTTGTGTGCTCTGAAAATGGGGCAACCAAATTTTGCATTAAATAAACCATGAACATCTTCATTTTTTCCACTTTCAGTAATAGATTTTATATTAGCCAACTATTTTGCTGAAATAAAAAAACAAGATTATACAAACCGACATGCGCCTGCAAGAATGAGCACAGCAATATATGCGCGCAATGCGTCTTCATCAATATCTTTCCACTTGCCACCAATCTTGACCCTGTCGTACTTATTAGTTCTTCTGATGATAATTCTTTCTATTGGAGGCGGAAAAAACAACAAAAAAGCTGAGAGAATGTCACTGCATCTGGACACTGCAAATCGAGTTGCTCCTGGTTGCGTTGAGATAATATTCTCAGCCGTAGCTCCAATAGGCTGAGGTAATGGAGTGGCACTCCAAACCATTTTGGTTTTAACAATAAAAAACAGATCAACAGAGCTAGCTGCAGCTAGGACGGGTTCCGGTTCAGTATCTGTTTCAGAAGAACTTGTTTCGCTATTTCTGAAATATAATCAAATTCCGAATCTGAAATATCGGAGTCACTTTCTGCATTGAGCAGTTCTCGCATCTGATCTTCGTTCAAGTTTGCCATGTCGTAAGTAAATCACGTCGGAACTATTGAAAACAACTCACAAAATGAACCAAGCAGTACAAATATTTGTGCTAGTTTACAACAAAAATCAAAAAAGGGAAATCCCACAATTGTCTTTTACATTAGCTATCCTGAGTAAAGAAAGATGCAAAAAGGTGAATCCCTCAACAAATTTTTACAATAGCTGTGTTGAGTAGAGATTTGCGCTGGTCACGTGATTTGCGTGGTTCACGTGAATCACGCGTGAGCGTGAGTTATTTTAATTTTACTGACGTTAGTAGTGCGTGGGTAAAGAAAAATTCGAGTGAGTGATTCATGAGAGATTATAAAATTTCTTTGCGCTGGTCACGTGATTTGCGTGGTTCACGTGAATCACGCGTGAGCGTGAGTTATTATAATTTTACTGACGTTAGTAGTGCGTGGGTAAAGAAAAATTCGAGTGAGTGATTCATGAGAGATTATAAAATTTCTTGCGTGACCGTGAGCCAAAATTCACTCACGCGCCCTTCTCTAGCATTGAGTAAAGCTTAAATTAATAATATTTAGGGAGAAGTGATCCAAAATAGATACAAATATAAGATTAAATGGTTATTTTGTATGAATATTGAAGTATGGACCAAATGGTCCATTAACCTAACATTCGTAAGTTTTTTTCTAACCTAACAGCAGGGTTAAAGGAAAAACCTAAGCTTTCTTTCGAGCAAAAATAAATTTCCTTTTTTGAAAAAAAGTCCAAAAAATTTTTGGTTTTCCGAAAGACTGAAGAAATAGCTATCTAAACTATTTGGGACAAATTTTTCTACAAATAAATTTTGTCCCCCTATAACTCAGAGAGTTCTGGACCGATGTTGTTGAAAAATTGTGTCTAATACAATAGGATTAACCTTAGTGCAAATTTGATATCGATCGGGTGACATCGGTTTCAAAAGTTGGATCACTTTACACGAAACGCCCCGTATATACTTCCAAACAAATAATTTAATATTTTTCAGGTCATAAAAAAAAGTTAAATTCTGAAAATTTATTACTGCTATTTTTCATGTTCTATGAAAAACAAACTTTATACGAATATAAATATTTAAAGAATAAACTTACTTCTTCCTAGTTTTTGTCATATTTTTTGATAGTCATACAAGGAAAAGAATATTGGCAGTTTGTTAGCTATAAAAACGAATATATGTTGGTATAAAATAATATGACAAAAATACTTTTTGTTTATTACAGAAACCCCATGTTAGTACAAGCAAAGAATGTGAATAAGAAAAAAGTTATAAAACCAAGGGAATGTACAAACGAGTATAGTATTCAAAATTATTACGAAAATTTACGAAAAACAACAACAGAACTTTAAGGAAAACAATAAAACATATCGTATAATTAAAAGGCGGCCAAGGTGGATCATACAATGCGCTTCATTATGAATATTGTTAATGAATGATGCTTGTAAATAAAAAATGTAAGGTCAAAATGTTGAGCTATTAAATTAAATTATACTTTTTTCGTACTTGAGGGCCCGATAAATAATAAGAAGTATTTCGCAAACTTACCGCTACCTTACTGTAGTGCTTTGTAGGGTATCAAAAATAATCTTCTGTTTTTCGGTATACATACTCGTTTAATAAAACTATAAGTTATATAGTGAGTGAAACATTTTGTTTTGCTATATCTTTAAATATATAAATGTTCATGTATGCTGTACGTTTGTTCAGACTCATATCTGTGTTACTTAACTAAGATTATAAATACATATAAACACGTACACAATAAGAATGTTTGTTTTTTCATATATTTTCTTCTCGAGGATAAGAGAACTACAAACGGATAAATGTAGACTTAGTGACGCCTGTGAAAAGAACACATTTTTGTGTTTATAACACACCATTTATGTATGTTTTTCATTTTATTTGTATTTCTTTATAAGAACATGTGTATGAAATTTTATTTCAACTTATGAAAAGCCAATGGTCAATGCTTCGACATCTTTGACTTTAAGTCTTTAATAGATTGTATGTGCTATGAATCGATAAATACACTGATGACTTATTACTTGTAGCATAGAAATATTAAATAGTTTTCTAAATATGCTTAAGTTTAAAACAAAATTGTAAAGAGAATTACACGTTTTTAGAAATAAAAGGTTAAAACATGGTAGATAAAAAAAATTATTGAATGTAAAGAAAAATTTAAAAGTAAGAAATAGGAATTGAAAATTGAATTTGAGGTGCAATTAAATTTTTCATGTCGTTTACTAGTATTTCTTTGTGTAGTTTTCTAAATCTGGATCTTAGAACTTGCTTAACTTGTATTAACAGTTTTCTTCAGAAAACCATTTTTGACAAGCCTAAGTATGATGCCGTGACCACTAACTTCATAAATATCATCACTTTATTTTAGAACCCATTGTGATTTTTTATTGGGCCAAAAATTTACCTTTAAACTTTATACTTTGTAGCCACAGAGTAAAATAAGTATATATATTATATATTATATATTATATCCTAACCCGGCACACGTTATTCTGCGTAAAATAATTATTTTATGTCTAAATTTATTTTGATATGTATTTCAATTGATACGTATGTATATATGTATTTCAAGAAGCTCAATGTGTTATTTTGAATACAGATTCTGTTTTCGATTTAATAAATTTAATTTTGTTTCACATATGTATGACCATCTCCGTCTGATGTTTATAAAAAAAGTATTATCTATATTACAATAGAGAGAAAGCTACATATAGTTAACCACAGCATAACAATGAATTTTCCAAGTCCAAGCCGCAAACCTGCATTGATTGTCATTGAGATTTGTTGATTGGCAATTGCATATGCCAAAGAAATTGGAAATTGTAAGACTATATACGAAATTAGAGAATCTGTAGAAAATGTCGTGATTCATGGCAATATAAAACGCTTTGGATTTTCCATTGATAATCGTCGCACAGTGGGGTCTTTTGACTTTTTTCGTTGCAAAAACGTTGATTAAAAAAATTGATTTCAAATCCAATCACTCCATTTAGTATTTCAATTTTGGGTTACATCATGCAAATTACTATCATAATTTATATGCAAATTTTTAAACTGTTTTAGATGGTTTTACTTTTTCCAACGGACGCATGCAAATTATTATTATAATTTATATGTTAATTTTAATATAGTTTCAAATGGTTTTAGTTGTTTCAAAGGACAAGTTCTGTAATCAGACTTATAGGTAAAGTTTTACATAATCAGAAGGTCAGTAAATTAAAGTTTTTTGAAACGCATGTCAGTTAATCTTTTGTAATAGTTGTTTCTGTTGAGATTAAAATGAAAAAAATAAATAAAAAATAAAAAACTACTAAACAAGTAAATAAAAAAAAATATATCTTTAAAAACTAAAAAATTTAAATGTTTAAATAAAAAACTAAAAAATAAAATATTCACTCTGAAATTGTCCGCGCAAAAGCAAGAAAATCCAATAGTTGCCAGTGACATTAGGATAACTGGTATACCAAGTGCGAACATACTCAATGAAAATTTACTTATAATATATGAGAAATTTTGTGAAGCCGTTAAAATTGCACATATATCATTTAAAACTATTTAGCGTGTTAAAAGTATTGGAAATAGAAAGAATATTGAAGATGTCCCAATATTAATTAAATTCTATATACCATATGACCGAAATTATATACTTAGAATGATAACTACTCATACTAAATCGACCAAATCTTCATTACAACTAAACCAAATCAGAATTATGAGTTCAAAGCCATTTTTTGTCAATAAAAATCTCAACCCTGCAAACCATCACATTTTAATCGCTGCTCGTAAGTTTAAAAATGAATACAAGATATTGTCTGCTTATACAAATACGGGTCTTGTATATATTCGAAAACTGTGAAGCGATGAATAAATAGAAATATTAAAAGAGTTATTTCCTTTTCGAAATAATGATGAATGCGATGACAGATAGAAGTGATGGTGCCTGATATGTGGTTTGGGTATAATGACTTTGTGCTGCTGTTTGTAACAACCAAAAATATTTGACCTAGACCCATCTTTAATTATACCGATCGAATCAGAATCACTTTCTGAGTTGATTTAACAATGTCCGTCCTCCTTCTGTCCGTCTGTGTGTCCATGTAAAGCTTGTAATCAAACTGCAGGTCGCAAATATGAATATATTTTGATGAAATTTGGTATATAAGCTTTTATCGGCCATGGGATGAACGCTATTGAAATTGGTGAGAATCGGTCCATGTTCAGACCTAGCCCCCATACAAATTACCCATATTAAATCGACATAAATTGCCATAAGATCCAAATTGTCATATAGATCTTACTCAAATTGGGTTTGTATGCGTTCATTACATCCACTAATGAGTAGTCCAAAAATGATGTCTTTGACCCCATATAGAGCTGCTTCCCTATCTTCACTTAAATCTATTAAAAAACAAAAATATTGCACTGATTCTTCTCAAATTTTGTTTGTACATATTTTTGCAAAATACAAGAGACTTTACCAAACATGATCAGGATCGGTCCATTTTTGGACCTAGTCCCTTTATAGATATAGCATCCGATATGAACTTTTTCATGTCTGCAGCAAAAAAAATTAATAAAAATCCCACTCAAATTTGGTTTTTGCTTATTTTCAATGTCCAGTTAGTTGGGCCTAAGAGATATGGTTTCTTAACGCAAGGTATAGGGTATCGTATAGTCGGTCTAGACCGACTATAATTTTCTTACTTGTTTTTTTTATAAAATTTTACAATTTTCTTATCACTTGATACATTTTATTTAATTATACCCTAATCCACTGTGTGGTTTTGGTATAATGACTTTGTGCTGCTGTTTGTAACTACCAAAAAAATTTGACCTAGACCCATCTTTTATTATACCGATCGAATCAGAATCACTAACTGATTCGATTTAACGATGTCCGTCCGTCCGTCCGTCTGTGTGTCCATGTAAACATTGTAATCAAACTGCAGGTCGCAAATATGAATATGTTTTGATGAAATTTAGTATATAAGCTTTTGTCGGCCACAGGATGACCGCTATTGAAATTGGTGAGAATCGGTCTATGTTCAGACCTAGACCCATATGAAAGCGACATAAATTGCCATAAGATCCAAATTGTCATATAGATATTAGTCAAATTGGGTTTATATGCGTTTATTACATCCATTAATGAGTAGTCCAAAAATGATCTCTATGGGACAACTCTTAGTCATAGTCCCCATATAGAGCTACTTCCCGATCTTCACTTAAATCTATCAAAAAACAAAAATATTGCACTGATTCTTCTCAAATTTTGTTTGTATATATTTTTGCAAAATACAAGAGACTTTACCAAACATAGGCAGGATCGGTCCATTTTTGGACTTAGTCCCCATATAGATATAGCATCCCATATGAACTTTTTCATATCTGCAGCCAAAAAAATTAATAAAAAACCCACTCAAATTTGGTTTATGCTTATTTTCTATGTCCAGTTAGTTGGGCCTATGAGATAGGGTCTCTAAACGCATGGTATAGGGTATCATATAGTCGGTCTAGACCGACTATAATTTTCATACTTGTTTTTTTTTTTGACTTTCTACTTCTTATCTGCTTTTCTTCATTTTAAAATAATTTGTTTAATCTATTTCTCCTTAGTTTATTTTTGAAATTATTTTATTCATTTTAAAATTTGTGTTATTTTTATTCCTTTGTAATTACCATTTATTCTAATAACATATAATTGTGTTGCTATCAAATCTGTGATGTATGATCTGTGGAATAGTAATAGTTCCAAAGATAAAGTTTTTAACATGCTAAGGATTCTGCCAAAACAAAAATTTGGACACAAAATTGTTCACATAAATGCACAAGGTCTTAGTAACAAGACAGATGAGTTTAGATATATTTTTGTTGCCTCTGGAGTTGACGTCATCGGCATATCTGAAACCTGATTCGATTCCTCAGTCAATGACTCAATTTTCAGTTTGCCGGGAAATAAACTATTTCGTGCTGATAAGAGAGCAAACGCTGGTGGCGACTCAATTTATGTGAGAACGGAGATAAATTGTTCCGTAAAGCCAAGATCAGAGCCTACAAGTGAGATTGAGTACCTATTTTTTTGAAGTAAACACGAAGGAGAAAGAAAATATTCTAATCACCTGCGTATATCGACCTTATAACTTTACTGATACCAAAGACTTGTTTGATAAAATTGAATCTCTGTCCTTACTGTACAATGACGTAATCATTTCTGGTGGTTTGAAGAGTAACCACCTGCTCGTTGAAAAGTCACTTTCAGAGCCCATGCAAACGCTTGGTCTTTTGCCTGTTAATACGATCGTTCCCACCTATTATCCAAGTAGCTCAAACAGTTTACTTGATGTATTATTTACTAATCATAAAAGCAAAATACTGCTTTAATATCAAATTTTTATGATATATCATACAGTGTATGCTATGTTAACGACGAAGATGCATATTACACTTATAGAGGTTTTGGCAATGACTATATAACGTTAAAGCAGCATATTGATTGTGGTAATTGGGATTCAGTTTATGGTCTTGAAAGTGTTAGTGATCAAATTGATTTCATTCAAAATAACCTTCCCACAATACTTTGTGAAATTGTGCCTGAAAAAACTAGAACAATTAAACATATACAGCCTCCGTGGTTTACTTCAATTATAAAACGTTTAATTGATAAACGAGATTTGGCCATTCATTGTTCAAGTCCATTAGAATGGAAGTTGTGAACAGCATATATACAGAAATTCTCTTTAGCTATTGATAGCAATAGAAAATGGAAAGAGATCCGTGAAATAGGTATTGGGAAAGGAAATCCTTGCACTGTTGCTTTTGATGTGGACGTTGATAAGTTAAACAACAAATTTGTCGAAATCCAAGTGAATGAACCAACTGAAAATCAGTACAAAAATATTCTACTGTACCTATTGAAAACTGTTTTGATTTTCGATGTGTGGAACAATCTAAAGTCCTTAAAAGTACTACATGAATTAAGTCAAATGCCGTGGGCTTAGGTGAAATTAAACCAAGATTTTTAAAAATTGTTGTTCCCAAACTTCTACCATTTCTTACGTATTTAGTTAATGCAATATTAACAAAATCAATTTTTCTTGATACTTGAAAAAAGGCAAAAATTATTCCTATTTCAAAGAACAACAGGGACTTCCGACCAATTGCGATACTACCATTTTTATCCAGGGTTATGGCAAATCTTATGTACGGGCAAATCAATGAGTATTTAAAGGATCAACATCTTTTTGCGGATAGATATTCTGGTTTCAGTAGAAGAAATTAGATCAAAACTGGATAAGATTATGGTATAATTTCTTGTGCTTTTAGATCACAGTAAGGCCTTCGATACTGTTTATCACTCGACTGTACTCACTAGACTTAAGAAAATCTTTAAATTCTCCAACTCGGCTAATAAACTTATTTCGTCTTACCTTATAAATCGTAAACCAATGATTTCTTTCAATCGAGTGACTTCTGAATGATAATATTTTTCTACATATTAACCACTCAAGAATCGACTTTGTCCAATCATCATCGAACTTGGGGATAACATTTAGTGCTGAACTTTTTGGTCTACCCATATAAATATATCAACTGGTAAAGCTCATGAGATGTTGTGGGCTGTACAATCATCGACGCCATTTGAAATAAAACTGCTTTTGGCAAAAACCTTTTTAATACCAGTTCTACTGTACGGGCGTGAAATATTTGCAAATTGCGACACTATTGACTTTAATCGCCTCGAGGTCACATATAATAATATAGCCTATACGTTTCCAACAGAGGTAGACGAGATAGTATATCATCATATTCATACCAGTTAATGATATAAGTTTTAAAGATTTATTAAAATATAAAAGTCTTTTAATGATGCATAATAAGTCTTTTATAAAAGTCTTTTAATGATGCAGAATATCTTTTTAACAAAATAATTTTTACACAATCGCCTCGTGGAAGAAACTTGAGATCACAAAAATACAAATATCTAATGTCTATAGCAATCCAATAAAACAATACATAATCAGTATCAAATAAGCTGTGTTTTTTAAACTTAAAAAAATAATTTTTAAGGTTTATTAACAATTTGTTTTTTATACATCTCCATTAAATTTAATAATTAAACTACACTTCAAGCGGAAGCTATCATATCTGCAACCTGCTTTAGTAACATTTTCAAAATTTTGCCTAATTAAATATTATACAAACAGTGGTTGGTGTGATTTTTTTTTATCCTTACATGTCCAACATATGATCATGTAGAATTAAATAAGGTTAAAATAGCTGATTTCAAAGAATTTAAAATTTTCGCAATATTTTCGTTTTTTCTTAAAAATGCTCGGTGGCTATGGGAACTCCGAATATCAACTTTTGGTCCTCCTAAAATTTCCCATAAAGTTTAGTTTGAAAAAAAAAAATTTACTCCATACTGTTTTACAAGTCTCTGCACTTAACAACTTTTTTTAATAGTCCGATACTATTATTTCATAATATCTTTTACCACAGTAAATATTAAATAATTTTGTACAATATTTGCATTGCTGCTTACATAAAGCCTTGTAATCCTCCGAGACATGAAATGTCTTTCAAGCATTAAATGAAATTGTTTATTATTTAATGCCTTAATTGAATCGCTGGCAATAGAAAACACCAAAACAAACAGAAATAAATTATTTTTTGATTTGTGTGTATCACTAAATGTCAATATTTGGCAATCGAAACGTAATTGGTGCATGGAATAGGATGGAAAAAGGCAAAGCAAGCACGTGTCGAGTATGTTTACATTTTCACTGATTTGGTATTGGTAGCGAACCAAGAAATAGAAACCCACTTACTAAACGTATGCTGTAGAAGAAATTGAAAATTTATATACATATTGATAAAATCACAGACAAATTAAAATCCATATAATTTTTTCCTCAATAAACTTCATCAATGTATCTTGAAATACTTAGTAATGGAAATTCTTCGAAATACGAAATCAAACAAACACAACATGTTTTTGTAGAAAAACACAAAAAATTTCTGTGGTGTGTTTCCTCTTAATTTCTTTAAATTATGCTCTCTCACGCTCAATTAAATTCATACATTTACAAGCCAGTCAGATATACACTATGCACAATAATTATCCAATCATTAATTTATTGATGCTAAAAGTGATTTCTTTTATTGCCAATTTTTTACAAATATAAATTTATTGACATTTTACAATGAAAATAGTTCCAGCATACACTTTTCTAAAATACACCACTCGACCACTTAAGAATTGCGACACTGAAGGATGACTGATCTTTTAAAAAGTTTTTACGTTAGCACAAATTATATATTTTTTAACGACAATTTTTAATAAAAAAATGATTCTCAAGCATGTACATTTTCTATTTAAGCGAGTTCTAATATTCTGTTTTTCTAAATTTAAATAATGTATTTTCAGTTGGTTACTAAATAGCAAAATGCTAAACTTAATAGTTGTGTAAAATGTCGTATACAAATGAACTATAGTGTTTACATATGCATAAATACATATAAAGCTATGTACAGACATAAACAAAAATCAACAATTACAAAAGTTATATATTACTAAAAGCCATTAAAATAAATAAAATTTATTTCAATTGATATAGGCTCCTAAACATTATACATAGCAATACAAATTTGGGGAAAATATTTTCACATATTCACCAATATATTGTTGTAATTCCCTCTACATTTTTAAAACTAAATAATTTTTAAGTGAATACTGATTTGAGGGATATTAAAATTTTGTAAGTCTATAGAATGAGGTATTGGATACTAAACTACAGACGTTCTGCTTAACCTTTTCTAACCAGGAACAAAATAAAAAGCATTTCAATTGAGTGTTTTAAAAACTGGGGTCTAGTCGTCGCATTCATGATCGATTAAGCTTTCGTATCGAATGAAATTTCGAAACGTATCGAATAGCCTAATCGCGGAATACGATTAGAATCGAAACGAAACCTAATAAAAATTGTAAAAGATTTATTTTTAATGTAAATAAAGAAAAACACATGTTGAATGAAAATGAATTGCAATTTTAGAAATTGTGGTTTTAAAGTCATTTAAAATAGGAATTTGAACTACGTAAATATACGCTTTTAAATTAAATAGTAATAAAATAAAATGTTTCTAAAATAAAATATACGTCACGTATTGAATATGAATTTATAAGTTAAAATATCAATTTTGATATAAAGAAATTGAGCTTGTATGACTTCGACAGATAACCATTTACCTCTAGCTTTTCTAGTTCAACTGATTTTATTTCATAATCAATCTTTTTTATTGAAATATTAGCAACATGTTCTTCTTCCTTTAATTTTATCGATCTTTCTTTTATATTCAATAACCGATGAAGCTTACGTTGGGAATCTTCATATTTTTTGATGCGACACCTTAGAAGGTCTAATTTAAATTCACGTTCAGTAATTTTTTTTGCTTTTATTATGGGTTCCTTCTCTACTGCCTCAGGTTCATTTATATTTTCGTCGTCTTCTTCATCTAACATATCATTAAATGCTTTTTCGATATCATTAGCAAAAATTTGTTTCGTAGTTTTAGAAGAACCAAAAGATTTGTTCGATGAAAGACCATCACCAGAAACTCCTATACCGGCAGCCTGAAGAATTTCTTCTTCTCTTTTTGGATGCCTTATTGAATGACAGCTTTTTTTTGGCATTATGTTTTTGGTCGGCATACACCTAGAAAAATGTGTCTATGTACGTATAATTGGAACACTTAAAAAACACCTCAAAATAATTGTACCTTTCTCCACATTTTTCATCTTTAACTGGAGGGCCAAACTTATTTAGTTGTACTCCAAGCTGATCCAATAATCGCTTTGAAACAGTTTTTCAATGGCCGCATTTAGATAAAATATTTTTTGCCAAATTTGGGTGCTCAATCATAAATTCAGCCATGAGTTCCTTTTGTTTGCCATTTATTTTAAATATATTTGCCCTGAAAATTTTTAATTAGATTTTTGAAATTTTTATTTATCAAGTGATTAATATTACTTAAATTTTAAGACCTTTTAGTTATTATTTTATATATCCCGCATTTATTTTTTCGCTTGTTGTTCTCAAGAAGTTTAATACTTTTGTTTACGATTGGCTTTGACGTATCGAATGACATTTAGAAAGAAGACACTCGATCGATCCCTCGTTATCGTATGCGATCATCTCAAATTTCGGTACTGCTTACACGATAGCGAATGCCGTGATTTCAAAATGAAAAATTTCGATTGATTTCAGAAAAAAGTTCATTTCATATTAGATAGACTTATAGCAAATTTTCTAAAATTTGCGAAATGTTATTAAACCTCTCGATTACATTTTTTAATTGCTTGAGATCCATATTTGTTATATATATATTTCTTATATACATGAAATCAAGTGTTTCTTTTTTCCCTTAATATATTTGTATATGATTTCATATTCATTCGTATTTATTCAGACATACTTTTGGTTTTGGAAATATATTTTTTTAATATATCTAACACAAGCCAGAGCTTTCTAGTTTGCTTGTTCAATTGTTGTTAGTTTATTCTGAATTTATTTATCTTCTTTATTTTTATTGTTAATGTGTTTGTTTGTTATATTGTTTTATGATTCTGAAATAATGTGTATATTGCTTTTTTCTTTTAGTTTTTATTTATTTACCGATGTAATACATAAATTTGTTTGTGTACAAAGAAACCAATAACATATATTTTTGTAGAGACAAAAACAAAATATTTTAACATAAATTTTTCCACAAGAATTTTCATTAATTTTTGTTTGAATTATTGGTTGGGACTATTTGTTCCAAAATTTAATGTTTGGTAAGAGTCGACACACCACAAGTCATAGAAATATTTTATCCTTGTGTGTATAACAGGGAATGATTTGCTACATTTAATAATAAATAATGATAAATTGAATTAATTTTAATTGGTTATCGCTTAAATGGAGCGTAATAAATGGTTATAATAAGAATTAAATTATAAACAATATATAAGTTCCGTTTTACTAGAGGGACAAAAGGTTTTAGTAAGCTATTCAAATTAATAAAGAAAATAAAGAAAATGCGGCCTGTTTCAATTAGGGTCTCGGATTAGGCGTTGTTGAGGTAATAACTGAATATAGAAAATGACCACAAACAAAATTTTAGTGTTATTGTTATTAATTTGTTTGGCATCAGATATGAAAAGGTTTATATCCATATGGGGCCAAAATCAAAAAATGAACCGATTATTATCATACTTAATAAAATCACTCACATATCTCATAAAAATAAACCAAATTAAAAAAAAAAAATCCAGTCCATAATTTTTGTTTCTAGATGGATTTAAGTGAATACCGACAATCGGCTTTGTATTCTTGGACTTATGACAAATTTAGTCAGTCTGGTAGGGATTACTTATTTGGTGGCTAAGTCTGCACCTACACCTCTATCCACGAAATTGAATATCACGCGTCCCATGAATGGCGAAAGCTTATATTGCATCGAATATATTCATATTTGCAACCTGTAGTTTGAAAAGTTAAAGAGTCTGTTTCGAAAAGATCAAGCAGTTACAGTATATTTTCTAAAGTTAAAAAAGGTGTTTAAAATATTGTTATATCTGTGGTTTTCTAGAACAGCCGCGAATGTCATAAGACAAAAAACGTTATATTTGAAATTATGGGCTCGATATAAAGTTTTTAGAGCTTTTCATTTAACAGTCCTGTAGATATGGGCAATAAATACTTTTTTTAAAATTTTGAGTCAAAACTCTTCAGAGGAATATATCCTAGAGAAAGACGTAAAAACAATATGTAAATAACACTTAAAGTTTCTGCAGACAAAGCAACTTATGTCGGCAAACGTCGTTTTCTTTGAAAAAGAAAACTACCAATGCAACCACCCATGTAGACATAAGTTGTTGTCGCTTGAAAAATTGATTTTTTTTGTTCGTCAACAAAAAGTTAACGGGACTTAGGATGAGAATATAACAACGTATCAAGAATAATATTGACCAAAAATAACATAACTAAACATACAAGTTTTTATAAGTGGTTATAAACTGAAAAATAATACAAAATTATTTTGCACTTTTTTTCATTAATAACAACGTATGGCGCTATGTGTCGTTTTCTGAGAAAATAGTTTGTCGGCGATGAAACGTAGGTTGTTGACATACGTCGATACTGCTGCAAATTAATTTAATAAATATTTAATTTATGTCGTTATTTAAAGAAAAAACTCAGAAATGGTCAATATTTAAAAAAAAAAATTTAACACATGTAAAGAGCGTTAAAAATTAATATATTTGGCATCGTTAACTCAAAACTGACAAAAATGGACAAACGCGATTATTCCAGAAAACCACGGATATACTCATCTCTATCGATATTTTTTTGTTTTCTTTTTTAACCGTAGTCCTACCTTGGTGTAGAAAACTAATTTTTATTTTCAAAAATCTCTAAAACTGTGTTGTTACCCATTTTTCTTGACTTTTTCTTTATCATGTATATGAACCGAAATGAATTATTTTTAAGTTTCAAATCATATATGGAACGTTGTTTTTCAACAACTTCAATTTGGTGTGCTTGGTGTAGTTTTCTATCCGGCATAGGTAAGTTGTATGAAAATAGTACCTTGTACGCCGAGCGTAAAAATAAAGCAAGAAGCCAACCATTATACGTACATTGTGAATGGTAGGCTATGAAATTTTGATGCCAAAGTTGATGCCGGTGCTGATTTTGTTAATATTGAGCCTTTGTTGGCCTCAAATGAAAAAAGGCTTCGGAGCGCAGCAGCTATGAAAACAGCAAGACGCAATCGAACACATAATGTGTTGAAACTAAGGCCAGGTTCTGCTAATACTACTTCATCGCGCGTAAATGGTATCGACGATGCTTTCTTGATATTTTCTCCAACCGCATATTGAAAAAATCATTGTGGAAAAAGTATGCATTTAGCGGGCTAAAGAATGAAAACCATTAGCGATTCGATTATTCGTGCATACTTGGCTGTTTTGATATTTGCTAAAGTTCACAAGTAAGTTGAATGTTATTGAATATATATGAATAACGAGCTGTTTGATATCGCTTTCGGTCCGCATATTTTCATAAAAATTATGTCGAAAAAACAGTTTGAGTATTTGACCAAAATTATTGATAAAATAAGTTGTCGATAAAACAGATCTGCGGATAAATTTGCTCCAATTCGTCATCTGGTGGATATGTGATCTGAAATGTTACCAATGCTTTTCAACCCTTACGTCACTGTAGATGAACAGCTATCTCGTTTCCATGGAGATTGTTTATTTATCAAAGCAAACCAGAGAGATATAGTTTAAAATTTCGGTTACTCGTATGTGCAAAAACCTTCTATGTCTGGAAAATACAACTATACATTAGGGAGCTTCAGAAGCTGTTCCAGAAAAAATTCAGAAAAAATCAAGACCAACGAGTTTTATTGCAACTGATCGAGGGCCGAAAAGGTCATAATGTTACGATGTAGAATTTCTTCACATGTTATGGGTTGGGTCAAAAATTACTACAAAACAAATTGACCATGGTTATAACAATGCACAAGAACAAGTACCCGATTCCACCAATACTCCACTCTTTCAGTGTTAATTCCAATTTACGAAAGATATTACACTTGTTTCCTAGGTTGGAAAACAAAATTTGAAATGCACAGTGTTGCAGAGTACACTTCACAACACGTCAGAATTCGAGACTGTTGAAAAGAAGCTACCAGAAATAATATCGTATTACAACCGAACTAAGAGTGAAGATGACACAGTTGACAAAATGATTGCTAGATATAGCTGTAAACGAAAAACCAACAGGCGGCCGGTCAATGGTTGTATCTATTAACATGACTGATTATCAGCCTTGAATGCAACTATTTATTGAACTTAGTACAATACTTTCATATACTTTTAGAATTAACCCTAATTAGCCAAAAAATAACAAAAACATGCAAAGCATCATTCGCCTTTACGTGATCTGGGATTTGCCCTTCCCCAACCGTACGCGGCGGAGCGAAAGCGAGGTATATGTGCTACTTCTGTGTGGTAGAGTATTCCTCAACTAAAATCTGCTTCGCGCGTTCCGTTACTGAAAAAAAAGAAGCAGATTCGTATATTCAGCCCAATTACGAATATTCTCAAGGAATTTCTTTCTCACGGAATATACTTTTCTCGAGAAAAAAAATCCTCCAATTATAAATTCCGCGTGAACAAAAATACTAATAAGTGGCATCATCGAATTTCGCTTATTTTTGCTTATTGACAATTAATTTTCTTTTTTTTTGTGTGTGCAAACGAAAATTAATTTATTTTAAAGAAAAATTAATTAAGAAATGAATAGCGTAGCTATGATGCGAGCACTAGTGGAGGAAAGTGTTGTTATAGAACAACAAAAACGAAATGGCTAAACGATTGCTGGAAGTCAATTGCGGGCTGAATCTATGGAAAACACAATCAATGCCTGAATTCGCTCTCATTAAACTTAACAAAAGTTGAAGTTTGGCTTTATTTGTGGTCTTCAGCCTACAAGATTAATAAAATATTATTTTTTTTATTTCAACTTTTTTTTTTATTAAACTACTTCTTATATGTTAAATAAACTCCCGTCTGTTTTGCAAGGGAAATTTTTGGTGGGAATAAACCAAATTCAAGTGCATTGAGAAAAACTACTTTTTCCCCTCGAATTTTTTTTCGAAGGAATTTTTATTCATAATAGGGGAAAGGTAGAAGTGAGAAATTTCATGCGGAATTTTTGTTTAGAATTGGGCTGATTAAGTGCAAGAAAAGAACGAGTAAGCAAATTACAACCATGCGATAGCTTGCTGTCTTTGCGCAAAAACCATTTGCAAGGCTCATCAAAGCAAAATTGATTGCGTTCCTTGTATAGAGAATATGTAGAACTATACTTCATTCATCACATTATACGTAAAGACATACGTGAACTTTTTTTTTCTTTAAAGAAAATAATTTTTGTTTACAAATTAAACTTACTTCCATATAAAAACATAGAAGAAGTAGAAAACTACACAAATGTAGGATTATGAAGTTTTATTTATAGGTAGGAGTATGGTTAATGAGTGAAGTTTTTAAAGAATATATAAAATATAGAAAATAAGCATAAACAAAATTTGAGTGGCATTGTTATTAATATGAAAAAAGTTCATATCGGGTGCTATTTTTATATGGAGACTAGGTTTAAAAATGGACCGATCCTGATCGTATATGGCAAAGTCACTTATAATTTCAAAAAATATATAAAAACCAAATTTGAGAAAAATTTGTGCAATATTTGTGTTTTTTGATAGATTTAAGTGAAGATCGGGAAGCTGCTCTATATGGGGCCTATGACTAAGAATTATCCTATACGGATTATTTTTGAACTACTAATTAGTGGATATAATAAACATGTACAAACGCAATTTAACTGAAATTTATTAGATAATTTGGATCGTTTGTCGATTTAAAAGGGGTTATTTGTATAAGGACTAGATCTGAACATGGACCGAATTTTACATCCCATGGCCGATAAAACTTGTATACCTGTGTGTGCCGCGATCGCGTTGCGTCCACGTCCGCGGGCCGCTTCCGCGCGTTTGGCAGCCACACCAGTGCTGCCGCGCAGTTGTTGTCAACTTATTGTAATTGCCAAATTATATTTTCAGATCATTCCGATATTTTAGCTAAGCTCTGTTCCGCCAGCGCGTTGCATCGCGTCCGCGAGCCGCTTCCGCTCCTTCGGCAGCCACGCGTCGTGTCGCGTCCGCGAGCCGCTTTTGCGCATTCGGCATCCACGCATCGCGTCGCGTCCGCGAGCCGCTTCCGCACGTTCGGCAGCCACGCGTCGCGTCCGCGTCCGCGAATACAGAATACAGATATTAAATAAATTTATTGTATGCCAGATATTGAGAGCAGCATGGAGAATTAGTTCATTTCTTTCATTACAACTAACTATGTTTATGCAGCGAGTATTTAGAGTGTACGAAGTCTAAAAAATATGAATTTTAGTTATTCTAGAGCTTTGTGATATACAGCATTTCTTGTTTTTCCTTCTGGTGCACATAAGAAAATATTATATTCTGGAGCAGGCGACATAAAATTATCTATGAGAAAAGCAGTTGTTTAAGGAGTTTTGGATTCCCTGGATTCAGCTTGTCTTAGCCGTTGGATTTCTAAGCGAAATTGAGTAGATTCAGGCATTTCCACTTCTCTTAACAAAGCTTGCTGAGCTGCGTTCCGCGAGTGCGTCGAAATGATACTATTGAAAAGAATGCAGGTTTTAAATTCGTATGTTGCAGGACAGATATTGAGATTAGTATGCAAATTTTCACTTAAACAAATATACCACGTGTACCGAAGTTCCGAGAAAGCCGTTGAAAAATAAAAGTTTGCATAGCAGTCAAACAAAGAAACAAATAAAAGAAAAAAAATTTATATACATAGAAGTAGGCGCAAAATTAGGCGTGGCTAGTAAGAAGCTTATGGCGACCTTGCCTTATAGCAAACAAATATACCAAAAACAGAAAATGAATTTTGTGTAAAAAGTAGGCGTAAAAGTAGGCGTGGCCGCGTGAATCATATGGTGACCTTGCCTGGGGTATAGAGATCGTGTGTATCAATTTTTGGAGAAATCTGTTAAAATATAAAATTTTTTATAGCAAACAAATATACCAAAAAACAGAAAATGAATTTTGTATAAAAAGTGGGCGTAAAAGTAGGTGTGGCCGCAAGAATGACATGGTGACCTTGCCTGGAGTACAGAGATTTTGCGTACCAAATTTCAGAGAAATCAGTTGAAAAATAAAAATTTGTATAGCGAGCAATTATACCGAAAAACAGGAAATGAGTTGTATAAAAAAAGTGGGCGTTAAAGTAGGCGTGGCCGGTAAGAATCATATGGCGACCTTTCCCGAAGTACAGAGATCGTTCGTACCAAATTTTAGAGAAATCCGTTGAAAAATAAAAATTTATATAGCGAACAAATATACCAAAAAACAGAAAATGAATTTTGTATAAAAAGTGGGCGTAAAGGTAGGCGTGGCTGGTGAGAATAATATGGTGACCTTTTCTGTAGTACAGAGATCGTGTGTACCAAATTTCCGAGAAATCCGTTGAAAATTAAAAATGTATAGCGGTCAAACACACAAACAAACAAACAGAAAATGAATTTTATATATATAAATTAGGTCTGAACAATGGCATAGTTACTTATGAATATGAATTCAAGAGGGGTCTAATGAATGCAGCAATATATGAGCTAATATTCCATGTTCTCTAAGCTTGCTATGAAACTTTCTTATTTGGCCGTCACTTACTAAAACTGTTCCATATATGTAGTAAATTTTTTTAGTGTCTACAATACAAACAAGTTTTTCGTTGATATATCGGACAACAACTCACTGTAACATTTGCATAAAAGGTTTCAAGAGAAAACATTGTTTCAGTTATCATTAATGTCAGTTATTTTATCTAAAAAAAAATGAAAAAATCGGAATTCTAACATTTTTCATGATGGATCAGCATGTCGGACTATATTGTCGCAGGTTAAGGGAAGATATTCCATAAAATTTATGTTATTATTAAACCTTTCGAAAATTTTTTTTCAGTATATCTGTATATTAGTACGTGAAGGTTAATTTTTAGTTTCCTTTTTAAGCAATATGCGGGCACGGAGGAGTGTGAAAATTGACATTGTTTTAGCTCATATGGAGGAGAAGCTGAGAATGATAATATTTGTGATTAATCGGTTATAAAAATATTTTAAATTAAATAAAATAAAATAAAATATTTAAAATAATTCGTTACACCCTGTTAATGCGAATAATTTAAATTATAGATCAGGCGCTCTGTGTTGAATTGCGAATTGCTAAAATTGATAACATAGCTTTAGGCTCATTTAAATATTCATATTTTTTTTATGTATATATAGATTAAAAAAACATTGGAAGACAAAACTTGAATGAAAAAATTCCTAGAATTTGCACCCGAATTTCGAGTGTTGGGCTGTACTAGTGTTAAATAAATATCCCATTAGAAAACGTCTGACTGACAGTATCTAATCTTATTAAGCTTGAAATCTCATTTCTTATTTCGGTAGTTTCCTCTTTCAACAATCATACTTTAGTTTTTGGAAAAAAAAAACAATTTAATTTTTATAAAGAGCTCTTTTCTATCCTCATCATTAAATTTATTCATATCACTATGAAAAGTATAAAAACATCTTTTGAAAATATATTTTCTATACTCTAAATATTTCACATTATAAAAGGCATTGAATGTTACCAGAAATACATTTTAACATATAATATTTTTTGAATGTTATCATTTATTTCTTGATGTGCATTTATATTAAGAAAAAAAAAAAAAAATACATCTGCTAAGCATATGCACTCTTAGCTGTCTTATTGATGAATGAAAGAGCAAAGGAATATGTGTGAACTAGTAAAATCACCATTATGCTATGAAATGCAACTCAATAAGAAAAACGAGTATTGACATACCGAACGGTATTAATATAACTCTGTTATTTGTGTAGTCTTAATCTTAATTTAGTTGTCAAGGCATTACAAGTTTGTGCTTGTCTTTGAAACTGCTTTAAACTTTCGGCCTAGGCCAATCCTAGCTCACCTCAAATGCAAATTCCGAAGTGACTCTTTAGGCACAAGTTAGCTGGTGATGGCTCTTTGTGTTGTATTTAAATTCAATTAGAGAGCTATCCTAATTGTATTAGAGAATGGTGAAAATAGACATGTATTGTGTTAATTAGTTGGCAGCATAACAGCATTAAATGCTACGTATTTACCTATTGCTTAAACAAACATAAGACATCAAGTGTTGGCAGTGTGCTATCATATGTGTTTCCTTCCTTAACAGGTGCTGACGTTATATTAAAAATATGAAAAAGTTGATGAAAATAATGAAGAAAATGAAAAGGAAAAAATATTTGAGAGACAAAAATTTTTGTGTGTTCTTGCAGATTACAAATTACTGATTTGTGTTGACATTACTATGTGTTAAGGTATATCTCACGTCATCAAATCTTTACTTGAGAATCGCATAAAGAAGTAGTGTACATATTTATTAGCTTAGTCATCAATATTACGTCTTATATGAATCAGCAGTCTGTAATAATTACAAGTCACCATTCAGGTACTGAAGATATCAGTGGAAAAGTTCCAGGTTGGCACATTTAGGTACAATTGAGAGAATACGTTTTTTTTTTGCTTACTCATTATAAATTTTCTACATCACATCTAAAAGATGTCTTTAGAGATAAAACCATCTTAACAATTTAAAAAAATATTGATTCCTTTTGAATTAAACAATATAAAAAACGTATATGTATATTTCAGTGATAAGTTCTTTATTTGTGGAAAAAATTGAGCTATTTTTTTAAAATATGGAAATAATTTATAATATTTTGAACATCACTCCTTTATGTAAATTTTTTAGTCACTAGTTTAGCAGGGTTTACATTAAGTAGTCAAATATTTAGTTGCCGAAAAGACACCAATAAACTTTAGGTCAATAGTTTCATGAAAAAAGAATAATAAATAGATAAACAAATAAAAATAAAATATATATAAAATATATAATATATATGACTGGTTTGACTATGTCGTATGAAATTAATAACATATCATATCAATAATTTTTATTGAAATATGTATGTATAATCAATCCAGTCAAAATGACTGGTCACTTAAAAAAAAAAAAAAATTAAACCGAGATTAATGATGGAACAACTACAGTCTTTGGATATACATATATAAGAAACAAATGCTGTTACTAACGGGTGATTTTTTAAGAGCTTGATAACTTTTTTAAAAAAAAAAACGCATAAAATTTGCAAAATCTCATCGGTTCTTTATTTGAAACGTTAGATTGGTCCATGACATTTACTTTTTGAAGATAATTTCATTTAAATGTTGACCGCGGCTGCGTCTTAGGTGGTCCATTCGGAAAGTCCAATTTTGGGCAACTTTTTCGAGCATTTCGGCCGGAATAGCCCGAATTTCTTCGGAAATGTTGTCTTCCAAAGCTGGAATAGTTGCTGTCTTATTTCTGTAGACTTTAGACTTGACGTAGCCCCACAAAAAATAGTCTAAAGGCGTCAAATCGCATGATCTTGGTGGCCAACTTACCGGTCCATTTCTTGAGATGAATTGTTCTCCGAAGTTTTCCCTCAAAATGGCCATAGAATCGCGAGCTGTGTGGCATGTAGCGCCATCTTGTTGAAACCACATGTCAACCAAGTTCAGTTCTTCCATTTTTGGCAACAAAAAGTTTGTTAGCATCGAACGATAGCGATCGCCATTCACCGTAACGTTGCGTCCAACAGCATCTTTGAAAAAATACGGTCCAATGATTCCACCAGCGTACAAACCACACCAAACAGTGCATTTTTCGGGATGCATGGGCAGTTCTTGAACGGCTTCTGGTTGCTCTTCACTCCAAATACGGCAATTTTGCTTATTTACGAAGCCATTCAACCAGAAATGAGCCTCATCGCTGAACAAAATTTGTCGATAAAAAAGCGGATTTTCTGCCAACTTTTCTAGGGCCCATTCACTGAAAATTAGACGTTGTGGCAGATCGTTCGGCTTCAGTTCTTGCACGAGCTGTATTTTATACGGTTTTACACCAAGATCTTTGCGTAAAATCTTCCATGTGGTCGAATAACACAAACCCAATTGCTGCGAACGGCGACGAATCGACATTTCACGGTCTTCAGTAACACTCTCAGAAACAGACGCAATATTCTCTTCTGTACGCACTGTACGCATTCGTGTGGTTGGTTTAATGTCCAATAAAGTAAACTGAGTGCGAAACTTGGTCACAATCGCATTAATTGTTTGCTCACTTGGTCGATTATGTAGACCATAAATCGGACGTAAAGCGCGAAACACATTTCGAACTGAACACTGATTTTGGTAATAAAATTCAATGATTTGCAAGCGTTGCTCGTTAGTAAGTCTATTCATGATGAAATGTCAAAGCATACTGAGCATCTTTCTCTTTGACACCATGTCTGAAATCCCACGTGATCTGTCAAATACTAATGCATGAAAATCCTAACCTCAAAAAAATCACCCGTTAATAATTTAGTTTTGTTTTTACTCGTGAAATTTAGCACCAATAAAACTATAGAGAAGCCCACATAGCATACGTATAATTTTATGTATGTGTTAGTATCAAGTTTAAAAGCACTTTACTCAAAATAAGGGAAAAAATTAAAAAATTTGCAAATCTGGTGAACAGCTAACAAGAAATACCTTTCAAATCGGGATAAAATGCTAGAACAAAACATCGGCAACAAAAAATTACATAGCCTATTAACATTATAGATACTCTGTGTATTTAAGCTAATGTTCTAAACGACCAAAAATTATTGAATCATACCCGCACGATTCTGAACCGTTTTTGAACTAATCATAAATAAATTAAAAGCGTTCACTGTAGAATTTGGTGATAATCGGTCAAATCCAAACATCTGACTTATATCCGCCAGTTTGCTTTAAGTAAACCTTATATG
The DNA here is from genome assembly GCA_963682025.1 of Cordilura impudica. Classification (NCBI taxonomy): domain Eukaryota; kingdom Metazoa; phylum Arthropoda; class Insecta; order Diptera; family Scathophagidae; genus Cordilura; species Cordilura impudica. Next base: position 61,574,716 of record OY821518.1, on the reverse strand, counting down.
TTTTACTTAGTTTTTTTTTGCATTGTTTCCCCATTATTAACTTTAATTGGTACTAGCAGTAACCCGATGCGCATCGCTACACTCATCGTAGCGAAATAAAAACTGGGAATACATTTTGTGGAAAAGAATTTTATTTATAATTAGCGATTTTTGATTTTGTTGATTTTTGTTTTTGCAATTTTCGGTTTTGTCGATTTTGGTTTTGGCGTTTTTTGTTTTTTTTTTTGCAATTTTTGTTATTTGCGATTTCCGGTTTTGACGATTTTTGATTTTTGACAATTTTCGTTATTTACGATTTTTGATTTTGGAGATTTTTGTTTTTTGGGATTTTTCATTTTGGCGATTTTTGTTATTCGCAATTTTCGGTTTTGGCAATCTTTGTTTTCTGCGATTTTTGATATTGGCTCTACCGATTTTAGTATTTAACAATTTTTGATTTTTAGTTTTAGCTATTTTTGAATTTGCCGATTTTTGACTTCAGCGGTTTTTGTATTTTACGGTTTTTGATTTTGGCGATTTTCGTTATTCGCGATTTTCGTTTTTGGCGATTTTTGATTTTGGCTATTTTGTTTTTTACGATTTTTGTTATTCGCAATTTTTGGTTCAAGCAATTTTTGTGTTGGTCGATTTTTGTTTATTGCGATTTTTGTTATTCGCGATTTTTGGATTTGGCGATTTTAGTTATTCGCCATTTTCAGTTTTGGCGATTTTTGAGTTTGACGTATTTTGTTTTTTTGTGATTTTTGTTATTCGTGATTTTCGGTTTTGGCGATTTGCGGTTTGATGATTTTTGATTTTGCCGATTTTTGTTTTGTGCGATTTTTGATTTTAGCGATTTTTGATTTTTGCAATGTTTGGCTTTAGAGATTTTTTTTTTGCGATTTTTGATTTTGGCTATTTCTGAATTTGGCGATTCCGCCCAAATTTTCCACATCTGCACGCATTGGTAAGTAATGTACTTGTCAAAAGTTTCAAGACTACCCTTTTTGAGTACTTCATATTTTTTTGTATAGGAGGTGCCACGCCCATTAGTCCGATCTAGCCCATTTTTGGGCAACACATTAATAAATTATTAACTCAGACAAAATTCCAAGGTCTTTTCTATTACAGTACTCCAGATAAATGACATTTAATATTCTCTTTGTGTACTAACGTTGATAACTTATGAACTCACACAAAGTTTCAAGACTTTATCTATTACAGTACTCTTGATATATGGCATTTAATATTTACTTTGTATGGTGGGTGCCACGCCCATTGCCCTAGATGTTAAAAATGCACTTTTTATGGGAGGTGGCACGCCCACTTGAAAAAACAAAAAAATGTAGCCTATTTTTTCTTCCGGATAGGGAGTTACCTACTGTAAAAATTTCAAGACGATCGATCCAATGGAGTAGTTTCCTATAAACCACAATCAAACAAACAGACGAACAAAACAAACAAACAAACATATACAACTCCATTTTTATACATAAGATGAAAAGCTCTTTGATCCAGCTCTGCTGATTTCATAATTGGATACAATCGTACAAATTTTTGCATTAGGAGTTGGTTTTTCGAGCAGTACGAATGAAAATTCAGATGTTTTTCAAATAAATATTTATACAAACTTTTTCAATATTTATTTCGTTTGTTTAAAGTTAAACTACATCATACATTTGTTAACTGTATTTTTCATTTTGTAGCATTATTATTTCTTTTAAAGCTCTTTTTTAAAATGTTTGTTAAAAAAGCAATTTTAATTCAAATCGAGCATTCGAATTTTTAATGCTGATTAAAACAACATGTTGCTACAACATATGTTTACAAACATTGCTGTAATCTTGTTTTTTACATATATATGGGGCGTTTCATGTCAAGTGATTCAACTTTTAAAACCGATGTCTTCCAATCGAGATGAAATTTGTACCAATGTTAGTCCTATTGGATAGTAGTTTAGACACAATTTTTCAACAAGATCGGTCCAGAACTCTCTGAGTTAGGTGGAGTCAAAATTTGACATTTTGACCAAACAGGTGTCTTTTCTTATCCATGTAACTTTTTACCTATTGTTCCCAGCAAAATTTGTCCCAAATAGTTTAGTTACAGGGTTGCAATACAATAACTTTACTATGCTATTATTTTAAGCTGAGTACTTGTTATTAATATATTTTCAACGTAATTTTTGTTTTTTTATGTTGGATGTAAATTAAATTCATTTTTAAATGTGATAAATAATACTCATGTTACTAATTTCCTTGAAAAAGTCAACAAAGAATTAACGAAACGTCGGAAAGAAATGTAATTCAAATGCAGTTTTATTTACATTAAAAATCTTGGGCCGTATTAGCTTATTTTGAAAAAAAAAAGAAAGTTTAGATAGCTATTTCCTCAGTCTTTCGTAAAAAAAAAAAATAAAAAAAAAAAAAAAAGTTTTTGAGTTTTTTTTTTCAAAATCAAAAATTTTTTTGACTTTTTTTCAAAAATGGATTTTTTTTTCTTTTTTTGGGCTCAAAAGTAAGTTCGGGCTTTTTCTTTTTATAACTTATTTTGGGATATATTTAAATCAAAAAAATGTTTTGTTACTCAAGACAATGATTTTTCAATTTTTAGTATACGCACTAATTTGAATTTTTTTCTATTAGTGTGTAAGTATTTCCAAAACCTTAAAAATAAAACATACAATGAGAAACTAGACAAATTAACCTCTCCGATGGTATGCAACATAAAATTTCATACCTTCGATACTGTAATACCCGCAATATGTTAAGCTCAGGAAAAAAATCATTTTTGTTCTATAGAAATGTTGAAAAATAATTTTTTTTATTTATTTGTAATAATAATTGAATTAATATCGCGGTGTTTGTGGTAAAATTCCGCCGAAACGGCTTGACCAATTCTCATGAAATTTTGTGCGCATATTGGGTAAGGTCTGAGAATCGGACAACGTCTATTTTCTTTTTTAATAGGGCCACTGGGAGGGGTACCCCCCATACAAAGTGAACTTTTAAAATCAGATATCTGGAGTACTATGATAGCCATAAGTGCCACGCACACTTAAGATATAAAAAAAAGAATTACCTGTCGTCCGTTTCTGAGACCTACCCAATATCCACACATGAGAATCGGTCAAGCCGTTTCGGAGGAGTTCAATTACAGAGACCGCGACACGAGAATTTTATATATGTATGTATATAAAAACGTTGGTGCATTTGTTTGTAACGAATGATCTCCGGAACCACAAGAGCTGTCACACCATAGGTTCGCTTCGAGCTCTTCTGTGTTTTTTTTTTAGCTTTAACTAGACGTTGTGTTCAAGTTATAAACAAAATTATTATTTTCAGTGAGATTTGACTGCAATTCAGAATTTGTGTATGTTTCGTCATAAGAAATTTTTGTGGAGGCGCTCGGGTAAAGTTATTTCGAATATTCTTATTTACGGTGCGATTTCACTGAAACTATGAATATACATATATGTCTGTTAGGTGATGTCAAAAATCTTTTTGTTGGACACGGTAGATGGCGCTGTCGTTCAAAAAATAATGAGTTGTCAAATTTATTTAAATTTTGTAATTTACAAAATTCACAAAAGTTTTTATATATAAACATTCTAACCAAAAAGTAAGGAAAATTGCATTGGCTATTGCTTCGTCCGGAATAGCCGCAACATTATTGCATGGTGATCGTACAGCTCATTCAGCACTGAAATCACCGTTAAACGTACAAACGAATGAGAATGCCGTATGTAATATCAAAAACCATTCCAGTATGGCAAAAGTTCTGCAAAAATGCGGTATTATTATTTGGGATGAATGTAACATGGCTCAGAAGTATTCCTTAGAAGCATTACATAGAACTTTAAAAGATTCGAAAGGCAACTAAAGACTTTTTGTGGAGCTTTCATTTTATCATCTGGAGATTTTCGTCAAACAGTGCCAGTCAAACGAAAATCAACCTGTGCTGAGGAAATAAAAACCTGCTGAAAATCATCAATATTATGGAGTAGCATTCAAATTAATAACAAACATGCGAGTATGATTCAAAATGATCCAACGGCTGCTCAATTTTCAAAACAACTACTTCATCTTGGTAATGGTAAAATCAATATTAACCCAACCAGTCAAACTATTGAAATATCCACAAGATTTTTGTCAATTTATATCGTCACGCGATGAATTAATTGAAAATGTATTCCCCGTCATTCAAAATCAATATCGTAACCATGATTGGTTAAGTGAAAGAGCTATTTTAGCCTTAAAAAAATGTCGATGTCGATAATATTAATGTTTTTATTCAGGACATGATTGATTCCAAAACGTGTACTTCCAAATCTATGGATAGCGTTGTTGAAGAAAATGAAGCAGTCAATTCTCCAACAGAAATTTTGAATTCACTTGATGTGCCCGGTCTACCGCCACATTTATTAAATTTAAAAGTTGGTTCTCCAATAATTTTGCTACGTAACCTCAACGCTCCGAAACTATGTAATGGAACCAGGATAATTGTTGAGAGAATAATGCCCAATGTTATCGAGACCACAATACTCAAAGGAAACTTTTAAGGAGAAAATGTTTTGCTGCCAAGAATTCTTATGATTCCTACCGACACACCGAGCATATTCAAAAGATTGCAATTTCCGATCAGATTGGCCTTTGCCATGACCATTAATAAATCTCAAGGACAATCATTGCAAATATGTGGTTTGGACCTCGAAAACAGTTGTTTTTCCCACGAGCAACTATATGTGACATGTTCCCGTGTCGGACAGCCAGTAAATTTTTGCATTTACAGACAGAATAATGAAGCTAAAAATATTGTTCATTCTTTTTAGAATTACAATAATAGAAATATATTGGTCATTCTTATATGTACATATGTTACAATAAATATTTATTTTCATTTTCATAAATAAAACATGGTTTTTCTTTAACAGTTTTCAATTAATATTGACAAATGCAAAAACGTTTTTCTATATAGGTATATACAGATTCTAACTGAAACAAAAAATTCACTGAAGGCAAAACAACGTTTGCCGGGTCCAGCTAGTATAACAATAATAATAAAAATAAAAAAAATAAATAATTTATTAGATCCATTTATAACATAACTATCTTTTTTTATTTAATTTATTGTATTTTTGTATTGTATTGTATTGTATTTCTTATATATAAAAACTTAAAACAAAAAATTCTGTAAGTAGATAAAAAAAGTTTTGTTATTTTTTTTTATTTTAAAAAATAAATGAAAAAAACTATGGACTCTACTAAAAATATAATAATTTGGGTTTAAAATGGATATTCACTTGTTTCAATACATATTTCCAGTTAATTTTAACAACAAAATATTTTGAGTATATATATAAAACAAGTAAGAAAATTATAGTCGGTCTAGGCCGACCATACGATACGCTATACCGTGGTTTAGAAACCCTATCTCTTCGGTCCAACTAACTGGATATAGAAAAATAAGCAAAAACCAAATTTTAGTGGCATTGCTATTAATTTTTTTGGCTGCAGATATGAAAAAGTTCATATCGGGCGCTATATTTATATATGGACTAGGTAAAAAAATGGACCGATCCTGACCATATTTGTTAAAGTCACTTATATTTCGAAAAAATATACACAAACCAAATTTGAGAAAAATCTGTGCAATATTTTTGTTTTTTTGATAGATTTAAGTGAAGAACGGGAAGCAGCTCTTTATGGGGCCTATGACTAAGAATTGCCCAACAGGGATTTTTTTTGGACTACTGATTAATGGATACAATAAACACATACAAACCCAATGTGATTGAGATCTATATGATAATTTGGATCTTATGGCAATTTATGTCGATTGCATAGCGATCATTTGTATGGGGAATAGGTCTGAACATGGACCGAATTTCACCAGTTTCAATAGCGTCCATCCTGTGGCTGATAAAAGCTTATGGACCAAACTTCATCAAAATATATTCATATTTGCGACCTGTAGTTTGATTACAAACTTTACATGGACACACAGACGGACGGACGGACGGACGGACATCGCTAAAACGGTCGGAAAGTGATTCTGAGCTAATCGGTATAATAAAAGATGGGTCTAGGTCAAATATTTTTGGTAGAAGCAGCACAAAGTCATTATACCGAAACCACATAGTGGAATAGGGTATAATTAACATAAATTAACAGTTCATATCGGTTCTATATATTTCGTAGCGTTTCTTATTTTTTGCAACTACATATACAAATCAAATTCTAGAAAAATCTGCTTAATATATTTTTTTTTATATATATATAGATTTAAGTGAAAATCGAACAGCAGATGGGTTCTTATTTGTGATTACAGATTATTGGGTGCAAAAACATTCGTTTACAAAACTTAACCTAGATTTATTAAATCATTTGCATCTTAGAGTAATGCAAGTCAATTTCGTATGGGTTCTTTTTATGGAAACTAGGTCTGAAAATGAAGCGTTTGTCATCAGTTTCAACAGAAATAGCCCTGTTGCAAAAATATATTCATATTTGCGACCTGCAGTTTGACCAAAATTTTTACATAGGTACACAGACAGATAGACAGCTGGATGGACGGACATTGCTAAATAAACTCAGAAAATGTTTCTGAGTCGAACGGTGTAATATATGATGGTGCTGAGTAAAACATCTCTGGCAGTTACGCGCACGTCACCACACACACAATATAAAATTAATAACCGAAATTTGCGAAATGTTCTGCATCCTATATATGGTTAAGTTATGTGTGATTATTTTAATGGAGTCTAGTAGATTGCAAAGTCATATAAATCATTAACATCGTATAACAAATAGAGTTTTTTTTTAATCATCAGAAATACCGCTACACCCAGTGTTAACCATAAATATTGTGGCATTTTTACAGACACATTTCACCACCAATTCATTAAGAGTGTTTCTCTTAATAGTTATAAGAATTTATTTTCATTCTATTTCCGGCCGTAAAATTTTTAAAACCACATCAATCAATGTCTGTTATTATTGTCGCGTTATTAACGTTTATTCACATTTTTATATACACATTCGATTTTATGTCAAGTTTTTGGTTACATGGCGAATAGTGATGGATGCTGTAAAACATGTGTGCACATATGTTGGTATGCATATATAAATATTAGGGTGCCTTGTAAATTCCCTAAATAATTTATTTTTAAATTGATTAATGGTAAATTTAAATTTGTGTTCCAGCATATTAAAAGATTTTTGAACTTTTAATAAAATAAATTTTTCCAGAAAATCTAATTTTATTTAATTTTTCATATATATTTTGCTCTGGACCGTTTTCTTTCCAATTCCTTTAGCAAAATATTTTTTAACTTTAAATCTCTACACTTTTCAAAAATTAACTCTAAGCTGAAAATTTTTAAAGCAAAGCAAGAATATGTAAAGTAAAATATCTTGAAAATTTTTGAATTTATCTAATTTTCAGAATTTCGTTGTTTCCCGAAAAAATATTCTTTGAAAATATGTGCAACATATAAAAAAAATAAAATTTTTATATCTTCTTTAAATTTATAAAAAAAAAAAAAAAATTGACTTTGAGGATATGTGTAACATCAAAAAATACTATAACTTTCATTATAATTTGTTAGAAAAATTCAAATTGAAAGAATTTCCTAGTATAAGGAGACCGATGTAATACTTCGCTTTTCTTCTGGATAAAACTTATGATATTACAACTATCTCTATGCATAACAAATCCGAGAAATAAATGCATCCTCAATTTATAGTACACAGATTAATAAATTTTATTAAATGAATGTTGATGTGTCCTAATTTTTCCGTATCTTGTTGAAATGAAAATTCATTACATTTTTATATTTTTGTTTTTTTTTTTATTTTGCTGTTGTTTTTTTTTTTTTACTATATGGCTGTTAATTGTATTCAAAAGCACGTCCTTAAATTGCGTCATTTTATGTGAAAATATAAGAAGCTCATGTTTATGTGGCTGAGCTCTAAGTACTGAACACAAGTAGATGAACAGACATTAAATGTTACATTTCATTGTATACGTTCGAGTACATATGTATTTGCTATATACACATATTTGTGGAACATTAAATTTGTTGTTATTGCTGGCACAGTCACCCAGTTTAACATCAAATACAAATAATGGGAGATGAAAATACAGCTTTTCCGACAATGGAAAAACTATCCTTGACATAAATTTTGATTATGTGTTTTTATATATGTGATGTTATAAATATATCTCAACATACCAGCTTTAGTTGAAGTACATTGTTCTATTCATTTTGCTCTTAATGAAATATATTTTTATAGATTGAAGAAATAAGCACATACGTATGTGTGGTATGTGTAGCATTTTCCCAATAATTTATTTTATAACTTTCAGACACTCCCAGCTAGAAATTATGGCTTAAAGACAATGTGTAAGAAGTCATTATTTGAGTTCAGATCATCCGGAGACGCCATTTGATGTAAGATGTATGGATGAAAAATTCAGCACTTTTCTTGCACTTTACTTGTACTGGACAATAATTCTTCAATAATATGTAAATATGTATAGAGAATTAAATATTTGAGCTCGAGGTCAGAGTTGGTGAAAAAAATTATTCTTTATTCATCCAATATTTCGATATTGTTTGAATATCATTCTCTGGGACCTCGTGCTCAAATATTTAATTTTTATTTAAGACGAAATGTTTCATTCGATCATTCGCTAATTAATTGAAAATTAATTCTTAAAAAATCCTAAACCTTGACAAGGAATTTTTAATTATTTAATAGCATCACGTCAGGAAGGACTACAGATAGAAAAATTAAAAGCCAATCCCATTGTTCTAAAATTGAAGTATATTTTCGACTGTATCATTTGTAATTTAGTAGCAGCTAACAATTTTGTCTTTTAATAAAACACTTAGTGTTAAGGAAACACCAATTGCTATGATAAACATTCCGAAATTCTATTATAAACATTATCGATATTCAATTGGCGATAAATTCAGTCGCCCAAATGAATCAGTTTTTCGTGTACAAAGTTTTAAGAGGTACTGAAATAAATGCGTGACTTGTTGACAATCTATGAAGCTATCTTGATGACATGCAAGGATGCTTTATATAAAAAATGTAGTTCAAATTTGAAGTTCAATTTTGAAAACTTTTTTAGTTACTAAGATTTGGCTGATTGCAACAAATATGCTTTTGTTTTAAATATGAGAAGGTACCAATTAAAAAAGAAAAAATAACGAATTCAAACGGAATGAGCGATGAAATATAAATAAACGGAACTTAAAAAAGAGAAGAAAGTAAAAGGAATTTTTTTTTATTATCTTTTACTAGTATGCCCTGCCGTGCTTCGGAACAACTTATCGAGATTTATTGACATGTATGTTTGCATAATAAACTTTTGTATTGTGCAACATAAACATTTTATTCAATGCTTGCTGGTATAAAATATTTTTTTGTTTTTTCATTCACTGCAATCTTATATATTAAAAGAATTTATTAATAAACTTTGCATTCAAGATTTTTTTCAATATTTTTCTTCTCTCAAACCTATATAACTAGAGTTCTAATTAACGTAGGCAAAGAACACTCAGTGGATCAAGCTCCTTCTTTTGAGCTATTAACTGCTTAAATTCGTTGGGTTTGAGGAAAGTTATGCGTGGAGAATCAACTTTACTTTTACTGTACGTTAACTTATCTTTGCATATTTTGGCATTACTGTACGTTAACTTCTCTTGGCAAATTCGTTGGGTTTGAGGAAATTTATACGTGGACAATCAGCTTTACTTTTACTGTACGTTAACTTCTATTGGCATATTTTGGCATTACTGTACGTTAACTTCTCTTGGCAAATTTTGGTATTATATTATAAAAATTAATATAATATAATAAAATGCTGCGGAGCAGCAGGGGTCCTCTAGTTATTATGAAATTTTTCGGCGTTCCTACTCTGTAACAACGTACTTATTGCTGCCCAGATACAGTGGGATGAGAGATAGTCAAAATGAGGATTAATTCAGTGAAGCCATTAAAAAAAAATTTTGTGAGTCCATTCACAGCGGATATGAATGAACATCTAGTAATTAGAGATCTTTTTATGTCACTTTTTTAAAATCAAACAGAATGCATCATCTATGTATCACTTATAGCAATAAACTGCTGGGGCACTGCTAATATAAAAATATTTATTATTATTTATTATTTCAACTGGTTAATTATAAATTTTTCGTTTTTCATTTTTTATTTTTAATTCTTCATTTTTCATTTTTTGTTTTCCATTTTAAATTTTAAATTTTTTATTTATTTATTTTTTTATTTATTTATTTATTTATTTATTTATTTATTTATTCAATCAATACAGCACAACAAGAACTAGTCTTTTCTAATAGTACTGGGAGTATAAAGGCACATTATGATTTTGTTATTAAATAAAAAATAAAATTTTTTGTTTTTATTTTTTGTTTTTATTGTTTTTATTTTTATTTTTAATTTTTATACTTTAAATTTTTACTTTTATTGTCAATTTTTTTTCCAATTTTCATTTTTCATTTTTATTTTTCGTTTTTAATTTTTACTTTTAATTTTTTTTTATTTTTTTTTTCAATTTTCATTTTTCATTTTTAATTTTTTATTTTTTACTTTTTTTTTTATTTTTAATTTTTTATTTTATTCTTTTTTTTATTTTTTATTTATATTTTATTTTTTATTTTTTAATTTTTAATTTTATTTTTCATTTGCCATTTTTAATTTTTATACCCTATACCACTATGTGGTTTGGGTACAATGACTTTGTGCTGCTGTTTGTAACAACCAAAAATATTTGACCAACACCCATCTTTAATTATACCGATCGAATCAGAATCAGTATCTGATTCGATTTAACGATGTCCGTCCGTCCGTCCGTCCGTCCGTCCGTCCGTCTGTGTGTCCATGTAAAGCTTTTAATCAAACTACAGATCGCAAATATGAATATATTTTGACGAAATTTGGCATTTGATCTTCCGTAGGCTATGGGATGAACACTTTTGAAATTGGTGAAAATCTGTCCATGTTTAGACCTAGCCCCATACAAATGACCCCTATGAAATCAACATATATTGCCATAAGAACCAAATTATCATATAGATCTTACTCAAATTGGGTTTGTAAGCGTTTATTGCATCCATTAATGAGTAGTCCAAAAATGATCCCTATGGGACAACTCTTAATCATAGGCCCCACATAGAGCTGCTTCCCGATCTTCACTTAAATCTATCAAAAAACAAAAATATTGCACTGATTCTTCTCAAATTTTGTTTGTATATATTTTTGCAAAATACAAGAGACTTTACCAAACATGGTCAGGATCGGTCCATTTTTTTGCCTAGTCCCCATATAAATATAGCATCCGATATGAACTTTTTCATATCTGCAGCCGAAAAAATTAATAAAAAATCCCACTCAAATTTGGTTTATGCTTATTTTCTATATCCAGTTAGTTGGGCCTGAGAGATAGGGTCTCTAAACGCATGGTATAGGGTATCGTATAGTCGGTGTAGACCGACTATGATTTTCTTACTTGTTTACTTTTAAATTTTTATTTTTCATTTTTAATTTTTTTTTTCAATTTTGCTCTTTACATTTTACTTTTCATTTTTCGTTGTTTATTTTTTATTTTCCATTTTCTTAATATTTTAATTTTAATTTTTTGTTTTTAATTTTTTATTTTTTTTTTTTCATTTTTCATATTTTTCAATTTTCATTTTTTACTTTTTACTTTTAATTTTTTGTTTTTATTTTTTATTTTTAATTTTTTTTACTTTAAATATTATTAATTGTTAATTTTTTTCCAATTTTCATTTTTTATTTTTTGTTTTTAATTTTTGCTTTAAATTTTTTTTAATTTTTTTTCAATTTTCATTTTTACTTTTCATTTTTAATTTTTTATTTTTTTTTTTAATTTCTTATTTTTTATTTTTCATTTTTCAATTTTAATTTTTTACTTTTAAATTTTTATTTTTCATTTTTTTTCATTTTCCTTTTTACATTTAACTTTTCATTTTTCGTTTTTTATTTTTTATTTTTATTTTTTTTAATGTTTTACTTTCAATTTTTAATTTTTAATTTTTTCCAATTTTAATTTTTACTTTTCATTTTTCATTTTTTGCTTTTAATTTTTTACTTTTAGTTATTCATTTTTCATTTTTATTTTCTATTTTTTATTTTTCATTTCACGTTTTTCATTTTTTATTTTTAGTTTTTTGTGTTTCATTTTTCTTTTTTTATTTTATATTTTTTATTTTTCATCATAAGCCACACGATTTTGTTTTACGTCTTACGCTGCTTTTGTGATTGTATTGTGAAATAGATTTCTACCGCCTTCGCGTGTAGATGTTTGCACATCAAAAATATATTTTTTTTTTTTACAAAATATTATTCAAATAAATAAAAGCTACCATTTGAAAAAAAAAATAATTTTTAAAAATTTTTTAAACCTGTTAAGCGCTATTTTGTTTTTCGGAAAAAATGTTGTAACTTCGGATTCTAAATAGATAAATTAACGAATCAAATTGCAAACTCTAGTGTACTTAATGCTATAATAATTTCACACTCAACATCGTTAGCCTCTTCTTCACTTGTTGCATTTTGCTTTTAGCGGTAAGTAATGGATCCGAACTAAGTAGAAACATATTAGATATTTATGTCCTCATTTGATTTCTTCCGATGCACTTATGCGTATAATGTCCTCTGTAATATTTAAAATCGTTGTTTCGAGTTTCCTGAGCTTCCTCAGATAGTTGGCAATAATAATGCATGTGATACTATTTTTAGGCCGTGAATAAAGAATTTATATACTGTGGGAAGCATATAAAACCACAGATAGAGCTTTAAAGAAAAGTCTGGCCATGTTGTGAGTATAGTTTCTGAGCTTTTTAACTTGAATCTCCTGTCCAAAGGATAGCAACATATGAATTCGTTCATCCATACTTTATCCACTTTTGTAATTTGTGCAGAAACATCGACATTCTGGACAAATCGTCTGGCAGTGTTGCCATTGTTTAGGTTTCCAAAGCCTGTTTCCGGTTGATCAATGATCGGTACAGTTTCCTTTGAAACAATTTTCTTATCATGATCCGGTGTAGCCTGACATGTTTTACTGGAAGTTTCTATCCAGCCATGAAGGATACATAAACCAAAATGTAAAGATTCTATATTTACTTCCTTACAAATAATACTATCAACTTAACTAACAAACAAACGTCACACTTTCGTGTAGATGTTGTATCCACTATAGCATTACATACTTTTCCATCAATCATTACCAACATTAGTTTGTGTTTAGTTTTTACTGATCGATTTTTGTTTTTCGTGACTTTTGGTTTGGCAATTTTTGTATTTGGTAATTCCGCTCGTATTTTCCATAACTACTCACATTAGCAATTATTGTACTTGTCAAAAGTGCCACGCCCACTAACTATATGCTGCCCATTTCGTATCTGACTAATCACACTAACCCTTACTGCAACATACGTTGACCCAGTCAGAAACACACCACATATAACTTCGCTGTTTTTTAAGATAAATTGATGCGTAAACACCAAAAGTCTTGGAATCGAAAAAGAAATCAGAATGTATTCAAATTTCAATTTTTTTTTACAACTATTGCTTTGTAATACTCTAATGTGAATTAGAATTTAAATGACAACAATAGTTATCATGACAACTATTGATGTCATTTTTCATCTATAGTTATCATGGCAACGCAACTATTGGTGTCATTTCAATAATAAGAGGCAATTAATATACGATTAGTACAAACATATGACAACTATAGCAGTCAAATTTTTCAAATTATTTCATATATATATATTTAACTTTTTTTTTTTAATTAAACAATAGAATATTTCTTTTTAATCTATCTATACTAATAATAAAGAGGTAATGTGTGTTTGTTTGTTTGTTTGTTTGTTTGTTTGTTTGTTTGTAGGAGGTAATCTCCGTAACTAGCCATCTGATCTTCCTGAAATTTTCACAGAGTCTTACTGCGGATATGGGAAGTGCTATAGGCTGTAATTTTTTTAATATTTTTAGTGGGCGTGGCACCTCCCACACAAAGTAAATTTTTAATATCATATACATATATTGAGTACTATGACAGGGAGAGCTTTGCAAATTTGTGTGAGGTCACCTATTGTTAATATTAGTAGCTATGCCGAAAATGGGCGGGATCGGAAAAGTGGGCGTGGTACCTACCATACAAGTAATAATTCAATGTTATATATCTCGAGTACTATGATAGAGAGAGCTTTTCAAATTTGTCTGATGGCACCTATTATTAATGTGAGTAGTCGGACAAAAAATGAGCAGTATCGGACCAATAGGCGTGGCACCTGCCATACAAATAAAATATAAAATGCCATATATCTGGAGTACTGTTATAGTGAGAGTCTTGGGACTTTGTGTGAACCCATAAGTTATTCATGTGATAAGTTAGACAAAAAATGGGCGTGGTCGGATCAGTGGGCGTGGCACCGCCCGTACAAAGTAATTATATGATATCATATAACTGGTGTACTAAAAGAGGGAGGCTTTGGCACTTTGCACGACACCATCAGATCTTAGTATGGGTAGTCGAACAAAAAATTGGCGGGTTCACACCAATGGGCGTGGCACTCCTCATGCAAAGTAACTATTTAATGTCATATATCTGGAGTACTGTAAAAGAGAGAGCTTTGTGGCTTTGCGTGAGCCCATAGGTTCTTTGTGTGATTAGTCGAACAAAAAATGGGCGTGAGCGAAGCAGTGGGCGTAGCACCGCCCATGCAAAGTAGATATCTAATATCATATAACTGAGAAAGACTCGACATTTTGCACGAATATATCAGATATTAATGTGAGTAGTCCAACATAAATTGGGCAGGATGGGATAAGTGGGCGTGGCACCTCGTATATAAAAATATGATGTACTACGAAAGCAACAGTCTTTTGACAAGTACATTAGTTATCAATGTGATTTGTCGTGGAAAATATATCGTCAAAATTAAAAATCGCCAGACCCAAAAATCGCGAAAAATAAAAACCGCCCAAAAAACAAAAATCTTCAAAATCAAAAATTGGGCAAAATTAAAAAGCGCTAAAAATAAAATTTACCAAGTGATATTTTAAGTTCAAAGCCAATAGTTGAGTGGTGCCAGATCTAATTTGGAAAATCCATATTCTTCTCATGGGCAGCTTCATGTACCTCCAGGGCAGGAATACCGAAAAATCTGATAATTGTTGTACCGAATTAAAAAAACAAAAAACATTTTATATCAGCAAGTATCAAAATAAAAGAATCTATATTAATAATCCATACTTAGCATAATAAAGAGGTAATGTGTTTGTTTGTTTGTAGGAGTTAATCTCCGTAACGACTTATCTGATCTTCCTGAAATTTTTACTGATTCTTACTGCGGATATCGGTAGTGTTACAGGCTGTATTTTTTAAATATGTTGAGTGGGCGTGGCACCTCCCATGCAAAGTAAATTTTTAATATCATATATATTAAGTACTTTGACAGAGAGAGCGCTGAAAATTTATCTCACGTCATCTATTTTTAACGTGAGTAGTCAGACAATAAAATGGGCGGGATTGGACAAATGCGCATGGTAACCCTATACAAACTTAATATTAAATGTGATATATATGAATTACTGTATTAGTGAGAGCCTTGGGACTTTGCGTGAGCCCTTTCATAATGATTCGGAAGGGGGGGGGGGGGGGGGAGGGTGTAGCGAAGCACACCGTGTTACATCTAGTAATTTTGATAAAAAATAAAAAAGCCAATAATAGAAATTACAAGTTTAAATGAAACCAAATATAAATTTTTCACAAAGTCATACACCTATTGGATGTACTACATTACTTTGTTTTTGTAGCAATATCTGCACCGCAAGAAACGCGTCCTTCATTTTAAACTTTTTGCTACTGGTATCTTTTCAACAAAACGTCGAGGATCGAATGAATTTGATGCTATTGAAGATGTTTGATGCAGAAGTAGATAGAAAAACTGACAGTGGAATTGAAGATGACTGAACTGATGTAAGAGTAGATGCATAAACTAACTATCTTACATGGTTTTTCTGATCTTACGTAGCCGACTAACTAGATTAGATTATGACGATAATGTTGGTCCATTGAATAAGTTTGGCAGAAGAGCTATTCGACTTAGTAAAAACATGTCTCTGAATACCAGAAACTTTGTGTTCTTGGAAATTTTTTAAGTATAAAAAGCGTTAAATATAAAATATAAAAATAAAAAGATCTTATTTTCGATCTTTACCATTTTAGTGATTGAGGTTGAAATTATTCAAGATCAAATGTTTTTACATTAACTTGTTTCAAACTTGTTTATATTTTAGTTTGTTATATTTTTATAGTATAACTTTTGCTTGAATTCTTTTTTGTTTTCAGAAAATATATATGAATTCAACTTTTTACCAAACAAACTATTTACTGCTTTTGGTTACTGATGAGGGTTGGTGACTCTTCCCAAAACAGCTGTATAACCTGTCATGCAGAATATAGATCAATTTTTGAAACAAATGTGCCAATGATTTTTTGCTTTATTTAAGGTAAAAATATTTGATCTTGAGCCTGAATAATTTCAAACTCAATCACAAAAACATTCCAAATACAAACGTCTATGGCGAAAAATTAATTTTTTGTACCATCAACGTGTCCTGCGAGAATTAGAATATTATACGATCATCACACCGATTTATACCCGACATGTTGAAATCTTTAGGTCTAACATTTATTTTTATACCTGTTTTCATCTTCAATCTATTCTAGATGATGTGCAGTACTTATTGAAAGTACCTTCCGATTATCTTTCCATTTGGAAACGTTGATATTTCCCTTCCTTGCTCAAATTAATTCAACAGCTTTAAGCTTTTTTTTCCGGTTTGCACAAAGTGTTCCTACAGTATGCGTTTCTTATTCCAAAACCTACTCATATAAGGCAACACTTCTACAAGGGACATTATCCATGTACAAATAATGTCCCTTTTCAAAATAGGTTGCATAAGACGAAACAATAAATTTTGTATTTTTTTTTAGTTGTTTCTTCCGTATCTAATTCATAAAACTTGATTCTTTGGTATCCTATATTTAATTACTGCCAATTTTATTGTGAAGCTCAAAATTTTTATTTGCTACCAAAACACTATTGTATTCACTTATGTCCTCGAAACTTCTTTCATAGGGCCCAAAATTTCAATATCCTTGCTATCGCGAACCAAATTTCGATGAACTTTGTAAACGAATTTTGAGTTAATTGGAATTACAAATTCTATTGTCTTGGCAGTCAAAATTGTATCAAAATAAAAAATGGTTTGTTATTATAAAATTTCTGTTGATACAATCGAAAATTCAGTCATGAATCGTTAGAACAATTCGGTTGGCGAATTTTTTTTCTGTGTGTACGTAAGTAATTAGCATTACAGCTATAATCACCATTATCTTTGAATATATCAACATCGGATTGAAGTTCTAATTCGAATCCGAAACGTCGAAATTATCATCTTCATCATTCAATTATGATTCATTCAACAGTTTACGTAGTTTTTCTGGAAATACCTCGTGGCTCATTTTCTAAAGAAACCCGCACAATTACAAATAATAAAAGATATCAAAATATTGTAAAATTACTTACGTTTGTTATAAAAGCTATTACAAAAAACCATAAGAGGTAATCACAAAAAAATTTTAACAACACGTGTCACAAATAAATAAATATGTGTGTAATAAACGAACTTGTAAGACAAACAACCTCTCAGAAATAAACAGTTTTACGAACTGAAGGAATTTGTATGAAGCTGTGACAACTATAGTGGGCATAAGATTTTATTTTCGTATATGTACATATTTAAGAAAAAATGAAACTCCCCAAACTTAAACTAAATACTAGTCGTTACAGTTATATATGGCCAATTCTGCCGCCTATTTTTATACCCTATACCACCACTAAGTGGTTTGGGTATAATGACTTTGTGCTGCTGTTTGTAACTACCAAAAATATTTGACCTAGACCCATCTTTTATTATACCGATCGAATCAGAATCACTATCTGCTCTGATTCTGATTCAGAATCACTATCTGATTCGATTTAACGATGTCCGTCCGTCCGTCTGTCTGTGTGTCCATGTAAAGTTTGTAATCAAATTGCAGATCGCAAATATGAATATATTTTGATGAAATTTGGTATATAAGCTTTTACCCGCTATGGGATAAACGGTATTGAAATTGGTGGGAATCGGTCAATGTTCAGACCTAGCCCCCATACAAATGACCCCTCTGAAATCGACTTAAATCGCCATAAGATACAAATTATCATATAAATCTTATTCAAATTGGGTTTGTATGTGTTTATTACATCCATTAATCAGTAGTCCCACTTAAATCTATCAAAAAATCTATCAAAAAACAAAAATATTGCACTGATTTTGTTTGTATATGTATATTTTTGCAAAATACAAGAGACCTTACCAAACACGGTCAGGATCGATCCATTTTTGGACTTAGTCCCCATATAGATATAGCATCCAATATGAAATTTTTCATATCTGCAGCCAAACAAATTAAGAAAAACCCCACTCAAATTTGGTTTATGCTTATTTTCTATATCCAGTTAGTTGGGTCTGAGAGATAGGGTCTCTAAACGCATGGTATAGGGTATCATATAGTCGGTCTAGACCGACTATAATTTTCTTACTTGTTGGAATTGGGTTTGAGCGTAATTACGGAAAAAATATTAATATAGTAGAAATCTGCAAAATTTAAATGTTTAGAGGCAATTGGTTTCATGACAACTGTAGTTGACATTTGCTATTTTAAATTTTTTTTTAATGTGTAAACATCTACAAGCGCAGGGGGTAAATTCCTATTTCACAATACAATCACAAAAACAGCATAACATGTGAGACGTTAAACACAATCGGTGTGGCTTATGATTGTATTTTTGCAAAAAATTATGTTATGTAATAACCTGTTTTACAATGAAAAATTACAAATGAAAAATGATATATTAAATATGAAAAATAAAAAATTAAAACTGAAGAATAAAAATGAAAAATAAAAAATTTAAAATGAAAAATATAAAATGAAAAATAAAAAATGGAAAATCAAAAATGAAAAATTAAAAACGCAAATTGAAAAATGAAAAATGAACAATAAAAAAAAGAAAAATAAAAAATTTAAAGGGAAAAATGAAAAATAAAATTGAAAAATAAAAAATGGAAAATGAAAAATGTAAAAATGGAAAATGAAAAGTGTAAACGATAAACGAAAAATGAAAATTTAAAAATTAAAAATAAAAATAAAAATAAAATGAAAAATGAAAAATGAAAAATGAAAAATAAAAAATGAAAAATGAAAAATGAAATATGAAAAATGAAAAATGGAAAATGAAAAATGAAGAATGAAGAATGAAGAATGTAGAATGAAGAATGAGAAATGAAAAATGAAATATGAAATATGAAATATGAAATATGAAATATGAAATATGAAATATGAAAAATGAAAAATGAAAAATGAAAAATGAAAAATGTAAAATGAAAAATGAAAATTGAAAAATAAAAAATGATAACTAAAAAATGAAAAATAAAATATGAAAAATGAAAAATGTAAAAATGAAAAGTGGAAAACGATAAATGGAAAATTAAAAATAAAAATGGAAAATGGAACATGAAAAATAAAAGATGAAAAATGAAAAATTAAAAACTAAAAATGAAAAATAAACATTAAAAATAAAAAATTAAAAGCGAAAAACGAAAAACAAAAATGAAAAATAAAAAATGGAAAATGAAAAATGTAAAAATGAAAAAGAAAAGTGTAAACGAAAAATGAAAAATTAAAAAATAAAAATAAAAATGAAAAATGAAAAATGAAAACAAAAAATTAAAACTAAAAAATGATAAATAAAGATTAAAAATGAAAATTTAAAAATTAAAAATGAAAGTGAATTATCAAAAATTAAAAATTAAAAATAAAAAAGAAAAATGAAAAATAAAAAACTAAAAATAAAAAATGAAAAACGAAAAATTAAAAATAATGAATTAAAAGTGAAAAACGAAAAAAAAAATGAAAAATGAAAAATAAAAAATAAAAATGAAACATAAAAAATTAAAAGTGAAAAACGAAAAACGAAAAATAAAAAAAGAAAAATAAAAAATGGAAAATGAAAAGTGTAAAACGAAAAATGAAAAATTAAAAATAAAAATGAAAAATGTAAAAATGAAAAGTGAAAAACGGAAAATGAAAAGTTAAAAAGAAAAATGAAAAATGAAAAATAAGAAATGAAAAATATAAAATGAAAAATAAAAAATTAAAAATTAAAAACGAAAAATAAAAATGAAAATGACAAATAATAAATTAAAAGTGAAAAACGAAAAACGAAAAATAAAAACGAAATATGAAAATAAAAAATGAAAAATAGAGAATAAAAAATTAAAAATAAAAAATTAAAAATAAAAAATTTAAAAATGAAAAATGAAAAAAAAAAATGAAAAATGAAAAATGAAAACGAAAACGAAAACCGAAAAATGAAAAATGAAAAAAAAATTAAAAAATAAAAAGTGAAAAATGAAAACTGAGAAATGAGAAATAAAATACGAAAAATTAGAAATTAACCGGTTGAAATAATAAATAATAATAAATATTTTTATATTAGCAGAGCCCCTGAATTTGTTTGCTATAAGTGATACATAGATGACGCTTCCTGTTTGAATTTAAAAGAGTGCCATAAAAAAATCTTTAATAACTAGATGTTTACACATCTCCCCTATGATCGGACTCATATGATTTTTTTTAATATAGTTGTAATAAACGTTAACGTGTTAATATTTGGCGCAATCATACAAATAGTGAAGGGCTCATTTTTATAGTACTACAGTTGTACGATATTATGTATTCACTTTTTATTGGCGGTGCCATGCCCACTTATCCATTTCATGAATAAGCTATGGGCTCGCGCAGATTGCCAAGGCATCACAATTACAGTACTCCAGGTATATAATATTTATTATTTATTTATATGGGGGGCGCCACGCCTAATTATCCGATACCGCCCATTTTCAGTATTGCTGGTGCATACATTATGTGCTAGTACATTAATGTCACTATTTAAAAAGATCTTCCTGTTACTGTACTTTGTATGAGAGGTGCCTTGCTCACAATAATACCAGAGAATTTATAGCCTATAGTTCTTTCCAGATACATGGCAATACTCTGTCAAACTTTCAGGAAGATCGGCACAGTTTGGTTTGGTCTCCTATAAGATACAAACAAAAAACATATGTACATACTTTCGCTTTTATATACATGGTAGATTTGAATAAGGTCGGGTAATAACGTGTGTGTTTGATGTTTGTAAATGAGAAATATAAAAACAAATAAGAAAATTATAGTCGGTCTAGACCGACTATACATATACCATACCATAATAAACAAATACAAACCCAATTTGAGTAAAACCTATACGACGATTTGGATCTTATGGCAATTTATGTCGATTTTATAGGGGTCATTTATATGGGGGCTAGGTCTGAACATGGACCGATTCTCACCAATTTCAATAGCGTTCTTCCCATGGCGTTCGTGCCGTGCCCACTTCTCCATTTCATGAATGAGCTATGGGCTCGCGCAGATTGCCAAGTCCTCACTATTACAGTACTCCATTATATTTATTATATATTTGTATGGAGGGTGCCACGCCTACTTATCCGATACCGCCAATTTTCGGTATTTCTAGTGCATACATTATGTGCTAGTACATTAATAGTGCCAGCGCGCAAATTTAAAAAAGCTCTTCCTGTTATAGTACTTTGCATGGGAGGAGCCTTGCTCACAATAATATCAGAGAATTTATAACCTATAGTTCTTTCCAGATACACGGCAATACTATGTAAAACTTTCAGGAAGATCTCCTATAAAAGACAAATAAAAAACATATGTACATACATTCGGTTTTATATACATGGTAGATTTGAATAAGGTCGGGTAATAACGTGTGTGTTTGATGTTTGTAAATAAAAAAATATAAAAAATAGACATTAAATATACTGATATAGAATTCAGTAACTAAAAAGTCTAGCTGATCTTTGTTTTATACAAACATTGCATAGTAGAATTTTTTACTATTTTGGACTTAAAATATAACGCACATGTTGCTGTTAATATGGCTTCCACATCTGTGATGCACATTGAAACTACAGCAAACTATTGGAAAACGATTATAGCATTTTAATAATGAAACAATTAAGAAAATTATAGCCGGTCTAGACCAGCTATACGATATCAAAACTTTCGTATGGGATGCTTAATTTTTATGCAATTTATAACAAACAGATAAAGTCACATGTAGACAATCATATTACAATCTTAATTAAAACGCGAAAGTCAGTGCATGTGCAGACGTAGCCCTCATAAAATTGTCGCCCATAGCTCAAGTTTAATAGTATTGAGATTATTGTGCATTTATTGATAAAATTTGCTTAACATGTCCAATATGTATGTATTCATACATTATTGTTCCAGAAGTATCCCCACTAGGGCGGATCGATTTATGGGGTGTGAAAAAAATCGATCAAATACCAATGATTTCCGTTTTGTATGGATTATTTCAAGAAAATTTTCCCGATGGGCCATACCTCTATATTTAAACTCGAGTCTGCTAGTTTTTGTGGGTAGGAAGTTAATCGAATTCCTTCATGACTTCGTCCAAAAACATTAAGTTTATGGCCATTTTTGGGCGGAATTCAAATTTCATTCACAGTGCAATTAAAAACGAAGATTTTGAGCCAATAAATGAAATCTGTTGCTTACTTCATGAGATATTGCTAAAGCATATTTTTTTTGTTTCCAATAATTTCTTATCTATTAATTTGAATTTTTGAAGAAAAAAACAAGAAATACAAAATAATATAAAAAAGTGTGTTCACTGTCTTAGCAATATTTCATAGATGAAATCATGAAGAAAATCGCAGAAAAACCTACCCGCAAAAACTAGTAGACTCGATTTTAAGGATAGAGGTATAGTTGCTCTGGCAAATTTTCTTGAAATGACCTAGAACACGAAAATCATAGGCATTTGGTCGAAAGAAATATATATATATATAGCATATATATAAGTACAAGTTCTAGAGCTTTGCTTAAAACAAAATTCCAAAGAATGCCGTTATTTTTTTAGTGTCTTGCTCTCATTATTGTACAAAATATGCAATTTTTTTTGGGTCATTTGCACTAGTTGCAGTTAATCGCAAGTTGTGAAAGTGATTTCTTTTGTGAAAGTATTTGTTAAGATTCATTGCAATAATTAATTAATATTTTAATTAGTTTTTTATATAATGGGTCAAAAACTGCATTATCAACTGCGGATAAATCAAAAGCTTCCGCCTACCGTGCCACGAAACTGCCTTATAGAGATATCGTTAGAAGAAGCTTTCTGTAGCATACATTTTTTTTTGCAAAATCAGTCTAAATACGGAAAAAAAACTTGAAAAGGCACACCAAAAAGCTACTTCAATAGCTGCCAGAAGGGCAATAGATAGACCAGCCTCAAATTCACACCAGTCAGCAGCGAAAATCAAATCTGATTTGGCCATAACAGCTAGTGTTTCAACCGTGAAGCGTATAATTCACAGTGCTAAGCATCTGAAAAAATTAAAACTTAAAAAAAACCACCACTCAATGCTGTCCGCAAGGAAGCCAGGTCGTTTGTTAACGTTTTTACATGACATGGAAATGTGAATGGCAACGTGTCGTATTTTCAGAAGAAAAAAAATTTAACCTCGATGGGCCAGATGGGCATAACTTTTACTTCCATTATCTGCGTAAAGAGGAATACTTTGTGAATCGTGACCACAGCCGTGAAGGTGGTGTTATGGTATGGGGAGCGATATCATATTATGGAACCTGTGATCTTCAATTTTTGACTACGAAAATGAACGTGGTAACATAAAAAAGAGTATTGGAAAGGGCATTTCTAAAATTAGGAAACATGTTTGGACCACTACCATGGACTTTCCAACATGACAATGCTCCAATCCATACCGCTCGAACGGTTCCAATTTGGATTCAAGCTCAAAACATCGAATTTCTGAAATGGCTTCCATATTCGCCAGACCTCAATATTATTCGGAATGTTTGGGGATGTTTAACAGAGAAAGTTTATGAGTCTGGAAGATAATTTAATTTAATAATTTAATAAATATCTTTAAAAATGCCTGGAGCGAATTTTCTCTGAATTACATTAAGAGACTTTATGACTCATTGCCTAACCGCCTTTACGAGGTAATTTTAAAGAAGCGGATGTACACATTACTAAAATATTAAATTTATTATAAAACTTTCATTACTATTATTTTTTTTTTCTTAAAACTTCTTTATTTTTCTTTATATTAACTAAATGTTTTTATTCAAAAAAAAAAAAAAACAAAAAAAAAAAAAATAAATCCTAATACTGTATAGAATTTAAGAGAAGCATTACAAATAAATACCTGTGTATTAAATATTACTATTTATTTATGAAAGGAATAACTACCTTTGGAGTTAAAATCGGTTTTTTATTTTTTATTAACCCGGATAATTGAAATAAAGTTCCTATTCATGTGAGCGGCAGTGTATATATATAAGCTGCCTACTATTCACTTTCTTAAAACCAGATATTTACTCAATTTGGGTATGCATTTATCTTGAAACTCATTAGTCACTTCACGGAGTTTTTATCACATCATTTCGACTTATTTCCGGTATGAACTTCAAAATATTTATGTTATGTTACAAAATATTATGTTAGTCTAGCCTAAAATCGATCCAACATAATCCACATATCTGTGGTTTTCTGGAATAACCGCGTATGTCCATTTTTGTCAGTTTTGAGTTAACGACGCCAAATATATTAATTTTTAATGCTCTTTACATGTGTTAAATATTTAAAAAAAAAAAATATTGACCATTTTTGAGCTTTTTCTTTAAACAACGACGTAACTTAAATGTGTACTTTTGATCGCTGACAAATTGTTTTCTCAGAAAACGACACATAGCGACATACGTTGTTATTAATGAAAAATAATGCAAATAATTTTGGATTATTTTTCAGTTTATAACCACTTATAAAAACTTGTGTGTTAATTTCTGTTATTTTTTGTCACTATTATTCTTGATACGTTGTTATATTATCATCCCAAGTCCCGTTAGCTTTTTGTTGGCGAACAAAAAAATCCATTTTCCAAGCAACAACAACTTATGTCTACATGGATGGTTGCATTGGTAGTTTTCGTTTTCAAAAAATACGACGTTCGTCGACATAAGTTGTTTTGTCTGCACACACTTTAAGTGTTAAGTGTTTTTTGGCGCCACCGAACATTTTGATTTTATGACATACGCGGTTATTCTAGAAAACCACAGATATATAGTAGCTGCCTGCTATTCACTTTCTTCGAACTAGTTATTTACTCAATTTTGGTGTGTATTTATTATGAAACCCATAAATCACTTCACGGAGTTTTATCCTATAATAGACTTATTTCCGGAATGAACTTCAATATATTTACGGACAAAAAATTATGTTAGTCTCGCCTACCTTATTGATCGTCTATTGAAACTAATAGCATACTGGGTATCGCACGTCGGTCTAGATCGCTTCTAAGTTTCCTACTTGTTTTTTTATTATTTTTTTATCTGCAATATTTAAATTTTTTAGTTTTAAGCACTAACTATATCATAACATTTTTGTCATTTTTATAAGCATAATTCAAACCAAAACAAAGTCATTATTCACTACTGTAAAATATCATTTGTCAGTCAGGCCTAAGTCATTGAAATATATGTCACATAACTAGACACAGCATGTCATGCAAAATATACTTTTTTTTTATTTTATTATGCTAACACTTTTTGTGTCTGTCTTTGGGTTGTTATATCAAATTTGCTAATAATTTTCTAACTTACACTCTAATAAATATTGAGGCATTTTTTGGGAAAACAATTTGTGTGCAGATTGCAAAAAATGAAATATGTTAGGTTTCAAAACGGTTCAATCGTTGTAATCCCCAATATATAGACATGTATATTTTTTTTTTCTAGTTATTCTGTATTTCGAATCAACGTAGCACTTTTGTGTAGTTTGTAAGCAATCAAAATTTTTATTGAATTGGGTCCGAACAACCATACGGAACGTGTTTTCTATTAAGAAGATTTAGTACTTGCTATAGTCAGCTTTATTCATATATATATAGTTTACACTCAATTCTTCTCAGTGTCAAATAATTCAATTCTGTTTTCCAGTTACGAATATGTATCAATGTGACAAATGTGTCATTTATAGCCACACCAAAGTTACCCAGAGTATCCTTTCATCAAAGTCATAAATTTTATTTTTACGAGTTATTATTGGTAGAGAGTAGAACGTACAAATACAGAAACAAAAATGATATTTATGCTACTGTACTTTGTAGGGCTTAAAATCTCTTTTTCCCCAATACATACTTGCAACCATACATGTATGTTTACACGTATCTATGCATATATTTATATGTGCTGTTAATAACATAATTTTTATGCTACACAAGCTCATCATCTTAAATTATGTGTTCCAAATAGGATAAAGTTGATAGGATTCATGACAACTGTTAATCATTGTCATAGAAAGGTCATATGAAAAATTTAGGTTTTTCTCTCATAACTTTTGTAATGATTGTAGATTTAAGATAAAAACAAATCTAGAAAAAGAGGGATGATGTTTTTTTCTATCAGATGGTTAGTGCTACGTAAAAATCCAAATTATTAACATTGTTTTTTTTTTTTACTTTATAAAATGTTAAAAATGGAATTGCGATAATTTATAATTAAACTTTAAAAAGTTTAGAATGATTCAGCCAAATGAACCTTCTTTGTTATACGTTCTTTTTTTGAAAAATACTTGATGCGGAAATAACCCTTTTTTAATGCCCATACCACTTTTGACAGTACCCTTTGTATTAAAAAGTAAGTCGCAATTAAATAGATATTTTTAAAGAACTAATAAATCATCAGTGCAAAAAAATCACTGTACGAGCAGTGTTAGTTCTAGTTCATTTAGCAAGCAGTAATGAAACAGTATTTACACACATCATATGGAAGTCACAGGCTGTGTTGGTATTTGTACAAAATGATACATTGTTGTAAATTTATATTTTACACCATATTTCTCATATGAAATAGATACTATATTCTGTGAATGTTAGAAGATATTTTTCTAATGTTTTAACAATTTTTTGAAGCCAAAAATAAAAAGTTACATTGATAATATATTACTGCGGATGTTATAGGATGGCTTAACACGCGCTTTTTCTGTTTTTTTTTTTGTAAATTTTAAAATTTCTCTCTTTTTCATAGAGATTGAATATATTTATACCCTCCACCCCAGTGTGCAGAGGGTATATATAAGTTTGTCATTCCGTTTTTAATAATTAGGAAAAAATATTCTGGACCACATAAAATATATATATTTTTGATCCTTATAACAAGCGGAGTTGATATAGCGATGTCCGTCTGTCCGTCTGTGGAAATCATGATGACAACTTCAATCGGGCAGCTAGGGTGCTCGTTTGAATAGAAAATGATTAATAGACTTCCTGAGTAGTTTGCTGTTTAAAATCGTCCAAATCGTTTGAATAGGGCCCGAGATCTGAATGAAGAACTAAAAAAGTCTTGAAAAAATATGATTTTCTATGTTGTTCTTGTCACGATCACAGCGTTAATAGGACAGCTACGCTGACCGTTTTTAGTGGGAATGATTCACCAAGATGATGGGAAGCTTTCTGTTTAAAAATCACTAAAATCGGTGGAACAGGCCCAGGGTAATCTCTGAAAAATTAAAAAAAAAATTCAAAATATGATGTTTCTATATTGTTCTTGTTGTTATTCTAAATGTTGTATTGTTCTCGTAGCTGGACTTGTTATTTTTGTGGTTGTTGTGGTAATAATATAATTAAAACCTAACTTTTGTAGATTTTTTTTATCAACTCTAGTAGAAAAATTTAAAAGTTTCCATTGTTTTGGCATCACTAAAAATATTTATTAGGCCATTTCTGCCTGCCTGCAAAGTTTCAGATCGATTGGGTTACGGGAAAAGGGCTAAAAATCAATCCAAAATTTTTTCGACAAGCAGATATTACGAGTTAATATAAAGGAAGTAAAAATTCACCAACTTCTAGACTAAATAATGTTAAACTACCTAGTTGTTAATAAAAAAAAGGCAATGTTAATTTCCCAAACAAAATTTTATGTATTAATTCATTTAAAGAAAAACACGAAAATAACTTTTGATGTTGTATTTTTAATGTGTAATATTTACATATATGTACATTAGGGTGGCCCTTCGTTATATGGAGGGAAAAAAAAAGTGTTCAAACTGACGGTCTCACCCCCTAAAAATATGCGAATACCAAAAAAACTGAGAAATACAAAGTTTTGGGCCAATCAAAAAACGTTTAGTTGTGGCGCAAAGCGATTGAAAATTTCAAGTGTGTTTATATGGGGAAAATATGACTTTTTTTTTCAGATTTTACAAAAATTTCGTTCTATACTTAAATTTTACCGACAAGCTGTTATATAATTCGGGATCAGTATTAAATTATCCTTTCAAAAGGCTATAAAACTTCAAAATCGAATAAAACCTCGCCAAGAAATAGCAAATGCCCCAGACCACTTTTGTGCCAAAAAAAACTAGTTCATGAAATTTGATGGCATTTTTTTGAGAAATTGATTAAAGCCATCACTGTTTTTTGGTCTCTATATTTATAAGTACTCAGATATGAAGTATTGTTTTATAACCACGTTGTTAACCTATTGCGCATTGAGACCGAAAATTGGAAATTTTTTTGATAAAATTTTGAAAACTCCTTTTTCAAGTTTGAAAAAATTTTCTTAAACAAAATTTAAAAAAATTAATATATTAATCTAAGGTTTTATTAAATACATGTTGCAGATTAACTGTGTGAATTTTTAAGTAAATCCCTCTGCCAGAATTTTTTTGACAAGGAATTTATTTTTGCGGATTTCGAGAAAACCTGGATTTTTGTGAAATATTCTGTATATGTACTCTTTCTAAATACTTTGTATAAAAAATTCATCACTTTTCTACTTTTAAATGTTATATTTTATCTTAATAGCCTAGGGCTTCGGAAAAAAATAATATGACTCCATTTACCCTTTTGGAATTTGGGTCAAATATGACCCCAAGATAATAAAAGACAATTTATTCAAAAAATTCAAATATCTTGTAGCTGTTGAATTTTTAGATGCGACGCTTAAAATATAATAACCAAATGTGTAAAACTACCGTTCCTAAAAGTTGGGATAAATCCGAGATCGTTAACCCATTATTTGCCAAGGCCAACTTTGGATTTTAAGATATTTTAAAATAAAAATGACCTAAAACGAGTTTTTCTATTAACTCGTTGATACCACTATTTTGAATTTAAGAAAAATAATTCGGTTAATTTTTATTTATTTAACCCTTCAGTGCTCCTGAGATCAAAATTATCCATTGTGATATATCTCTGGTGCAATTATCTGCTTATTGCTCGCGAATATAAATTAAAACAACTTAAGTCATATGTCTAAAAAATAGAACGTTTTTTGAAATTCACTTTTATTTAATTTTGTAATTTATTCCATTAAGAGTAGTATTAATTTAATATTACCTTTTATACATATTATTATATTTGAAATTTACTTTTATTTAATAAACTATTTAATACTGGGAAATAAAATGTTAGAAGTTTGAAAAGATGTAGGTGACATGGAAGATAATATAAAGCGACCGATTATTAAAAATCAAAAATGTCAACCATTATAAGTAATGGCATCTTCACCGGTTGACCTGAAAAATTTTTTTTTGTGGCGTTTTTTATCAATATCCACCAAATTGGTGAGTGAGACCGCAAGAAATTCAACTATTACTTTATTATATAAAGTAATTTTATAACAAAATGGGTTAAAAGTTGTTTTAATATATATTCGCGAGCAATAAGCAGACAATTGCACCGGAGATATATCACAATGGATAATTTTGATCTCAGGAACACTGAAGGGTTAAATAAAAAAAAAAATTAACCGAATTATTTTTCTTCAATTCTACATAGTGGTTTCATCGAGTGTAATAAAAAAACTCGTTTTCGGTAATTTTTATTTAAAAATATCTTACAATCCAAATCTGGCCTTGGCAAATAATGGGTTATTGTTCTCGCATTTATCCAAAATTTTTGGAACGAAACTTCTACACATTTGGTTATTATATTTTAAGCGTCGCATATAAAAATTGTACAGCACTTACAAAATATTTGAATTTTTTGAATAAATTGTCTTTTATTAGTTTGGGGTCATATGTGACCCCAACTCCAAAAGGGTTAATGGAGTCATATTATTTTTTTCCGAAGCCCTAGGCTAGTAAGATAAAATATAACATTTAAAAGTAGAAAAGTGATGAATTTTTGATACAAATTATTTAGAAAGAGTACATTTACAGAATATTTCACAAAAATCCAAGTTTTCTCGAAATCCGCAAAAATAAAATTCTTGTCAAAAAAATCTTGGCTGAGGAATTTACTTAAAAATTCACACAGTTAATCTGCAATATGTATTTAATAAAACCTCAAATTAATATATTAATTTTTTTAAATTTTGTTTAAGAAAATTTTTTCAAACTTGAAAAAGGAGTTTTCAAAATTTTATCAAAAAAATTTTCAATTTTCGGTCCCAATGCGCAATAGGTTAGCAACGTGGTAATAAAACAATACTTCATATCTGAGTACTTATAAGTATAGAGACCAAAAAAGAATGATGGCTTTAATCAATTTCTCAATGTTGAAAAAAATGTCATCAAATTTTATGAACTAGTTTTCTTTGGCCTGGGGCATTTGCTATTTCTTCGCGAAATTTCATTCGCTATTGAAGTTTTATAAACTGTTGAAAGGATAATTTAATACTGATCCCGAATTATATAACAGCTTGTCGGAAAAATTAAACTATAGAACGAAATTTTCGTAAAATCTGAAAAAAAAAGTCATATTTTCCCCATATAAACACACTTGAAATTTTCAATCGCTTTGCGCCACGACTAAACGTTTTTTGATTGGCCCTTAACTTTGTATTTCTCAGTTTTTTTGCTATTCGCAAATCTAGGGGGTGACACCGACAGTTTGAACACTTTTTTTTTATTAAGGGCCACCCTAATGTACATACATACATATATTATATAACAAAATAATGTACATATCGCACCTGTACCTCTAAACTGAGTCAACTCAAAATTTACAAATTTTCAGTAGAGGCAAAAAACGGTTCTTTTTAATATTTACTATAAAATTTAAAAACAATTGTTTCATTGTAAAGACAGTAGTTGTTTTTGCAATTTTTTCAGTGATCATCAAAAATAACAAGTTTTTTGGGTGCAACTCAAAATACGCCTGTTTAGTGGATTCCAAAGGAGCTATTCTTATAACACAAATAGGATTACAATGGTATTTGTTTGCGAAAGACTAGAAAAACAGCTGTAGGATTTTTACGGTGTATATATATGACCACTGTGTATTGTTTTCTTGCAAAAAGTGAAAATTGAAAAATTTTGAGTTGACTCACTTTAGAGGTACAGGTGCGATATATTCTTACATGTATAAAATAACCGCATGTTGGAAATAAATCGGTATATTAATTTTAAATTCTCCAATATGTATTTTGTTTTAGGGAAAGTACATTTCTTTTGTATTAACAGAGTGACACCTCATTTTGCTCAGTGTTGCTAGGCCATGGTAGATGGCGCCGCAATTTTTGTTCAATTAGCTTAGCAATCGTTATTTCTATTTTAACATGAATGTCAACATTTTCAATCAGATGGCATACGTTTTTCCAGTATTCTTTTACAAATATGACCATAAAGCCCTAAACACATAACTGCGAGTTGCGAGTAGGAGAAAAGTCGAGAATGAGGCAGCATGATTTTTTCTATATGTGGAAGCGTGATCGATAGTAAAGCTTTTTGTGTGGCGTTGCCAACTTATGTTGTAAAAACACTCGCTAGGGAAATAGAATTGATTCCATTTTCTGTGCGAGAAAAATCAGATGACAGGAGAATCAGTTGATAGGCATTAAACGCGATGCCTGCTATAGTAATTACTTGATTTAACCAGTTAATAATTTCGATTTTATTCATTTTGTTATATTTATTGTTTGTTATGTGAACAGCTTTGTATACAGTTGACAATTGAATTATATTTTGCAGTAGGAAAATCAGCTGCTCGAAAGCATTTTGATGATTTTGTAACAGCACAAAAGCACAAATTCTCGCATGCAAAAAGCTTAGTATTTACTCGCACTCGCAACTCGCCGTTATGTGTTAAGGGCTTAAGTTTGGCATATTAACTTTATGTTGTGTTTACAAAATAGAGTTACCGAGTTCATCAGTGATTTTTTTTTTTTGCTTTCAAAACAGTTTTACATAGTTATATAAAACTATTATTCTGCTTTACGTACAAAATATCTGATTGCGATTACATATAATTTTTAAAAATTGTTTATAATTGCTAAAGCATTTACTATTGACATGAATAAAAAATTGCACCTTTTAAATTTTCCATTCAAATTTGAAAAAAAAATAACAATTTTAAAAAGTGGAATTAAGATTTCCAATTATAGATTCGAAAATATCAATTGAATTTCAGAAAATCATATTGAAACGTCGGAAATAATAACTTGAAATTTAGAAATCAATTGAATTTTTAAAATATAAATTTTATTCTTTAAACACAAATTGAAAACACCAAATATGTTTGCATTTAAAAAATCAACTGAATTTAAAAAATAAAAATATTGCGATTGAGGAGACATTAATAGCATATCAGGATAAGAAAATATTAATTTAAATTCAATGAATTTTAGAAAACCTCAAATGATATTTAAGAATTGCGAATATAAAAATTGTAACATAAATAAAGCGCAAATTGACGAGAATGTTATTTGTATATTATTTTTCACAATTTTTTTGGATGAAAATTTTAAGTTTTTCTGAAAATAAAAATACAAAATTATTTTATTTAAAATTTTTGGGACATTTGGTTTTTTACGTTTGGCATCCCTAATTTGAACCAGTGTTCATGATAACTTCAAAACCTGACTTCATGGTAGGCAAGGTAAAACCCAAAATTTTAAGTTCGATAATAAATCCCAGGTAGTAGTATTTGGAGTCAATATATGAAAATATATTTTATTAACATAATTTAATTCAAAATCAAAAGTTGGCATCACTGGGTTACATTTTGTATTGTTTGTGTAAATAGTGAAAACTTACTTTTAGTATGTAAAAAAAAATTTGTTTTCCAAATATGGCAATATTTTAACAAAAAAAATTGAGAGAGCTTTTTTTGTTATTATTTTGTTACTCGCTCCGACCTATATGGCCGCAATGAAGAATTATTTGGCCAGTTAAAAGAAACTATACAACCTCTCTCTCCAATTAGCACGATTTAATGCGTATAGCCACCCGACACAACCATTACCTTCGTAATGGAGGCGAGCTATATAATTTGCAAAAACTTAAACTAAATTAATGAACTAATTATGTCATATAACCGGAAACGCATGCATAACCTAAATGCATGCCGATCAGCAACCACGATGACCAAAAAGCAAACACCGAAACGTGTTTAATTGTTTACTTTTTCAAATATTTTGTTTACATTTATTATGAATACTCAAACCGAGGTGGAGTGTATCAAAGATTCAGCACAGCTGAATTTAACACTCTTGCTTGTGTTTTTCTAATTTACTTTTTCTGTTATTTTTTTAAAACAAACCAAATATTCCAGATATACATATGTTCAGTTATTGAAGCATAATTTCTTACTTTCCAAAGAAGACAAAAATATGATGATTTCCCACAAGCTGAAATTTTCTCTAAAATCGTATGCACCATTACACAGCCACCAGCTACCAGCAAAAGCAATTATTGCAAATCAAAACAATAAATAAATTCTTTATCGAAACCTTCTTTTAACTCTACTGCCTTGATTGACCCAAAGCATGATTTATGATCTTCGTTTTAGGCAATCTGACTTCAGGACCTAGAAAGTTGACTGTGGTGAAACCCCGAAGGGCCATTTTTATTTCGTGTCTTGCTCGAGATACAACTGCCGATGTTAAGTCAAAAGTGGTTGCGGTGTGATCAAAATGGTAGTGTACCTTCAATCAGGTTGATTGTCCCATATAAGAAATTTAATAAAATAGTTGTCCCTGAATTTTGTCTAATTGAGATTTTAGTTCGTGTGTACGTTTACAGGGAAAATACAGGGAAAAATTAATCCACCGGGAAACTTATGTTACAAAAAGTCATATAGACTATCAGAATGCATGTGGAATTAATGCGAAAGTTGTTAGCCTTTATAGCACTAGTGTTGATCTGGATTACGATGTTGCCGTACTTGCGTAAACTTGGCTTCACGGAAACGTACTTGATACTGTAATTATATTTTGAAAATTTCAGTTATTTCGACGTGATAGAGGATGGATGTGGATTCTAATAGCTGGACATAGTAAGTTTATCTCAAGTTTAGTTAAACTTGATGGTATTGATACTGTTAATGAGTTCATATGTGTGAAAGCTTTTTTCTCATTTTCTCGAGTAAAACTAATCTTATTGCTTGTTTCCATATTCCCCCGTGCTCTGTGAATACAGCATTAAATGCTCATGTTAATATGATTCCTCTTTATGCAGTTGTTGGAAACATGGTGACTCACTTATAATACTTGGTGATTTAAATTTGCCTAACGTGTTATGTCGTTATTATGTATTAAACTCGACCAAAAAAATATTGGATCAAGTTTTTGTACATAATATTGAAAATTTTGTAGTGGATTGCATTAACCCAATATCCTTGTCTGAAGATCGATATCATGCTGCTAGTCTTGATATAATTCTACTCTTGGTATAACTTTGTTCTAGATGTACTGATTATGAAAATTTAATGAACTGCTTTATATATTGACTGGTCGTTTTTGGTTGATAATCCGCTCCATAAGTCTTGCACCAGGGATGTTACTTTGGTAACATTTTATGACATTTTGAATGATTGCTTTTCTAAATGCATTCCTCTTTCCCACCAGAACTTTGAGCATATCTGTCAGCATTCCTTTGCAAATTTCTTATTTTCTTACTTCTTGGAAAAAAGCATTTACTACACTACGATTCCACAGAATATTGTAGTCCATAAAAAATAGGACTACTACTTAAAAATTCATCATTTTATTTTACTAACCTTGAGACATATCCCTTATAATTTAATTCAGATCACGCTCCTAATACTTTCTATATAGGTGACTTGGACTTTCCTCAGAATATGCTTAGTCGGATTGGTCATTACTTGTCTCCTACAATTCATGAAAATTTAACAATGTCAAATGTTGAAAATTTTACCACACCAATCTACCAAAAATATATTACAGGCGAAGGCCTCTGCTATGTAAGCAAATAATATAAAATAAGACAGTTTTAAAGATGTTCTGATCCAAATGTTATAGCTGATCATTTTTCTAAAGCTCATTTTAATGCCGTTCTAATGAGTCGGCCAATGGACAGAAGAGTTAACTCTTTGCTTAAAAAACAGGAATAAAACACAATAGAAGATATTGATAACACAAGGGAACAATGGTTCTGTTGATTAAGAACTGAATATTGTTTTTAAGGTTATTTGGGACGCTGAATCCAAATCTGCCCTTGGTTTTTTTCTATCAGCTCGACTTTTCGAGATATACCGTTATGTTCAAAATAAGGCACTTCCGCTACATATATTGCAATAACTTGAAAACGGTTCACCATATTAAATTAAAAAAAAAATCCGAAACTCGCAAACAATATTCTCTTAAAGCCGTGCTTACTTTGTTTTTAAATTTTCCAAGTAGTTTTAGAGATATCGTTCAAGTTTTGAAAAAAAAATTAAAATTTAAAAAAAAAAAACATTTTTTTTGTTCTTTAAAAATTCCTAAAAAATAAAAATGGGACAAAAATCACAGTTTTGGTCTACAGACAGTTAGCTCAATATATTTCGAATAAAATGAGCTTTATTTCATTGCAATCGGTGCACAACTTTTGATTTTGTTCACGATTTACTGAATTGATATAAATCGCGATTTCCATACAAAAATAACATTTTCTAATGTGTAAGTGTTTGTATGTAATAAGTTAGTTTTTTATGATTCTAAGAATTAAAAAAATTAAGTAATAAAAAAAGATTATTTCATTTTTATGGTCAGCTATACTTTTTAATTTAACACAAAAAGAGAATTTTAAAGAAAAATAAAAAATTTTAATACACAAATATTACAATGTAATTACAACTCATCGAAAAATTTTCTTTTATAAGATTTTCTTAAATAACCTTGTTTAGAGGGATTTGTTTTAATGCTCCAGCAATAGTCCGCCATCATATGCTTATCCCAGTGACCCTGGTACCGCTCCTCTATAGTGCGGATATCTTGATGGAAACGTTCACCTTGTTCTTCACTGAAGTCTCCAAGATTTTCAGGGAAACAATCCAAATGACTGTGTAGGTAGTGCACCTTAATGCTCATATTACAACCAAGCTGCTTGAAATGTGACAACATGTTATCCACGTGGTCCGAATAGTGCTCACCCTTTTTGTTTCCCAGGAAATTGCGCACTATCCAAACAAATTCATTCCAAGCATTTCTTTCAATATCTGTCATGGAATTACTAAAATTTTCATCATTGATTAATTTTTTGATTTGAGGGCCATCAAAAATGCCAGCTTTCAGTTTCTCCGAACTCAAATTGTTGAACTTTTTACTGATATATCTAAAACAATCACCGTCCTTGTTGAGAGCTTTGACAAATTGTTTCATAAGTCCTAGCTTGATATGGAGAGGTGGCAGTATTATGCGATCCCTGGGCACAAGTGGTTGATTAACTATATTGTGATTTCCTGGAACCATAGCTTCCCTCGAAGGCCTGGTTGGGTAATAGACAACACGTTAGGATAAATCCATTTAGACCGGTTTGTTTTATTAATGCCTGTTATGTTGACAGCGCAAAAATAACAATCATCATAATGATTCGAAGGTTCCGCCAGATCATTGGTGTTTTATACTTGAAGTGGGTCCGTTGCTTGTTTGCCCATAACCTTAAATACTCTACACAGTTTTTACATACAGTATTAGGAATCCAGTACTTGTCACGGGTTTCCATGGTAAATCCGAAGTAGTCAAAATAAATTTTTTTAATAAAATCTGACACATTTTTTCTATTTCTTATAAACGTGTATTCGCCACATATGTTACAAAAATAGTTGGGATTGATTTTACAGGTGTTTCTTGACGTAGCCATTGCACAATTTTGAAGTATATATCACAGTAACACAATTTTCAATAAATAACACACGGGAACAAAATTGAACTTTTTTGTATTGACTGATTAAATGTTCAATGTAAAATGATTTATATTTTTTGTCGTTATACTTTTCGCTTTCGTAAACACTTGTTGAATGAGAAAAATTGGTTGAATGAACCCATATAAATACTTAGTAGTTTTTTACTGAAGTACCAAAAAAAATTATATCCACAATTTTATTGACAGTCACTTATGAATGAACACATGTGTTCAGGGGAATTCCTTTAAAAAATCATCCATTACCAACGGTAAACCACACATCAATAAAAACAAGTGGACTTTTCTTTTTTCTCTTTAATTGACTGTGAACTGACTAGGTGTCATAAAGGGACAATAAAATTTATAGGCGTTATGAGTTTGCTACCGCAACCATAAAAATGAAATAATCTTTTTTTATTACTTAATTTTTTTAATTCTTAGAATCATAAAAAAATAACTTATTACATACAAACACTTACACATTAGAAAATGTTATTTTTGTATGGAAATCGCGATTTATATCAATTCAGTAAATCGTGAACAAAATCAAAAGTTGTGCACCGATTGCAATGAACTAAAGCTCATTTTATTCGAAATATATTTAACTAACTGTTTGTTGACCAAAACTGTGATTTTTGTCCCATTTTTATTTTTTAGGAATTTTTAAAAAACAAAAAAAATGTTTTTTTTTAAAAAATTTTAATTTTTTTTTCAAAACTTGAACGATATCTCTAAAACTACTTGGAAAATTTAAAAACAAAGTAAGCACGCTTTAAGACAATATTGTTTGCGAGTTTCGGATTTTTTTTTTAATTTAATATGGTGAACCGTTTTCAAGTTATTCCAATATATGTAGCGGAAGTGCCTTAATTTTTAACATAACGGTATATCTCGAAAAGTCGAGCTGATAGAAAAAAACCAAGTGCAGATTTGAAATCAGCGACCTCAAATTAGTAAAAATTTGCTATAAATTTCAAATCAACACAAAAAAAGTTCAATTTTGTTCCCTTGTGTAATTTAACCAATATAAATGAGTTAAAGTTATATATTAGGTTAGGTTAGGTTAGGTTGAAAGTGGCTGCTAAACCAAAGGAAAAGCACACTTAGACTCTGGGGTCCATTGTGATACCACGGGACGAATAGGTGTTCCCCTCAGTCCCCACCGTAGAACCAGTTTGAGCTCCTGATGAAGCCCCTGATATGTGAAATGTCCACATTAGAGAGATCACAGAGATCTTGAAGAAACGGCGATCCCAATGTTCGAAGTCTCGTTCTGGAGAGCGCCGGGCAATAGCAAAGGAAGTGCTCTATGCTCTCCACCTCCTCCACATCCATGCAGCTATGACAGAAGTCATTTGACGAGACCCTGAGGCGTTCAGCGTGTCTCCCTATGAGGCAGTGCCCAGTGATAACAGCAACTACTGTTGAAATCTCCCTACGGGGGAGTGATAGTAGCGCGCTAGTGCGCTTATGATTTAGAGCCGGCCAGATCTGTATCGTGATCCTGCACGTTGATCCATTAGCCCATCTGTTGTCGGTTATGCCGGCGGTGTGAAGCCGATGTTCCAGCCTACAAGATTCCAGGGGTATACCAACACATTCCAAGTCCGCTGGAACCCATAAGGTAGTGCCCTGTCTAGCCAACTCGTCAGCTTTACAGTTTCCCGGTATATTCCTGTGAGTCTCGAACTGCTTGGCATTCTCATTTAAAGACGTGCGGCAGTTAAGGGTGGTTCTTGTTTTCAGGAACATTGATTCCAAGGATTTTACCGCCGCCTGGCTATCAAAGTAGATGTTGACTGCGGTTGTAGACAGAATATTCCGACCCAACCAGTCAGCAACTTCCTTTATTGCCAGTACCTCTGCCTGATAAACACTTCAGTGGTCTGGCAACCTGCGAGCCAGATTTAGTCCAAGCTCCTTTGAATAGACTCCGAAACCAACTTGACCACGCAGTTTCGATCCGTCAGTATAGAAATTTATCGAACGCCTGCTACCTGAAGGCCTGCTATCCCCCTGTCCAGGATTCCCTGGTCGGTATCAGAGTTTGGTAGTGTCGTTCGAATACACTCCTCGGAGTGGTGTAATCCACGTTCAATGGTAAGCTCCTGTTATTCAGGATCACTCCATGGCCACAATTATGACCACGCCATTGTATTGTGCTTCTTTGTCGAATGGCCGATGAGGCCGCCGACTGCTTTCTTAATATGTCCAACGGTATTAGGTGTAAGAGGATGTTCAAGGCATCCGTAGGTGTGGTACGAAGGGCACCAGTAATACACATGGAAGCCATTCTCTGTACCCTTGCAAAAAGGTTGGTATTAGAGGCCTTCTCTAGTGCAGGCTACCAGACGATGACCCCGTAAAGCAGTATTGGGCGAACCACCGCTGTGTAGATCCAGTAAGCAATTTTCGGTCTGAAGCCCCACCGCTTACCAATGGCCTTTTTGCAGGAGTATAAAGCTATAGCCGCCTTCTTCGCCCTTTCCTCCAAGTTCCGTCTGAAGTTCAGCTTCCTGTCCAGGAATACTCCAAGATACATGGCTCCATCAGAGAAGGCGATATCAGCACCGTAAAGAGAAATAGGGTCGAAGGTAGGTATCTTTTATTTCCTCGTGAAAAGAACAAGTTCCGTTTTGGTCAGATTTACCCCCAGACCACAACTACTTGCCCAGCTAGATAGCATAGTGAGAGCCCTCTGTAGAGTGTCTCTAAGTGTGGATAGAAACTTCCCATTTACGGCTATGGCCACGTCATCAGCATAGGCGACCACGTTGCAGCCTTGTCTCTCCAATGAAAGTAGCATTGAGTTCAGCGCTAAGTTCCATAGAAGTGGTGACAGAACGCCTCCTTGTGGCGTTCCCCTGTTCGCGAATCGGGATATTAGAGTCGTTCCCAATTTAGATGTTATCCGCCTGTTGGCAAGCAGATTTCCAATCAGTGAGATGATCACGGAATTCGCTCCTAGACTAGATAGTGCCGCTAATATCGAGTCCGGTGTGACATTGTTAAAAGCCCCTTCTATATCCAAAAAGGCTGTCATGGTGTATTCTGCTACCGAGAGCGATTTCTCGATGGTACTCACAAGTTCGTGAAGAGCTGTTTCGGTTGACTTTCCCTTGCTGTAAGCGTGTTGTCGCGTCGACAGCAGTTTAGGATCAATAACTCTTCGTAAGTAAGGATCTATCAAGCGCTCCATTGTCTTCAATAAGAACGATGGTAGACTTATTGGTCTGAAGTCTTTTGGGACGGTGTGTGAACTTTTTCCAGCTTTTGGAATGAACACCACTCTCGTCTCCCTCCACTTCAGGGGTATATAAGCTAAGTTGATACAGCGAGTGAAAAGCCTACATAGCCAAGGGGAAATGTAGTCCGACACGTGCTGCAATTCAGCTGGAATGATACCGTCAGGTCCTGGAGATTTGTAAGGTTTGAAGCTTCCAATCGCCCAGTTCAGTCTTGGTATGTTGACTATCTCCGAAGCAATATCCGTCGTACTAGCGTCTGAGTATCCTGACGCCTGAAGCGACGTAGGGGAGTTGCCCGGAAAATGGGTATCCAGTAGCAGGCTAAGTGATTCCCCACTAGAGGTAGTCCACACCCCAATGGATCTTTCAGATAACCTAATGTGTGAGGGGTAGAAGCCAGAACTTTTCGCAACCTGGATGCTTCGGAAACGTCTTCTATATTATCACAGAATTTTTTCCAAGAATCACATTTATATTAAACTACTTAGAAATAAAACTGAATTCATTATGCTAAAAAAACTTTCCAGTTCAGCACTAGATATTTTAATTAAAGTCTCTGGATTTTTTACCCAAAGTTCTTATGTTTACGATATTTCAAAAAGGCCGATATTATCTCAATTACTGAAACTGGAAAAACCCAAAATATGGTAGTAGTTGCCGTCTCATTAGTTTGTTAAGTCCCTTAGATAAAGTATTTGAGACAATAATCTTTGAGCCAATAAAAACAATTGCCGACGAAAAAGAACTTAGCCGTTAATGTCGATATGGTCTTGGAGCACAACATTCTACAACGCATCAAGTCCAAAGAGTAGTGAGCGTAATTAAACATAATAAAAGTAATAGATATTCATCAGGGTATTATTATTGGGCATGGCCTAGGCTTTCGACTCGATCTAGAATTCAGAGCTTATTTATAAACTCCATCTGAAGCAACTACCTTTATACCTGCTCAAATTTATTAATAATTTTCTTAATTTTCTTAAAGAAGCTTTGTAATTGAAATAGAAGGATGTCAGTCCAACGTTAGGACTATCTCTGCTGGTTTAACACAGGAATCTGTGCTATCACCACTGCTATATTCAATATATATTTCTGATTTGAAATCTCCCAAGGATAAAAACGTAGCTTTCTATGCAGATGACAGCGCATTTGTTAGCCAAGGAACTGCTAAGCGTATGCAAAGATGTCTGAAGTCGGCGAGCAAATACTTCACTAAATGGAAAATTAAGATAAATGAAGAGATGCTGCAAACAGAGATTTTTTTCTCTTAATATATCTCGTGCTAAAAGAGGCAAACTGATTCCCTTTTCCCTGTCACAATTGATCGTAAAATATTATTTAAAGGACATTTAGAAATAAGCTGTTCAAAGGCAATCAAATGTGATAGATCAACATTTCCGCTTCAAAATAAAAATAAATAAATGAACATGTATATATATAAATGGATTTATGTATGCGTGTACGTTCCGTATGGACTATGTAATTTTCAGGGAATCTTCA
This sequence comes from Cordilura impudica, assembly GCA_963682025.1. Classification (NCBI taxonomy): domain Eukaryota; kingdom Metazoa; phylum Arthropoda; class Insecta; order Diptera; family Scathophagidae; genus Cordilura; species Cordilura impudica. The sequence continues at coordinate 61,532,569 of OY821518.1, read as the reverse complement.
GAATTGTCTGACAGGAAAACTGTGTAGTTTGATTTTTGATTTTTAGTCTGCAGGCGGAGGGGCATAGCCAAATCAAATTCTTTGTGGAACCCTACAGGTTTCTGACTGTGTGCATAAACAATCTCGGTCATCAGGGGTCGGCAAATGAGTGTCGGTGTTCGTTAAAAAAATATTCACTACCTGTAAAAACTAAAATATCTGTAATATTAATAAGCAAGGCGATTTCTTGTGACATGCACTACACCTTCAATTACGAACTGATTTTGACAAAAATATATCATTATAGTGGTATTTCTTTACAAATGTTTACCATATTTACAGATGTGCAACATCTGGTACACTTTTTTTTTGCTACTAATATATATATAAAAAATTATATCTAAGTTTCAAAGAAAAAAAATGTGCGTGTGTTTATTAAATTTTCGTTGAATTGGGAATTAGCTAAAATTAGTTATGATATTTTGAGCTCTTATACAATTATTTATTAATGAAAAAATAAAATTTCTTAGAATTGGCATTCGAATTTCGTGGGCTGTACTCTGCTTAATTAATGAAATCCTAAATGTACAATGTGACTAAAATTAGGTATACGATAATTTTCTATGCCTACTGACGTCCTAAGTCAGCTTGGTTAGCTATGGTATGGCATGGTCAGCCTAATCAGCCTATTATAATTTCACATTTTTATATTGTGTTATATTGTGTAAAATCACATAACTTTTCCAAAAAGGAAATTTTCTGCAAAAAAAATTACTATATTAATAGCATTTTATTTCAAATGTCTAGTGCAAAAAAAAAAATATTTTTTTTTTAATAGTTCAATGACTTTAGAATAACAGTCTTTGATGAAAACATATTTTAGGAATATGTAAATACACACTAATATAATTTATACAGCAATTGGTTTAAACAAAAAAGGAAATTAAAATCATAAATTTCTAAATTGTTATTAAAAATTTATGTGGTAATCATTGTTTTATTACACAATAACTAAATTTAAATGATTTTAGCATGTTGTCATATGATCATATAATTTGATAATTGTGCACTCACCCAGCCATATATGTATGTATGATGAATATACGATTGTAATACTAAACGTATGATTAATATTTAATAATATTAATATAAGTAAATAATTTTAAAACATCACGAGACTAATGCTATAACTGGTATATAAATATTAACAAAACAAAATTGTAATGTTCGCCCAGTTGCACGATTTAATTTTAAATTTATTTTGCATATTTAAAAACGTCTGGCAGACACATAAATTCTATGGGATGCATTCGTTCTCTATTCACAAACTATAAATTATTATACTGTTTGACTAAATTATACTTTCAATTTAAGTTGGCGTGCCAACAAATATTTATAGATAAAGATATATATATATATATATATATATATATATATATATATATATTATTCCTTTCCTACCTACATAAATGAAAAAAATATTTATTGAATTTTCTCTTCTATACTGCTTCAAAGAATTTTATTCTTTATGACAAGAATGTGGCCTTCAACACGACTATTATTTATTTTCATTTTCACACTTCTGTTAATGCTTAATAAAAGAAATATTTGTTTCTCAATAAAAACTCCGAATAAGACTCAAGGCTAAAACCGCAAGGATATGTACATGAATATCCATGGAGCATACTGATAGGAATTTTGTTGTTATCTATCGTAATGGAAGGCGAAAATTTTGGTTCAAATAAAAAAAATTCATATCTCATATTTGCATATAGCAACCACCATCTATCTACCAGAAATACCAAGTAAATTGTTTCGGGCTTTTTTTTTTGTTAAATTTTCCTAGTAATCCCACATTTCAACGTCATAAATTTTTTTTGCCATTTGCGAAACCGATAAACGAGAAACTGTTCTAGAATACTACAGTAATGTTTAAAAAGGAAAACATATTTATATTAGTTAATAATTTCAGTGGTTGTTATATATTCTTTTATGTAGTTAGTGAAGAGTTTTAAGTATAAAATACAGTAACGTACAATTTTTGTTAACTAATATCTGTAGCATTCTATAAAATAAATATACCAAATATTTGTGTATTGTCAGACTTAAAAAAACCTTAATAAAAATTAGGTAATATAATCTGAGCAGTCGCACAGCACAGCACAGCAGTCGCAATCTCTTATATAAAATTAATTTCTCGCGAAAAACGGTAATTAATATAAAAAAATTACTCATACGCAATACTAAACTTAGTGAATTTAATAACACTGTGCGACAAATGGTAGGGGTCAGAGATCGGGATGGGATGAAACCACCGGCGAAGTTATATCGGTCAAAAAAAGTTATACGTGTCCCGGAGTTTCGCTGGGTCACGTCGAGGAATCGACATATATCGATTTGAAATTAGTAAGTATCGTTTAGGGGAATTTGTCATGTTTTGTGATCTTTTGTTTGACATAACTCGAGAACCACTAGTCCTATTTTGCTGAAACAAATCTAAAATAATTAAGAATTACAATTCCTTTAATCTGTTGATATAACGTTTCGCTATATGAAGAAAAAAAAGTATTTTTTGCCTAAAAAATAAATTTTTTTTTTTAAATTCATAAAAAATCCAAAACGGCAAACAGCGTCAAGTTCTATTACTTTCGCGTAAAGTCACATATAATTAAAAATATCAGATTATTACATAGATACAGAGACAATAAAAATCGATGAGCGCATAAATTATTATTTTCGTTTGTTTGCTTCCTTACTTTGTTGCGTGGTGGTTCGCATACTTGTTCAGAGTCTGATCGGATGAGGATCTGTCTTCATCTGGAAAACAATCAATTATTTTAATCAGTCCGATAACTTCACATTTGTGACTTAGTCTCGGAGGAAACTTCCATTGTATATTCTTCTTCTTCATCTTCATTGTCGATATCGTATTTCTTTAGCGACCGCCAATAAATTTCAGCCATCAGGGAGTCGAGACATTTGCCTTTATATTGCGTTTCCATGGGCATGGCCACTTGATGGAAGCGCTCGCCATGCTCATTCTAATCTGAAGCTAGCTTCTTGCTGAAGTAATAGAGATGATGATGCGAGAAGTGTATTTTGAGACATATGTTCATTCCAATTTCCTGAAAGTACTCCAACATCTTGATCACAAGAGCGCGTATGACTTACTTCGCTGCCCTCCATGCAAGGTAATCATTACTGACTAAAGCGTTTAGACTCTTTTAATTTCATGAGCTTCCGTATATAGGGCCCATTCAGAACACTTTCCTTTAATTTTGCTCCGCTGATTCGTGGGAAAATATTTTTCAAACCATCAAGAATTTTCGGTTGCTTTACAATGGCTTTGATGAACGATTCCCAGTTTGACATGGAGAGGGGGCATGAGGACGTTCTCCATTGGCACATGTGGATCATTTACGCAGTTGTGTCCTTTCTCCGTTGCATTTCGAGCAAGCCAGTCATGCGTGTCGTATTAGTTTCCTTTAAATCTGGTATCCCACTGACACAAGAAACGTATGTTTTTCGTATAGCCTCCTTGGAGACCTCTTAGCATCACCACGATTTTCAGATCACAACTGATCCGCCACATTTTATCTGTGTAGCAAACTTTATCCAAAATTATTTTCAGTGTTATTCATCGTATGTTCTACTCATCTGTGCTATAGCCCTTTAATTGTCTGTGCACGGAATAGGTATCACGAAGGAACAAGAGGAGGAATTCAACATCTGCGCACATTTGTGTCCGTTTTTTAGTTTGTTACCGCAATCATAAAAATGAAATAAATTTTGTTCATTACTTTTTTAATTCTGAAAATCATAAAAAAGTTATCAACGTTTTTTTTTTCAATGAGAAGCCTTTACTTCAAAATGGGATAGATACCTTCACTTAATTGTGAGTAAAAGCGAAACCATTCATCGATTTTCATGATCCGTATCTCATTTTGTGTACAAGTTATGTGGCTTTGCGCCAAAGTTATAAGACTTGACACTTTTTCACGTTTTGGATTTTGCATAATGTTTAAAAATACAACATTTTATTTTTTTAGGCAAAAATTAATTTTTTTCTTCATAAATTTATGAATAACTGCGAAACTTTTGATTGCATTGAGAAATGGTATAAAAGTAGATTAAAGTTATTTTAATTAATTTTTCTAAATTTGGTTCAGCATAATCGGACTAATAATTCTCGAATTATGTCCCCTATACGATACTTACTAAGTTCAAGTCGAATAATTTCGATTCCTAGACGTGACCCAGCGAAAGGCCGGGACATGTATAACTTTTTCTTGACCGAAATAACTTTCCCCGGTGGTTTCATGTCATCCAGATTTTGGCTGTCGCACAGTGTAATTTTTTGTTGTTCACACAAAAAAATTAGAGAGAAGAATAAAATAAAATGTGTTCCATAAGAATTTAATTCATCTTTATGTGTCTTCTGAATTCATTATGTGCAAGTGGAGTGTGTATGAGCATTTTTCATGTGTATTATCAATAGCTTAATTCAACTAAAAATATACTAGGGGAACTCGGTAAGTTCATTCTATCGCAAATTAATTAAAAATCCAAAATGCTGCCATTAACTATGATGTGTAAAGTAATTCCGTCATTTAGTTTTTGTTTTGCAGATATGCTAAATTTAAATGGGTGTCGCGGTTGCTAACGATTGAACTAAATCGTGGGATAACTGCAGAGAAGTTTGCTATGCTCAAAGAAATGTGAAGGCAAGTTTTGGACCCAAAAGCAGGCGAAATTCCCAACAAAATAAGCTCGTTGTTTTGCACGCAGCGAGCTTTATAAAAGCCGAATTTTATATTAAGAAGTGTTTTCAAATAAGACTATCCAAATGTGTCCACTAGAGTAGTCCTTAAATATGAAAATGCGATTTGGAAAGCGCTTGTGTTATTTGTATATAAAACTAACAAATGTGATAGAGAAAATGGTGTTTGTATGGGGATAATATAACTTTTTTCAGATTTTACGAAAATTTCGTTCCATAATTTAATTTTTTCGACAAGTTGTTAAAAGAATCGATTTCCGTATTAAATTATGTTTAAAAAGCTATATAACCTCAAAATCGAATAAAAACTCGCCACGAAATACCAAATGCCCCAGACCAATTTTGAGCCAAAAAATAATAGGTCATGAATTTTTAACTTGTAAGTACTGAGATATTACGGTGGGTCAATAATTTTTCCTCTATGATTTCGTCACGACTCTGGTACTATGGGGCATAACAAATATATTTGCACAAGGAACCATGCCTCTAAAATCATCTTCGAGCCTGCCAAAATTTCGATGAAGGTATTTTCATGATTTTTTCCATAATACTCATTCAAATGTAAAAAAAATCGGAAAATCCATTTTTCATATCTATTTTTATTTTAACAGCCGCCAATGGGCGATTTTGTGCTTTTTTATGTATTTTTTTCAACTTTTTGGGGAAAATTCACGAAATTATTGCACAAATCGACGAATGTTTAATTTTTTCATATTTGAAATAGCCCAAAATATTCAGCGCTGAAAATTATGTGGGATACCAATATACGACCTATCTCGATTTCATTCAATTTAAGTCAAAAAATTAGTTTTTTATATTTGTTCATTCAAAGAGTAAAACTTTTCGTCTGGAGCTAATTTAGTTGATATAAATCCTTTGTTGTCCTCAAAAGACAACAGGTTTTTTAGCGCAATAGCAATGAACCAAGCAGGATGAAATCAATATTCACATTTATTGAGATTGTTTTGATATCGGCTGGCATTATCAAATAAGTTGGCTGTTATTCAACAGTTTCAGTACTTTACCAAAATTATTCACTTCGGTGATACAATAAGTCATCAACAAAACAGATCTGAGAATAAATTTGATGCAATTCGTGATATGTGGAATATGTGCCTTGAAATACTGTCAATATTTTTCAAATCTTACTATTGTGTCACTGTAGACAAACATCTATGTGGTTTCCATGGACGCTTTGCATTTAGGCAACATATGCCAAGCAAAAAAAGGAGATATGGTTTAAATTTGGGTTACTTGTTAGTGCCAAAACCTGCTATATCTGGAAAATCCAACCATATTTTGAGAAAGCCGCTGGAACTGCTCCAGAAAAAAATCAATGCCAGCAAGTTGTTTTGGATCTGCTCGACGGCTTAAGAAGTCATAAAGTTACAATGGACAATTTTCTCATGTCTTATGAGTTTGGTCAAAAAAATACTACAAAACCAATTGACCATGGTTGGAATAAGGCACTAAAGCAAGATCGAGATTCCACCAAAGCTGTAATATTAAAAAAGGTTCCAATTTGTTAGTATAAATTCGCATTTACCAAAAACAGTAGAATCATTTTACTACGTTAGAAGGAAAGTTAAATGAATGATGCTACAGAATACTCTTCACAATACTTCAGAAGTTGAGAAAGAACCTGCCAGAGATATTAGCGTCTTACAACCGATCTAGTTGACAAAATGATTTCTGTATGTGGCTGGAAACCAAAAACCAATAGTTGGCCAATGGTTAACATATCATCCTTGAAGGCATATTTGATCTACATACAGTAGAATCTAGGTATACCATTTACTCACATATTTAATGAAATTAATACCATACTTTCAAAGACTTTTAGAATTACCCATAACTAACTTGAACAAGTTAGATAATTATAGTCGGTCTAGACCGACTAAACGATATCCTCTACCATGGTTTAGGACCCCATCTCTTCGGTCCAACTAATTGGATATATGAAATAAGCATAAACCAAATTTGAGTGGCATTGTTATTAAATTTTTTGGCTGCAGATATGGAAAAGTTCATATCGGGTGCTATATTTGTATTGGGACTAGGTCGAAAAATGGACCGATCCTGAACATATTTGGTAAAGTCATTTATATTTTGAAAAAATATGAACAAACCAAATTTGGAAAAAATCTGTGGAATATTTTTGTTTTTTGATAGATTTAAGTGAAGATCGGGAGGCAGTTCTATATGGGGCCTATGACTATGAATTGTCCTGTAGGGATTATTTTTGGACTAGTGATTAATGGATATAATAAACATATACAAACCCAATTTGACTGAGATCTATATGATAATTTGGATTTTATGGCAATTTATGCTGATTTCATAGGGGTCATTTGTGTGGGGACTAGGTCTGAACATGGAGCGAATTTCACCAGTTTCACCAGCGTTCATCCTATAGCTGATAAAAGCTCATGTACCAAATTTCATCAAAATATATTCTTATTTGCGACCTGTAGTTTGATAAAAAGATTTACATGGACACACAGACGGACGGACGGACATCGCTAATGGTATAATAAAAGATGGGGTAGGTCAAATATTTTTTGTAGTTACAAACAGCAGCACAAATTCATCAAACCCAAACCAAATAGTGGTAAAGGGTATTAAAACAAAATCAATCAAACGACGCTTTGTTTTTGTGTGATCTTACCCAACTGTAGATGGCACAGAGAAAACGAAGTCAACGTGCTACCTTTGTGCGATCAAATATACGTAATTTGACTCGCACATTCCAAAATGATTGAGAAAGGAGCATGCAAGAAAAGAACGCCAAAGCAAATTATAATCATGAGTTAGTTGTCTTTGCGAAAAACCGTTTGCAAGGCTCAACACAACCATTATGTTTTAATTGATTGCATAGATAATATAAATAACTATACTCAATTCGTTGGTATATAGGCAAAGACAACGTAAAACTGATTATTCTGTAAATACAATATTTTTTTTTACAAAACCTATTTTCATATAAAACGCATATAAGAAGTAGAGAAGAACGAATTGTTTTTTCCAAGGCAGGGTTAAACACAGATTACCAAATTGATTTCAGTTTTGCCTTGGGGACGAAAGCAAATGGGTTATTTATTTGTAATATATTTTTTTTTTACAAAAGTAGATCCACTTTTCATTCAACAATTTTTATTTTATTTTTTTTTTTGCCAAAATAGGCAAATAAAAAATATATATGTGGTAACAGGCATTAACCGCCTAAGTCGAAAATCAAGCTTTCGAGAAAAATAACTTTTTATGTAAATGCAATGGAGCTTTATTATGACTTGGGTTAATATATTATTTTTATTAATATCTTTTTAAAGAACGGCGTTACAGTAATGGGGAATTCACGTAAACATAAAATTTTTTCTGTAGAATATGATAGCATACATAACTCAAATCGTTCTTAACCCATTTACGGCCACCATGCCAATTTGGGAACACTTAGTTATCGTGGGTGTATAGAAAAAGTATTGATATTTATTAAAAAATGTATGCATTAATAACTACTAAGAAGAGCTATGGTTATAAAAAATTTAGAAGGAATAAATTTGATTTATTTTTAGTTCCATAATAATCAAACTATTTGGTCAATAATATAGATTGGAGGTAGGTTTTGGTTAACAATAATATAAATTTCTATGTACAGTTTAAAGTCATAAATTCTTTTATTTGATCAAACTTAATACATAAGGAATCACACAAAATGACTTTTATTTATATCTGATTTTATAACATATAAAATCGTGCTGTGCCAATTTGGGTACAATGGCTACAAGTATAATATTCAAATATACGCAAACACACGAATGAGTAAACGACTCGAAAACGTCAGATGCGTTGTTTAGCTGACTATGTAGGGAAATCCCCAAGTAAAATCTAACTGTATTTTATTGTATTGTTTTTTTTTTTACATTCAAATGACGTTCCTGAGGAAATCGAGGTTTTTGTTGGCAATGTTTGCACTCTTTTGGATGCTGAAGATTCCAGTGATGATGAGCCATTGTCTACTAAAATGGCACAGATTAGAACCAATACGCCACGGTGTGGAGAGCATGAGATTTCGTCAGCATTTAAAGTTCCATTTTGGCGAAGATGAGCTCCGAATTATTCGAAGATTTTTGGGGAAACTGGCGACCGGTTGCGAAATGAAAACCGCACGAAAGACACAGTAAAGGGATCGACACCAGTTCAAATATTTAAAATGTTTTTCAACGAAGAAGTTTTTGAAATGATCGCTAATCTTAGCCAGTTGTACGCGACTCAAAACAATCGACACAACTTGACGGTCTCCGATGCAAAGCTAAAGATATTCTTTGGAATACTTATTCTATCTGGATACCACAAACTTCCAAGGGAAAACACTTATTGGTTTTTAGATGAAGATATAGGAGTAGAAGTTGTATCATATTCTATGTCCAGGAATATTTTTAAAGAAGTAAAGAGAAATTGGCACCTTCTCGATAATAATGAAGTTCAAACACCACTGATAAAATGTTCAAGTTACGCAAACTTTCAATTTGGCATTTTCCATGAAAATATTTATATCAATGAGTCTATGGTTAAATTTAATGGTCGTCATTCAGCAAAGCAGTTTATTAGCGGCAAACCAGTTCGGTTTGGATACAAAATTTGGGTCGCAGCAAGTTCCTCTGGATACTTCTACTCTTTTGATATTTACTGTGGTAGATCAAATAACTCTGTTTCTTAGCCATTGGGTACTAGAGTTATCAAAATGCTGCTTGATAAATTATCGACGAACGTCGCAAATCACAAAGTCTATTTTGATAACTTCTTTACAAGTTGTGAGTTGCTAAATTATTTATGTAACTGAGGTTATCGTGCTACAGAAACAATAAGAGATAATCGCACTAAGAAATGTCGCCTGACAAATGTAAAAAAAAATGATGAAAAAACCAAGAGCAGAGTTTGGTTATTGGTTTGATAAAAATTACGAGATATTATTGGTCCGCTGGTAGGATAACAGTATTTGCACAAGGGTTACCAATCATTATTTATATGAAGCACCAGGATTTGTTAATAGATGGTGTTCCCAAAAAAAGCACAATACTGATATGCGGATCCCATACATGTTTCAAAATTACAACAAGGGCATGGGCGGAGTTGATGAAATGGAGCAATCCACATCATTATACGGAATCGGCATTCATGGCAAAAAATGGTGGCGGGGATTATTTACCTACATTTTTGATATGTCTATGTCAAATGCTTGGCGCCTGAATGTATGTAATAAAGAAAACAGCATGGACCAGTTACTATGTCGACGAACTATAGCTAGATTTGACCTGAAGCAATCAGCAAAAAAATGCGCTACTGCTCGTCCTTCGTCATCAAATATTGTTTAGCTGTAGACGGCGCCGATCACGTTCCCGAAAAGCTTCCAAATCCTGTACTTTGTGTCAGCTGCCATAAGAGAAGTTGTTTGTGTTGCAAAAAATGCAAGAAACCATTTGCATTGACAAAGGGTGCTTTTCAAAATTTCACTCATAAGTGGCCGCTGTCCCAATTTGGGTACACCCCTTTTATGTCCTGAAAAAACAAAAATTTTTAACTTTTTTTTGTTTTCCTGTTTTATTGTACTCCTAATTTTATATGAATAAAGAATTTTTCAAAGTTTTCCTTTTCGTTTTAGTTTGGCTTTATATGGGTTAAGTCGACTTAGGCGATTATCGCTTGTGACCACAGATACATAAATCCCATATAATTTTGTACAAAAATTAAAAAAAAAATTAAAAAATGAAAAAATTTCATATATTCCATAAATTTTTCATTAACAATTCGCATATCAAGAAAACATCCTAAAAATTTTGCCATTGAATTGAAATTCAATTAACAGTTACTTTCAATATATACATAAAAAGCATGATAGAATGATGAAAATAAATTTTGAATATTTAATAAAATTTGAGACTGCTCCTAAAGTTTTCAAATTAAACAGACTTTAAATAACAACAAAGTGTACAGAAAAGTTGTTGACTCCTTTATGTTAACATGTTTTACTTTTATATGAAAAAATTATGAAACGAAATCTAAATTAAATATTTATTTATCTTCTTCTCTTTCTAGTGGTATGTACCAGCTTTGTCATTGTCTTTTATACCTTAACACTGTTCAGAACAAAAAAATAAAAAAATGAAAAACGGAAAAAAGAACTAAATGCTTCAGGTAATTTTCTTGTTTGTTTATGAACAGGTACTTTTTCGCTATACTCTTACTTATATTTATTTTATATATTTTAATGCTTTAAGCTTTGTTTTTAGTGCTATAAGAGTGTGTACCCTTTATTTACCATATAACAGCATAGAGATGTAGATTGTTTATGTTTATGTGCGAAAAGTATTTGTTCATTCGTTCATCTCAATCTTTTGTTGTTAAATGTGTTAACTCGTCACGACAACAACACATGGTTGTTGTCTTCCTTCAATGTTATTAAAATTTTAATTTTTAATTAAAAGCTGCTGCTGTGTTGCTGCCGCTGTATTTTGTTTGAACTGTTGTATTTCGACGTTTAATTTCCTTGTACTTTTATATATTAACACGTCATTAAATACATTTTGAATAAACCACCACCCATTTTGAGAATATTTACTCATTATTATTATTATTTTTTTATACAAGTTAAGTAGGTAAATATGGAAGTATATATTAAGTAGCTAGAAGTATGTATTCGCTTGAATATTTTTAACGAAGGTTTTTAAAAATATATATATGCTCATGCTGTTGCTGATGAGGATACACTTTGTTTGTTGAAATGTAAATAAAGCCGATTACTAAGTGAACAAAGAGTATATATTTTTTAATTAATAAATTAAATTTGGATTTTATTATTGCAAAAATATGGCGACGTGTAAATCTTTATTTTTTTTTTTTTGAAAAACTCATAACGATAGGTCAACATTCTAATGATTATCTTGAAATATAGTAAAACTACAACTTTAATTTAGATGTGCCGCACAGTAGCGCCCTTAGAACAAATGAGGTTGAAAAAATCGAAAGATTAAATTTTGCTACCTCCAATATTATCAGATTCTTAGATTGGAAAATATAACCCATCAAAGCTGACCGATTTTTCAATTTTCAAAAGAACACACAATTTTTGGGCAGTTTAGTATAATAGAATATAATATAAAAAAACACTGGGTAACTTATTATAATTTTCTGTTGATTTATCTATTTATTCAGTTTATTATAGAAAAAATTTTTACTTTTTGCCTTTTGTTTCTCTAGGTAATTCGTTATTTACCAAGTATCAAAACTGAAAAATTACTATTTTTTAACTTTGATGGAAAATATGTGTTTTTTATTTATTTATTTTAAAACATAAGAGCCTTGAAAAAGAAACATTGAGAATATAAAATTGTTAAAAATCATGTCTCTTAGTTAATATAAACAGGATTTTTTTCATGCATTAACAAATTTAAAATTTGGTAAGCCATAAGTAAGCATCTAGAAGGCGTACCAACGTGTTCGTTTGTAGACTTGACAATTATCTATCATATGCCCCCTGACTAATTTTAATATCTCCAATAGTTCAAAAATTATGATTTTTGCAGCGAAAAGACTCAAATGGCACACAGTGGCACCGCCTCATACATTTCTTGAAAAAAAATGGAAGGAGTGGTCGGACAGCAATGAAATTTTGCAGAAACACTTCTCTGGGCTAAGTTAGGAAATTTTGAAAAAAATCTTGGAAAACCGCCCACTGCCACACCCACCTCCCATATAACTGCACTTGCCAAAATTTTTATTTTTGGACCTAGGGACTTGAAATTCAGGACACTTCTTAATTGAGTTCTACTTATGAAAAAAAAAATTAAACATGTTGGGGATGCCACGCCTACTTTAGAATTTACGCCCATTGAAATTTTTAGATTTTAGGTGTTTTTCTTCCATGTCTAGAATCACATGAAAATTTCATATAAGTTAAAAAATGTTAATTTTTATTCAAAAGTTAAACATGTGTTGTCTCCATACAAAAGAAGAGAATATCCCCAACAACCCTCCGCGAAAGATATTAGCCTTCAAATACACCGAAAATATCGCACAAATGTATGCCGCTTTTCTAGTCACGTATACCAAGTTAAAGTGTGTAACACCTTAGTCATTGAAACAAATTGATATAAAATACAGTTATGAACCCTTTTTAAGGCTTTTTAGTGGGAAAAAAAATGGCGTTACCAATATTGAGACGCCAAATGAGGTTATTTATATCTTTGAGCTTGATAAAAATGCAATATAAAATACAATATTTTAATTAAATATGTAACAGGCGAAAAATTGTGTTAGTTTTTCATTATTATTCAAGCACCATATCTTTAACAATGGGATCTAGTTGTAAGGAAATTTTGTTTGAATGACGCCTTATGCTACTTATGTAAGGATCCGAAGTTATAAGAAGTCTGTTGAATCAGTATTTGTGGAAATTCGATCACACTTTCTCGAAAACATCAATCGATACTTCCTGTAATCTTTGTTTCTGGCTTCCTCGGCTTCCTCTGAAAGCATTCCTATTGGTAATACGGCAGCATCCATTATATCCTTACATGCATTGGTACTTTGTGCACAGTAACAGGCATATAAAACCAACTATATTTTTGTACGAACAGTTTCGCACTGTCCGACGCATGTAATTTAAATTTGTCACTTTAAATTTTATCGCCACATGTAATTATTTGTAGAATTATCCTGAATCGATCGATAAGTTCTCCATTGACGCCAGTTATATCCGCAACAATTTGTGGGTTTGAAAAAAAAGCCTTGACGTGTTCCCGTCGTTAGAAGTTCCTGTACCTTGTTGAACAAAATCAACACGCAACCGCATTTTATCTTTAAAGGCCGCTCGTATTTTTAATTTATTTTGTCTTTTAATTTCTTTGTTTTGGAAGGTTGCAGCCCATTTCTGAAATGGTAAATTATATGCTATATGGAGAATGCATTCCATAAATTTGATTCTAGCATGTAAGGATGAAATTCCAAATTTACATGCCTCAGGTTTAATTGTTTTCATTGAAACTAACTCTAAGTTGTTCATTTCAGTAGGTTTCGCTCCACAAATGTAACATACTGCTGCTGCAGTAGTATGTGTCATTATCTGAGCGGTTTTACCATCCAGCATTGTAAAAAGGAGCTTGTGTAATACATTAATATCCTTGCCATATTCGTAAACAAAAATAATGTTTCACTTATAAATCGTTTCAAGTTTTATTTCCCGAAAGCCTGAAAGTATACCCAATTTTTTGTCTTCTTGACCATTTGTATGAAATATTGGAAGTGACTTTTGAAATTATAATCGATGTTACTAAAAGGGACGGTATTTGGCCGTTTCTTTTTTTTTCCTAATTGTAAGTACACACTCGGACCTTTCTTTTTTTTTATAGCTAGAGGGCTAAGCAAGGCAAAACACATAAAATATTTTTCCATCAAAAAGTGAAAAGTTGATATTTTTTTAGTATAATTTTTGATAAATTGTAATTAGTTTACTTTTCCAATTTCAATAATTTTTTTTTATAAATAAGTAAGTGCTATATTTTCACTAAAAAATAAAACAAAAACCATTGCTATAAACTTACACACAAAAAAAGTTCTTAATTTGGACAATAATTTTAATCTAATTTCATTGAATAAATTTCCGTTCCAACTTCTGTTAGTTTTTTTAACTACAAAATTTACAAAATTTCACTTTTCATAAAAAACCTTGTTGAATTTTTCTTATCCAAATATTTCTTTACAAAACCAAATCATTAAAATTTTGAAATTGGACAGTTGAAAAATCCTATTTTTCCGTCGAAATGCCACTGTGTGGCGCCACTATGCGTCGTTGCCAAAGTATTTACATCGCCCTAAGCATAAATAATCGATTAATTTTTTGGCAGATGTCATAATCATAAAACTTTTAGTTTGTAAAAGTATTTTTGAATATAAAATGTTGTTCGCTTTGAGATTATGTATAAATTTTTCCAATAACAGAAAAGATAATAATTTTGTAATGTAAGAGAAATATGGAAAAAATTGAAGACACAACTTTTTCATTTTCATCATCCTTCTGCCTATTACTTCAACTCATGCTTAGTTAACTATTTAAGTCAAATTTTTGAATGAAAAAACATGAGGAATATATTTTCTTTATATGAGAGTTAGTGTGAATAAACTGAGGTTTTTTTTAGCGCTGTCTCTAATTTTTCTCCATGAGATTTAGAGTATGCGTTAGGGTGACAGCCATTTTTTTTTGGAATTTCAAGACGTGTGGGACCGATTGTTGTTACACTGGATTTAAAACTATAGTGCCCAGAATTTGGGCCACATCGGACAATGCTTTCTGGACGCGTATTGAGTTTAAATTTCAAATATGCATTTATATGTAAAAATTATCAAAAAAAAAACATTTTTCACAAAAATTTTGATATTAGTAATTGCGTTTCAATTAAATTAATTAATAAACCATAATCTAGAGTAAACTATCTTTCTAAAAAAGTAATAGAACCTAGTATTGATTGACCGCAGCCAAAGTATATCAAGTTTCCCAGGCGTCGCAGACCACTTGATTAAAAAAATCGAGCTCATATTGTTAAAGACATTGAACTAATTTACAGCAACACCATTTTTGCGATCTCCTGATCTCGATATGATCTTACATAAATAACTTTCAATCTCGTCTATTGTTGTGCCATTCTAAATTAGTGTCAAAACGGTACATAGTTTTTAACGTTATTTTTAAATCTCCAATTTTAATTTTTTCAAAAATTTTGTTCAAGTAATTTAACGCACTCAACGATTGGACTTTAGGGTCTTATTAGCAAAATATATGTGATTAAAAGTGCTAAATATTGTAGGTATCCTGTTTTTAATTTGGCGAGGGCAGTGTTTATTTTTTCAGTGGGTTTGAAGAAAAATTATATTATTCATACTTTTTCAACTTTTTGGCTCTATCTTTTTGGTGTTTTCATATTTCAAATAGCTTTTGCCAAAATATTATACTACTTGATATAAGTTCTCAATCTTGTAAATTAAGGTTAAATTGAAGCACTGCAAACTGTCTCTCTTTAGGGTCAAAGATTTACATTTTTTTTAAAGAAAATGTCGAAATAATATATATTTGTGAAGGATTTCGATAAAACATGTTCATAATATTTTAGTAATTCTAAAAGATTACTAGATCGAGTGTCACAATAATCCGAACCGCACACCTCAAAATTCGACCAATTTTTTTTTTCATACAAACCGCTCTCACCCGAGTATGCATGTTACAAGTTTTTAGAGCAACTGAATTTTTTTATCAAGTCGATGTGAAAAAAAATACGTTATTAACCTGTCTTAAGATTTGCGGTAATTCTGTGATAAATTGGACACAAATATTTTCCATTACGGAAATGTTACCAATACAAAAACAATAAAGATGAAATTAGCTCCAAAAACATAGAAAAAATAATATTTTTTTACATTTTCATTAAGTTGATGACTTTAAACAGCAGTCTGCTCAAGATATCGGTGAGTTATTTTCAGATGGACAGACGGACATCGCTGTGTCAACTCCGCTTTTAACAAGTCTAAAAGCATAAGCACACGAATAAGTTTTTCGGCGGAAAAACATGAGTCTACGTCGTCATCGATATTTAGATGCTGCTTAGTATTTCTAGTTTAGTGCTATACGCCGCACACTTGGAATTTTTGTATGGAGGTGAGGTCGCAATTTAAGAGATAACTGGATGAAATTTGGTACATACATTTATATTGGCCCAAGGACGAACACTTTTGAAAATGGTGAAAATCGGTCCATGTTTGGACCTAGCGCCCATACAAATTTTTCAGAAAAATTCGCTTAAATTCCACTAGGATCGGTAGATATGGATGAAATTTGGTGCGAGAGGTTGTTTTTATCCGGGAACTGATCCTTTTAAATTTCGGCGGGATCGGGCTACTGGGAGGGGCACCTCCCATACAAAGTGAATTTTTAACATCATATATCTGGAGTTCTATGATAGCCAAAGCCCTGAAATTTTGTTTTAGATGCCAGAGTATGATTTAAATAGTCTTGCCAAAAATGGGTGGGATCGGGCTACTGGGCGGGCACAAATTTATTTTTCAGTTATAACTAAAAACCTGAGAAAAATCGCATGTACTTTTCTAGTTCGTCGGCACTTGCTGAATGACAAAAATCGATCAATGAACAACTATAAATACTACGTATTTTTCAATATTTTACTGTCACGTACTTATGAATGGGAGTATATTTCGAAACGTTGCAAAATATGAGCACTAATAAATGTGGTTGCAATTTCTATAAAAAAAATCATACAGGTAGCCAACAGAAAAACACATAATTAAAAATGTGTACTTTCCTTTTTTCATTTTTGTCCACGCACATTTATTAGCGTTAATTACTTTGCTACCGGAATCATAAAAATCAAATAACCTTTTGGTTATTCCTTTTTTTAATTCTGAGAATCATAAAAAGTCATCAGTGTTTTTTCCAAAGAATTTTGTGGATATCTCGAGCAAATTTTTGAAATTCATACCTTCACTTAATTGTGAAGAAAAGCGAAACGCGTTCATCGATTTTCACGACTTATGTCTCATTTTGTTCAAAGGTTATGCGACTTTACGCGAAAGTAATATGACTTGACACTTTTTTACCCTTTTGGATTTTTTATGAATTACAAAAAAAAAAAAAATCAATTTTTTAAGCAAAAAATATTTTTTTTTCTTCATACATTTATTTATAACTGCGAAACTGTTGCTTATGTAGCGAAACATTATATGAACGGATGAAAGTAATTGTAATTCTTGATTTTTCTAAATTTTTTTCAGCAAAATCCGAATAGTGGTTCTCGAGTTATGTTAAACAAAAGAGCCTTATCAGAATTGAGTCCCGAATCAATCAGATGAAAAATGTTGTGGTATGTAATGCAACAAATTGAAAGGGGGCACCTAGGGGCACTTGAAATTGATTAAAAATGAAAAACCAGATGCCAGATAATGTATTAGTGGTGATTTCCAACCGGGGAAAGTAGTGCTAAAATTGCAGGTCCAAATGTTTTGAGAAAAAAGTGATTTTTGTTATATGTTCATAAAAATAAACAAACAAAGAAAACTTAAGTCTCTGCAGAGTTTATTTTAAATTTTAGTATACTTAAATATCCTACTTTAAATAAAAAATAAAAAGAAAAACGTTAGCTCACATAATAAAATAATATTCGTTTGAATTTCTTAGGTTTAAATTAAGTTGCTTCGGTAAAACATACAAGTACTGAGTTTGAGTCGCTATAAAAAAAAGCTAGCAGTCAGATCGGAGTAATTCTTTTTGATTTGATGGTACCGTTTAATCTAAAATTTCAAAATTTCACTGCATATTGCACGAAGAGTATATTGACAATTTGACTTTTTTCCACAAAATCCCCAGTGTGTGCCGTTCCAATATGTTTCCACAATCTCAACAACTTAACAGCTACGCTTCAAATTTTAAAAATTATTTAAATTTTTTTATATTTTTTCTTCTTGTTTGAAATCCTTTGTCGCTTTTTTAACTCGTAGTGTCTGCCGATCTGTTGAAGAAAATTTGCATCGATTTTAAACCCTTTTCCCGTGATCCAATTTAACTGAAACTTTGCAGGCAGAGTCGTGGCGATGATAAAAAAAAAATATTGGAAAAAAATTTTTTTGACTCTATGAAACTACTATTTAGAATTTAAGAAATATAATTCGGTTAATAATTTTATAACCCTTCAGTGCTGCTGGGATCAAAATAATCCATTCTGATAAATCATTGGTGCAATTATCGGCTTATTGTTCGCGCATATAAATGAAAAAAATTTTTGACCAATTTTACTATAATGTTAATTTATTTTTAAAACCTATCTTTATTTTTCTAAATAAAATAAGAACATTGTTGAACTATGACTCAATATTGTTAAATTAGACCTGACTTTGTGCAGGAAGGATATTGTATTTTGTATGAAACCCAGAATAAAAACTGATTTTCTTCTTCATTATTTGTTAATACTTTACTAAAATCTTTTATGACTGTAACATATATTTCGGCCGTTCGTTTACTATAAATAATTACTAACAAAAACTATAACTCTTTTGAATATTTTCATTAGATTCCCCCCTGTCGATGGAGGAAATAATAAAAATTCTGCAGGGATACAAAAAGACCTGATAAAAATTTTAGTTTTCTGGGACACAAAATCACTTAAATCCTTATCTATAAAATTTTATGGGTGAATGAAATTTCTAGCAGCAAAAATAAGGCCTTCATTTAGTTTACTAGACCAATAGGTTATTTTTGGTTATATATTTCTATATTTAAATTTTTTTTTTTAATCAATCAAATTTTTATTTACAATCTATTTTGCAATAATAAGTAAATTATATAAGTACAACTGATACTTAACCTATATTATTAAGCTCCATTAAGCCAAATAACTTAATTTGTTTTTTGTTTTTATTACATACAAAATTTAGTATTTATATTTACATATTTACATATTTACATATTTAAATATTTTATAACAATAAATTCTATTTTCTGTATGGTAGGTCTAAAACATGAAACGTTTTTAGCCTTTTAACTTCTTCAGATTCATCTAATATAATAATTGCTAGTGGATTTGAGTGGATACTAAGCCTTTCTAAATATCTACAACTAAATCTGTTAATTTCATCTTTAATATAAGAAATTCTAAGATCTTCATGAATATGTTTGTTGGTCACATACCAAGGAGCAGAAGTAATGAGTCGTAAAGTTTTGGATTGGTATCGTTGTAGAATCTCAACATTAGAGTTGCTTGTCGTGCCCCATAATTGTAGGCCATATGTCCAAACTGGTTTGAATATTTTTGGTTTTGATATTTAAAAGTTCGCGTTTCGCTTTGACATGGTTTTTCCAGGTTAACCTTTTATTAAGATGCATACCCAAATATTTTACGCTATCGGATTTAGATATTTGAGCATTGTTAATGTAAAGTGATGGGCATTCATTTTTGCGTAAAGTGAACGTGACCTGAACCGGTTTATCAGTATTTATTTTTATTTTCTATTTCATGAACCATTCTTGTAATAGATTTAGTTCACTTTGAACTATTATGCTATTATTGGGCATTCATTTGATGCAATTATGGCGGTATCATCTGCGTATGTCGCAATTGTGATGTTTTGTGTAACAGGCATGTCTGATGGATATATTGTATATCAAATCGTATTGTATATCAAAACACTACCTTGTGGTACCCCTGCATTTATTGTGCATATTTCAGATTCCTCATCATCGACTTTTACGAAAAATGTTCTTTCATTTAAACATGATTTAAGAATTAAATATATTGGAGTTGGTAAAAGGGTTTTAAGTTTGTAAAGTAGTCCTTGATGCCAAACTCTGTCAAAAGCTTGTTTAACATCTAAAAAGACAGCTGAATAATACATTTTTCTTTCAAATGTGTTGATTATCTCATTAACAACTCGGTGACACTGTTCAGGAGTTCCATGACTATGACGAAACCCAAATTGATGATACGGAATAATATTTTTCTATTCTAGGAATGAAATTAACCTATTCGATAGCATCATTTCAAAAATTTTTGAAAATGTTGGCAGCAGACTGATTGGTCTATGTGACGAAAGCTCATTTTCTGCTTTATTTGGTTTGGGAACCATAATTATTTGGGTTCGTTTCCAGTGAGTTGGAAAATATGATAATCTTAGAATAGAATTAACGATGACAGTTAAGTATTCCATTGATTTTTTAGATAACTGCTTAGCAACTTCTGAATTTATTTTGTCATATCCCGGAGATTTTGTATTATTTAGTTTATAGATTTCATGCTTTACTTCTTTTAATGTAAAAGATTTAATAGGTAAGTCCATTTGGCAAGGAGAATCCAGAAAGTTTAGTATATTAATTAAATCTTTGTAATGGAGAATGGCTGGAATGTTGTCTTTAAATGATTAGAAAATGAATTGGCTTTACTTTTGCTGCATCTACACCATGAACCATTACAATCTCTTATTGGAACATTTCTTTTAGTTGGCTTCTTTAAAAATTTTGTAGCTTTCCATAAACTATATTCGTTATTGTTTGTTGTATTAAGATTTCTCAAAAAATAACCAAACTCATCATTCTTTATTTCAGCTATACGCTTTTTGAGATCATTGGATGCTCCGTTAAAGTTTGTCTTATCCCTTAGATTTCTGGTTGATTGCCCGATCCTTCTTAGTCTTCGTTTATTCCATATTAAAGCTCTTATTTCAGCGGATATCAGTACCTGAATTCCATTTGATTGTTGTTTTTGTGGAGTTGATAGAAAAGCTGGTTCATGAATGATATTTGTTAGCTTTTCAATGGAATAGTCTAATTCATAATTGTTTTTGATGGATATATTCAGATCTATAATTTTATCTAACCAATTTTGAAAAGATCTAATATCAGTATTAGATGTAAATAGTTTCCAGTTTTTATATGTAGTTTGCAATGAAGTACTGAAGTTCAAAATTATTGGTGTGTGATCTGAACTAAGATCATCACTATCTATGATATCCAGTAAATTACTGGATGTACCCGAATAGACAAAAAAGTCCAGCAAATCTGGTATTTTGTATGAATCAGCTGGCTAATAAGTTGGTCTACCTGTAGACAAGGTTTTATAATTGTTTAATATGACGCATTTATGAAGTTCCCTCCTTTTTGGATTAACAAGCCTTGATCCCCACCATGGATGCTTGGCATTAAAATCACCACCAACAATAAATCTAGGTCCTAGGTTTCTGAAAAAATTATCATAATCGTGTTCCTTAATGTTATGTCTTGGTGGAAAGTACACGGAATAAATTGCGATATCAGCGTTGTCGCATCTTATTTGTATCCACTAGCTTGTATTGTAGCTTTTAACACTGGTTCCAATACATTATATTTTAAGCTAGACTTTATTAAAACAGCAAAGCCTGCATGAGCTTTGCCATCAGGGTGGTTGGCTATAATAATCTCAAAATCTTTCATTTTTAAAAATGTTTTTGAAGTAAAATGAGTTTCAGAAACTGATATTATATCTATAATTACATTTAAGAAAAAGTTCAATTTCCTTGGTATGATTGGAAGCACCGTTGGCATTCCATGTTGCAATTCTTAAATTTATTTGCATAATTCAACATTATTTCCTGCAACAGCTTGAGATTATGAAACATTTCTTGTTTCGTACCCGGCATTACAATTGACATTGTTTCCTGAGGGGTTTAGATGGGGAAAATCTTTTGTATTCGCGTGAAATTGTTCAGGTCTTGGCAGATTTTGATTTCTCAAATAGGAATATTATTTTTTATTTTTGACAAGTCCTTGATAAATGTTGCAGCCTCTGTAACTAGCAGTATGGATTTGTTGGCAGTGTACGCATTTCGGTGGAGTATTAATCTCCTTAGCACACTCAGAGGTTGGAGAGATTACCTCCGCATTTTGCACACCTGAAAGTTTTTTTGCAGTACGAATTTGTATGACCGAATTGCTGGCAGCGATAGCACTGTACTAAATCAGAAGTTTTTTTTTTGGTGGTTCAATGGAAACTATAGCATTATTAATGTACTTTATTTTATAAATATCCTTGTTGTTAGGATTAGGTTCGGGGTCCACAAAGAACATGAGCAACGGCTGTTTTGAAATACGATTTTTAATATTACATACATCTCTAACTTGATGACCTGATAGTAATAATTCGGCTTTTATATCCTCGGCCGGTGTTGTATGATGAATTCCCTTAACAACAACTCTATAAGATCTCTCTTGCTTTATCTGATAAGTATGAAAGCATACGTTTTTTGATTCTAAATGCTTGACTATTGTTCTATACGACTCAATATTTTTTACCATTAATCTAATTTGGTTATCCCTCATATATATATAGGTGGAGGTTTTGATGATTTATCTTCTTCGTCTTGGCAATTATCTTCATCTTCGTCTACATTAAGAATTTGGAACTGATTTTCTCTGGATGTCTTTGGCTCAACTGATAAATTTATTTTCTTATGCAAATGCATGTTGGGTGATTTTGTCAACCGCCATTTCATTGAATTGCTTTTTGGTACTTGCTGCCAAATATTATCACTGTCTTCACTATCATCTTCACTTGAAGTAGGCATGCTACTGTTTTTTTTTGTTGTTTGTTAATGTTTTATATTTTAACAGGCAACTTTTTTTTTAATTTATGTTGTTCTTTTTTGCTAGAGGATTACTGAACCCAATGTTGGATTGTTAATCCATTTGTTTTTAAATTTTAAAACCTTATTTTGTTGTTAATTTTGAATAGAAAAAGCATGAACTTGTTATTAACACACAATATATGTCTAGATGGCTCTCTAAGTTTATATACATTTTCAAAATTTTGCTATTCAAAGAGCATTTTAATATATCGGAAATCTTAGTAGAGCAGTTCGAGTCGATGCTTATATATTTCATAACAGTATATTTAAAGTATTGGTTTACTTGTGAATCTACTATATATGCGCCAAAAAACGATTTAGATTTCCTAACGGAGCTTGATGAATTTTCCCAAATCGAAGGAAAATATTTTCCTTTGATCGCAAGTAGTGCTAAATCTACTCAACTACGTCATATGGATTATTTAACCGAAGAAAATGCAATATTTTCAATATTTGATGACAGAATTTCAGTGGAAGAAAAAGAAAATCTACGTGTTAAGTTGTTAGGAATTAATAGTCAAGGTCAACTAATGCAACTCATAAAAATTGATCCAAACATAAGCCTTTTTTCAAGTGATTTAGAAGAAGATAAAAATCAAATATCCACTATGTCAGTGAAGGAAAACACAGAAGATTTTATAAATTTAAATAATACAACAGACCAAATGCTTTACGAAAAAGATTTCATTGAAATCGAAGAAGTTGAGCAAGTGGTTAATAATGTTGAAGTAGATGCAATGCACAAGATGACGTATAGTGATTCCTTTTTTTCTAAGTCGCCGTTTGATTTTATAACTCTTCAGAGTTTAAAAACTCTAGTTAGTTTTGGAATAAACATCTCATTTATGCTTTTTAATGCAGCTGAGTGGGCAGACCAGAAAAGTTTTTTAAATGCAATTGAAACCTCCAGATATATTCAATCAACAAGTATTTATACCGAACAACTCGTTGGTAAAATTTCACGGTTGAACACTTATGGGTTAGTAAAAAATAGAGATAATTTGAATTGTTTAGCTCTATCAGCAATTGAAAAAAGGGTAATTAATTAAATAATTCCTATTTATTGTTTCTAATAAATTAAATGTTTTATTAAATAAAATGTACTTTGCAATAAAAATTACAAAACAAAAAAATGTTTTTGATACTTGCAAATAAATTTAAGGCTTAATAACTTTTTAACGGGTAGTAATAAAAATAAGTATAGTATACCATTTTTTTGAGGAAAGAGTCCTCTTTAATTGTGTATATTAAATTAAAAAAATAATAAAAATTAAATAATAAAAAAATCGATTTTTTCAGACCACGCTAATGGCTATCAGGTGAATTGTAAAAGCTTAAAAAAATGCTTATAAGCCTATTTTTTCATGTGGAATAGATTCGTAAAGTCAGGTTTTAAGTATATTTAGCTGTTTTTGTTCTACAAAGTAAGGTACCCAAAATTCGCGATTTTAGCGGCCGAGAGGCGATTGAAGGAGTTGGAATTTTTTAAAAATAAAAACGCCATTATTTTTATTGACGCAAAAATCTTCTAAAAATTAATGATATCCCAAAATATAAAAATCGAAAAACACTCTAATATATATATATATATTTCAAAATATGCTAAAATTCAAAGCTTGGCTTCATCAAGGAATGGGAAATATGGAAGATGTGCGCATGTGGTAATTATATTTTAATTAATATAAAAATTTAACAGCACTTACAAAATATTTAATTTTTTGAATAATTTGTCTTTTTTTAGCTTGGGGTCATATATGAGCTCAAGTCCAAAAGCGGTAATGACGTCGAATTATTTTTTCCCAAACCCATAATTGTAGCGATGAAACTGAACATTTTTAAATAGAAAACTGATTAAATTTTAATACAAAGTATTTAGAAAGATGAAACTTACCGAAAATTTCACAAAAATCTAATATTTCTCGAAATCCACAAAAAATAAATCGATGTTAAAAAATTGCAGCAGAGGAATTTACTTAAAAATGCACACAATTAGTCTCTAATATGTCCCCTTTTGGGGCGAGGTTAAACATTTTTCAAGTTTATGTAGTTGTTAGTTTAGAGCTGGATATGAATTGATATCAATTTTAAACTCCTATGTATCCTTGTTTAGCCTTATGAAATGTTGCCCATAGGCATCATTGTGTTTGAAAAATGACTGACAACCATTTAAAATAATTGTTATTTTTTTTAATTTCCTTACCTTTAAACAATATTTTTAAGTATTTAAATTTAAACTTTTAAATATCCTTATTAATTTTTTTTTTTTTTTGATTATTTGTAAACTCACTTTTTGCAGAAAAAAAAATTACACATGTGCATTCAAATCAGATTAACTTTCAAATGATCTCTATCAATGCCTGCAATAAAATAGTTGCTATTAGGCTTGCACAATATATCAAGCTATTCTGAGAAAAAAAAACCGTAGGAGAAAAAATAAATATTACGGGACTTATAAGCTAAAATATACAATGTAGCCTATAGGCAACATCGGGCATTAACTGGTTGACAAAACCTTAAAGTGCCATTTTTTTAAATTTGGTTTAAAAAATTTTTTACCAATCTTGAAAAAGCAGTTTTCAAAATTTTCTGGAAATAATTACTTATTTTACTTAGGTTAACAACGTGGTAATAAAGCAATTCTTCATATCTGAGGACTTACGAGTAGAGAGATAAAAAATTATGGTAAAAATGATTGATTAAATTTCTTAAAGTTCAAAAATTGCTGTCAAATTTTATGACCAAGTGTTTTTTTTTTTTTGCATAAAAGTGGTCTGGGGCATTTGCTATTTCCCCGCGATTTTGAAGGTATATGACTTTTGAAAATATAATTAAATACTAAAATCGACTCATATAACAACTTGTCGAAAAAGTTAAGCCTTAGAACGAATATTTCGTACAATCAAAAAAGTGTCATATTTTCCCCATATAAACTTGAAATTTTCAATCGATTTCTAGCGCGACTTTTCTTTTTCCGATTGTCCCCAAACTTCACATATATTAGTTTTATAGAGAAAGGAAACAAAGAGGACACTCCGCAAACTCGCCATTTAAAAAATGTAAATATAACGTACGAACATGCTAATCTACCATACACAAGAAATAAAATTTGGAGGTACCGGAGAAATAAGAACAACATAAAAAATACCTTATTTTTCAAGACTTTGATTACATTTTCTTTTAAACCTAAATACCTTTCAAACCAATATAAATTATTTTAAATGGCGGCCGGCCCAGGATGTCATTGAATCATTTTAATAAAAATTAGCGGCCCAGCTGGGCCTTCTTCTTCTTCTAAGAATCCAGAAAATTTATTTTTTATGAGATCAAGATTTTTTTCCTAGTTATTTCAAATGGAACGACTGACTTACACATGTAAGTCCAAAGTTTAGAAAATAGCTAAGCTTATTTCCTTATAAAGAGATGCCTACATCAAATCCATTTTTTTTTTTACATTTTCCAAATATTTTTTTTTCTCAGTATCAATATGATTTTTTAATATTTGTTTTTGTGTGTTCCAAAATATTTTCTAATAAATTTTTGAGTTTTTAAAATATTATGTCTTCATCTGATTCACGTTTATAGTATTTGAATTTATAAAGTCCTATTGGAATTCTTATGGTTTTATTATAATTGTACAGAAATTATTCGAAATATTTAATACATATTTTTAATACTTAATATGTATTATGTTGATTGTGCTTTTTGATATTTTATAAAAAAAAAAAAACACTTAACATTTTAGAGTTACTTAAAATCTCTCATAATATAGCAATTTATTTCGTATTTTTATTTAAAATTTCATACTAATAGCATTTTTATGCACTTAACTATATGTTTGTTCATTAAATTTGAATATAACATTAAAACTTAAAAAAAAAATAAATTTTTAAAAGCGATTAAATCAAATGTACATATATGTACCCAGGTGGAATTTTTGAAAAAAATTTATACAACTTGCTAACTTTTGGTTTTGCCATTATAAAAAAATATATGAAAAGATTTGAGGTGATTTATTAATCCTATAGAAGTACAACGATTTAGTCATCACTGTTCACATCCAGTTGATTTGTGTTGCTGACATATAAGTAAGTCAGAAAGGTCATCAGTTTTTTTGTATGGGAGCTACACAGCAAGTCAGCAGTGTAGCTGAAATATCGCCAAGTAATCGCTAAAGACGTCTGTATTAAATTTCCACCAGGTAGCTTGGTATTTGTAGCCTTTTTCGTATATGCCATATGTAATATATAGACTCAACAAAAAAGCTCTAACTATGCTCATCACCGTATCTGTATGAATATGCTGATATCCGAATGTGTAAGCAAGAGCTCAATGATGATGCTCCAAAGTTTGAGCAAAAAAAAAAAATGTAGTTTGCAAACAAAAATTTAGTTAATGGTTAAAATAAGCTGCACTCATAAAAAAATATATTAACATAATCGTTATGCCTGACGTGTGTATAATAGATATCTTAGCTTAAGGTATGCATACAACACGGATAACATAATACCTCGAAATTACCGCGACACACTCATATATTTTGTGATTTTGTTTTGTTGTTGCCATGTTATGAAAATAGATAATGCTCGTACTTACCGTAATTCACATGCTGTATCAAGCTACAGCTAAAAGTATGCTATTAACGAATATACTTAACAGTTAAAGTAACTTATTTTTATGAACAACAATCACAAAAACCTACATATTTAAAAGGTAAAATTCACTCTTTAGCAGTGGTTCTTAATCTAATGTCTAAAAGAGATATCAATGTGGCTTTACACAAGTCAATCCAATACGTTATGAATAAAAGTTACATGTTGGTGAAAGATTTCCTAAAATTTATTTTAGAAAAAATTTGACTCTTTTGGCAATAAATGTCAGCAATTATGTTAAACAGAAAGTATTCGCGTTTCGCTTAAGCACGAAATCTCCTAAAGAAGCATTATGTTCGAGTAGTGATGAAAATATTAAAAGTTCAGACATAAATTGCATCCCCTTTCATTATTTGTAATATAATTCTTCTTTAACATATTATATTCAGCTTTTCACTGCTGCACAGTAAACCATTTCACGAAAAGGCACTCACCAATCAAAAAATTTTGGATTGGATTGGAATTTTGATATGCGGTTTTTTTGTTTATTGTGTGGGTGAGTAAATATCGACCGATAAGAAAAAAGTTATGAAGGTTTTAAAATACATTTTAATTTTAGTTGAATTTTAGTGTGAAAGTTAAAAATAAATTTTTTTATACAATGTTTTGTTAACAGTTTTGCAAGTTAAATCTTCTCAGAAAATACCAACCTTTATACCCTGTACACTTTTTAGTCCTAAAAGTTATAAGGTATATTTTTCTCAATGCCCTTGATTTTCAGTTTTAGATGTAGTTTAGTTTCTTCGTATAATTCAGTAGAGGTAGTTTTCCATTTTTGTTTAATATTAGATATATGTATATGGTTTTAAAATAGTGATAAGCTCTTCACTAGTACAAGGGCTAAAACTTGTTCTAGTGTTCTGCGCGCAAAAGAATTTGCAGTAAAAAAAAAACAACTTACCAATTAAGCGCATTATGTCTCAACCATTTTTTATATATAATAACTGGGGTCAGCGCTAACGTTTTCTTTTTCTATTTCCATAAAAAGCAGACAAACTCACGCAAAAGAAAATACACACGCACGACCAATTTTGTTTATAATCAAACCTTTAAAATGCCTAGAAATGTCCAGATTGTATATGTGGACATAGCGAGAAAGATCCCGATATATCTAAAGGTATTTTTATTAGAAAAAAAAATTTTTTTTAATATAATTTTTATGTTACTTACTCTAATATTGGGTCACATGTTGTTTCTATGGACAGAGTCTGCCAAAACTTATAAGAGCCAACTCTGAAAAAGGTGATTTGATACAAAGAGTTTGTCTTAAGATTTGTGTCAAAAAGGCCAAAATGTTTAAAAAAAGAATTTTCTTTTTTTCGAAAATTTTGTATGCACAAAACTTGTCTTGGTTTACGCAAGCGGGATCTGGTGGATATATAATAGGATTAAGAATTATAAGAGAGTGGTTTAGTCTACAAAAGTGTGCTGGATTTTTGACCTGTTTTGGCGAGAAGGAGTTATACTGTATCAAGCAGGAGAATTTCGGAATAAAGATTAAAATTTTCAAGAAGTCACAAAAATTTAATTTTTTTATTTAATAGTTATTTCGTTTTAATGTATTAAAAATTAAAATTTACAGAGAAATTTTTAATTTTAGCAAAATACTGAAAGCCAAATATGGATCACACCCTGTTAGCTGTGATATATTTGAAACAGAGTTGTAGTGTTCACTGTTATACTATTAAAAACTATTATGCCCTGCCGTGGTTTTCTATGACTTACCGAGGCTTATTGGCATGTTTTATTTCATAATCAATTTTTCCTACGAAGTGTGTATTGTGCTCTTAAAGTATTTTATTTAATTTGTTTTATATAATTTTTTTATTTCAATGCTTGGTGATTAACAATATCATTGTCAATTTTAATATTAGCGATTTTTGATTTTTGGCGATTTTCGGTTTTAGCGATTTTTGATTTTGCCCATATTTTATTTTGAAGATTTTTGTTTTTAGCGTTTTTTGTTTTTCGCGATTTTCTTTTTTGGCGCTTTTTGATTTGGCGATTTTTTATATTGGCGATATTTAAAATTTGCGATTCCACCCATATTTTCCAGTTTTTGTATAGGTACCACGTCCACTAGTCCCATGCCGCCCAATTTTTTCACATTAATATCTGATGGACTCGTGCAAAGTGTCGGGGCTTCCCATTGTACCAGTTTTACCCAGTAAACCAGTTATATGAACCAGTTATAATAAAATAAATAATACGTCACATCACACAAATTTTCAAAGCTCTCTCTATCATATTACTCAATACATATGATATTGAAAGTTCATTTTATATGGGAGGTGCCACGCCCACTAGAAATATCAAAAAATGTTAGTCTATGTCAATCCTGAAGGACCATTCTAAATACAGGAAACAACATTTTTATAATCAGATGAGTTAACAAACAAACACGCATTTAAAAAGAGGTAATATTAATCGTAGTATAGAGAGCAACATAACTTTAAAATCGGTAACCATTCAGAGAACTGATTTGCGGTCACATTCTCAAAATATGTGCCACAGTGCGCTGTTTGCATCGATCGGGGTGAACTTTTTTAATCAAAAACATTATTAAAAAAACTATGTGAGTCCGATCACAGAGGAGGTGTGTAAACATCTATTTATAGATCAATTAAAATCAAACAGTAAGCGCCATCTATGTATAGCAAGTAAATGCTATGGTTGTTGTACATGATGGCTGATGAATCAGCTAAATAAATTTAAATCATAATCTTTGCACCAATGCACTTAAATATACCTCACACCGATTTTCCCTTAGGCTGTTTTTGTGATTGTATTGTGAAATAGATTTTTACCCGCCTTAACGCAAAGATGTTTACGTATCCAAAATAATAATAATTACTCATTATAAGCAGTCTACTTCCAGCTAAATACACTTTGTCCAACGATTATGCTTTTCTCATCTCTTTCAAAAAAAAAAAAACATGATTTTTCAAGGTCTAAGGACCAAGCCTTTATTTGGTCATGAAACATTTATTTTGGTTTACAAATAGAAAGTATGTATGTACAGGCGAATATTCTAGAGAATATGGACATACGTATGCACTAGGGCAGGTGAATTTTTATTTTTTTTTTTTGCAAAATCGTATCTGCGGCTAATAAACTAGGGATCATACTGAGCAACTTTTCTGAAGAAACTATGGGTCTAAAATGTATATCGATCCAGCGATTTTTAAGGAGAAGTTTGACTTTGTATGGGGATGCCTAATTCTTAATCTATTTTCACGTAAATTGGTACGGACATGGTATATGAAAAACAAATAATGTGCACCAAAAATGAGCCACATCGGACACATAGTTCGGGTATATTTGCCCGAGAAACTAAGGGTTTTCTGTTTTTGTTTATTTGTTTTTTGGAAACATTTTTATTTTAATTATTTTTTCTAATTTTTAACGTTTGAACAAACGTGCTTAACACTATGTCCATAACAATTTTCATCAAAATCGATTAGAAATTAGGCATACCCCCACACAAAGTTAAACTCCCCCTTAAAAATAGCTGGATCGAAATACATCGCAAATGCGATTTTTCGGTTTTCGTTGGTCCCCTACAAATCCTAGAATATATATATATATATACGAAATGCTTATAATACAATGTAATATCTTCTTCAAGGTCAATGTTTTCTTTGCAAACAACTTAAATTCGAATATCCGAATATACTGACTATAGGTTCAGCGATGTGATTTTGATGTTAGTGAATTTTGAGTTTTAATGAGTGATTAAATGTGAGTAAGAATTTAAGTATACGAAGAAATCAAGATAAAGTTGCTTTTTGCTGTTCTCAGTTATACATGCTAGGAATCTCTGATTATAACTAAATTCATTTGTTCAATTTGTAAAAGAATGTGCGTTAGTGTGTATTTAACAAATGTTAAATAATGTTCTCTCTATTCAAATATTGTGGTATAATAACGTCGGCAAATGGATTTTTATTTGAGTATTATTTTTATTTATTTTTTATGAACATAAAGTAATCGCGTAAAGAAAAAACCATTTTGGTATAAGTTTGTGTTATTTATGTTACGAACTTTAATATTGCGGGTTTTACAGTTTATGTCATGAGCAGGTTAAAAGAGTTTGGAAAGAATTTGTTTTCTTTATTTTAAATACTGCTTATCAAAGGTAGCTTGAAAAAACTTTCAAACGGATGTTTGAAAATTATATTAATAAAACAATTAAGAAAGTTTTCTGATAGATTCCCATGCAAAGTGAGTGACAGCAGTCTTAAAAAAATACATTTTTGTATTGGATCATAAGTTTGAAACTATTTTATTAAATTAAATTTTTTTTGCTTTATTTAGTTATTTAAAAAAGAAAGACATTTTAATATAAGAAAACTTAACTTCTGAAAAAACACAAAACTAAAAATTAATGGAAAATATATTATGCTATTGCCAAAACATTGGAAACCTTTACTATATAATAATTGAATACTTTCCCTTTCTTTTTGGTTTCAATATTTGGATGGGTAACCGTTATTTTTTAATACTACTGATACTGATATCCATTGAAATTTTTTGGCAGTCCAAATTAAATGCATCTATGGGACCTGTCCTGTGTGTGTAATTTCGTGTCCATATTTTGTGCTCCACAGTGGATAGAATAGATTTTCTATGGCATTGTGATCTGGTGATTTGGCCATCAATTCCAAAACACTAACTGCATTAGATTGCAGCCATTTGGTTACAACTTTGAACGTGTGTTTTGAGTCATTGTTATGTTAGAACGTCCAGAACACGGTCCTATTTGCATTCGCGCGTGGAGACATTACGTCATTAAGAATTTGACATCTAATTCCAGTTAGACCATATTTTACTACACGACCCATTCTCCTGCTCGAAAGCTAACCCCTACCATAATATGTCCACTAGGGTGGACCTTACTTATATGGACGGGAATATGCGAAAAGCAAAAAAACTGAGAAATACAAAGTTTTGGGGTCAATCATAAAAAATTTAGAGGTGCCTCAATGCGACTGAGAATTTCAAGTATGTTTATATGTGGAAAATATGACTTTTTTCAGATGTCTAAAACCAATATTTTAGCCACTATAAATTTCAGCACTACAAACTTAAAATAATTTGTGGATTAAAAGAAACGTTTAATATCGATAACTTTCAATGTAATCAGTACCCCGTTTTACAATTGAGTAAATACTTTTTTTTTCTACCATGTAAGTTTTCGAATAAGAAATGAAATTAACGAACGTAACCCGAAGCAAGAAGTTACGGTGCTAGAAATCACTTCACTTGAATTTCAACGCACCAACGGTGAGCATCCCCATATCTCATTAAAATTAAATAAATTACAATTTAACCCTAACTAATTGTCTTTTTATTTTTGCATTTTTTTCCCCCAACTCAAACCCTAAACTTCTTCAGATTTTATGTAGTGTGTCAATCCATGACGATTGCAAATAAGTCTATGAGAAAAAAAAAAACTCCTAAAAGAAATCCCAATTTTTCCCTATACAGAGTTCCAGGAGCGAAGTCCATCTCCAAATTTAAACCCAAAATTAGCAACAGCGGTTTTACAAACAATTGGCCCATTCGCAACCAGAGTTTACATCAGATTTTACGAAAATTTCAATATACAGTTTAATTTTTCCGACAAGTTGCGATATGAATCGCAATCACCACTAAATTATCTTTTCAAAAAGCTATATACCTTCAAAATCTAATAAAAACGCGCCAAGAAGTAACAAATGACACAGACCACTTTTGTGTCAAAAAAGCTCTAAGTCATGAAATGTGATGAAAATTTTTTCAACTGTAACAAATTTATTAACCCTGCTGTTAGGTTAAGCCCATTTGGTCCAATTTTTGGATTGTTTCCTTTGTAATTTTTGAACGGTGACATATAGTGACTTAATTTTTTAGCTCACGTGGTCTTTCTATAAAACCATGTTATATACAAAAATTCAAGGTTCTGACTTAAACAGGACTGAGAAAAAAAAAAAATTACGAATCTTAGGTTAAGGGACCATTTGGTCCATAGTATATTTTTTTTGATTTTTTTACATTTATTTAAAAAAATAAGTATTTATTAGTTGGTTTTATAATAATTGTGATTGCATGATAACCAACATGTCTTTCGGTTAGTTTTGCAAATAAACTTGCTGCAAATGGAGCATTTTATATCCGACTTTAACTTGCAGCAACTACAAATTCCACACTTTCGAGCCCCTGAATTAGAAGTATTATTTGAAGAGGCCACTGGAACTATGCATGGTGATCGTATTTCAGTCAAAAACTGTGCTGAGAACTCTTGTTGAGGTAATCTAGTCCGTTTCATCATATACGGGTTAGCCAGAGAAAGTGCTAGTTGCCACAAAAACTCTGGTCTCCTGTAGGAACCAACCATTTGGTCAGCAGTATCTACGCCACCTAAAAGAGATGAAGTATTAGAAATTATAGGAGAACATAAAACTAACATACCTTTCGTTGAATTGTAATACGAAACAATCTCTGGTTTTTTCTTCAATCCACTCTCATCAAATGAAACAGTCTTGTGCATTGAACTAATCAATATTGTTGCTTTGTTCTTATGGCTGATGTATGATACTAATGTCGCAATGCCATCGAGTGCAAATGTATAATGGTACAAAGGGAGTTTTTTGACAGTCAGCAATTTCCTTTCCTGCAGTTGTTTTACGAACTCAAAAGTGGAAAAAAAATTGTCGCCTGTTATATTATGCCCTTTCAAGCCTTCTGTTAAATCCAATACAACGCGTTGCCCTTGGTTCTTTTCAGGCTGTGCCATTTCTAGGCTTATCAAGGTATGGTTGTATTTTACACACGTAGCCTGACTTAGAGTCCATCGATAAACAAAATTTCAAACCATATTTTGCTGGCTTTGATGTCAGAAACTGTCGAAAACTACATGCAACAAGTTGCTCATCAATGGTGACATTTTCGTGACAATTGTAAAACTTTGGAAGAAGTTGTTCCCAACGGTCCCACAGTTTACGAATAGGAGCAAATTTATCGCAACTACGCATTTGTCTGCTCTGAAAATGGGGCAACCAAATTTTGCATCAAATAAACCATGAACATCTTCATTTTTTCCACTTTCAGTAATAGATTTTATATAAGCCAACTATTTTGCTGAAATAAAAAAACAAGATTATACAAACCGACATGGGCCTGCAAGAATGAGCACAGCAATATATGCGCGCAATGCGTCTTCATCAATATCTTTCCACTTGCCACCAATCTTGACCCTGTCGTACTTATTAGTACTTTTGATGATAATTCTTTCTATTGGAGGCGGAAAAAACAACAAAAGAGCTGACAGAATGTCATTGCATGTGGACACTGCAAATCGAGTTGGTCCTTGTTGCGTTGAGATAATATTCTCAGCCGTAGCTCCAATAGGCTGAGGTAATGGAGTGGCACTCCAAACCATTTTGTTTTTAACAATAAAAAACGGATCAACAGAGCTAGCTGCAGCTAGGACGGGTTCCCGTTCAGTATCTGTTTCAGAAGAACCTGTTTCGCTATTTTCTGGAATATAATCAAATTCCGAATCTGAAATATCTGAGCCACTTTCTGCATTGAGCAGTTCTCGTATCTGATCTTCGTTCAAGTTTGCCATGTCGTAAGCAAATCATGTCTGAACTATTGAAAACAACTCACAAAATGAACCAAGCAGTACAAATATTTGTGCTCCTTTATAACAAAAATCAAAAAAAGGGGATCCCGCAATTGTCTTTTACATATCTAATCTATGTTAGTTAAAAAAAAAGAATCTAAAAGGGGAATCCCTCACTTGATTTTTACATTAGCTGTTTATGTTGAATAAAGAAAAATGCAAAAATGGGAATCCCACAATTGTGTTTTACATTAGCTATCCTGAGTAAAGAAAAATGAAAAAAGGTGAATCCCTCAACAAATTTTTACATTAGCTGTGTTGAGTAGAGATTTTCGCTGGTAAAGAAAAATTCGAGTGAGTGATTCATGAGAGATTATAAAATTTCTTGCGTGAGCGTGAGCCAAAATTCACTCACGCGCCCCTCTCTAGCGTTGAGTAAAGCTTAAATTAATAATATTTAGGAAGAAATGATCCAAAATAGATACAAATATAAGATTAAATGGTTATTTTGTATGAATATTGAAGTATGGACCAAATGCTCCATTAACCTAACATTCGTAGGTTTTTTCTAACCTAACAGCAGGGTTATAGCCATCATTTTTTTTTTGGTCTCTATACCTGTATGTATTCAGATATGAAGTATTGTTTTATTACCGCGCTTTTAACCTATTGCGAAATGAGACCAAGAATGGAAATTTTTTTTGATAAAATTTTGAAAACTCCTTTTTTAAGTTTTAAAAAATTTTCTTAAACAACATTTCAAAAAATGGATCTGGCACTTTTAAGTTTTGTGTTAGAGAAAAATTGGTTTTTTTTAAATATTCAGTAAATGTACTATTTCTAAATACTTTGTATCAAAAATTCTTCACCTTTCTACTTTTAAATGTTATGCTTTATCTTAATAGCGTAGGGTTTCATATGGACTTGCGGATTTCGAGAAAAATTAGTTTTTTTGCGAAATATTCAGTAAATGCAATTTTTCTAAATATTTTTTATCAAAAATTTATCAGTTTTCCACTTTTAACTATTCTATTTTATCCTGATAGCCTAGGGTTTTTGGAAAAAAATAATATGACCCCTTTAACCCTTTTGGACTTGGGTCGCATATGACCCCAATCTAATGAAAGACAATTTATACAAAAAATTCATATATTTTGTAAGTGCTGTTGAATTCTTACATGTAAAGCTTAAAATATATTAACCAAATGTGTAGGTCTTCCTTCTATGCTTAAAATTTCGAAGAAATCGAAGAAGGCTAACCCATTCCTTGCCGAGGACAAACTAGGAATTCTGGCATATTTAAAAGAATTAGTTGTTCTAGTAAAATAAATCAAACCCCTACTATGGGTTGGGAAATAAAATTGTGCAATATTTTATGAAAACTGACCCTTGTGTGCTCCTAGGGTTAAAATTATTCAAAATTCAGAAGTACTTACAAAATATTTGAATTTTTTGACTTAATCGTGCTATACTAGCTTCGGGTCATTTGTGGCCCAGTTCAAAATTATAAAATCAATAAGCGTAAAATCATTTAAGTCAGTAAACTATAGCATAATTATATTTCCCAACCCAAAATTCAAAGTTTGGCCTTGGCATGGGTTACCGTTGTTTGATTTATTCCAAATTTTTAGCACAGAAGACCTGCGCAATTAGTTATTATATTTTAAGCGTCACATCTCAAAATTCAGCAGCACTTACAAAATATTTGTTTTTTTAAAATAAATTATCTTTCATTAGCTTGGGGTCATATGCGACCCCAAGTCCAAAAGGGTTAAATGGGTCACATTATTTTTTTCAAAAACCCTAGGCTATCAAGATAAAACAGAATAGTTAAAAGTGGAAAACTGATAAATTTTTGATAAAAAATATTTAGAAAGAGCGCATTTACTGAATATTTCACAAAAAACTAATTTTTCCCGAAATCCACAAAAAAAATTCTTTGTACAAAAAATTCTGGCAGAGGAACTTACTCAAAAATTCACGCAGTTAATCTCTTGTACATATTCAACAAAACTTTAAAGAGTCAGATCCATTTTTTTAAATTTTGTTTAAGAAAATTTTTGAAAACTTAAAAAAGGGGTTTTCAAAATTGTAACAAAAAATTTTCCATTTTTGGTCTCATTTCGCATTAGGTTAACAACACGCTAATAAAACATTACTTCATATCTGAGTACCTATTGGTATAGAGACAAAAAAAATTATCAATCAATTTGTTAAAGTTGAAAAATGTTCATCACTATCATGATCTAGAGTTTTTTTTGGCACAAAAGTGGTCTGGGGCAGTTATTATTTCTTGGTGACTTTTTATTCGATTTTAAAGATATATATCATGATTAAGTTATATAGTTGACCTTTGTTGTTGTTGTGTTGTGTAATTGTTTGGTTTTAGGTCATAAATAATGAAATAAAAGAAATTAAAAACCTAGAAGTTTTTATATTTTTATTTTTATACCCTATACCGCTATGTGGTTTGGGTATAATGACTTTGTGCTGCTGTTTGTAACAACCAAAAATACCGATCGAATCAGAATCACTTTCTGAGTTGATTTAAAAATGTTCGTCCGTCGCAGGTCGCAAATATGAATATATTTTGATGAAATTTAGTATATAAGCTTTTAGCGGCCATGGGATGAATGCTATTGAAATTGGTGAGAATCGGTCCATGTTCAGAACTAGCCCCCATACAAATTACCCATATGAAATCGACATAAATTGCCATAAGATCCAAATTGTCATATAGATCTTACTCAAATTGGGTTTGTATGCATTCATTACATCCACTAATGAGTAGTCCAAAAATGATCCCTTTGACCCCATATAGCGCTGCTAACCGATCTTCACTTAAATCTATTAAAAAACAAAAATATTGCACTGATTCTTCTCAAATTTTGTTTGTACATATTTTTGCAAAATACAAGAGACTTTACTAAACATGATCAGGAGCGGTCCATTTTTGGACCTAGCCCCTTTATAGATATAGCATCCGATATGAACTTTTTCATATCTGCAGCCAAAAAAATTAATAAAAATCCCACTCAAATTTGGTTTTTGCTTATTTTCAATGTCCAGTTAGTTGGGCCTAAGATATAGGGTTTCTAAACGCATGGTATAGGGTATCGTATAGTCGGTCTAGACCGACTATAATTTTCTTAGTTGTTATTCTCTGATTTTATACTTCCGATATTTCGATCTGCTTCGCAGATCATCTTCTGGGAACTGACAAAGATACATATAAAATAACAATAATAATATTACAAATAAATCACAATAAACGCACAAAATATTTTTATAATAACAATAATAATTACATTTTTAAATTTTAATTAGGTAGTTTCGTTGAGTTGAAAAACTTCTTCTCCTTTTGCAAGTTTATTACCAACTAATCTCCGTTTTGATCGTTTGTATTTATCTATTGTGTGTCTGTATATTTGTGCACATCTTTCCGTATCAGTTTTGTAATTTAATCTCTTATGCGATGGTACGTCAATTATATGTAACATTTCTAACATGTATCTCTTGGAGTAATTATTCTCTTCTTGTAACACTCTTAATTCTTTGAAATTTGGTCCAGTTTTAGTAGAGTGGGCCGCCATATTAGGTTTTTGTTCTATTGGCTTGTCGAGTGCTTTGTGATCCGATTTGTGTGAAGAAATTCTAGACTTAAGTTTAGTTTTTGTTGTCCCAACATATACTTTGTCGCATACGTTGATACCGTCACCATTGCAGCTAATCTCGTAGATTAAATTTGATTTCTCCTCGTTTTCTATCTTCGTTTTTGTTTTGCTAAATAATTTGTTTACCGTATTATGAGTTTTCAGCGTTAATTGGTACTTTTCTTTGTTATTTGTGTCAGAATTTTTGAATCTTTCGGATAGTCCGGGTACATAAGCTATAGATTTGTAAATTTTTGGTGATGTTTGTTTTTTTGTGTAATTATAGTTTTTCGATGTGACGTGTTCCAATAAGTCGTCAATGGTTTTATTGGGGAACTCATTCTTCCTAAGTACATATATCTATAATTTTTAATTTGTCGCAGTGTTAATATTGATTCTTCTGGGGTGTTTTGAATAAAAATTAATCAGTCTTCCAGATGATGTTGGTTTTTGGTACCAATCTAATTTAAGCACTTTCCTTTTCAATCGAAAATTGTATTTGTCTGTTAAAAGAGTTTAAAACTTTTAAGGTTCTATCTACTTCGTCAATTTTTAATATTCCAAACAAATCATCAACATATTTTGTAAATTTTCTTGGTTTTATTTTCATTATATCTATCGAAAAATTCAGAAGTTCCTCTATTAAGATGTCTGCTATTACAGGTAAGGCAGGTGATCCCATAGGCATTCCCTTACGTTGTTCATATATTCTGTCGTCATATTTAAAATATCGTGTATCTCTTATACAGAAAGTCAAGATGTCCATGAATAATTGTTTAGGTATTTTAGTGTACTTTTCCAAAGTATTCCATTTACCCTCAATAGTCCTCAATGCTAGGCTTAGAGGAATGCTGGGAAATAGTGATATTACGTCAAACGATATAAGTACTTCGTTTTCTTCGATATTTGTGCCATTAATCCGAGATTTAAAGTCAATAGCATCCTTAACGTTATATTTCGAATCTTTTGTCAGATTTTTTAAAATATTAACCATGTACTTACAAAGTCCGTATGCCGGTGAATTTATAGACGAACAGATTGGTCGGAGAGGTGTTCCAACTTTATGGATTTTCGGTAGCCCATATATCCGTGGGGCTACGGCTGTTTTAGTAATTAATTTATTTCTTTCAATATTGGAAATTAGTTTTAAACTAAATAATTTATCAACTAATAAGTTGTTCTTCGTTTGTAGGCTTGATGTGGGATCTTTCTTTAGTCTTTGGAATTGCACATATCACTTAAAATGTCTTTCATTTTGTTTATATAGTCTTCTTTGTTCATTGCTACAGTTCTGTTCCCTTTGTCTGCACTTAAAATTAGTATATCCTTATTTTTATCTAAAAATTTTCGCGATTGTCCAACTGTGTCAAGTATTAATTTGTCTTTTTGATTTAACTTCGATATATTTAAGTGGTTGTCATTTGTTGTTATACATCATTTAAAATAGATAATTTAGTACCGATATCGATTCATATCTCAACTTGTCGAAAAAGTTAAACTACAGAAAGAAATTTTCGTAAAATCTGAAAAAAGTCATATTTTCCCATATAAACACACTTGAAATTTTCAGTCGCGTTGAGGCACCTCAAAATTTTTTTTAATTGAACCAAAAATTTTATTATTCCCATATTTCTAGGGTATGGGACCGAGAGTTTTAACACTTTTTTTTATTAGGGGCTACCCTAATATCCACCCACCAAGCTTAACAGTTTTATTTGTACATTTTATGCCTATTTTTTCCCTTCTGTCACCGTAGAAACGTTCTGTCAATATAGTCTCTTAAATTGTAATTAGACTCATCTAAAAAGAGAACAGTATTCCAATTCCGTCTTGATCAATTCATGTGTTCTTTAGCAGCATTCAGGCAAGCCAAACGATTTTTCTCTGATATAAGTGCTTTCTTTATAGGACAATAACAACAAAGATCAACCTCAATTGCTCATCGAGAAACAGTTCGAGTAAATATTTTTTCTTTCAGATTGTTAATGAGCTCTATAGGCAGAATTCTTGTAATTTTTTTAAACACTGTTGCTGTGAAATTATCCTTTCTTTGACTCTTTTTTCGAGGCCTTCCACTTAAATGTTGGCTTTCAATTGTTATTGTACCTTTTTCACGATGTTTTTGGATAATTCTTGAAATTATGGATTTAATTATAAAATATATTTCTTAGGACCGAGAGTAAGATCATCTATTATTCTGGTTTTCAACTATTCAAAAACCTTATTCTTGCCGTTACTACATATATAATAATTGATTCTAAGATTGGAACATTGAAAAATACAATTAATTTTAAAAAGCAGTTGAAAGAAAACGCGAGACACTTTAAATGTTTAAATATCGGTTAGGTTTTTTACATACCAATTTCTATTTTTATTGTTTTAGTCATCATTGGTATGGAAGTTTAAAAGCTTCCATTGTTTTGGCATAGCTAAAAACATATTTTTTTTCATTTATCAACTGTTTTTTAATTTTAGTTTTGGTAACAAAGTTGTTATCTTTCCGTAAAGAGCACACCAATGAGAGATTCCGCAGGAAAAGCGTACCTTTAGGCCTTAACGCGACATTATAAAAAACAAAATTTGAAAAATGTAGAATTTTGTAAAATTTTCCAATATATTGTCCCCCACTGTATATATATGGACAAAAAATTTTGTTAAGCTTAAACTTAACCTGGCACTAAAAACTGTTCAGGCAACTGAGCGCCATCGTCACTAAAGTCAACATATTCAGTTTAAACAAAAAGTTCAAGTAGCGTCCAATGTTATCATGATAATTCTGCTTCAGCGGATAACAGCTATGAAAACATATGTTGTTTATCTACATGTGCCTGAATAAAATGGGATAATTTGTGAATGCATTGAAGAAAAGTTTCTATGAATTAATTTCACATTTGTTGTCAAAGAGAGTTTTTTGTTCGTTTACGTTAGTTGATTTTTCTTTAACTCTAAATATGCTAAGAAATTCCATATGTTAACAATTTGATGCATGTTGATAAGCATTATAAGTTTCGTTGGGACACAGATTAAAATTATGAAGAAAAGTATAGTTAAAATTCACAGGTAGCCAATAATTAGACGGTGACTGTATTTTACGTTATACCGTAGCTAGATAATGCTGATAGGCCCTGCTTTTGTTTG
Source organism: Cordilura impudica (assembly GCA_963682025.1). Classification (NCBI taxonomy): domain Eukaryota; kingdom Metazoa; phylum Arthropoda; class Insecta; order Diptera; family Scathophagidae; genus Cordilura; species Cordilura impudica. Next base: position 61,490,557 of record OY821518.1, on the reverse strand, counting down.
TGCTTTCTGTACAATTAGTCGCTAAGTTATCTTGATGAATAGTTTCTGAGTAGTGACAAAAATGTATATTAATGATGGCTGTTGTGAAACTGAATATCAATATCAAAGATGAACTGTTTCTTTTTTCACAGCTAAAAATTGCTTTCAAAAAAAATCGTGAACTTTGTGCTTAAAATTATTCTCTGATATTGGCTCTACTATTAGTTATGTAATAATCCACTTTTGCAGCCTCTGAAAAGTCGCCATATAAGTCCATTTTCCTTGCTTTTCTTTTTGAGTTTCAATACGGCACATTGTGTACTTTTACCCTTGCCTCCTTTTTCAATTTTATTACGAAAGATTCCGAGAAATTTATTTGTGGATCAGTTTTTCGAGTCGAAATATTCCAATTTTTCTTCGAAAATGGCACTATATTTCAGTTGTTGTTCCGATCAATATAGCGCTCTAGTATTCTTTTTTTCGGACTCTTCGCAGCTGTAGAAATTTGTTATTTTTGTTTTTGTCTTACAATCGTTTGGTTTAAAAGTCTGTTTCGTATATATATGTGTTAAAATAATTTTAAAATATTGGTGATATTTGGAAAACATATCACAATATATTTTGCAGAACTCATATTTTTATATAAAAATGTTAAATTATAATTAAGTAAAATTCTTAAGCAAAGATGTATGTTGTAGTTCTTTAGTGCGCAAAGCTTATATTTGTTGCGATTATCTTTAGGGGAGTGTTCTATATATTATTAACTACTGAAATGGTGCTGTAAATTAACATAAGTTTCGTAAAGTCAATTAATTTAAATAACTTGAGAAAAAAAGAAATTACACGTATCCGTAAGCCTTAAGTCACTCCTGGTGCTACGAAAATGTAGCTATGTTTAAATTGGATGAATGCTATCGTGTTTAAGTGGAAAGGCAAATTGTACTATAAAATAAAAAATTTTTTGTTCCTTCAGATCAAATTCGTTTCTTTCACAATAATTCCCATCCGAAACATTTGTTGAAGTCAATTTCCGCAATAGGCTTTAAAGCTGACAGAGTGGACTTTTTAGGTTATTTAATTACTAGAAGGTAATAAATCAAGCGGGCAAGAAGGTCGACCATTATGTAAAGTGGTCTGGATAAAAAAAATGCTATTTGTAGGAATAGGTGCAAGCAAAAACCTATAACTCGCAAATAATATTCCAGTTTCTATGAATATGAGTAATGGATGTAGAGGACTAGTATATTGAAATTTTGCTCTTCAATTTTGGTCCATGGATAAGGAAAATGGGATTGTGTTATTGATAATGAAATACTACATTTATCAATGGGAGGACTATTTGGATTGCATGTTGATCCAGGTGTGACGTAGACGAATCCTTTCGACTATGATGTAGTCCAAATGATGTCATATATTTTTTTTTTACCAGGTTGATGATGAACTGAAATAGTTGTCTCTGTTAATATTATCGAAGTGTTTATCACAGCCATGGCCAAACTACAGCCCGCGGGCCGCTTAGTTAATAAAAATTCAAAATATGATGTTCTTTTTTATTTTACAAAATAGAAAAAAAAAATGTTTTTTTTCCAAAACTTCTAGTACAATGTATGGAAAAGACGTTAAAACTCCCTAATATTAGCAATAGAATCACTGAAACGTGTTTTATTAATTGCACCAATATTGAACTTGAAACTGAAACTTGGGTAACAAAAAGAAAACAGATTATCGTGTTGATTTTATTGTTGTTTGTGACATTTAAAAATAAAATCTATCAAAAAATTTAAACCATGGGTGGACGAAAAAGAAAAGTCGATAGTTAGTGTCATGTATTCAGTGAATATTGGAAATGAAAATATTTTTTCACGATGTGTAGGAATTAAGCATTATGCCTAGTTTGTCGAACAACGGTTGCAGTTATAAACAAGGAAGAAAATTATAGTCGGTCAAGACCGACTATACGATACCCTATACCATGCGTTTAGAGACCCTATCTCTCAGGCCCAACTAACTGGATATAGAACTAACCAACTAACTGAAAAAGTTCATATCGGATGCTATATCTATATGGGGACTAGGCCCAAAAATGGACCGATCCTGACCATGTTTGGTAAAGTCTCTTGTATTTTGCAAAAATATATACAAACCAAATTTGAGAAGAATCAGTGCAATATTTTTGTTTTTTGATAGATATAAGTGAAGATCGGGAAGCATCTCTATATGGGGCCTATGACTAAGAGTTGTCCAATAGGGATAATTTTTGGACACCTCATTAATGGGTGTAATAAACGCATACAAACCCAATTCGAGTAAGATCTACATGACAATTTGGATCTTACGGCAATTTATATCGATTTCATAGGGGTCATTTGTATGGGGGCTAGGTCTGAACATGGACCGATTCTCACCAATTTCAACAGCGTTCATCCCATGGCCGATAAAAGATTAAATACCAAATTTCATCAAAATATATTGATATTTGCGACCTGCAGTTTGATTAAAAGCTTTACATGGACACGCAGACGGACGGACGGACGGACGGACGGACGGACGGACATCGCTAAATCGAATCAGATAGTGATTCTGATTCGATCGGTATAATTAAAGATGGGTGTAGGTCAAATATTTTTGGTTGTTACAAACAGCAGCAAAAAGTCATTATACCCAAACCACATAGTGGTATAGGGTATAAAAAGACATTTCTCCAAATCTGAGTGTTGAAGAGCATAAAGCCCATGCCAAGAATCTCGGAAATGTATTGACAAGCAAGACAAATATTTGCACACGGCAAGATAAACTGCAAGATGCAGCTACAAAAGCTAGCCTTTTTGTTTTTTCAATATTACGAAACATGGTAAACCCTTTTCAGGTGGTGATTTTATAAAAAATTGTGTGGTAGGTGTTTCAAAACAACTAGGTTCAAAATTTGTACCTGTTAAGGCAAACTGTTACGCGAAGAATTGAGCAAATCAGTGATAATTTAATGAGCAGCTGTCAGAAAAATTTTAAAATACAAATAGACCATACTGTGCTATAGCTTTAGACGAGAGCTGCGATATAAAAGATATTGCGCAACTACTGATTTTTGTTCGGTCAATTAATGAGGAATTTGAAATTACACAGGAGCTGTGAAAAATAGAACTACCGGTGCAAAACTTTTTAACGAGGGTGAAAAATGTCTTTTGAAATGTAATATTAAATGGGAAAATCTTGCTAATGCGACTTCCGATGGATTCCCAAACTTAACGGGTTCAAATATAGGCCAGATGAAAAGAATTCAAGACAAGATTCATACGATTGATCCAAATAAACTGCTTAAAAATAAAACATGTAACTGGTAAATTTTCTTCGATCAAAAGGTTTAAAACATAGATAATTCATATCTTTGCTTGAAGAGCTCGACGCTGACTACTCCGCCATCTTCGATGGTTAGGCTTTAGTAAGGTTCTGCGACGGGTATGGGATCTTAAAAAAGAAATAATAACCTTTTTATATTACCCAAAAAGGAAGACTTTCCTGAGTTTAGCCTTTTCAGTCGATCTTACATTTTTAACGTCCTCTGACAAATTAAATTAATCGAAGATTATTTATTTTCGTATAATTGAAGATGATTTGTCAATTATTCGTATTCCAGTTCCTACTAATGTCTAGTGGTTCAAGTGATATTCACCTGGAATTAATTGATTCACATTGTGGTGCGGCTATGCAAGATTTATTTAATCATCAGACGGGCAATTTAACAAATAATATCTAAATAAAGAAAAATACTAAAATATTCGAAATTGGGCAAAAAAAAAAAAAAAATGTTGGTTATAATTAACCAAAATATAAGCCCATCGCGATCTAGGACAAGCGATGAACATTTGTATGCGATACTTTTGAACAAGTAATTTTGCTTCAGATATTGAAAAATTAAGCACTAGTTGTAAACGACTACATACAAGACTTTGTAATTAGACTATTTTATTGCTGAAAATTTAAATTAACTTTATTTCAGCTTTTAATAATTTTTTTTTTGGCCCCCGAGTAATTTTCTAATTAGATAATGGCCCGTCAGTTGAAAACCTTGGCCATGGCTGGTTTATCAATTAGTGTATCGAAGTCTGAATATTCGGCTTAGAAAGTCTGCATAGTGAATTTATTTTTTGTTGTTGTAGACAGAAATGCAGATTATTGTCACATCTGGAAACCTCTTCATTAAAATATTCCCGACATTAGTAGGATATAACTCATAATTTTATCCACTTGCGATGGATTCTAAAGGAGAAATGAAATATGTGCAGATAGAAATTTTACTTTTTCATTGTGGATCACTCTCAACTCTGCAATGAGAACTAAACTATGGCAAGAAAGATTTGCTGTTTTAATTTCAGTAGTTCTACGGCATGTTATCGATGTAACCGTTTTAGAGCCATCAGTGAAAATTATTTGCTCTTGATCGAAGCAAATAATATTTTATATTGACATCGACCCGTATGGCTTTAGCAAATTCGTATGGGTATATGTCTATGATGCTTGTATTTAGTAACCAGTGAGGACATTTTTTGAAGCTGGTGCTTTTAATGAACGACGGTGGTTCTGAAGGCATTTTAGGTATCTTTTTTTAGCAACTCGTTTCTTTAGAAGTTTGAACCAATCGAGATAAGACCCTTTTGAGATCGAAAGTACCTTTTAAAACAGTGTTACCAGACTTTTTGAATTCCTTACATTAGCCGCTAGAACTGTATATCTCAACCGACGATTTTCTAATTCCAAATCTTTAATTGCCTTGTCGTGCTATGTATCAGTTTGTTGCTTTTTGTCTGAGGCACTCTTCATCTTTAACATGCTTTTTACCACTTCTAAACATTTTTATTTCGACGCAATCTGGGTTCCCAAGGCTAATTATGTAGCAGAATTTTCATTCCAAAAACAATATTTATTGAATTTTGTTTGTTGTGTTTAGCGAACTAATTCCAATTACCTGAGTTACTGTTCGCTCTACCGGCTTCTCTATAATATCATATACGTTCATAGTCTATTGTCAGTTGACCAGACAACACATTACATGGAATAAACTCCACGCACTAGTCTTTCCTGGCAGTTACAATCTAATTAAATTTAAGTCAAATATCCACAAAAACTTCTCCCTCTTTCCACCTTGCCATAACCTATTTCTTTAAGATCAAAAAATGCACTGCATTGGTAATGGGCATTCCCTGAGTGTTGTTCAACAATTAAAAAAAAAATGTTTTTATGTCAAAGAAATTATATAAGCAGATAGCTTGGCTCGCCACACACAAGCAGAATGCCAAAAACTGGTAGGGGGAATAGACACCAGGTATGAATATTTCATAAAAAAAAGATTTCCACATAAAATATTATTGAAGTACATGCTGGCTTATTCAAAAATGGTACCAACTAAACACGTTGGCTTACCAAAAAAGTATTATTTAACCTTCCTATACCCGCGCGTTGGTCCATGAGACCGACAAAACACTTTTTACACATATCTTTTTCTTCCAGAAACGCTAGAATATTGAGTTTTCTGTTAGCTGCCGAATTTTTTACAAGCTTTATTTTAGTGCATGCCACATGTTTGTACGACACGTATGTGTTGCGTATTCAATCACAAATCAGTTTGTGAGACCGACATGGAAATGTCCCGATTTTAATTTTAAGGCTGAAAGCTAAGTCAACATATAATAAATGTTTTTTTTTATTTTTGTAGTATTTAAGAAAAAACCATAGATTTTGATGGCTATTTTGTAAAAGTCTGAAAATTAATATAATTAATGAAAATGAATTAAAATGCATAGCGTAATTTTTTTACTATATGTTTAGGTTTTATAAAAAATTTGTATTTGTTAAAGTCTTATTTCGAAAAAGTAGGGAACAGGGGTTCAAACTTTCGGTCTGTTAGAAGGAAGGTTAATAAAATCAGACGAACGTTTTATTATATGAAATTAAATTTATGAGATCGAATATAAAATCGACATTTAAAGATGCATATTGCATTCGATTTCACTCTTAATAAAAACAAGCAAGTAAATCATAGTCGGTCTAAAAAATTATACGATACCCTATACCATTCGTTTAGAGACCCTAACCCTAATATACCAAAATTGGATGCCATTGTTAATCTTATTGCCTTTGGATATGAAAAAGTTCATATCGGATGCTGTATTTATACGGATAAAAATATACCGATACGAACTATATTTGTCATATATTTTTTGCAAAAACACATACAATCCAAATTTGAGAAGAATCAGCGCAATATCTTTTTTTTTTATAGATTTAACGGAAGATCAGCAGTTCGCTTCATATGTGGACTCTGACTAAGAATTATCCTATAGGATTTATAGCTGGACTACTAATAAGCGGATGAAATAAACATAATAAAACCTAACTTAACCGAGATATATGTGATAATTTCGAAATCATGGCAATATAAGTCGATCTCATAGGGGCCATTTGTATGGAAACTAGGTCGGAAGGTGAACGATTTAAACCAATTTCAACAAAGTTAGTTCTACGGCTGATAGACCCTTATATACTAAACTTGATTAAAATAAATTGATACTTGCGACCAGTGGTTTGATTACAATGTTTCTATAGATACACAGACGTACGGATGGACTGAAAGACATATGGATGGACGGACATATGTAAATCGACACAGCAAGTGATTCTGAGTCGATCGGTATCATATAAGATAGTTCAACCGCCAATATTTTTGGTAGTTACAAACGTCAGCACAAAGTCATTATACCGTACCACTTAGTGGTATAGGGTGTAAAAATACAACCGTCTTTGAAATGCAAATCAAAAAAAATCTTGGAGATTAAATTATTTTAGTTATGTAGTTATATCTTTAACGAAACTTGATAATTCAAAAAACGGGTACTAATTGACTGACCTTTGGAAGTTAGGCGTTTCAATCTAAAATTAATCAATCCCATGTAAATTTTTCCATTGAGCTGGTTTCAAATTGTAGAAACGATTTTCATACTGTTCGTTTTATGGTAAATATTCTTTTATAATATCATTAACATCTTCAAAATTTTTGCTAAGTATGAACTTCTATTAATGAATGTAACTAAAATCACTTCTAAAGTGTTAGCGATTTTTGATGTGTAAACATCTATACGCGCAGGGGGGTAAATTTCTATTTCACAATACAATCACAAAAACAGCGTAACTCATATCGGTGTGAGCTGAAGCAGATAACGCTGTGTGACTTATGATTGTATTGGTGAAAAAATTATGATATAAAATTGTTTTTTATGCCACATTTTTAAAAGCGTCATCTATGTATCTCTCATATACGTTTATATTAGGATATTTTTAACGTTTTACAGCAAACGGTTGTTGAATTAGCTGAAACAGTTTTTGCTATAAGTGATACATAGATGACGCTTTCTGTTTGATTTAAAAAAATTACATAAAAAATCTTTAATTACTAGATGTTTACACATCTTCCCTGTGATCAGACTCACATGATTTTTATACCCTATACCACTATGTGGTTTGGGTATAATGACTTTGTGCTGCTGTTTGTAACAACCAAAAATATTTGACCTAGACCCATCTTTAATTATACCGATCGAATCAGAATCACTTTCTGAGTTGATTTAACAATGTCCGTCCGTCCGTCCGTCCGTCCGTCCGTCTGTGTGTCCATGTAAAGCTTGTAATCAAACTGCAGGTCGCAAATATGAATATATTTTGATGAAATTTGGTATATAAGCTTTTATCGGCCATGGGATGAACGCTGTTGAAACTGGTGAGAATCGGTCCATGTTCAGACCTAGCCCCCATACAATTGACCCCTATGAAATCAACATATATTACCATAAGATCCAAATTATCATACAAATCTTAGTCAAATTGGGTTTGTATGTATTTATTACATCCCTTAATCAGTAGTCCAAAAATGATCCCTATTGGACAACTCTTAGTCATAGGCCCCATATAGAGCTGCTTCCCGATCTTCACTTAAATCTATCAAAAAACAAAAATATTGCACGGATTCCTTTCAAATTTTGTTTGTACATATTTTTGCAAAACACATGAGACTTTACCAAACATGATCAGGATCGGTCCATTTTTGGACCTAGTCCCCATATAGACATAGCATCCGATATGAACTTTTTCATATCTGCAGCCAAAAACATTAATAAAAATGCCAATCAAATTTGGCTTATGCTTATTTTCTATATCCAATTAGTTGGGCTTAAGAGATAGGGTTTCTAAACGCATGGTATAGGGTATCGTATAGTCGGTCTACACCGACTATAATTTTCTTACTTGTTTTTTATTAAAGGCGTTAGATCTATCCAAGTAGGCATTACTGACTCCAAGGCATGCATTAATTTTTAATAATGTTATCCCTTCTCTACATATCTTTGAAACCCAATTCGTGATAGCTCATACCTCTATGTAGCTAAATTTTTTTCAAGTGCAATTTCCTTTTAGGCATTCTTCGAAACATAATTGAAATTGAAATACATTCTAGACGTGTTTTATATGGAACATAAAATGCTACCTTGAACGTTATTTCTTTCTTGTTTTAATAACGTTTGCCAACTGGACTTTAAAATGCGTAAAACGTTTTTGTAATGTATAATATTACCTACGATTCTTAATTAACTTTTAAGAACAATTTATTTTTCCTTTTATATTCGGTATAGTAACTTTCAAAATAATTTACTTTTCCTATAATATTTGATTTTATTGTTAGCTGTTTTTTTTTTTTGTTCCATAATTGTTTGTAATTAGTTTTTGTATTTTATACTTAAAAACGTGATATTTTATAATTTTTCATTATTACGATTTTTGTTAAAGGAAATATTGCAAACACGTTTTTTAAACATAAATTACTTGACTTAAGGCCAGAATAATGTTTGTAAATTCAAACTGTCTCAGTTTTATTCATACACACTTAAGTATATTTCAAAGTATAAATGTAATTTTATGGTATTTTTTGTTTTAGTTATGGTAAGAAAACTTTATTCTTTTCTTGAAAATAACATTTCAAATTCTGTTGAACTTTATTTATGTTATATTTTATTTTTTACCACACTGGAATATACTTGAGGTAAAGCATAAAAAGTTAAAAATAAATATACATGAACGTATGTATATATCATTTCTTTTAAGGTTTGTGGTAAGTTTTGCTAAACCACAAAAAAATCGTTTTTTTTTTTTATTTCTAGACTGTCTGTCAAACTTAAGGCCGTATTTACTTTATGCTTGAAAAATATATTCTTTTTAAATTCTAAGTCGATTTAGGGATGCTCTGCTATCTGTTTATTAAGTTTAGGATAACATTTGTTTAACACAGGACTACTTTATGTAACGACGCTTGAAGTTGTAATGTGGACTTTTCAAAAAATGTGGGGTTATAAAACGCAACCTCTTCAAATGTTGATCCTATCAAGCACATGAAGCATGAACTAAAGTAACAAAATAACTTAATATTTATTTTACTTTTAAAGTGTACTTTAAATTATGTGCCGGAAATGTCACAGCCTGTTCTGATGAAAAATTGCTGACTTTAAGAAATTCCAGATACTCTGATGGCATATTGTGTTTGTGTGTATGTGTAGGTTTTATTTACTTATTTTCAAACATTGTGTTTAGTTTATATAAACGATATGGCTTTAAGATATTTGTCTTGTTTTACTTTTGGTTTGTAGTGTTTGTGAAATTTTATTTTAAGTGCGCATACTGGCACTGTGCCCGAACACACCCTAAATTTTAAAGTAGTATTTATTATTTTTTGTAAAATAAGATCATATATAAATTTTAATTTTTAATTGCTACCAGCGTCCAATGTTATATGTGCTGGAATATAATAATTGTGGATGACTTAAAAGTGTAATTGAGAAACAAACAACCAAAACTAGTTTCGGAACTGATTAAAATCATTCTGGGGGATGCTTGAGAAATTTTGGCGTCTGCAGGTTAAACTTTTTTTATGACATTTTATATTTTTTCCCCATCCTTATGTTCAACTAAGACCCAAGAACGAGTTACGGTTTCTCGTTTCATCCTTAAGCATATGAAATTTTGCGGTTTTGAGACCATTAAGTATTCATAGTAAACTTCGCACGTTCTTTCTAATGGTATTATCAGAGTCTTCCCACACCTTATAGCTTCCCAGACATTCAGCATGAATTTTATCGTACGTCACAAATGTTATCGTCATGAGCATGTTTATTGTCGTATGTGCAACAAAAATTGACATACAATATTTTTTTAATGCAAAATGATGATTATTCTTATCAATTTTGAATGCACTCATTTATACTGAGTAAATACGTGGAACAAAACGAAGCCCAGGAACAGATGTAAACGTAAACGTTTTGAATTTTTGTTGCGGATGTTTGCACTCTACACACAAAAACAGATTAGTTGTGGCTACCGTGTTTACTGCCAACCGAATTGCGATGAAGCTACTAACCGAATTTCGAGTTAATTACGTATTAAATTCTCTTTTTGGAATAGTAAATGTCTAATTACAATAGAAAATATGTGAAATGGAGTTATTGAACTTTTGAGCAATTCGGTTGGTGAAATATTACCTCTGTGTGTATGTATTCCAATGCACGTATTAAAGTATTAGGCGAACAATAGGAAAAGAAAAAAGGAATTCACACAGAAAATTTAACTATAAAAGTAATGGACAATAACATAATGGGCAATGAAACCGAGGTATTTAACAGCAGCTAAAGACTTTTTAGCAACTCAAGTGAGATACTAGGTTCTAGTCGTTTCGGTGTAGAGACAACTTCGAGCGGTAGTATATGCTTAAAGGTCAACGTCCTTAAACTAAAAACGGTTGCTTATTTTTTTTTTGTAAATTATAGATTAAAATAATATCTTATTTCTGTTCAATTCATTTATATGTATGTTTGTTTTTTTTTACAATTTTGGTTTCTTGTCACAATGTTTTATTTGTTTTTGTAAATATTTTAATGTTTTTGGTTTTTTATTTTATTTAATGTCACTGTTCACTATACAAATTTCTGTTAACTGATCAAAGTTTTAAATTACTTGTGTGATGTCCAAAGGTTTTAACTAGTGTGTCTTATATTAAAATATGTACAACTTAGTAAGTGATCAAACATGATAAATAAAAATAGAGCAATTATCTTTTAGATTAGTGATGGGTGAAAACAGTGACGGCAAATTTGAATGAAGTTGAGGCATCTCTAAACAGTATGTGTATTTTGTCAAATAAGACATGAAAACGTCAGAAACATACAAAATCATGGAAATCAGGTGAGAAAATTATAGTCGGTCCATACCGACTATATGATACCATGGTTTGGAGACCTCATCTCTTCGGTCCAACTAACTGAATATAGAAAATAAGCATAAACCAAATTTGAGTGGCATTGTTATTAATTTGTTTGGCTGCAGATGTGAAAAAGTTCATATCGGGTGCTATATCTATGTGGGGACTTGGTGGAAAAATGGACCGCTCCTGACCATATGTGGTTAATGCACTTATATTTTTAAAAAATATATACAAACAAAATTTAAGAAAATATTTTTGTTTTTTGATAGATTTAAGTGAAAATCGGGAAGCAGCGTTATATGGTCTCTAACAAAGAATTGCCATATGGGGTTTATTTTTGGACAAATGATACATAGATGCAATGAACATACACAAACCCAATTTGACCAAGATCTATATGATTATTTGGATCTTATGGCAATTTAAGTCGATTTCATAGGGGTCTTTTGTATGGGGACTTGGTCTGAACACGGACCGAATTTCACCAATTTCAACAGCGTTCATTCGATGGCCGATAGAAGCTTCTATACCAAATATCATTCAAAACTGTTGACATTTGCGACCTGTAGTTTGATTACGGATGGACGGACATCGCTAAATCGACTCAGAAAGTGATTTTGAGTCGAGCGTTATAATAAAAGATAGGTCTAGGTTAAGTATTTTTGGTAGTTACAAACAGCAGTACAAAGTCACTATACCCAAACCACATAGTGGTATAGGGTATAATAAATGTTAAAAAACAGCTGAGAAAAAAGGGAAGATATATGTGAATAAAAAAATCAATACTACAGAGAGAGAAAGAAAAGATTTGTAAGAACTATTTTCGAAAGAAGAAGGCTTTCGAATATATTTTCCAAGTGAACTCAGGCACATTTCCGGTATGCAAAACATTTTTATACCCTATACCACTATGTGGTTTGGGTATAATGACTTTGTGCTGCTGTTTGTAACAACCAAAAATATTTGTCATAGACCCATCTTTAATTATACCGATCGAATCAGAATCACTTTCTGAGTTGATTTAACAATGTCCGTCCGTCCGTCCGTCCGTCCGTCCGTCCGTCCATCCGTCTGTGTGTCCATGTAAAGCTTGTAATCAAACTGCAGGTCGCAAATATGAATATATTTTGATGAAATTCAGTATATAAGCTTTTATCGGCCATGGGATGAACGCTATTGAAATTGGTGAGAATCGGTCCATGTTCAGACCTAGCCCCCATACAAATAACCCATATGAAATCGACATAAATTGCCATAAGATCCAAATTGTCATATATATCTTACTCAAATTGGGTTTGTATGCGTTCATTACATCCACTAATGAGTAGTCCAAAAATGATCCCTTTGACCCCATATAGAGCTGCTTCCCGATCTTCACTTAAATCTATTAAAAAACAAAAATATTGCACTGATTCTTCTCAAATTTTGTTTGTACATATTTTTGCAAAATACAAGAGACTTTACCAAACATGATCAGGATCGGTCCATTTTTGGACCTAGTCCCTTTATAGATATAGCATCCGATATGAACTTTTTCATATCTGCAGCCAAAAAAATTAATAAAAATCCCACTCAAATTTGGTTTTTGCTTATTTTCAATGCCCAGTTAGTTGGGCCTAAGAGATAGGGTTTCTAAACGCATGGTATAGGGTATCGTATAGTCGGTCTAGACCGACTATAATTTTCTTACTTGTTTCTTAATACTTTGGGTGAAACTGGGAGAAAAGTGTGTAACTTTTTCAATTTATTAAACGACACTGAGCAAGTGATAGACTGGAATATTGCACGAGAAAGAATTTAAGAAGCAAAAACCCACATTTACAGCTTGATTCGTACTACTGTCTTTCAAGAACAGCGCGCAAATATTTGGAGAGCTATTTAAATTTACAAAATACATATGATTTTTACAAGGAAACGTGTGAAGATCCTGTATACATACATGCGTGTACAAATATATTTAAAAATAAATTTAATTCAATATTTCATCAGCCGGAAAAGGACCAATGTGATATATAATAACAATAATGAAAATGAAAACGCAGAATACGAAAAGCACATATGAAGATCGTTAAAATAAACATCACTCTATAGACTTTTGTGCTATGATCAGGAAAATGTCTTCACTATACCTAGAATGCTCACGTGGAATTGATATTATAAGCAAAAACTTTGCATTTACAACTTAGCGTGAACTCCCATAAAGCATGGAATGACTATTTGCTGGAAGATGCAGATACACCATCACAATCGGTCTTATAAAAAATTTAATCAATGTACAGAATTACCATCCCGAAGTAAAACAAATAATTATGTGAACTGACTCTTGCGTTTCGCAAAATCGAAGTAAAGTAAGTGCCGCAGCATTATTGCACTTCATACACCAAAACCGTATAAAAGGGGCATGTTCTCAGATTCGGATAGTGGACTGTGTACACAGTGTCCATCGAGCGACATTTAAGACATTTAGAAATTCCAATTCAAACAAATGAAATCTTCAAAAAGTTTTGATTGTTTTCCCAATTTTTTAAATAATGAATAGCGTTATTCGGAGCATATGATCATCATTTATTAGTAGAGCAGAAGAGATGTATACGTATGGGTGGTATTTTTATACCCTATACCACTATGTGGTTTGGGTATAATGACTTTGTGCTGCTGTTTGTAACAACCAAAAATATTTGAACGACACCCATCTTTAATTATACCGATCGAATCAGAATCACTATCTGATTCGATTTAACGATGTCCGTCCGTCCGTCCGTCTGTGTGTCCATGTAAAGATTGTAATCAAACTTCAGGTCGCAAATATGAATATATTTTGATGAAATTTGGTATTTGATCTTTTATCGGCCATGGGATGAACGCTATTGAAATTGGTGAGAATCGGTCCATGTTCAGACCTAGCCCCCATACAAGTGACCCCTATGAAATCAACATATATTGCCAGAAGATCCAAATTATCATACAAATCTTAGTCAAATTGGGTTTGTATGTATATATTACATCCATTAATCAGTAGTCGAAAAATGATCCCTATTGGATAACTCTTCGTCATAGGCCCCATATAGAGCTGCTTCCCGATCTTCACTTAAATCTATCAAAAAACAAAAATATTGCACTGATTCTTCTCAAATTTTGTTGGTAAATATTTTTGCAAAATACAAGAGACTTTACCAAACATGGTCAGGATCGGTCCATTTTTGGGCCTAGTCCACATATAGATATAGCTTCCGATATAAACTTTTTCATATCTGCAGCCGAAAAAATTAATAAAAATCCCACTCAAATTTGGCTTATGCTTATTTTCTATATCCAGTTAGTTGGGTCTGAGAGATAGGGTCTCTATACGCATGGTATAGGGTATCGTATAGTCGGTCTAGACCGACTTTAATTTTCTTACTTGTTTTTACATAGATATATAAATAAAAACTAGCAGATTCCAGTGCTTGAAATTCGAGTGCAATTTCTAGGCAGCTTTATCTTTCAACTTAGCCAATTCAAAAACCAACACTTTTATGGTTTATTGTTATTGTGAATGAAGATAACAAACTCCTTAGCAAACACATTAACAAATTTAATAAAACACAAATAGCATACGTATAATTTTGTGTATGTGTTATTTGCAACCTTAAATGCAATTTACTCAAAGTAAAGGAAAAAATTTTAAAATTTTTAAATCTGCGAAACGGCCAAAAAGAAATACCTTTCAAATAATAAACGCTTGATCAAAATCAGGACAAACTGGTACTCAAAACATCGGCCACAAGAAATTGCCTAGCCTATTAATCTTATAGATTATTTATTTAAGCCTTAGCTAAAACTTTGATGAAGAATTAAATAAACAATTATCAATAATTTTTGAGTTATAGCTGAAAAACTAAGCAACGAAACATCAAGATAAGGAAAAACAAGTATGAAAATTACCCTATACCATGCGTTTAGAGACCATATGATACAGGAAATAAGCATAAACCAAATTTGAGTGGCATTGTGCTGAATGCTGAATGCTGAAGCAGCATTGGTAACACCTGGCCGCAATCTCCACAAATTTGCAGTTTGATTGCATCCTGCTGTTTGTATAACTATTGCGCTAAAAATCGTGTAGTCTTTGGAGATCAACAAAGGATTGATATTAGCTAAATCAGCACCGGTATCATCTTACGCGCCTTCGTCTTCTTCATTTTCGTCTTCAGAAGTTTCATACCTCAATTCATCGTAATTCAGTTCATAGTTAATCTCTTTCTCGTTCATCACCAGGCATTTTATATTCATCACCACTACCAGATAAAAAAATCTTTGTCCTCACAACCCACATTCAGCAGCTACCGAATTGGTTCATCAGTGAGATGTGGATGTCCAGCCATTGTTTTCTAAAAAAAAGCACTAGAAACTTAAACTTTTAGCACCGTAGCACACTGTAAAAGTATGTCAGCTACGATGAAAGCACCGCCCAACAAAATCTATCATACGCTGAATCATTCCGCTAATTGTTATTAAAAAAAATATTCTCTGTTATTCAAACTTTCAAAATTGCACAGCCTGTTACCTATAATTGTTTGGCTTCTTGCTTTATTTTTACACTTGGCGTACAAGGCACTACTTTCCTATGTCGAGTAGAAAACTACACAAAGCCTGCCAATTAAAGTTGTCGAAACCCAACGAGCCATATATAATTTGAAATTTAAAAGTAAACTATTTCAGTTCATACATCATACAAAATAAACAAAAAGTAAAATAAACAAGTAAGAAAATTATAGTCGGTCTAGACCGACTATGTGATACCCTATACCATGCGTTTAGAAACCCTATCTCTTAGGCTAACTAACTGGACATAGAAAATAAGCAAAAACCAAATTTGAGTGGGATTTTTATTAATTTTTTTGGCTTCAGATATGAAAAAGTTCATATCGGATGCTATATCTATATGGGGACTAGGTCCAAAAATGGACCGATCCTGATCATGTTTGGTAAAGTCTCTTGCATTTTGCAAAAATATATACAAACAAAATTTGAGAAGAATCAGTGCAATATTTTTGTTTTTTAATAGATTTAAATGAAGATCGGGAAGCAGCTCTATATGGGGCCAAAGGGATCATTTTTGGACTACTCATTAATAGATGTAATGAATGCATACAAACCCAATTTGAGTAAGATTTATATGACAATTTGGATCTTATGGCAATTTATGCCGATTTCATAGGGGTAATTTGTATGGGGGCTAGGTCTGAACATGGACCGATTCTCACCAATTTCAACAGCTTTCATCCCATCGCCGATAAAAGCTTATATACCAAATTTCGTCAAAATATATTCATATTTGCGACCTGCAGTTTGATTACAAGGTTTACATGGACACGCAGACGGACGGACGGACGGACGGACATTGTTAAATCAACTCAAAAAGTGATTCTGATGCGATCGGTATAATTAAAGATGGGTCTAGGTCAAATATTTTTGGTTGTTACAAACAGCAGCACAAAGTCATTATACCCAAACCACATAGTGGTATAGGGTATAAAAATGGTAACCAAACTTTAACAGTTTATAAATTAAAAAAAAGAAAACAAGTAAGAAAATTATAATCGGTATAGAACGAGTACACTATGTCCTATCTCTAAGGTCCAGCTAATTATATAAATAAAATAAGCATAAAGCAAATTTGAGTGCCTTTGATATTAATTTCTTTACCTTCGAATATGAAAAACTTCACATCAGATGCTATATTTATATGGGGACTAGGTTGAAAAATGGACCGGTCCTGATCATATTTAGTGAAGTCACTTATTTTTTCCAAAAACATACACAACAAATATTTGAGAAAAATTTGTGCAACATTTTTGTTTTTTGACGAATTTAAGTGAGGATTACCTGATCAGCTTTATATGGGGCTGTAACTAACAATTGCCCTGTAGGTTTTATTTTTGACTGAGATCTATATGACAATTTAAGCCAATTTAAGTCGATCTCATAGGAGTCATTCGTATAAGGACTAGTTCTGGACAAGAACCGATTACCATTAATTTAAACAGCTTTTTTCCTATGGCCGATAGAAGCTTATATGCAAAATTTCACCAAAATATACATATTTACGACCTGTTTTTTGATTACACGATGTACATAGACAAACAGACAGATGAACGAACGGACAGACGGGCAGCGCTAAATCGGCATAGGGTAAAAATATAAACGTCAAAAAAAAGTTTGACCTGAGAACACCAATCCTCTGGGAGGTTCTACTATACAGGCCTGGTACTTTCGCTTTGAGTTGGTATTTCTCACCCGCAGGCAATAGCCCTGAAAATGTTATACACCGTGATTTTAGTTGGTGCAAAATTTTATCTTCATATATAAGAATGTATTGAAGAGTAAAGTAATTTTGTAGTTGTTCAAACCTTTCAAGACAACAACTGATTTTCTGGAATAGTTTAATTAATCTTACATTTTCGATCCCAAAAGATTTGAATTTGCCACCAGTTGTGCAGTGAATTATTGGCACCCGAAAGAGAAGTGTTTAACAGGCAATAGTTTAGGATTAAAAAAATGCAGCACTAAATGATAGAATAACGCATTTTTATTGTTAAGCAGTATCTAAAAAATATTTAATATTTCCTACAATATATAGATCTAGCTTTATAAACTGTAAAAAGATTAAATAAAAAATTCAAGCAGATTGGTTCAATTGGTGATGTTCAAATGTCAAAATAGAATCAGTGCGTAAGATGGAAAATCTATGAAAATCAATTCGGAGTCATGTGACAGCAATTGCAAATTTCCAGATCTCTATAATGGTAGGTCGCAGAAAATTTGAGACACCGTAATTTTAAAATTCACAGAACATTATCCTGTGTATATGACTCCATCAAAATTTAAAGAAAAAAAAAAACTGTGTATTCTGTGTTCAAATCTTGCGTCTATTTTGTTGAGAAATATCTCAATATAAACTGGAGTCTTTTCTGGCACTACTATTGAATCTTGTTTTGTTCCATTCCCAAATATTTTAACCAACAAAATCGGTGTTTAAGCGGTCAACTTACTATTAGATTTTGCAAATTATACTATTGAATTTTTAGAAAATTGTAGAATCCCAACTCTGCGACTATTATATATTAAATTTTTGTCCTAGAAATAAGTTTTAGAATATATTGTTCTATCTTGTTTATGGATTTTTATACTTCTTGCAAATTCAATTAATTTAGTTCGAAAATTCCACAAAATGATTGATGCCTAGTGTCGTGTGTTCACTTTAATGCAAAACGACTTTCTGCCATTTCTATGTTTTTCTTTTTTATCTCTCTTCACGTTCAATAAAGTAATTGACATTTTCTTATATTGTGGACGTAAGCTGAAAACGTGATTTCATTATATTAGTGTATTCTATATATCCCACTTACTTGATTTTTGAATAATATATCGTAGAATGTCAATAGTTCTATTTAGAATTGTGGTTATAATAAAAGTGTTTTGTTAAAAATACTTGTATTATATAACATTCTTGCTAAAATTACGTGTTAAGAGGAGTATAACTACAAAAAAAAATTATATATAAATATGTTGTTCAATTTAATAAACTAAAAAAACAAGGTGGCTCTGCTCGGAAGCATCGGCAGTTTCCACTGCAACTTTATTGGAGCCAAAAGAGGACATACAAAATTTAGTTTTTTTTTTTTTGAAAATGTTTCACTTTGTAACCAATGAAGCCATATACCAATTAGACTTCGTGTGGAAATTATTTTCAATAACTTTACAGTAATGTGTAAGATTTACGCGATCATGTTTGAACGCTTTTGAAGTAGAAACATTTTTGACATATTCTTGGAGGAGATGAATATGAGACTTGCAGACTTCCGCGATTCAGAAAGACGTTCCCCATAGATCATTCTCGGTGGAATATCCGAAACATATTTCTTCGATGTAACGAACGACCAGAAATATTCGGAATTACTTTTTATTTGCTCCTCTTTCTGCAAAATAAATTGTTTGTACAAAATATGTTTGTACAAAAATTTATTTTAAAAATTAAATTCTTTTTGATAATAGATAAATTATCCATGGCTTTCTAGACTGCCGGAGTCAATATAGCATTTTCGACACTTATTACGAAGGCTTTTGAGTTTTTTAATACCTGGAGTATACCAAAGTACCTTATAAGGTTTAGCTATCTTTAAAGAAATATTTGTATTGCAAATTCTCAAAATAATACTCAAAAAAGTTACATATCAGAGTAGGGTGACAGCGGTTAGTATGAAAAAAATTTTTGGTCGAATTTTGAGGTGTGCTGTTCGGATTATTGTGACACTACATCTAAGACATTAGTGAGCAATATTTGAGACAAATCGGAGAACGCTTTCTGGACGCGCATTAAGTTGAAAATTCAAATATGCATTTATATATAAAAATTATCAAAAAAATAATTTTTCACAAAAATTTTGATATTAATAATTGCGCTTCAATTAAACTAATTAACAAACCATAATCTAGAATAAATGCTCTTTGTAATTAAATAACAAAACCTATTATAGGTTGAAAAACAGCCAAGTTATATCAAGTTCCCCAGGCAATAAATGCGCCGCAGACCAGTTGATTAAGAAAATCAAGCTCACATTTTTAAATACATTATAATAATTTACAACTATACAATATTTGCATTCTCCTGATCCCAAGAAGACCTCATGTAAAGTATTTAACATCTCGTCTAGTGTTACGCCACTCTAAACATCTGGTTCTCCCACATCAATCGATACAACGATCGTTATTCTACGAAACTGTTATATTTTATATGAATGAATGTATCCTGAAATTTACTGTTTTCAACCACTCTGGCCCTCCTGGGAGCACAAAACAATTGTCGAGTCTTAAAAACTTAAAAAATAAACGACACAAAAAATATAAAGTGTCTGGTCTTTTATCTGATTATACGAAATATTTAGTTACACGTGCAGAGTATAATATTCTAAATACAAAACTTTATAAGAATTACATGGAAACTATGAAAATAAATTTGAAGAGAGATCCAAAATCATTTTATAAATTTGTAAACTCTAAAAGGAAATCTATTGGATATCCAACTGAAATAAAGTATCTTAATCGTGAATCCCGTGATGATGTAGTTATTAGCGATATGTTTGCTGATTTTTTTAGCACAACTTACTCTGATGTTCAGTATGACATTTCAAACATATATCCATTTCCAGTTATGGAACATCAATCAATTTCATTTTCAAGACTTCGGATATCAAAAATAACTTAAAAACATTCAAGAATTCAACTAACGGAGGACCTGACGGTATTCCTAGCTGCATTTTAATCAACTGCGCCCAAACTTTGGCTGTTCCATTATGCATTCTATTTAATTCATCCATTAAACATGGGTATTTTCCTACATTATGGAAAGATTCATATATTATTCCTTTATTTAAATCTGGAAACAAATCGAATGTAGCTAACTATAGAGAAATAGCTAGGCTTTGTGCTATTCCCAAACTATTTGAAAAATGTTTAACGGATAATCTCTGTCATCTGGTTTCTTCTATAATATCACACTCACAACATGGTTTTCGTAAGGGGTGCTCTATTTCAACTAATATGTTACAACTTACAACTTTGGTAAATCGGGGTTTCGTCAATGGGCTACATACCGACGTTATTTATACTGACTTCAGTAAAGCTTTCGATAAAGTAAATCATGACCTTTTACTCAAAAAATTATATTTGATGGGCTTTACAGCAAACAGCATAAGCTGGATAAAATCTTACTTGATCAACAGAAATCAACGTGTTTATTTTAATAATACTACTTCAAAGAATATTATAGTTAAATCTGGTGTGCCTCAAGGAAGTCATCTTGGACCAATTTTATTTACTCTTTTTATAAACGATCTACCAAATATAATAAAATCCTCAAATGTTCTTATGTATGCTGATGATGTCAAGATTTTCTTAAGCTATAAGAAATATTGTGAACAAATTCACCTACGACATGATCTAAATAATTTTTATAGATGGTGCCACATAAATTTAATGGAATTTAATTTAAAAAAATGCAAACACATGCACTTTACTAGAAAATTAGGTGAATTTGGTTGTTACAAATTTGGAGATTACCAGTTGGAGCAAGTAAATAAAATCCTGGATCTGGGTGTTCTTTTAGATGCCAAATTAGAGTTTGTTCAACACATTTCGATGATAATTATTAAAGCACGTGGTGTACTGGCCTTCATTAAAAGATGGGCAAAGGAATTCAATGACCTTACGGTTACCAAACAACTATACATCTCCCTAGTAAGACCAATTTTAGAATTCGGGTCTGTTATTTGGGATCCACTATCTAATATTCGCAGTGCCAAAATTGAATCGGTCCAGAAGCAATTTCTCCTTTTCTGCTTAAGACGTTCTTATCCAAGTTTTGTCAATCTGCCATCATATACAATTAGACTTTCTCAAATTAAACTGCCGTCTTTAAAAAGCCGAAGAACAATGCTTAATGTTATGTTTTTATTTAACTTAATTCGAGGCGACATATGCTCAAACTTTCTTATGGACAACATCTCCATGAACGTTCCGGCACGGTCAACACGTTTTTACACTCCACTGTTTATCCCAATCTGGCGTCAAAAGTTTGCCGATGCTGATCCATTTAGAAGAATTTGCCATGATTTCAATGATCTATAAAATTTAATTGATTTTTCTTTAAATGATGATATTATTAAACGCAATATTATATTATTTTTAAATACATGATCTCAAATTTTTGATTTAAGGATTTGTATATATTATATTTTTTTTTTCTCTGTATTATACTTAACAGTCTGTAAGGTTTTACCATAGACTTAATAAATAAAAAAAAAAAAAAAAAAAACTAATATCAAACACGTACGAATTTTTTAAAGCTCTTTCAAAATCCCCAATTTTATTTTTTCAAAAATTTTATTTAAAAATTTAACGAAATAAACGAACGGACTTTAAGGGCTTATTGACAAAATATGTGAGATTAAAAATATCAAACATTGTAGTTCTCCTATTCTTAATTTGGCGAGGGTAGCGATTTTATTTCAGCGGATTTGAGGAAAAATGTGATTTTTCATATTTTCAACTGTTAGGCTACATCTTTTTGGTGTTTTCATACTGCAAATATCTTTTGGCAAAATATTGTACTATTTGACATAGTTTCTCAACCTTGTAAATTAAGACTAAATTGAAACACTATAAACTGTTCCTCTTTAAAGTCAAAAAGTCAAATTTAAGGAGATTTCAATTTTTTAAAACAAAATATCGAAATAATGTATATTTGTGCAAGCATTTCGATAAAACTTTTTAGCAATGTTTTAATTATTCTAGAAAATAATATTCTGGTCTTATTTGCTGAAATTAACCGTGGGGTACTCTTGATGTCATTTTGACTCTTTATGTCTCTTTATTTTCTTCATCAGGATTTTTTTAAATAAAACAAATTTAATGATTTCATAAAATTCACTAAAAAAAAATTTGTATATCGAGGGTTTGTATTCAAAACGTGCTATCTACATTTGACAGCAATATTAATTTTGGATTTCATACTGTTCTCTGCCATAACTGTCAAATGTAATACTAATTTTCATATCATACGTGTTTAGTGTGACTATTTCTTAATAGATATTATAGCAAATCAATCGACAAGTACTTTCAGATCTTATTAATAAATTGGTTTTACACGCTCTATTTACAATAATTATTGATGCAGATAACACTTTTTGAATATAAGCCTTCGATATACAAATTTGTTTATACGTTATTAAATATAAAAACTAATTAATCTACATATAACGAATAAATTTATGGAATTTTATGAATCCATTAAGTTTGTTTTACTTAAAAAAAATCTTGAAGAAGAAAATATTTATATATTAATATATTTCGATATTTTGTTAAAAAAAAAATATAAATCTCTTTAATTTGAATTTGATCTTAAAGAGGGACAGTTTATAGTGCCTCACTTAAACTATAATTTACAGGATTGAGAACTTATATCAAGTAGTATAAAGTTTTTTTTTTTTTTTTTTTTTTTTTAAACAACACTCAGGGGATGCCCCTACAAATGCAGTGCATTGTGTTGATTTAAGGAAAATAGGTTATGGGAAGGAGGAGAGAGGGAGTAGTGTTTATGGATATTTGACTTAAATTTTATTAGATTATAACTGTCAGGAAAGACCTCTGTGGGAGTTTATTCCACATACGGCTAGTTCGACTGATAAACGAATTCTCTCTGTAATGCGTTGTGCGGTCAACTGGACAATAGACTACAAACGGATGTGATCTACTAGAGAATCGGGTAGAGCGAACCGAAACTCGGGCACTTGGAATAAGTTCGCTAATCTGAGAAGAACATTTCCCATGGTAATATGTATCGAACAGTGCTACACAACCCACATTCTGACGGTGTTCCAATGAATCAATAGAATTGGATACCCTACTGTCATTGATGAGCGCCAATGCCCTACTTTGCACTCGGTCCAGTAGCTCCAAAATAGACCTCGAAGCCCCTGCCCATATATGGGAGTTGTATTCCATTTTCGGTCGGATGTAAGTGGTATAGATTTTAAGGAGATCAGAAGGAGTGAAATAATTTCTACACCGTTTTAGAAAACCAAGACACTTGAATGCTTCTTTCGACACTTGAAAAACATGTTCATTCCAACGAACATCACATTGAATTCTCATGCCCAGAACAGCAAGAGTATCCGATTCCTCAATACTTGTACCACCCATATATACAGATGACATAGTTGATTCCATGGCCCTATGGGTCAACTTACAACATTGGGTCTTCAGCGCATTAAAATCAACCCTATTCGCTTTACCCCACTCGAAAATTGTTAAGAGGTCTTGATTGAGTGTGTCATTCATTGTCCGCCTTTTGCCCCCAACCTACAAGAGGCTTGGCCTACAATTAAAGGAAAATGAATGACAAATGCTGCTGTCATCTGCGAAAGAGTATATAGAGTTAAAAGTTTGGCCAAGAAGGTCGTTCAGAAAGATAAGGAAAATAGAAGGAGAAAGAACGGAACCTTGGGGTACCCCTGAATTAAGCTGAAACTCATTAGATGAGACCCCATCAATAACAACACGTATTGTTCGGTCTCTGAGAAAACTCGATATAAATCGAGAGAAGTCATTACCGACCTTAAATGCAATAAGCTTTGATATCAATGCACCGTGCCATACACGGTCGAATGCCTTGGAAATATCCAGAGCAACCACTTTACTTTCGCCAAAATTGCGAATGAATCGACTCCAGCACTCAGAAAGTAGAGCTTACAGGTCTCCCGTGGAACGATTTCTACGGAAGCCATACTGTCGATCATTAATAAGTGAGTTGGCCTCTAGGTAGTTCACAAGGTGGAAATTGATCATGCTCTCCATGACCTTTGAGAGCGCAGAGCAAATTTCAATTGGACGGTAATTTTCAGGGTTATTAGCCGCACCCTTTTTAGGGATTGGCTGGACATTAGCAACCTTCCAGTAAGAGGGAAAGACTCCCGCACGATACGAAAGGCTGAAAAGGTTGGCCAACGGACTGGCTAGCGTCGAAGAGCACTGTTTCAGCACCAGTGCTGGTATACCATCCGGTCCCGGAGACTTGTTAATGTTGAAATCCGAAAGAACCTTTTTAACTGCACGTGCTCGGAAGAATATTTTAGGCATAGTACAAGATACTCTTTCAAATTCGGGCAGTGGTTGATCGCTATCCGGCAAAAATGAATTTTTTGCAAAAAGTTCAGCTAAAAGGTTAGCCTTATCAACCGGATCAGTGAATATTTGGTCATTCATTATAAGAGCTGGGATACCAGAACTAGCATTATTCTTTACTCTTTTAACAAATGACCAAAAGGTCTTCGCGCCTTAGTACTTTGGCACATTCATTTCTCGCCTGTTTGCGTAGCAGTTCAGTGACGGAATTTTTATTTTCACGCCAAAGTCTGAATGCTTCCTCTCTGGATCTGACTGCATCTCTGCAAGTCTGGTTAAACCAAGATTTTTGATTAGGTTTAGCCGAAATGCGCTTTGATGGAATGAATAATTTCATACCAAGCACTATTATTTTTTCCACCATTATCGCAGCAGCATCAACATTATTATCTAGGAAACAAAGTTTCCAGTTGAAATGCTTGAAGAAATCGTTGAGCTCGGCCCAATGAGCCTTTTCGTAGATGAAAACTGAGCGTTTCATAGCTGGTGTTGAAACACTGTGAAGTACAGAGTACGAAAAAGAAGCGGAAATGGTACAATGATCCGAATTACATAGAGGTGCAAGTATTTTCACTTCATACTTGTCAGGGTGTGAAGTTAGAAAAAGGTCGAGAGTATTCTGTCTTTGCCCTTCAATGCACGGAATGTGCGTTGGTTCATTCACTAGTTGCGCTAAGTGGTTATGCGCGGCGAAAAGCTCAACGTAACGGCCTTCGGGAGTTGTTTGACTCGAATGGTGAAGCCAAGAAGAGTTTTGAATATTAAAATCGCCGGCAACTACGATTTCGCTATTCGGGCAACTCTCTAGGATTCTAGTTATGGATTCAGAAAGGGCATCGAAGCTATTATAGGTATGCTCCCTTTCTATGTTTGGGCTTCTGTAAAGAAACCCGAAATGTAAAATGTGTGACCTGATTTTGAACTTAACCCAAAGTGAGTTAAATTCTGCATCATTACAGTTATAATGGTGCTGGAACTGGTACACAACATTGTCACGAATGTACATTGCAAGGCCCCTATGGAAAGAAAAAATGTTTTGATAAAAGATGTTTGAAATATGAAAACACCAAAAAGATGTAGCCTAACAGTGGAAAAAGTATGAAAACTAAAATGCTGCCCTCGCCAAATTAAGAACGTGATACCTAACAAATTTGGCATTTTCAATTACATATATTCTGTCAATAAGACCTTAAAGTCCAATCGTTGATTTCGGTAAGTTTCTTGAATAAAATTTTTGAAAAAGTAAAATTGGAGATTTTGAATTAGTGCTAAAAAATACGTACCGCTTTGACATTAATTTAGAACGGATTTACAATAGGCGAGATGCAAAGTGCTTTACAAAAGATCATTTTGGAATCAGGAGAATGCCAAGATGTATTGATGTAAATTATTTCGATGTCTTTGAATATGTAAGCTCGATTTTCTTATTCAAGTGGTCTGCGGCGCATTTATTGCCTGGATAACTTGCTATAACTTGGCTGTTTTTCAACCGATAATAGATTTTGTTGTTTTATTATAAAAATAATTTACTCTAGATTACGTTTTATTAATTTAATTAGATCGCAATTACTTACATCAAAATTTTTGTGAAAAATTATTTTTTTGATAATTTTTACATATAAATGAATATATGAAGTTTAAACTCAATGCGCGTCAAGAAGGCATTGTCAGCTTTGGCTCAAATTTTGCGCACTAATGTTTTAGATCAAGTGTCACAATAATCTCTCCCACATGCTTTAAATTCCAAAAAAAGGCTGTCACCCTAATATCACAATGTACTACAGTGATGTGGAAAATTCGTTATCTAAAGGTAACAGCAATTATTTTATGCAAATATTTTAATATGTATCTATGACTAATAAAATTTAAAATAACATTGAGTGTTGTGCTACCCGAATATATATATTCAAATTCAAACTTATAATATCATTTGGAGTTTGTTACTAACTAGTTAGTTTTTCTCAATTGAAATTACTTTTGAACATGTGAATAAAATTATATTTATATCCAATACCACTATATGATTTGGGTATAATTAATTTGTGCTGCTGTTTGTAACTACCGAAAATATTTGGCCTAAACCCATCTTTTATTATACCGATCGACTCAGAATCGCAATCACTTTCTGAGTCGATTTCGCGATGTCCGTCCGTCCATCTGTCCGTCTGTCCATTCGTCCATTTGTCCGTCTGTGTGTCCATGTAAACCTTGTAATCAAACTACAGGTCGCAAATATATTTGATGAAATTTGATGACATTGTGATGAAATTTGAAATATAAGCTTTTGTTGACTATAGGATGAACGCTTTAGAAACTGGTGAAATTCAGTCCATTTTCAGACCTAGTCCCCATACAAATAACCCCTATGAAATCGACATAAATTGCCATAATTCCAAATTATCATATAATCAGTTGTCCAAATATAATCCCTATAGGAAAATTCTTAGTCATACTTCTTATATCATATAGAGCTGCTTCCCGATCTTCCCTAAAATCTATCAAAAAACAAAAATATTGAACAGATTTTTTTCAAATTTGGTTTGTTTATATTTTTTCAAAATATAAGTGACTTTGCCAAATATGGTCAGGATCGGTCCATTTTTCGACCTAGTCCCCATATAAATATAGCACCCGATATGAACTTTTTCATATCTGCAGCCAAAAAATTAATAACAATGACACTCAAATTTGGTTTATGCTTATTTTCTATATCCAATGAGTTTGACTGAAGGGATAAGGTCTCTTAACCCTTATTAGCGCGGCAAAAAAAGCACCTACTATTGCGCTGCAAGGTACCCGGGTACCTATATGGAAGTTACATACGAAACAAGCATTTTCGCACTAAATATCCAGTTAAAATGTTGTTAAATATAAATGGGATTGGCAACAGATATTGTAAATAATTTTTCATAACACCTTAAGGTATGCAACATATCTTATTAAAAATTTCAGATACATATTTAAATTTTTACGTAAGAAGAATTTTAAATTTAACAGCTCCTTTCCTGTAGGTATATAAAAGCTGACGTTTGTAATACATATTTAGTACGAATAAAAAGTTGGTGATTCCCCTTTGAGAATAAATGCAAAACTTTATTTAGTGTTGTGGTTATTATTTTCAGTTGGACTTATCTCCTGAGTGTGAAGGTGACATTTTTACGTAAAACAAACGAAATGAATTCAGATACAAGAGTTTGTTCTAAAAGATTTAATTCTACTGACATAAATGATATATTAAGTGAACTAGAAAGCAGTGAAGAAGATTTCCACTCCGATGAAGAATATATTCCACCGCTAAACCAAATAATATTGTAAGCTTCAGACACTGAAATGGCAGGCACTATAGAAGTAAATGAAGATTCTTTTGACTCGGAAGAAAGCGATGATTATGAGAATGATGACGTTCAGACAAGTAGTGCACTTTGTGGTAAAGACGGAACCTGCTGGCAACTTAGCCCATTTCCAGAATCACAGACTGTAAAAAAAAATATATTACGCAACGTGCGGGTGCAGCACAAAAATATAAGTTATTAACAGCGAAGGAAATATTTAGATGTATTTCGTCAAATGAAATGTGTGACATAATACTTAGGGAAACAAATCGTAAAGGACAACAGAATATAATATAAAAAACGAAACAAAAAAATATTCGAGCCTTTTAGGGAAGAAGAACTCAGTGCTTTTCTTGTTGTTTTGATTTACTCTGGTGTTCACAAATCAAACAGAGAATATGTATCTGAATTGTGGAAACGCAATAATTTGCATTGTATCGGGCAGCAATGTCATACAACAGATTCAGAACACTTTTACGGTGTATACGTTTTGATAATAATCAAACTCGCGAAATACGTGCAAAGTCTGATAAAGCAGCAGTTTTTCGTGACATTTGGATGATGCCTAACGCCGATTTATGTCAAAGTTATAAGCCAAGTGAACGCATAATTATTGATGAGCAGCTGTATGGATACCACGCGCGTACCCGTTTTACGCAGTACATGCCGTCAAAGCTTGAAAAATATGGCATGCGATGCACGTAACTCTTACCATTTACATGGCCAATTGTATACCGGCAAACTACCAGAAAGCGAGCGTCAAACCAAAATAGGCTAAAAACAGTTTTGGATCTGGTTTTTCCATATAAAAACTCAGGAAGAGTCGCAACTACAGACGATATTTTTACGTCTTTAGAACTAGAAAGAGCTTTGTGCTCACGGAACCTGACACTCGCCGGCACAGTACGAAAAAACAAAAGATTTTTACCTCCTAATATGCTGGAACATAAATATATTTGAACACAACATACATACATATATTATTGATTGGGTTATCTTATCCAACATAAGTCGTAGAAAATTTTTAGAAGATTTAAGCATCGATTTGTGTCAGGAAAATATAAAACAACGCGCTAAAACTACAAAAATTAGTTCACAGTCATCGACGGCATCCGCAATAAAAATATTTTATACAAAAGACTTTGAAACTGTATCATCGCCCATATTCAGTTTACAAACAAAGAACAAAAGCGGTCGTATTCCAGTAATAGGAAGTTGTCACATGTGCTCGCAGCTACGTATGAAGCAGAGAAAAACTCGTAAAGCTTGTATCAGCCAATATGTAATGAACATTCCATTAATCGTCTAATGTGTACAAACTGCTCGAAAGATCTGCACTAATTTATTATTTCTTTTGTTTTTTTTTTATTGAATTTTTATTTCTTGTTATGCTTCTGTTTTCTTATTTCATGAAATAAATTGTTTACGTTCATATTTTATATATTCTTTTATTTATATATGTATGCAGAAGTACTAACAACTTAAAAAAATATACTTAAAATGGCCGCATTCCAATATAAAACACGTAGAGGTACCCGAATACCTTGGTGCGCCGTTAAGGGTGTTAGGAGTAAATTGGTCTCTCACGCAAACTACAAAAATAATTTTAGCTATACGGCTGCAAAAATACTAATGTGTTTGAAAGTCAGTGGTTCTCAAGAAGTTTCAGATATGGAGGTTATCAATTTCAAAGAAAAAATTTTGGTTGAAAACGCCAAAGGTACCCGGGTACCTAGGTGCGTACATAAGGGTTAACCATGGTATAGGGTATCTTGATTGTTATTATTTTATACTAGATGTAACCCGGTGGGCTTCGATATGGTAATGAATGGGCTCAAGGAATGTCCCAAGGATCTCACTCTTACAGCATTACGTTAATAATAGATGACCTCATTTCTTTGTATAGTAGGTACCACGCCCACTTATTTGATCCCGCCCCTTTCTGGCATAGCTACTAACATTAATAATGGGTGACCTCACACAAATTTGTAAAGCTCTCCCTATCATTGTACCCAATATACATGATATTATGGATTTTTCATGTAAGGGAGGTGCCGCGCTCACTAAAAATATAAAAAGTATAGCCTATACGACTTCCCATATCTGCCGTAAGACTCTGTGAAAATGTGAGGAAGATCAGGTGAGTAATTACGGAGATTACCTCCTACAAAGAAACAAACAAACAAACAAACACAAATTTAGTTTTTTATTCTCTTCACATTATTTTAGTAACTCAACCTGTATTTAACCCTCCGACGCGCGGTAAGGTCCGTGTGGACTTTTTACATTTTAAAGCAAGTGCCACTTTAAAAGTACTTTAAGGACTGATCCTAAATTTCATGACTTCTATTATTGGAGTGTTAAGAATGCTTTAATACCCATTCCGATGATTTATAATTTTAAAAGTATTTTATTTTTTTCTTAAAAAACTTCTAGTACGCCGTTGAGCGGTAAAGTTCCTGTGGACAGTGTGTGAATTTCATACATAAAGTTGAAAGTTGTACTAAAATTTTAATTTCAAATATTTGAAATTTATATAAATAAAAAAAAAAAAAAAAACAAAGCAGGCGTGATTTTCCCAACGTATAAACGTGTTTTACAAACAAAATAGTCAATGAGTTAGGAGCGTGTCAAAAATTCGCTAATTCGTCGATCAGCATTCCAGAGACTAAGTGTATGTGATCACGGAAATGCTAATAACATTTTAGCCATGTTTCTTGAACTTGAAGAAGAGGAAGCGCTATTTTATGATGAAAATACTGGGGCCAAATCACCGCACTCGATATCGAGTAAAATCAATCGAAATTACATATTTTGGTTTAATATTTGAAGAAGACGGACAAACGCTCGACCACGATTCGCTTTTCTTCTTAACCAGTGGCCATAATTCTTCCACTGTGAAAAAAAAATTATTCTTAACATTTTATTTTGGGAAATAAAAAAATGATTTCGATCGAAAAATGTCGATAACGAATGCGGTTATTTGGCCCCTGATGTGCCAAATGAAGCATCTGATACTGAGTCTGACATCAGTATTGAAGCAGCTGAGGAATATTGTTCAGATGATGATTATCATTAATATGCTTTAACATTTGACGAAGGTGTTCAAAAAGTGGCGATAAGTGGCATGTGAATCCCCGAAAATCGGTCGTATTAGACAATATAATATTGTTAATTTTACGCAACCTCGTGCGGATCCATCAGCAGCATTCACTATGCAACCTCTTCGAATACTTACCCAAGTTACTGTGCAGTTTGCATTTTAGAGGTTTAAATGTTTTCCTTTAATTTTTTTTTATCATATTTTAACTATTTTTTTTATCATTTTAAAACTAAATTAATAAACATTTAAAAATTTAATACAATTTTTCGTACAATTTTCCTAGGAACCTAACCGCTCAACGACCGCCTAAAAAGTTACCGTTCGTCGGAGTGTTAAAACGAAAATATCGGAATTTGAAACCGGATACTTTGACCATACATTACCTAAAAAGCACTCAAGAAATAAATTGTATTTCGTGCTAATTGTATAAAGTTACGGCTTAATAACATTGTATGTCAAAATATATTTTTATAAATCACAATCTCACTCACACATGTATTTATGAACTTACGTATAAATGAATGTAGTCCCCTTATTGATAAAAACAACTCATTACACGAAAGAAAAACAAGCTTAATATTTTCTTTATTACACATGTTGTTACAACAAATAAAAAGGAAACTTTGTAAATAAAATTAATCTTATATGACGTTGCTTATTAAGTTCAATTTTCATCAACAATATGGTGTAACAACTTGCAACAATCTAGGAAAATAACAATAAAATGTAACGAAATTCATATGATGTTAACAGAGTTTGGGTATCAGCACAAACGTTAGAGAAACCCTATATTATAAGGTATATATTTTAGAGCTAATTCAAGGAGAGAATGGGAAACCAAAGCGGATTAAAAGAAAACATTAATTTTACTCACAAGTTTTATTAAATATTCTGGCTTTAAATATTACACTTAAAACTGGTAAATGGCTTAAGAAAAGTAAAAATCTATTAGAAATATGTTAATTTTTTAAATTTTTTTCCTGCAAAATTTTACAAATTTAAATATATATTTTCAGTACAGCCAATTTCTAAAGTTTTAGACAAATTTTGTAAAAAAAAATAAAATAATAATTGGTCAAAGCATTTCCACCGGAAATTCAACGATCGAATTTAAAACTTATCTTAAGATATCACCGCAAGCTTCCCTTTTCAATAACT
Organism: Cordilura impudica; assembly: GCA_963682025.1. NCBI lineage: Eukaryota > Metazoa > Arthropoda > Insecta > Diptera > Scathophagidae > Cordilura > Cordilura impudica. Next base: position 61,457,976 of record OY821518.1, on the reverse strand, counting down.
TATCTTAAAGTGTAAGCCTTGTTACAAAATCTTGGATAAATCTAAAGTGACTCAAATAGTTTGCAAATAATATAACAAAAATGCTTTAAAAAAAAAAAGAAAAATAACAAGGACAATGTAAACAGTAAAACGAAATAACTTTATTTTGTTATAGTAAAAACAAAGTAACGGGCAAACAAAAAGTCGATTTTTTTTATAACTAAAACGTGTGCTCCATATCAATATCAGCTAGGAAAAAGTTGTGAATTTCCTGGTAATGAAAACAATGTTTTTAAATCGCTTGTGGTTGCCAAGTTATTATCTAATTTCAATAGATTTCTTAGTAAGAAAACTTTTGCGTTTTTAATAAGTAAACAATCATAACACATTATTATATTCTAATTGTTATACTAGTTAATAGTTATTTTTGTTGGCATAATTCTTATATTGTTGATGTGTAAACATCTATGCGCTCAGGGGGGAGTAAAATCCAATTTACAATACAATCACAAAAACAGCGTAAGGGAAAATCGATGGTATATGTAAGTGTATTGGTGTATTTAGTAAGCAGAAGCGCCGAGTTGGCTGTCTGTTTAGCAAAATCACAAATCTTTTTCGTAAATTTTAAATATTTAAACTATTGACCGCTAGGTGTGCTGCGAGTTTAACATATTCACAAACTTACAGGGTTGTTTTTTTTTTTCTTAAATATTCAAGTATATATTTGCTATTGACAGAACTTTTTTAGTAAGCAGAACTGCTAGGTGTGCTGTGAATTTAAATGCTAGGAAAACTTTGAAGAAGGCGAAAATAAACTTAGGTGTTTTTTTTTTTAACTACTACACCTTTTCCAATTGTATTTCAGAAAGTACTAATTGTATTTTAGAAAACATCAATTGATTTTCAGAAAGTATCAATTGAATGTTAGAAAACGTCAATTAAATTTCAGAAAGTATCAATTGTGTTTCAAAGAACATAAATTGATTATCAGAAAATATCAATTGTGTTTCTAGTATCAATTATATTTCAGAAAACATCAATTGACCTTCAGGAAGTATCAACTGAATTTCAGAAATCATCAATTGATTTTCAGTAATAATCAATTGTATTTCAGAAAGCATCAATTGATTTTCAGAAATTATCATTTGTACTTCAGAAAATATCAATTGAATTTCAGAAAATATCAATTGAGTTTTAGAAATTATCAAATATATTTCAGAAAATATCAAAAGTATTTCCGAAATTATGAAATGTATTTCAGCAATTATCAAATGTATTTCAGAAAATATCAACTGTAAAGCATCAAATGTATTTCAGAAATTATCAAATGTATTTCAGAAACCATCAAATGTATTTCTGAAAATTTTAAATGTATTTCAGAAAACAGCAAATGCATTTCAGCAATTATATAATGTATTTCAGAAAACATCAAATGTATTTCTGAAAACATCAAATGTATTTCAGAAAACATCAAATGTATTTCAGAAAACATAAAACGTTTTTCTGAAATTATCAAATGTATTTCAGAAAACATCAAATATATTTCAGAAATTCTTAAATTTGCTTCAAAAAATATGAATTGAATTTCAGAAAACATCACTTGAGTCTCAAAAAAATAATAAGAACGCTATATAAAAATATATTTTTAAAGAATTACACTGGGTTTGTAATATTTCTTGAAAACCACATATCACATACATGTCGCCTAAAATGCAAAAGGTCGTAACTAATGTTTTTATTTTTTTACAGGAGAAGCCAAAAACATCACAAAGCAAAAACTTCTTTTAACTTAATATCCAAATTTTTGAATCGAGCTGAAAAATAAAGATGGATTTTTGTTTATGAAAACAAATTTATGGTAAAATAGTTGGTTTTAAGTAATAGGCCGTAACTACAATACAAAAAGCGAATTTTGAGCTTTTTTTAGTTACGGCCTTTTTCCTTTTATGTGGCGATATATACGTGTTTTTTTCAAAATGATGACTTCAAAATCGGTCAAAATTCTATCCTTGTGTTTATATTGTAGCTGATTAACAAATGAAGTCCTCATCTGCTTTCGATTAAGAGGCCGCCCTTGCTAGTTTATTTTTCAGTGCACAACAAATAAATCCAAATATTGCTAAACATTTTCTGCGACACCAAATCACTAATAGAAAAATTTATAATATCTTTTCGGTATTGTAGGTTAATTCTTTTTAATTCTGAATTTCAATAGATATTTTCTGAGATACATTTGATAACTTCTGAAATACATTTGATGTTTTCTGAAAAATATTTGATACTTTCTGAAATACATTTGATGTTTTCTGAAATACATTTGATGTTTTCGGAAATACATTTGATGTTTTCTGAAATACTTTTGATACTTTCTGATATACAATTGGAAGAGGTGTTTGTAGATGTTTACACATCTACCTTGTGATCGGATTCAAATTGATTTCTTTTTTGGTTCCAAAAGAAAAAAACATCAAGTACGAATGTACTCGTATATGCGATGGGCGAAGGTTCATATACTATAGACGCCTTTTCTATATTTTTAACACAGAACCAGTCTTATCAATTATACCATAACTGATATTGTACTGTTATGAAATATTATGGTCAAATAGAAAAAAAAACAAGTAAGAAAATTATAGTCGGTCTAGCCCTACTATACGATACCCTATACCATGCGTTTAGAGACCCTATCTCTTAGGCCCATCTAACTGGATATAGAAAATAAGCAAAAACCAAATTTGAGTGTGATTTTTATTAAATTTTTTGGCTGCAGATATGAAAAAGTTCATATCGGATGCTATATCTATATAGGGACTTGGTCCAAAAATGGACCGATCCTGATCATGTTTGGTAAAGTCTCTTGTATTTTGCAAAAATATATACAAACAAAATTTGAGAAGAATCAGTGCAATATTTTTGTTTTTTTATAGATTTAAGTGAAGATCGGGAAGCAGCTCTATATGGGTCAAAGGGATCATTTTTGGACAACTCATTAAAGGATGTAATGAACGCACACAAACCCAATTTGAGTAAGATCTATATGACAATTTGGATCTTATGGCAATGTATGTCGATTTCATATGGGTAATTTGTATGGGGGCTAGGTCTGAACATTGACCGATTCTCACCAATTTCAATAGCGTTCATCCCATGGCCGATAAAAGCTTATATGTCAAATTTCGTCAAAATATATTCATATTTGCGACCTGCAGTTTGATTACAAAGTTTACATGGACACACAGACGGACGGACGGACGGACGGACGGACGGACATTGTTAAATCAACTCAGAAAGTGATTCTGATTCGATCGGTATAATTAAAGATGGGTCTAGGTTAAATATTTTTGGTTGTTACAAACAGCAGCACAAAGTCATTATACCCAAACCACATAGTGGTATAGGGTATAAATATGACTAAAAATATTGTATGGCAGCTGGGTATTATATCTATAGTTAATTTTTAAAGAAAAATAAACAACTTTGAGACAGGAATTAAATCAGGCTCAAACGTTTCAAAAATTGATATATATTCAGCATGATGGGTTCCACGTAGCGCATCCAATACCGGACCAAAATTTGAATAGCAGTATTTCGATATTATATTTTGTGGAAGCCGGTACACCGGTATTAATATCGATATTTACAAACACTGAAAAAAAAAACATAAAAAAAAAAACTGCTCAATATTTTTAGTGTTTAAGTTAAAATAATATAGAGTATATTATTATATTAATTCATTTGAAGAAAAAAGCAAAATACTTAAAAAAATTATTTGTAGTTATTGAAATACGCCCGCAAAAAACATAAATTATTCAAAGGTTCGTCATCTAAAGATGATCGAATTTTGGTACATAACATTACTGAAGAAGAAAAAGCCCGTTCAGCTTCTATTGCTCGTTATGTGAAATAGAATATAATCATATACCAATTTCAAGTTGGTACCACGTGTACCGTCTTCCTCAAATGTAGAAATTTCTTTTCGGATCATGATAGTCAAATCGTTAATATTTCGATTTGTTTTTGGTACTGTTTTAATTTTCATATCATTATTTATGACCATGTATAGCTGCTTCTGTAATGTCAAACTCAACGGTTCGTCTTCGCACATTACGGTATCTTCGTAATCATCTGTTTCGGATGGTAATGCTGTAGTTTTAGCTGGGATGGATGAGAGCCGCTGGCTAAGATGCACAAATAAATTTACCAAAGCTGTTTTAGTTAGTCGATCAAATATGATATCTCAGCTAAAATTGTTTGAACTCCTTTACGAAGATAGTGCATCAGATAAGTTAAATTTGTCTTCTTTCTTTCATTATTTGAATTAAGGAAGTTTTCATATTATTATTTAATTGTCCTACGGCCAAATTTTGCAGCTTAAACGGCAGCAAAGTATCAGCTAGTAGAAGATTACCATCTCTGGAACACAAAACCTCTACAGCTAATTTCACTGGTAACAATATAGAAACTGTTGATAATATGAATTCTAAATCAGATTCTGTAAAGGTAATAGCTGAATTTATTTATTTATTTATTTATTATAGTATCCTATACAACAAGACATAAATCTTATAATTAAAGTACAGGATTAGTAACAAGTAAAAAAGCATTATGGAAATTTTACATTGCTTAAAGTAAAATTAAAGAATAATACAATAGATTATTAAAGAAAAACATTGAGTAATAGAAGATATGGATATCAACATAGGAGAATCAAAAAATGAGAATAAAATTTTACATTGAACATTGAACATTAAATAATTCAATTAAAAACCTTCTTATATAATATAATTAATAAGATTACAATAGCATAGAAAAATAATATAATAATATCAAAAATCAAAATTAAAAGTTTGTATGAGTTGCAGAGCGTTGATTATAAATTTAATGGTCGAAGGTAGTGTGTTCCAAAGATGGACTGAATTAACATAGAATTGCCAGTCAGATATTAAACTTCGATGTCTTATATGTATAATGTCATTAGATCTACTAGAACGTGTAAATTGGATTCTTTCGAAGAGGTATGGTGGTTCATGAGTGTATACGATTTTGTGTAAGAGGATCAAAGTTCTTATTTTCAAGAGATTAGTAATTGTAACTCCATAGAGCTTTTTAGAGTACTGAGAGATGTGGTCATATTTCCTCAAATTAAAAACATATCTCAGTATAGCGTTGTAAGTAGATATAAGTTTTGTCAGACTCCTTGAGTCACAACTAGCATATATTTCGCAACCATATAGTAATGTAGGTATTAAATAAGATTTTGCAAGTAGAATTCTAATATTAGGTGGTGTAAAAAATTGAGTATTCCAAAGAGATCGTAACTTTGCAAATGTTTTTCCTGCAGCAGCATTTATGTGGTCAGACCATGTAAGTGTACAATTAAAAGTGATACCAAGATTTTTGGCCGTAGATACAATTTCAATTTTATTGTTATCAAGCATTATTAATGGTTCAAAGGACAACTTTAAATTTTTCTTGGCAATTACCAAACACTTAGACTTCTTGGGATTTATACATAATCCATTCGAATTTGCCCATTCATGAACATGTTTTAGATCGGAATTTAGTTTCTCAACACAGTTATTTATATTAGTTGAGTCACCACTTATATAAAGTTGTACATCATCAGCGTACTTGTGTACATTACAGTATTGTAGTTTTTGTTCCAAATCATTTATATATAGTGTAAAAAGTAGTGGCCCAAGTATTGACCCTTGTGGCACGCCTTTCAAAACAGGTAACGAGCGAGATATTTTATTATTTACACAAACAGATTGACTTCGGCCTGATAAGTACGATGAAATTAAACGTGTTGATAAAGTTGAGAAATTATACATTTTGAGCAGCTTTAAGCAGAGAACTTCATGGTCCACAGTGTCAAATGCCTTGGAATGGTCTAGAAGAACAAGGAATGAGATATTTCCATCATCAAGTTTGCTACGGATTTCTTCAGAAACATCAATAAGGGCAGCTATGCAGCTGTGACTGCGTCGAAATCCAGATTGTCTTTTTGAAAACAACCCTTTATCATTAACGTACTTAACAATTTGTTGATGGAGTAATCGTTCAAACACTTTAGATAAGTAAGGCAATAAAGCAATTGGGCGATATTCATTGTTTGATTTTGGGGTGGGTATAATTTTAGCATATTTCCAGTTCTTGGGATAAACATTCTTCGTGATGATATTATTAAAAATATATGTTATATAAGGTATAATTAGCGGGATTATAATCTTCAAAAATTTCGGATGGATGTTGTCAAACCCAACAGTATTTGACTTTATAGCAAGGCAACTCGATATAACATCCGATTCAATTACGCAATTAAAGGAGAAACTATTACCAGGAATAGTAGGCCGTTGTTCATAATAACTAATATTGGATGGAACATTAGGGATCAGTCAATTGAATGGAATTTTTTAATTTATAAAAACGCTCTAACATAAAAAGTAAGCTGTTCCATTTGGTTTTATTATCTAAGATTAATCAGAATTCTTTTCCATGTTCAGTTTTAACATAAACTTAAAGAATTTCATTTTTTGTTGGTGACTGTCTGATCGGCTTTACAACTTTTCGATGGAGTCAAATTATTTGCAGGTTAATTTAGATTTGGTGAGCTCTAAAAATCCCTAATCCGTTTAAATGATCTTCAATACATTCATCGGAAGTCTTATCAGCACTATCTTCATCAGATTCAAAAAAATCATCTGCCGAGTCCACGGCTGTTGTTTTATAAAAGACGTCAACCACAGCCAATTGGATTCCATAGGTTAGACAAATTTGTTGGTCGATGGACATTAATCGTCCCACTTTTTCATAACCGAGGCACCATCCATGGCAATACATACGAAATCGCGATCCATTTATAAGTTGTATTCTTTTAGTATGTTGTCAATTAACTTAACACACATTTCTGCTGGCAAAAGTCCATTAACTCGTGCTAAACGCAAATTCCAAAACCGGTTTCGAGAATGAATATTAATGTTCAAATAACGTCTATTTTTTACAGAAGTCCACTCATCAAACGTTAGACTAAATCGGTTTCCTTGCCGTTGAAGTTCTGATAATTCGTTTATTATTATTTAATAGCATATTTCATGACTATTTGGCGAATGGATTCGGATGATTTTGGAACGTCGAAACCTCGAGTTATCAGAGATTTTCTTAGCTCAAGAGAAATTATAAAAACTCTGAAAGGCAAGCAATAGCTGGCCGTCATTTTAGCTAAAACATTCACCAGGGTATTTTCGTCTTCGCTTAAATAAGTTGAAAGTAAGTTGAAATTTTATTTCTGGGCAACTCAGATGTAGTGGAAACATCAGCGGTAGAAGACGAAACTGAAACTTCAACTGAATTACGTCTTAATAAATTTATTTGGTGAGAAGTCTTTAAATGTGTACGGAGTCCACTAGTCGACCCACCACATGTCTTAATTTCTCTAGCATTACATTTCGCTACAGCACTAGACTGCTCGCGCAAAAAGTAATGCCACACTGAGTTTTTGTCCTGAAGTCCTGTTTTAAAATCGTCAAATACTTTTGGTTTATCAGGCATGGCTGGGGCAGCAAATAATTTTTAAATAGAAAAATGTAAATAGTAAAAATTTATAAATACAAAGATATTATATTTACCTACTATAAAAACGCAACAATTATATTATGATCACCTGCTATAAAAACGCGACAATAAAAATAGAGATTTTTTTCTTTTTTTAGTGACTATTTTTATTCGCTCTTAAAGTTTTAATCACCCTTAGTAGGATTAATTTTATTTTAAAATTATTTATCAAGTATATATTTACTTAAAACTTTTTATTTTTTTTTCAAGAATTTTTTAAAAATAAGTTAGCGTAAGTTAATATAAATATTAGACAAACAAGACAATGAGCGCGACCATATAATAAAAAAAGTGGAATTAAAGAACTTCCATCTTCAACTTGAATAGAATAATATTTAAAAATTTAAACAGCGATACCAGAAACGAGTATGAATAATTTTCCTTGCCATCTAGATTATAAATAAACTTTCAAAATTTTTAGACAGAAATCATGGTGCATTTCGTGTGCTCGTGATAAGTTTTTTTTTCCAACTTTTAAATAAGTCAAAGCCTCCTGTGGAAAAAACAAATATTTCTCCTCGATGAGAAAAATAACCGAAATATCGGGTAGAGTCACCAATCCTAATCAGTAACCAAAAGCAGTAGATAGTTTGTTTGGTAATAAGTTTTATTCATATACCTTTGCAGTGAAACCAAAGCGATTATCATTGAAAATAATTAGATTATCAAACCTTCACCAATATAACAAACTAAATATAAAACAAATTTGAAACAAATCTTTTTACTGTTGTGTACAATGCATACAATACACATGTTACACAACAACTACTTCTTTTTGCTCAACTCATTCCACTTAAAATAAAGCAAAAACATTGGCACATTTGTTAAAAACTTGATCTATATTCAAAGCATATCAGCGCCTTCGAGATTTGAGACTGGCTTATGGAAATCTTGTCTAAATATCGCCGTTAGGTTGTAACTATTGAAAGAGGTGAATCTGACATGTCAAACAGTAGCTATGGAAGAAGAACAGTGACGTCATTTGAGCTTTTTCGTTTTAAAAATCATAACCTTTGAACCAATTGAGATAATCAAAAAAGTCAAAAGGCATATGATACACAATTGTCCATCCTATGAAACAAGAATTTTAACGAGATGCTGCGCCTTCTAGGTGCTTACTTATGGGTTATAAAATTCTAAATTTGTTAACGGCATGAAAAAAATTAAGTTTATGTCAACTAAACATAAACCAATATAAATAAAAAAAAGAATACGATTAGTATTTTATATTCTATCTGAAACTGAACCAAATAACCAAAAATTGTGTGTTCTTTTGAAAACTGGAACGATTTTGAAGGGTTATATCTTCTAAACTAAAAATCTGATTTAGTTGAAGGTAGCAAGCTTATAATCTTCGAAATATTTCCTATAAGACGATTTTATTCAAAATATCGTAAACGTACACGAAATTTTTAATTTTTGCAACCTCATTTTTTCTAAAGGAGTCATTGTGCGATGCTTAGTTTTCGATTAAAATATAATCTCAAAATTAACAAGTAAGAAAATTATACTGTCTAGAGCGACTATACGATACCCTATTCGATGTTTTAGAGATCCCATCTCTTCGGTCCAACTAAGTGGATATAGAAAATAAGCATCAACCAAATTTGAATGATATTGTTATTAATGTTTTGGCTGCAGATATGAAAAAGTTCACATCGGATGCTATATTTATATGGGGACTTGGTTGAAAAATTGACAGATGCTGACCATATTTGGTAAAGTCACCTATGTTTTGAAAAAATATATACAAACGAAATTTTAGAAACATCTGTGCAATATTTTTGTTTTTTGATAGATTTAAGTGAAAATCGGGAAGCAGCTAAATATGGAGGCTATGATAAAGAATTGCCATATGGGGTTTATTTTTGGACAACTGATAAGTGAATGTACTAAACACACACAAACCCAATTCGACCGAGATCTATATGATAATTTGGATCTTATGACAATTTATGTTGATTTCATAGGGATCATTTGTACGGGGACTAGGTCTGAACATTGACCGAATTTCACCAATTTCAATAGCGTTAATTCTGTGGTCGACAAAAGCTTATATACCAAATTTCATTAAAATATATTCATATTTGCGACCTGTAGTTTGACTACAATGTTTACATGGACAAACAGACGGACAGACAGACGGCCGAGTCGATCGGTATAATAAAAGATGGGTCTAGGTCAAATATTTATGGTAGTTACAAACAGCAGCACAAAATTATTATACCCAAACCACATAGTGGTATAGGGTATAAAAAGTAGACGTATGAGTGGTGGTAATTAATCATACGTATACGTACGGCCTTATTAGCGATTTAGCGAGTCAGTGATGATCGTAAGTATACATCACGCTGAAATGTTACCATTCTGAGCAGCTTTACTCTTAGCACGTTTAAAATTACTTTTTGAAAGCAATAGGAAGCGTTTTTTTTTTTGGATACAAATGTGAATTTAGTTCATAGAATTTTTCTTCTATGCATTAAATACAAACATATCGATTTTGTTTATGTTGCCAGGCACGTATTGTACAAAAACAGCAAATTTTTTCATGCATGAGATTTTTCGAAGAAAATCTAATTTTAAAACATAACCAACATTTTACTTTTTAGTTGGCGTGGGACGCTTTTTGAACTTTTTGGCGAAAGTAATTTTATGTATGTCAAGAAAGCTGATACACGGTTTTCTGGAAAGTTTTTTGGCACTTCCTTTTACTATCACTTTTGTACTAAGATTTATTTGTTTGGTAAAACCGTAATTATTTGGTATTAACACAAAGGAAAGAGCATAGCATAACAGAAAGCGCAAGGGATATATGTGGCCGCTTTCAATACATACTTTAGAATTAAGAGTTAAAATTTGACAATTAAAAAAAATTTAATATTTCTTCTTAGAAAATAGAATTACTACAATACTGCTGTCAACCTAACTTCTATGAATGCAATAAATCTTGAAAAATATTAGCTCATTTACATTTTAAAGTATCATTGCTTAAAACAGTTTTATCAGAAAAATTAAAAAAGTTATTTTTTGCATTTACATAGGTATGCATCAACTCAGAAATTGATTTTTTAATGGAATGGTTTAATGTCTAGATAATATTTGGTATAATTTGGAGTTAAGAACAAACACGAAATAACTTGGCCAACATCAATATACAAATACAGAAAACCCCAGGGAAATATATTGTTCATTTATGAAACAACGAATGGCTTCCAATACATCGCATGGCATATCTAGCCGGAGCAAACGCAGTGTGACAAATCATTGAAACCATGAGGCATTTCATCGTTCAACGTGATAATGTTATATTACAAATTAGAACCAGCTTCTTGGCTACGTTCCTATTCAGAGATGTTTGTTTCGCAAAGGCTACAATGGGAATGAACATCTTTTTATTATCCGAGTGCTACAAAAAGCATATAATTCATGTTGGCAAGTCAGTTGGCCAAAACCAGTGCCTGAGAGACACATACTTTTCTCGGTGCTCGATCGGTTTCTAATCATCTCATCCCTTTCTGTGATGTTTGAATTTGTTTTTTTTTTCTTAACTATAGCCATTGACGTCCAGCATAAATTTCATTCCATCATCAATACCAACAATCCTTTCTTTTTGAAACACTTCGGATATACGTATATGGTTTTAATTTATAACATAAGATTTTGAAACACAATTTAAAAGTTCTCTTTCGATTATTTTATTTTTTTAAAAGTGACATGGCAAATAAAAATGGGCAACCCACTCTCGCCAACCATAGCAGACATCGGCCTGGATAGTTTACTTGACGATGCGATAATGGAGTTGGAAAGTAAAAACATTTTTATAAAATACATAAAGAAATATGTAGACGACATTTTGGCAATAATTCATAATAATGGCTTAGACCAAATTCTAAAAACCTTTAATAGTCATCATCCAAAAATTAAATTTACTGTTGAAATTGAAACTAATAAAGAAATTGCATACTTGGATACAAAACTACGAAGAGTACATGACAAAATCACCTTTGATTGGTACTCAAAAACAACAGCTTCAGGTAGACTCATGAACTAAAACGCAACACAACCAAAACGACAAATTATTAATACGGCAAGAAATTTTATTGAACGGGTTCTGAAAATTAGTGACCAGAAAAACATACGTAAAATCAACGAAATATTAATCGAAAATAGCTTCCCAAAATATTTAACAAAATCACTAGTAGACGAAACAATTAAGCGTTTAAAAAATAAAAACCAACTTAGCAACACTGAAGATAAGAAAAGCACACAATTTTACAGTGTACAATACATCCCTGGGTTAACTGACAATAGGAATATGAAAACTAAAATAAAACAAAATAACATAAGCTTTGGGTATAAACCCAACAAAACACTAAGCGCAATATTTACAAACGTCAAGACACCTTTAAACAAACAACAACAAAACAACGTAGTATACGAAATAACATGCAAAGGAAATAATGAGCAGAACTGCGATATGATCTACATTGGAACAACAAAGAGAACACTATGCACAAGAATGGGTGAACATCAATCAGACATAATAAAGAGAAAAGAATCAACTGCATTATCACAACATATTATTGAAACCGGTCACACAGCTGATTTCGAGGGAATCAATATATTGGATAAAGAAAATAATGTAAGGAAAAGTACACAAAGGAAAGTTTACATATACAACAACACATACACAAAACTCTAAATTACAAAGAAGACACTGATAAAATAAATGGTTGCTATAGAGTTGCAATAAATAAGCTGTGACAAATAAATTAAGATGTGGTTATATATTAAATCTGTGTTTTTATGTTACATGTTATATGTTAATTGCAAATTAGTGTATGAATTAATGTAAAAAACGTACACTTTGTAAGTCCTTAATGTTTTGGTGATTAAATATTTGTATTAAGGTTGTATTTATATATTTTTATTTTAAATAGACAAACCCTAGAAAAAGTCGAAATAAAATCGACGAAACGTCGGGTAAAAACTGTAGTCAAAATTGCGTTTTAATTACATACAACTGTAGGCCTTATTAGCTTATTGAATCAAACATTTTAAAAAATTCACTCAGTCTAATCATTTATATCCTTTCATTGGCAGTTATAGTATTATAGTAATGAGACTTATTGACATGTATGTTTTCAATTTTTCATACGAAGTACAATCAAAACATTTGTACAATCAAAACATTTTCTTTTGTCTATTTTATATTTTTTTATTTAAATGCCTGCTGATATACAATATACTTCATTTTTTCACGATCTTCCTACTCTGGAGCAAGCTACATATAGCAGTCCATGAGAAAATCAACTATTTTCCAAATAAAATCCCGGCACACTTAATGATTGTGCTTGAGTTTACAATATCATATAGCGATATTTTGTTTTAGCAATTTTTGATTCCAGCGATTCTTGATTTTACTGACTTTTAGTTTTGCTGATTTTTGATTTTGAAGATTTTTTTTCCAATTTTTATTTTCCACGATATTAAGTTTTGGCGATTTTTGATTTTGGAGATTTTTGATTTTGGCGATTTTTGATTTTGGCGATTTATTAATTTGGCGATTCCACCCATATGATGTACGAGTACTCACATTAGCAATTAATGTACTCGCCAAAAACCTCAAGTACTCGCCAAAAACTTCCATAGTACTTCATCATTTTTGTATGGGAAGTACCACGCCCACTAATTCTATATATTGTTCAGCTGACTACTCAGCCTCGTAAAAAGTGGCAAAGCTTTCCTCTTTATTGTACTCCAGTGAGCGGTGCCACGACCACTTCACGAAGCACACCCATTTTTTGTTCACGGAAAGTGCCAAGGCTCTCACTATTACCGTACTCCAGATATATTACATTTAATTTTCACTTTGTATTGGAGGTGATATGGTTTATAAAATGGTATTATAATCGATAATATTAATAGGTTAGTCAATTTCTTCTGACCAATGTTTTGTTATACCGTTTTATTCCGATTTTGCCCAAACGTGTATTATTTGAAAGGTATTTCTTTTTAGCCGTTTTAAATATTTATAGATTTTAAATTTTTATACCCTCCACTCCAGTGTGCAGAGGGTATATATAAGTTTGTCATTCCGTTTGTAATAATTAGAAAAAAAAATTTGGACCCCATAAAATATATATATTTGTGATCCTTTTAACAACCGGAGTTGATATAGCGATGTCCGTGTGACCGTATGCCCGTCTGTGGAGATAACGATCACGGCATCAATCGGGCAGCCAGGGTGCCTGTTGACATAAGTTTGCTGTTTAAAATCGTCGAAATCGGTCGATTAGGGCCCGAGATTTGAATGAAGAACTAAAAAAAGTCTTGAAAAATATAATTTTCTATGTTGTTCTTGTCACGATCACGCACTCAATAGGATAGATAAGGTGATCGTTTTTAGTGTGAATGATTCAGCAAATTAATGGGAAGATTTTTATTTCAAAAATCATTAAAATCGGTGGTACAGCTCCAGGGAAATCTCTGAAAAATTAAAAAAAAAAAAAAATTAAAAATATGATGTTTCTATATTGTATTTGTTGTTATTCTAAATACTGTATTGTTGTCAAAGCTGGACTTGTTGTTTTTGTGGTCGTTGTGGTAATAGTATAATAAAAACTAATCTTTTGTAAATTTTTTTTTCAACTCTGGTAGAAAAATTTAAAAGTTTCCATTGTTTTGGCATCACTAAAAAAATTTACTAGATCATTTCTGTCATTGCCACGAGCATGCCTGCAAAGTTTCAGATCGATTGGGTCGCGGGAAAAGGGCTAAAATCGATCCAAAATTTTTTCGACAAGCAGACACTACGAGTTAATATAAAGGGAGTAAAAATTCACCAGCATCTAAAGCAAATAATGCTGAAATACTCATTTGTTAATAAAAAAAACAACATAAATTTAGCAAAAAAAATTTTTATGTATTAATTTATTTAAAGAGAAAAACACAAAAATAACACACATACATATATTAAATAATACAAATAATTTTCATATATTCTATATATGTATATCCATAATAACTGGATGTTAGAAATAAATCGGTATATTATTTTATTTACATAAAATTCTGCAATATTTTGTTGTGGGGAAAACACATTTCTTTTGCATTAACAGAGTGTCACTTCATTTTGCTCAGCTTGACTATGCCACAGTAGATGGCGCCACAATTTTTATTCTAATTAGCTTTACAATAGTTATTTCTATTTTAACATGAATGTCAATATTTTCAAACAGATATCATACAGAACAATGTTAAGAGTATACACGGGCTGATCTTTTATTTCATACGTTTTTTCATTATTCTTTTACAAATATGAACATAAGTTTGGCATATTAACTTTTTGTTGTCTTTACAAAATAGAGTTACCAAGTTCATCAATGGGTTTTTTGCTTTCAAATCAGTTCTGCATATTTATATAGAATTATTATTCTGCTTTACCTACAAAATATCTGATTGCAATTACATCTAATTTTTAAAAATTGTTTCTAATTACTAAAGCATTATTATTCACATAAATACAAAATTGCACTTTTTAAATTTTCCGTTCAAATTTAAGAAAATATCAATTCTAAAAACTGGAATTAAAATTTCCAATTATAAATTAGAAAATATTAACTGAATTTCAGAAAATCATATCAAAACGTCGGAAATAATAATTTTAAATTTAGAAGACATCAATTGCATCTCTAATATACATATAAATTTTATTCCTTAAACACAAATTGAAATTCCAAAACAAACACCAAATATGTTTACATATAAAAATTATTTACATTAAAAAGAAATATTGGCATTCAGGAGAAATTAATAGCTTTTCAGTAACTTCTTTCAACGATAGTCGAATCGTTAAAAAAGAAAAGCAAAATTATCAGTAAAAATTTTTAAATGATATTCGCTATTGTTAAAGTCAGCTGTTGTTGTTATCTAAACGACAACCATTTTTGTGTTGTTTATTCAATCGATAAAAACTTAAATTTTTAGGTTGAAATGTCGTCATACATAAACAAAAATCATAAAATAGTGAAAATATTTTGCTTTTATTAAAAAATCTTTTTTATATAAATAAAAAAATTAAATAGCATATTCAATTCATTATTTCATTTTCAAATAAATAAACAGAAATATTAGTAAACAAAAAAAAGATATTAAACATAAACATTAAATCATCCTGTCAAACACGAAGTAATTTGTTTTTTCTATTCTTTGTGTTTTTCGCTTATTTTGACAGAGATGCCACTCGTTTACAATTTAAATAAATAGAGAAATAGATTTTTCGACTGTTGGTAAGATGTATGTACGTAGTGAATCACTTAGTGTTTAGTGCAAACAACAATATCTGTCGATATATTTTGCGGTTGTCGGATCGTTGAAATTTACAGAATCGGACTACAGAAAATATTAATTTAAATTCAACGAATTTTATAAAACCTCAAATGATATTTAAGAATTGCGAACATAAAAATTGTTACATAAATAAACGCAATTTGATGAGAATGTTATTTATATATAAATTTTCACAATTTTTTTTGGGTGAATATTTGAAGTTTTTCAGAAAATAAAGATAACAAATTATTTTATTTAAAATGTTTGGGACATTTCGTTTTTTGCGTTTTAATCTCTCCGTGAACGTGAGGTTTTACTCTATCGACCAAGTTTCAGGTCGATCGGATAAGGGAAAATGGGTGTTAAATCACTCCGTGACTGTGCGTGACTATGCGTGACTGTGCGTGACTATGTCGAAGTTAATCTTTCTTTACAGCAAGTATATCGACTAAGTTTCAGCTCTCTGTGACTGTGCGTGACTGCGTGTGACTAAGTCAAAGTTAATCTTTTTGTCACACCAAGTGTATGGACCAAGTTTTAGATCGATCGAATGAGGGGAAATGATATTTGGATCATGAAATTTAGACAGACAGACAGACAGAGTTTAAAAATGAGCTTATTCTTTGTGTTGATTTGTGAATTGGCTTTAATTGATTATCATAACTTTAGGGTCTTTATTTAATTAAAAAATAAAATTTCCTAGAATTTGCACTCGAATTTCGAGGGCTGGAAGCTGCCAGTATAATTAATTAGCCTAGCGATATTTTGTAGTGGTAACTGATATTTATCCAACATATTTTCTGTGTATATTGATAAAGTGATGAACATTTATTATATTACACACATTTGCTGTTATGAGTTAAATGCAGTAAGGAGGCCGAAAACTTTAATTATTCAAGAATTGTTCCTACAAAGGCATTTTTAATTTAGTAACGCAGAAATTTACTTGTAAGTATAATTATGTTTTATAGCCGATGTGCAGGAGCTCCTCTACAACAGGTGTCTTTATAGTAAGCAGTATAACTGTGTAGTGGTTAATCCGCAATAAAGTATAAAAAAGTCTTTAAGGCAATATATTTATTTCCAAAAATTGCGGCTTCTCGTTGATAAACATTTTGGCCTTTAATTTTTCATAAAATGAAAACGTAAAAAAAATAAAATCGCCGGAAAAAAGAAAACTTATCAAGCTTACGTTAAAATTTAAGAAAAATTTATTTACCCGTTTTTAATAAATTTTCCTCCTTGGCCTTTTTTTGGGCTTACTTCTCTTTTAAATTTTAGAACAAGTCATCGCAAAGCGAGCAGCAGCATTCTACGCTTTACATATTTCACTGTAATTTCAAAAATACTTTTCACATTAGGTTTAATTTTTACAAAGAAAATCCTGTCTGCATATAAAACATTAAGTCTTTTGCTTTTCTTAAATAAAATCGTAATTATTGACCTTGTAAATCTAAAATACGGTACGGATATGGATTAAGATAAAATTCATCATAGTCAATAAAATCCCTGTTTTTAATTTTTTGTGGTCTGGTATGTTTTGGATTTCAACTAACAATATATACTAAATTTGATCTATGGGAATTTTAAGTCGCACTCATATAGGACATTTCCATATCTATGTTGCAAGCTTTTTATTGTTTTTGAAATTATGCGATGCTACATTTCGGGATTTCATAGATTTTTTCTCAAATTTCACTTACACATGATTTTGAGAAAAATAAGTGACTTTACCAAATATAGAAATATAGTCATGATTGGGTAATTTTTTTGATCTTGTCACCATATAAAGAAAATATCCTATATGAACTTTTTCATAACGGCAGGCAAAAAATTAATAACAATAGCACTTAATTTTGGTTTATGCTTATTTTCTAAAGCATATATAGGCTATATACCATTATAGTCTAAAATCAAAATTCTTAAGGCCACATTGTAACTATTTTGTAAATCACACACGTATTTGTGCCACTCTTTTTTGCTATCCTGTTGTTAGCTCTGTTTGTTGGTCAGAATCTTTTTGTGTATGTACGAGTGACAAAGTAATCACATTAATTCATAAAATCTCTTCAGACCAAAAAATAAAAGCAATAAGCTATGAATAAACGTAATACTAAGCTATTAAAAGCCTACGTGCTAGTCGCACTTATTAATATGTCACATAAATTTGACACAGTGAAACAAAGCAAAAACTATTAAGCAAAAACAGTTCGTGTTTAGTGTTAGAAAATACGAAATACAAGAAAGTAATACTGTTTTCAGTAAAAAAAAATATACTTAAATTTTGTTTTATTTAGAATAGAATTTGCTAGAATATTATTTGCAAGTTGGTTTTATTTTCTGATGATACTTTTCGACAAAATTTAAAAAAAAAAAACAAAAAAAGATGAAAACTTTATAATTTCTAAAATGACGTTTTAAATTTTTGTAACGAAAATTTATCACTACATATGAAATCAGCCTTGTTCTCTAGTTTAAAATTTGTAGAAAGTTAAAAATGGCGAATTCTTGACTTTTTAAGACACTAAAATAATAAGTAATAAAGCAATGGGAGGAAGAAAAATATACACATTGTCAACTCGGTAGAATTGTTAGAATATCAAATATAACCGTTCCTAACGTAATTAAAATAGACGCTGAAAGATAGTCTGTAGTAGTTGCCCAAAAATATTTAATAACCTTAAACGAAATGAATTATTTTAAATAACGACAAAAATCCTGAATGTACAGTCGCTCCAAAATTTTAGCGATCACCGCCAGCATTAAATTTTTTTATAAAATATTTAGTAAAATTTTACAACAAAAAAATATTTAATTTTGTTCTTTAAAATACACAGCTTAATACTAGGCATTAAAAAACTGAAATGATTTTCGTAATCTTATATAAGTACAATAACAAAACCAACAAGTAAGAAAATTATAGTCGGTCTAGACCGACTATACGATACCCTATACCATGCGTTTAGAGACCCTATTTCTTAGGCCCAACTAACTGGACACAGAAAATAAGCAAAAACCAAATTTGAGTGGGATTTTTATTAATTTTTTTGGCTGCAGATATGAAAAAGTTCATATCGGATACTATATCTATATGGGGACTAGGTCCAAAAATGGACCGATCCTGACCATGGTTGGTAACATCTCTTGTATTTTGCAAAAACATATACAAACAAAATTTGAGAAGAATCAGTGCAATATTTTTGTTTTTTAATAGATTAAAGTGAATATCGGGAAGCAGCTCTGTATGGGGCCAAAGGAATCATTTTTGGACTACTCATTAATGGATGTAATGAACGCATACAAACCCAATTTGAGTAGGATCTATATGACAATTTGGATCTTATGGCAATTTATGTCGATTTCATAGGGGTAATTTGTATGGGGGCTAGGTCTGAACATAGACCGAATTTCACCAATTTCAATAGCGTTCATCCCATGGCCGATAAAAGCTTATATACCAAATTTCATCGAAATATATTAATATATGCGACCTGCAGTTTGCTTACAAGGTTTACATGGACACACAGACGGACGGACGGACGGACATTGTTAAATCAACTCAAAAAGTGATTCTGATTCGATCGGTATAATTAAAGATGGGTCTGGGTCAAATATTTTTGGTTGTTACAAACAGCAGCACAAAGTCATTATACCCAAACCACATAGTGGTATAGGGTATAAAAACAGTACTTATTTTTAGCAACAAAAAGTGAGTGCTCACTTGTTCTTAAAAATTACTTAGAACACAGAAATTTTTATAACTTATCATACTTGGTTTGAGGTCCTTTATTTTTAGTTACGGTTTCTAATTGTTTCCGACGAGAATTTACCTAACTTTGGGTTACCCCCGCTGGAATTTTCACCCATTCTTCCTGCAAAGCTTTGACCATCTCGTTCTTGTTGTACATTTCTCTTTTTCTTACCTTTTTGTCCAAATGATCAAAGAGATTTTTGGTGAGGTTACTATCCATAGACTGCAATTTTTGAGTATTATAGAGAAGCCCCAACTTAGTGTAGGCGACGTATGTTTCGAGTCGTTGTCCTTGGCGAAAGATATAATTTGGCAGCAGACCCTTTTTTACACCTGGACCCAAATGGGTATTCAGAATGTTGATATATTTTCCGTGATCTAATATCTAATCGACGATATGAAAATCGGCGACACTACTGGCACTCATACAGCTCCACACCAGTACTGAGCCAGCCCCATGCTTAAGAATGGGACATAAGTTTTTATCTCTTAATTCTTCATTGTCCTTTCTTAACACTGCACACTTTCTTCCATTGCCACACATGTTAAACTTGCTTTCGTCTGCAAAAACAAAATGAGTCTAGAACTACATCGTCTTATTTTTATGGGTTTTTATGAGAATGGTTTCTTACTGCAACCCGACCGTAATAACCAGCGGCATAGAGCACAGAAATAATGAGATCAAACTTTATATTTATATACCATTTCCCTTGTATAGCCGAAAGTTTTAGATATGGTTTAATTTAACGAACTATATAATGTTTTTGAGCTTAAGATAGTATATGTGGCCGCCCAGATCTGGGCTCATTCGTCAACATTTTTGTGTTTTATATTCGACTATAAATTGTTTGATGGTGGAATATGCTCCTTTCAACATCTCTCCAATTTGTTTTATTGATTTTTTGAAATCGCGTAAGTTAATTACAGTTTTTATTTTCGGTAGTCTCTTTTCGTTTTGGAGGCATGTCCAAGAATACTCCCGAAATAGTTCCAACAGATACAACGTATGCCAGAAGAATTGCTATTAATTACAGGTTGTAATTTTAATTTTGTTTATTTCTTAAATGTACCGTTATTTTTCTCCAGTAAGTAGAAAAACAAAAACTGAGCTAAAATTAAAATTGTTTATTTTTTGTTTTTGTTTTAAATTGAGCATTGTAAAATTCATTTTAATTATTAAAGTACATATCGTCACCTAAAACGCAAACCACCCTAACTAACATTATATTAATTTTACAGGAGAAGCAAAAAACGTATTAAAATTAAAACTATAATAGTTTTCGGCCTAAGTTTCTCCAATAATATTAAAAAAAATACAAACAAGTTTATTTCTAGTAAGAAAAAATATATATTTGTAATATTTGAAGAGTTATGTTAGTTACATCTTTTTGTCTTATTTTTTTCTGAAACCAAAAGCCCTAAATACAAAACAGTTGTTTTCAAGTTTTTGTGTTTTGACAAGTTTTTGATATATTAAGAAAACAATCTCTTATAAATTTATGACAAAAAGATTTGTTCTTATTATAATTTATTAATATTTAAAAGTGTATGATAAAAAATGATAATTAATTTTACTAATTCAAGGGGAAAAACGGAAAATTATTTACTTTACGATAAATAGTTTAGTTATTAAAAATATTTAGAGAGCTTAGTTTTCAAAGGGAATGTTGTCACAAAAATAATGACAATCTGTTGTTAGCAATATTTTCAGATCCTTAAGATGTTCCCATTTCTTATCTGACATTTTTATTCTGTGTTCATGTGAATGGGAATTTATTCCCATTCTGTGTGTAAGCTGGTTGTAGGTTTCATTTATGTTCGTTTTGAAAAAACTACTTCCAGTTTGTTCGTATGCCAACGCACGTATCGTGTTGAATGTGGGATCTCCAGCCTTTTTTTTCCTAAAAAAAAAGTAAATGAATGTAATAAGTTCTTCAGGAGCACAATTTGTAATTTACTGGTCTTATAGATAAATACCGTTTAGGAACAAACTCATAATCAGGAAAATATAAGAATATAAGGCGTGGGATTTTTCCGAGCAGCTTTTATTAACCCTATGATTCATAACCGGGTACCCGTGTACCTTTTTTGACTTTAAAGTGCTGCTGTGCCTATAATTTTTGAGATATGGACATAAAACTCCGAATCATGAGAGACTTTGGCTAAACTAAGATTTAAATACGAAAAAATTCAAAATATTTTCAATATTTTCTTTAAAAAATGATTTTAAATGTTTTACCCCCATAAACACACAACCGGGGTCCCCGGGTACCCTAATGCAATTCCTATGTAAATGCCTGACATGTAAATGAAAAAACGTTTTTTTGTGTTGTTTTTATTGGAAATAAATGTCTTTTTTATTTATTTTATCATATTTTATATATATTATATTATAATTCATCCGAATCACTATCGTTGTTATTGTGGCAATTGTAGCATTTAGTAATTGTTATGGCGTGCTCATCGCATATCGGCGTGCTACATATGCTGCAATTTTTTCTAGTTTTTCTTCTGCGGTTATTTGGAAGAAGGTTGCACATGTAGCACACGCCCGTATGTACTTTTCTGCCCCTTTGTCGTGCTGACGGAGATGTTGACGGACCTGCAGCACAAAGCACACTCTCCAACGGCCTTCCGATGATGTTTCAATTGCATTTTTTGTTGAAAATTGGCGCACGCTTTGCACATTTGAAATTCTATTTTCTATACCAGGAATGCACAGGTTTTCTGCCAGTTGACGCAGGAAATTCTTCCTGCGCGTCGTGGTGTATCGTGCAGTTGGATTATTTCCATAATATATGATGTGTGATGCAAATGCGCTCACATCAATGATGTTATAGAAAAATGCCATCGGCCATCTTCTTGTTTGTCGCTGGGTCGTGTATTCTTGGAGCGTTTGGTCCATTACGTCCACCCCACCTTTTGTTTGGTTATAAAAATTTATAATTTCTGGTTTCCCATTCTCGTCAATTTGTGCGTCATCATGCATACTAGAAAGAAGGATGACCGAGTTGGACTTCCGCTGCTTATATGAGAGCAGTGTTACGTTGTCGTAGAAGCCAAATAAACTTGAACCAACGTCTTTTTTTTTGTCTTCTTTCATCTCCGCAGGAACGTAAGCTTTGTTGCGGCGGAGTGTACCCACAATGCTGAGCTTTTCTACTTTTAGTTGCCTAGCCAACGGCAGCGTCGTAAAAAAATTATCCATTGTTATATTTCGTCCGCTACCGTAGTATGGCCCAACTAAATCTCTCACCACTCTTTCGCCAACACCAACTTCACGACCAGTTTCTTGTTTGCCAGTATATATTTGGCCATGAAGTGGATATGAGTTTTTGGCATCGCAAATCCACCATACTTTTATGCCATATTTTGCTGGCTTCGAGGGTATATATTGGGTGAATTTGGTTCTACCACGGTATGGATATAATTGTTCATCAATGGTCAAATATTCTGATGGCACATAATATCTGGCAAGATTTGCATTGAGCATTATCCAAATATCGCGAATTGGCGCCGTTTTGTCTTGACGCTGCCGCTCTACCCGTGTTCTGGGGTCGTCAAACCGCATAAAACGCAGCAAATCGAAAAACCTGTTTATTCCCATGGTGGCGTGGAATATTGGGTGAGCCTGTGACGTCCACAAATCTCTTGCGTTTTCGTCATTAGAATGATTTGTGCCAGCCATCAAAATCGTTCCAATGAACGCATAAATTTCGTTGATTGTCGTGTCTTTCCATTTTAACTGACGTCTATTGGGATTCGCTTCATTGTACGCATTATATGTGGCATGCGCTTTTCTATTTGTGTGGCGCACTATTATATCCACCATTTCCACTGTGAGGTATGATTTGAAACACTGCAAAGGCGTCATATTTTCAGTAATCCGCGCTGGACCACAGCGGTCTCTGAATATATTGTGGCTTCTCACTTGTTGGCAACTACGTGGTGTTCGCTGCCATTGTGTGCCGTCACGTGCAGTCATGTAGTCTGCTGGGTTTGTTGTTGGTGCATCTTCTTGCATATTATCATCTTCGCTTTCATCATCAAAGAAAATTTCCTCTGGTGCGTCAATAGCAGCTGCAGTTTCGTTTGCGTTGTCAACATTCAAATCTTCATTCTCTGATTCCGAAACTTCGCCAGTATAGGACACATTTCCTTCATTTTGGTCTTCCACAGGGTCCACTTCAAGGTCCTCATCTTGAGTCGCTTCCTCAAATAAACGTTGAATATATGTGCTTCTTGCTTCATCACTCAAATTCCAGTATTCCCTTGTAGACAAATATCGGTCGTTGCGGCTCATATTTCACCAACTTCACTGTTCAAATATTCAACACAGACTGGCGAAGCAAATGAAATATTTCAATTTTACGACACAAATGAACATCTACTATCTAATTCAAGAGCAATTAAGCAAATAGGTACCGAAAATAAGCAACATAAGCAAATAAACAACCCTTACATAAAACCAGTTTCTGCCTACTTGTGTCGCTTTAGGTACTTATATACGAACAGAAACCAGTTTTTTTTCCAAATATCAAATTTGTACAGTTGAGAACGCAAAATATAATCAACTAGATGTAACCCGGTGTGCTTCGCTACACCCTCCCCCTACCCCTCCCCCTTCGGAATCGTTATGAAAGGGCTCACGCAAAGTCCCAAGGCTCTCACTAATACAGTAATTCAGATGTATCACATTTAATATTAAATTTGTGTGTGGGTACCACGCCCATTTGTCTAATCCCGCCCATTTTTTGTCTGACTACTCATGTCAATAATAGATGACTTGAGACAAATTTGCAAAACTTTCTCTATCATAGTGCTTAATATATATGATATTAAAAATTTACTTTGTATGGGAGGTGCCACGCCTACTAAAAATATTTTAAAAAATTTAAGGCTATAGCACTCCATATCCGCAGTAAGACTCTGTGAAAATTTCAGGAAGATCAGATGAGTAGTTACGGAGATTACCTCCTACAAACAAACAAACACACATTATTATTATGCTAGTATAGATTATTAGTATAAATTTTTTTTTTCAATGCATGCTGATACTGATATACAATGTTTTTTTTTTTCATTCGGTACAACAATTATCAGATTTTTCGGCGTTCCTACACTGGAGCAAAGTACATGTAGCTGCCCATGTGAAGAAGACGGATTATCCATATTAGATCTGGCAACACTTAACTTTGGCCTTGAACTTAGAATATCATTTGGCAATTTTTCTTTTTAGCGATTTTTGCTTTTCCCATTTTTGATTTTAAAGATTTTTGTTTTTTGGACGATTTTTATTTTTCGCGATTTTTGGGTTTGGCGATTTTTGATATTGGCGATATATTTTCCACGACAAATCACATTGATAACTAATGAACTTATCAAAAGACTGTCGCTTTCGTAGTGCTTCATATTTTTTACATAGGAGGTGCCACGCCCACTAATCCCATCCCGCCCAATTTTTATTGGACTAATCAAATTAATATCTGATGGACTCATGCAAAATGTAGAGTCTTTCCCTTTTATATTACACCAGTTATATGATATTAGATATTTACTTCGCATGGGCGGTGCTACGCCCACTGCTTCGATCACGCCCATTTTTGTTTGCGACTAATCACACAAAGAACCTATGGGCTCACGCAAAGCCACAAAGCTCTCTCTTTTACAGTACTCCAGAAATATGATATTAAATTTTTACTTTGTATGGGTGGTGCCACGCCCACTGCTCCGATCACGCCCATTTTTTGTCTAACTAATCAAATGAATAACTTATGGGCTCACACCAAGTCCCAAGACTCTCACTATTACAGTACTTCAGATATATGGCATTTTATATTTACTTTGTATGGCAGGTGCCACGCCTATTGGTCCGATACTGCCCATTTTGCATCCGACTACTCACATTAATAATAGGTGACATCAAAAAAATTTTAAAAGCTCTATCTATCACAGCACTCGAGATATATAATATTGAACTATTACTTGTATGGGAGGTACCACGCCCACTTATCCGATCCCGCCCATTTCCGGCATAGGTACTAATATTAACAATAGGTGATCTCACACAAATTTGCAAAGCTCTCTCTATCATAGTACTCAATATATGTATATGATATTAAAAATTTACTTTGTGTAGGAGGTGCCACGCCCACTAAAAATATTAAAAAAAATATATAGCCTATAGCACTTCCCATATCCGCAGTAAGACTCTGTGAAAATTTCAAGAAGATCAGATAAGTAGTTACGGAGATTACCTCCTACAAACAAACAAACAAACAAACAAACAAACAAACAAACAAACAAACACACATTACCTCTTTATAATATTAGTATAGACAACAAAAATATTTACAGGAAAATATTATTTTATTTCAATAAACGCAAAACAACCTACTTCGGGTACCCGGGTACCTGGTTATGAAATTAAAGGAGTTTTGCTGGTTATGAATCGTACGGTTAAATTAATTATTTCGAATGGCAAGTTTATTTGCGTATTATGGATCTTTCTTGCAATAAGAGAGTGGGTTGAATTTCTAAAATATTTTATAATATTTTATCATGACATCAGGTTTCTCTCAGTTTTATCCCAAACATAACTATCGGATTCGTGATTAATAACGTTATAAATTGTGAAATTATGAGCTTAAAGTTTCATTTTATAATAACATGTATTGGTCTTTGATTCTGGTGAAAGCTATACTGATTGCAAAGTTAAAGACATAATCCATCTTTGGCATTCATTACATCATTAACTTTTTCATTCCTCATTTTATTAATTT
The DNA here is from genome assembly GCA_963682025.1 of Cordilura impudica. Lineage (NCBI taxonomy): Eukaryota > Metazoa > Arthropoda > Insecta > Diptera > Scathophagidae > Cordilura > Cordilura impudica. Next base: position 61,431,519 of record OY821518.1, on the reverse strand, counting down.
CATTTCGATGACTATCAAACTGCTCCTGTAATTGGTTCTTTGCATTATACGGGGTTTGAAAAGCGAATAAGTGTGTAATTTTAATTTCTTTATTATATTTACCCGTACATGACAAATAATAGAGATCATAAATGAAGCTGTCAGTAACGTTTCTAGCCTGCTTCAAAATATTACTTTTTGGTATATGCCTGGCGATAGTGTCTTTAATTTTTTTTTTTTTGATTCTCCAGGAAACGTTTGTATGCAACGTAAGTTACTAGAAATTACCCATGATCTTACCATTTTTTCGGATAAGCCTAAAGTTGATAGAAACATTTGTCTACATACTTGGATACGATTTGTGTCGTGCTTTAGAAAATAAAGTTTTGTGTTCGAGCATTTATAGTTTTCAACAATAATACGTTGTCTTTTGGAACATTCGAAGACATTTCCAGAATGAATCAAATTTTCTTTTCGAATAATTTCAGTAAAATGGGAGCAATGTCGAATTTAACTTTTTTAAAAAAACTTTGACTTACATGCGTCATGCATTTTTCTAGGCACACGCTCAATAATTACATTTTCTTTAGCGAAGCCTTGGCATTTCTTACCTTCCATTTGGTTTTGTTGGCTACCAAGTCTCCCATTTGTTACAATTTTATTGAAAGTGCCTTCTGCATTTCTATCCAAATTCAATTCGGACATATTGTTCTTCACCCTGTCAAATTTTGTAATTTTGTTATTGTATTTTTATTTAATCACATGAAATAGTAATACAATATTTTTCATTAACTCATATGGGAATTAATTTGCATTACTTTATATTCCTTCATATCTATTTTATATTTCTTACTCTTTCTATATGTTCTACCACACAGCTATAATAGAAATCATTTAACGGTAAAATTTATCAGTTGTGCAGCTTTTTGTATGTAAAAGCGTTTAGTTAGGTCTTTTTGCGTTTAGTATGATCAAATATATGAGAATAAATAAAAAACGAAATTTTCAAAATTTTTTTTAGTAGGGCGGCTTGCGTTTTAGGTGACGATATATAGAAATAAACACTACATTAAAAAAGTTATTTAAAAGATAAAGGTTTAAGAAAAATATTAATTTGAAAATTAAAGTTAGTGGTGAGCACTCAGTTTTTGAAGTGACCGTTTTTATTGAAAATAAATTTGTAGAAGGTGAAACAGGCCAAAGTACGTAAAATGCCTCTTCTTCCTAAAACAAAAAACACTAAGTACATAAAATCAATAAATAACACCATGCGGTTCGTTGCAGAGAAATGTTCATAGTACACTCCCGAACTTTTGACCAAATGTAGCAAAGCTGCTCTTAAAGTTTTTATTTTCAATATCTTGTGTTTGTTTGAAAGGAATACAAAATTTTTGCTTATAAATTTTTGCCAAAATAAGTTTTCATTTTCAATATCTTGTGTCCTTTTGAAAGAATACAAATTTTTTCCATATAAATTTTTGCCAAAATAATATATATATATATAATTATGCTCGTCCTGCAATGTCGATTATAATGTTTTTTTCATAACTTTGTCCTTCAATAGTTTTTGAAGTTTCCTATCGAAAAAGCTAATATTCATAATCCGACTGAAAAGTTAATATTTTTAAAATGCTTGGAAGTTTCACATGGAATGCTCCCGCTAATGCCAATTTTAGAACTGTTTTTGGTTTTTTGTTTTTGGCAGCTGTATGTATGACTGCATAGGTGAAAATTTTCGATCAAAACTTTTCTTTCAAAGAAGTGGTCTACCAAATTTTCAATTCCAAATTAGTCAGGACGAGTCAAATAGCATATTTATCGGCTGAGTGATTGCATAAATATTTTAGGATACATAATTTGCAGATCACGAAAATATTTCGTTTTTTGAAAAAAGCCGAGATTTTAATTTCTTGGATATAAACATACCAGATACATACATATTTTATGCATATTTATGTTTTGGCATTAGAAATGTGACATGTCCTTCTTATTTAACATAGATAATTTATATTTGTGCTTGGTATTCTGACAGTTTTCACGTATCGTCACTTTGCTTTTAATTTTTCGTTTCTTTTTTTTTCAATTTATTTGTATTTTGTTAATTATATAGGTAATTTATAAATATTAAAAAAGGTTTTTTCATGTAAAAATATCCTGGCGCTTGTTCTCTCTGAGTTTCTTATTATTCATAAAGTAAAGATACATTAATATTATATATTTTTTGTTTCAACTGCTTGCCTGTTGATTATGGATTTTTTTTGTATACATTATTCATTTGCCAACATAAAGTTCTTTTGATTTAATTTATCGGAGAGAGAGCAAGCCTCGTGCATCTGATTAAATATTTATTAATTAAATTAAGCGTACTAGAGACATATAATTTAAAAAGGTTATGTTTTTAAGGTAATGCTTCTTAATGATGCCGCTCATATTTTTGTATTATTTGGAAATATAATTAATTTATGTACATTGTACTGCTCAATTAATAGTACTCACGTGGCACTAATATGTTGGGAAGTAATGAATTACATTATTTATAGGAGCATATTATGATGGCCAATCGCTACTTGGAATAAGGCACAATTTAATTTTTCGCATGTCAAAAAATTGATTATAATTCAATTAAGCAAAATAAAAGATGTTAAGTGTGTAGCATTGTCTAATTAGCTGTATAAAAAACCGAATTTTTTCCAACTTTTTTTCCTAAAATTGCTACTCTTATTCTGTTAGACATTTAAATAAATCTAAATAACCATGAAAATTTTCTTTCAAGCAGTATTTTATATATAAATATATTTTGTTTTTGTAGCTTAACAATTTTATATATTTATATAAGCTATTCTTTTACTAAAATATATAACTCATTTGCTTAATTCTTAAATTTTTATCTTAAATGATAATTATGTAAAACCAAACGTGATGAAGCCATTAAAATTGGCATGAAAAATTTAAATGTGTTCACATAAACTTTGAACGTCTTGTTTTATAGAATGAATACATAATTATTTATATAACAAGAGATAATGTAATCAACCTTATTAATCTTTTGAAACAATTACATATCTATATCAAAATATTTTAATAATTAACTAAAACGAATTAGCTTAAACAAATTTAAAAAAAAAACAAGTAAGAAAATTATAGTCGGTCTAGACCGACTATACGATACCCTATACCATGCGTTTAGAAACCCTATCTCTTAGGCCCAACTAACTGGACATTGAAAATAAGCAAAAACCAAATTTTAGTGGGATTTTTATTAATTTTTTTGGCTGCAGATATGAAAAAGTTCATATCGGATGCTATATCTATAAATGGACTAGGTCCAAAAATGGACCGATCCTGATCATGTTTGGTAAAGTCTCTTGTATTTTGCAAAAATATGTACAAACAAAATTTGAGAAGAATCAGTGCAATATTTTTGTTTTTTAATAGATTTAAGTGAAGATCGGGAAGCAGCTCTATATGGGGTCAAAGGGATCATTTTTGAACTACTCATTAGTGGATGTAATGAACGCATACAAACCCAATTTGAGTAAGATCTATATGACAATTTGGATCTTATGACAATTTATGTCGATTTCATATGGGTAATTTGTATGGGGGCTAGGTCTGAACATGGACCGATTCTCACCAATTACAATAGCGTTCATCCCATGGCCGATTAAAGCTTATATACCAAATTTCATCAAAACATATTCATATTTGCGACCTGCAGTTTGATTACAAGCTTTACATGGACACACAGACGGACGGACGGACGGACGGACGGACGGACAGACGGACGGACGGACGGACGGACATTGTTAAATCAACTCAGAAAGTGATTCTGATTCGATCGGTATAATTAAAGATGGGTCTAGGTCAAATATTTTTGGTTGTTACAAACAGCAGCACAAAGTCATTATACCCAAACCACATAGTGGTATAGGGTATAAATATATTTTTAATATAACTGCAATTACTTGTAAATTCTTATGTATTTAATATTAATGGATCTTCATATATAAAATTATTTTATAAATGAAGACCTGATGGTCACAGTAGCTAGAGCTCCTTTTTTTAACTATAACTTTATAGTAATTTATTATTGTTTAGTTATTCATTAAAATAGATAAATTATTGGTACGGAAACCACTTATATTTCAATTATTGCAATATATTAGCAAAATTAAAACTTTTGACAAAATGAAGTGGGTGTCTGAATGTTGGTACTAAAATAAAATATGTAATTGGATTTAAAAGAAAATAATGATCCTAAGTATATATAAAATTGAAAAAATCTTAATTTTTATATTGAAATAAAATTAATGTCAAATTTAAAAAATATATTTCCCTGTAAAATTCGTTAGAGCAGATTTTAAAATTTTAACGATATGTAATTGTCTGCAATTATTTAAAATAAGAAACAAATCCGAAACATCAAGCAAGTAAGAAAATTAAATTCAGTCTAGACCAGTTCGATACCTTATACCGTGTGTTAGAGAATTGGTTTTAATTCCAACTAATTTTGTATCGAAAGTAACCATAAACCAAATCTGAGTGGAATTTTTATTATTATTTTTTTGCCTTCAGATTTAAAATCTCCTATCGAATACTATATTTATATGGGCACTATGGCCCTTAATAAAAAAAAGTGTTTAAACTCTCGCTCGAACTCCCCCCAAAAAAAATATGCGAATAGCAAAACAACTGAGAAATACAAAGTTTTCGGCCAGTCAAAAAACATTTAGAAGCGGCTCAACGCGATTGAAAATTTCAAGTGTGTTTTATATGGGGAAAATATGACTTTTTTCAGATTTTACGAAAATTTCGTTCTATAGTTTAACTTTTCCGACAAATTGTTATATAATTTGGGATCAGTATTAATTTATCTTTTCAAAAAGCTATAAAATCTAATAAAACTCGCCAAGAAATATCAAATGCCCCAGACCATTTTGTAGAAAAAAAAAACTATGTCATGAAATTTTATGACATTTCTTCAACTTTGAGAAATTGAACAAAGCCATAATTTTTATTGGTCTCCATACTAGTGAATACTCAGATATGAAGTATTGGTTTATTACCACGTTTTTAACCTATTGCGCGTTGAGACCGAAAATGGGAAATGATATCACCCTTTGATTATTTGCCATTTTTTTTAAACATTTAATAATTTTTCGATAACACTCACTTCGTTACTTATTGTCTTGATGCTGCAAGTATATTTAAATGGTCATAGTGTCATGAATTGCTACTTACAAGGGCTCAAATAATAGTGTCAAATTCGGCTGTGCCTAATCTTGGGTACTCTATACATGGGTTTTACGTTTACATTAATATCTGTACTTACTGCACTATTTATTACAAATGTAAACAAAATATTTTAAAGAGGAAATAAATTAATATACTTACTATTAAATTATTACAATAACGCACACACACACTGAATTTTTTGACATTTGACACATTGATGCCCGATTTCCCCATTCTCAACAGCAGCCTGCCCGAAAAAATGGCGAACAATATTATCATAACGCTACTTATTTAAATGGTTTATTTTGTGAGCGAGCATGATTTGAGCAGACAGATGGACAGACAGACATCTGTACATCGAATGAGGACCAATAATGTATATAGTTTATGGGGTCACAAATACATTTTAAGATGCTCTACAAATGAAATGACAAACTGATATATACCCTCCGCACAGTGGATATAGTGGACATAAAAGTTATTTTCTTAAAAATTAAAACCATTTGTTAGGAAATTCTCATTTCGTGTTTTTAAAATTCAGTATAAAGCAAACCAAGTTAAATATTAACAATGTAGTTTTTGCAATATAAAATTTTAAATTGAAAAAAAAAATCACATCATATGGAAAAACGCATCAAATGTATTGGTTTGGTTAGAAAATATTTTTAATTAAACCTACAAAAAAAAAAATTTTTAATCTACGCAATTCCGATTAAAAGAAATGTGAAAAAACTATTTTTAATACATATCAAATTAAAGTTGTAGGCACATTGCATAACATATAACATAACATATTTTACATAAATTTTTCTTTATATTTATTTTTGCAGTGGTCTCCCTATATATTCTTGGGACCAGTTAGCCTCTATGAAAAAATTGCATACCATATGAACTTTTACATATTTTCTAGCAAAAATATATGTCAGTTTTGCTTAGAGCTATGCTTTCTCTTCCTCAGTTACCGTTTCTCCAGTTCTTAGTTTACATGCAAGTTTTTTCAATTTATGAAAGTACTAAAAGAGTAAATATATGCTTAAAATTTTTAAGTTTTTGTAAAAAAAAGAAATTCATATAATAAATAACAAGTAAGAAAATTATAGTCGGTCTAGACCGACTATACGCTACCCTATACCATGCGTTTAGAGACCCAATCTCTTAGGCCCAATTAATTGGATATAGAAAATAAGCATAAACCAAATTTGAGTGGAATTTTTATAAATTTTTTGGCTGCAGATATGAAAAAGTTCATATCGATTGCTATATCTATATGGGGACTAGACCCAAAATTGGACCGATCCTGACCATGTTTGGTAAAGCCTCTTGTATTTTGCAAAAATATATACATACAAAATTTGAGAAGAATCAGTGCAATATTTTTGTTTTTTGATAGATTTAAGTGAATATCGAGAAGCAGCTCTATGTGGGGCCTATGACTAAGAGTTGTCCAATAGAAATCATTTTTGGACTACTGATTAATGGATGTAATAAATACACATAAACCCAATTTGACTAAGATTTCTATGAAAATTTGGATATTATGGCAATTTATGTTGATATCACCGATTCTCACCAATTTCAATAGTGTTCATCCTATGGCCGACAAAAGCTTGTATACCAAATTTCATCGAAATATATATTCATATTTGCGACCTGCAGTTTGATTACAAGCTTTACATGGATACACAGACGGATGGAAGGACGGACATCGTGATTGTGATTCTGATTCGATCGGTATAATAAAAGATGGGTCTATGTCAAATATTTTTGGTAGCACAAAGTCTTATACCCAAACCACATAGTGGTATAGGTATAAAAATGCATAATCACCCCTGTTCTTGAAATCACTATCACAAAAAAAGTCGTAAATGAAAATTTTTTTAAATTTACGAGTTTTATGCTGTTCTATGATTCCAATAAGAATATATTTTCTTGTTCTAATTCATATAGAAAATGTTTGTGAGATCAAAACAAATGCCCCCTTTTCTACTAAACAGGTCTTCAGAGATAAAAAAGACTATTGATATTTAAACTCTAACATGTTTTCTATTGATCCTTGTCATTATTTTAAAAAGCTAGATATTGGTTTTATGAAAAAAACCATTTTGAAAAACGTCTACATTTTCCGCTGATTAAAAAAAAAAAACTCGTTATCACTGGTCGATGTTAATAAAACACTTTTAGGGATGATGTTGTTCTATAAATATAGCAAAAACGTTTTATTTGTACAATATATTTTTCATTATATTTTTTTTTTAATTATAACAGATTTGTTATGCACTAATTATTACAAATAAAAATCACATATTTTTATTTTTTTTTTTGCATATGATGCCACTACTTTGTTTATGTTCGAAACAGTCAATTCCAATTTATTTGAATGTCCAATTTTCTTTGGTGATGCCTAACTTATTTCAAAAATAGAAGTCATTCTTAATTGAATGAAATTGAAGAAAAAAAAATTTTGTTTAACAAGTAAAGTGTTATTTTAAAAGAAAATATATTTTCTTTTACTTTTGTTTATAAACTTAAGGAAAAAAAATGCAAAAATTATGTAAGGTTTTTTTTATGAAACTAATTAAGGAACCAAATGGCACCTCGGTTTCCAGATAACATATGGTTCTGAATCTAAATCATATGTATCAAGTTGTTTGACAATAAAAAAATTATTTCGAAAAATACTCCGAAAATAAAAAATTTGTGTTTCAAGAAACCCAGAATTTCAATTTCATATTATTTTTAATTCATTCTTGTTCAAATAACAACGTTTCAAGAACAGGGCTGAATATAAAATGTATGTTATATAACACTCTGCAATCTATAAAATTCAGACTCTTTTTCGTGTTCGGTTTTCGAAGTCCTTACCCAAATTAAAAAAAACCGTTTGTGTTCAGCAAGTTTACCTGCTGTTCGGACTTTATGTCCTAATGTATGTTTTGGTTAAAACTTGATTTTTACAAAGAACATGCAATTATTTTCAGGGCTGTACCTCATTTACCAATCGGAATTTTGTTTTCCTTCTTCGTCCCAAATATAGCTCTAGACTATCAATCTTTCTTCACCATTTCATAATATAATTCATAATTTTACATCGACTCTTCGATATTTTAATTTATCAACTAAAGAAAATTATGTATATAAATATACACCGAGCAAAAACATATAGACTGCTTCATTCATAAACAAGTAAGAAAATTATAGTCGGTCTAGACCGACTATACGATACCCTATACCATGCGTTTGGAAACCCTATCTCTTAAGCAAAAACCAAATTTGAGTGGGATTTTTTATACCCTATACCACTATGTGGTTTGGGTATAATGACTTTGTGCTGCTGTTTGTAACAACCAAAAATATTTGACCTACACCCATCTTTAATTATACCGAACGAATCAGAATCACTATCTGATTCGATTTAACGATGTCCGTCCGTCCGTCCGTCCGTCCGTCTGTGTGTCCATGTAAAGCTTGTAATCAAACTGCAGGTCGCAAATATGAATATATTTTGATGAAATTTGGTATTTAATCTTTTATCAGCCATGGAATGGATGCTATTGAAGGTGAGAATCGGTCCATGTTCAGACCCAGCCCCCATACAAATGACCCCTATGAAATCAACATATATTACCATAAGATCCAAATTATCGTACAAATCTTAGTCAAATTGGGTTTGTGTGTATATATTACATCCATTAATCAGTAGTCCAAAAATGATCCCTATTGGGCAACTCTTAGTCATAGGCCCCATATAGAGCTGCTTCCCGATCTTCACTTAAATCTATCAAAAAACAAAAATATTGCACTGATTCTTCTCAAATTTGGTTTGTATATATTTTTGCAAAATGCAAGAGACTTTACAAAACATGGTCAGGATCGGTCCACTTTTGGGCCTAGTCCCCATATAGATATAGCATCCGATATGAACTTTTTTATATCTACAGCCGAAAAAATTAATAAAAATCCCACTCAAATTTGTTTTATGCTTATTTTCTATATCCAGTTAGTTGGGCCTAAGAGATAGGGTCTTTAAACGCATGGTATAGGGTATTATATAGTCGGTCTCGACCGACTATAATTTTCTTACTTGTTATTAATTTTTTTGGCTGCAGATATGAAAAAGTTCATATCGGATGCTATATCTATATGGGGACTAGGTCCAAAAATGGACCGATCCTGACCATGGTTGGTAACGTCTCTTGTATTTTGCAAAAACATATACAAACAAAATTTGAGAAGAATCAGTGCAATATTTTTGTTTTTTAATAGATTTAAGTGAATATCGGGAAGCAGCTCTGTATGGGGCCAAAGGGATCATTTTTGGACTACTCATTAGTGGATGTAATGAACGCATACAAACCCAATTTGAGTAAGATCTATATGACAATTTGAATCTTATGGCAATTTATGTCGACTTCATAGCGGTCCTTTGTATGGGGGCTAAGTCTGAACATGGACCGATTCTCACCACTTTCATCCTATAGCCGACAGAAGCTTATGTACCAAGTTTCATCAAAATTCATTGATATTTGCGACCTGCAGTTTGATTACAAGGTTTACATGGACACTCAGACGGACGGACGGACATCGTTAAATCGAATCAGTTAGTGATTCTGATTCGAATCAGTTAGTGATTCTGATTCGATCGGTATAATAAAAGATGGATCTAGGTCAAATATATTTGGATGTTACAAACAGCTGCACAAAGTCATTATACCCAAACCACATAGGGGTATAGGGAATAAAAATTCCTAATGAATTTCCTTGTACTACAACAAAAAGGGGATGATAAGCAACCTAGAACCGGAGCCAAAAAAACAAAGATAGTTGATTTATTCATAAGATGGTGAAGTTAAAGTATACTTTCCTTTATTACACGTTCAGAATTTAAACAAGTAAGAAAATTATAGTCGGTCTAGACCGACTATACGATACCCTATACCATGCGTTTAGAAACCCTATCTCTTAGGCCCAACTAACTGGACATAGAAAATAAGCAAAAACCAAATTTGAGTGGGATTTTTATTAATTTTTTTGGCTGCAGATATGAAAAAGTTCATATCGGATGCTATATCTATATGGGGACTAGCTCCAAAAATGGACCGATCCTGATCATGTTTGGAAAAGTCTCTTGTATTTTGCAAGAATATATACAAACCAAATCTGAGAAGAATCAGCGCAATATTTTTGTTTTTTAATAGATTTAAGTGAAGATCGGGAAGCAGCCCTATATGGGGCCAAAGGGATCATTTTTGGATTACTCATTAATGGACGTAATGAACGCATACAAAACCCAATTTGAGTAAGATCTATATGACAATTTGGATCTTATGGCAATTTATGTCGATTTCGTAGGGGCAATTTGTATGGGGGCTAGGTCTGAACATGGACCGATTCTCACCACATAGTGGTATAGGGTATAAAAACAATTTTGATTTTAATATTGCCGCGAAATTAAGGCCAAGCTTTTGCGCCACAAGAAAAAACCAAACTTAACATGGCAAAATACTTTCGCTAAATATAACAATAAAGTATTAAAAAGTAAAATATAATGAGAGTGGAGTCCTCTAGGTTTTAGTTTCAAAATAAGTATTATGATGACCATCCGAACTTGAACATATATCAAACAATAAAAGTAAACTTAAAGTAAAAAGTATTGGAGTTGTATTATTAGAAAAGGCTTTTGGTCTTATTTATAAACTTAATATTTTTAACTGCCCAATTTATATACAAAATATATTAAGATGTTTTTTATATAAAATATCATATGTAGTAAACATTGGAATAAATATGCCAGCATGTGTACCTCAGGGATCAATGTTATCACCTACATTATACTCAATATATACACAGCAATGGACATATATATGACACATTTTACCATGAGTTCTTTATTATGATACACTATCGTACAAACTCTTAATAAACAAAAAATTTTTGGTTTTTTCCAAAGGTTTATTATTAATTTATTTTCCTTCGTTATTCTATTTTCTAAATTTTTTTTTATTTCCACTCTGTGTAAGTTTTAATATTTTAGAATTAAGGTATTGAGCGATCTACCAAAAACGATCCAAAAACTGATTTTACTACTTAAATAAATATATAAATAATTTATTATTAATTTTTTAATACTGAAATATATTAATTTAAAATAAAAATATCATAAAAAAACTCTGAAGTTACCTGAACACATAAATGGCACCATCTTAAAAAGAAAAAAAGTCGTTTTAGTATTGCAATTGTTGGTATGTACAAACACTTTACCATTAATATTTAGTGCTGTAGCGTTTGTTTCTGATGACAGCTTCGCACCTGCGACCAATACTTTCCACGAGTTTTTGGCATTTTGTTTTGGGTATGGCATACCACGCTTCCTGTGCGGCCGACCATAGATCGTCTATATTTTTTAATTTTTTTTTTTTTGATTTCAACCTTAGCTTCGTTCCACAGGTTCTGTATTGGATTTAAGTCAGGGCTCTGGGCGGGCCAATTCAAAACATCGGTATTCTCCGCACAAAACCATTTTTTTACTAGTTTGGAAGAGTGTTTGGGGTCATTATCCTGGATAAATTTCTACTTAATTGGCATGGAGTCGAAAGCATAAGGCCCCATATGCTTTTTCAAAATTTTTAAATAATGAAACTTCTCAATTTTTCCATTGATTTTTATAAGCGGACCTACGCCATGCCAAGAAAATACATCCCAACCCGTAATGTTGCCACAACCGTGTTTACCGTCTTCTGAGTGAACCGAGGATTAAACTCTTGTTCTTTAGGACGCCTGACAAAGGTTCTGCCATCTGGTCCTATCCTATTAATTTTTGATTCGTCACTCCATAACACGTTTTTCTAAAAATTCGTGGGATTCTCTTTATGCGTTCTTTATGGGTTCGTTTAGAATTTTTGTTTTTGAGAGCAGTTGCTTTTTTTCTGGAAATGCGGCCAAACAAATTTACCTCATTTAATCTTCTCCTGACATGCTTGCTAAATGTTTCCAGTTCCAAAAATTCATTAATATCAAATGCTATCTGCCGTGATGACTTGAATGGATCAATTTTCGCCATTCTAACTATAAATTTATCCGTACGCACAACTGTTTTTCGAGGTCTTGGCTTCCGACTTTTGTCCTTAATCAGTATATCGGGACTCTCAACACATGACTTAATTGCATTGTGTACTCTTTTTTCAAGAAATTTGCATTACTTCAGAAATTTTTGCCATTTTTTTTCCCCATCTTTATGCCTTTCCTCAATTGTGGTATGTTTGCCTGATCCCATTTTTGGTAATAATTTGCTCTTTATATTTCTGACTTTATGCATATCTGACTTTTAAGTGGTGAAGGGTCAATCTTCAGCTCTATACGCAGACGACGCAACCATAATAACAGGAGGAAATGTCTCAAACGCTATTGTTAAAAAGACGGAAAAAGCCCTTTTACATGATAAAAAATTCTTCTGTAAGTGGGAAAAAAATCAATGAAACAAGAACAAAAGCTGCGATTTATCCTTTAACAAATTGCCTAAAAGAGTTCCAAGTGTTAGACATCACATTCTTCAAGCGCGTGACAAAGCAATAAGAAGTAGAAGGGCTCTGTTTCCTCTACTAAGTCATAAGTCAACCCCGAGTTATAAAAATAAGATCTTACTCTACGAAATGTGTTTAGGGAAAATTATGGCATATGGATGCCAAGCCTGGTCAAAGAAATGTGCAAAAACACAAAGCTTCAGGTGATTCAAACTAAAAATTCTAAAATTATTTTTAACTTACTAGGAGGTTGCTCAACTATCGATTTATTAGCAATTTAACATAAAGATTTGAAGATGAAAATAAATTTTAAAGTTATGAAATAATAAGATATTTGTAATATTACTACCTTCTTCATCTACAGTAATGAAGATTATACTTACATAAGGGTAAAAACATATGAAATCAACCAATGAGTTGACCGCACCGATTTCGAATTGGATGAATTTTGGTACGAAGGGAAAGTTAAACATAATAATAGCGTTTGTCAACTTTCAGTATCGTAGCTCTCGTACTTTCAGAATTATGGCCATTCCAAGTTGGCAAAAATCAATAAAAATGCACTCAGATGCCTTAACACAATTTTGAATATCTCGAAAAGTGTTCATTGTACGTTAATAATCAAGGGCTCATTTTACAGACTAAAACATGCGCCATTCCAAACAAATTTTTTTTCAAATTTTCGATCAAGGATAATGTAAATAAAAAAAGGACTAAAATTTCCAAAGGATATTTCTCGAAAATCAATATTTTTAAAAATTTCAAAAAAATATATTTTAATTCTTATTATGTTTTGTACAAGTCTGTCAAATTTCAATGTGGAGTCTTTATTACAACATGAGTTATTAAGAAAAAAGCAGGAGAAGGTTTATGTATTTCATGAAATGTACCAAAATACAAAAAGGTGACAAATTACAAAAAGAAGGACAAATCAAATGTAAAGGAACTTTTTCGACTTTTCTTTGCTTAAACTCTTTTTCTCCATTGCTAAACCTTTAGTAAAAAGTACATTATGTATTATCATTATTAAACACTTTATTACAGCATATTTATTTATTTCTGAAGGATTTCAATTAAAAAATCTGCATCTGCCGAGTATCGCTTGACTTTAAATTTTTTTTTATCTACAGGTTAAATAGAATGCAGCTTTTGAGTTCCAGGAATAGTACGCAAATCTTTAAAACGAATTTGAAGGAACCGTGCTTCTTCTTCGTGGTCTTCTAGAGTTAAAAACTCGAAATTACAGTTCAAAAGATTTTGCAGGCACCATTCATATAATTATTTTGGAGTAGTTATTTGACCTTGTAATGGACGCTGTAAACTAGCTCGACGTGCTCTCTCTTTACGGTACCTCCAAGACCGTCACTTGGGCCTTTTCCATGGCTTGTTGCAAAAAAATGCCACTCAGCATTACATCCAAAATCTTCCATATGATAACATAAATTGATAAAGTTCTTTTTATTTTTAAACTGGGCAGCACTACCGTCTGAAAAATACGTGATTTTCTTCGGGGTTGTTTTAAACTTTTTTTCTCAAAAATACATTCAGGTGGCGATGGAACAGGGGAACAGCTACAGAATCGTTACAAGACAATCAGTTATTATTATGAAGTTTGTATGCTGTGTTTTTCCATCTGATTTAAAATAAATAGCAATTGGGTATAAAGTGGCCTGAGAGTTGTTCCAGTGAAATCCCTGGACTGCATCCTGAATAGTAAAAGAAGCATTTTCTGAAAAATCGCAAACTGCTATATACTCATTTTCTTCCAAATTTGATTTTCCTTCGCTCAAATATGCTGCCTGCTGTTTTGCAATAAATGAATGAGGTAATAGAATTTCAAGCTTTTCACATAGGGAATCCACAAAAACGTCGGCTTGGCCAAACATGGTCTCCAAATTATCCCTATCTACACTTACCCATTGTTTATATGTTATTTCATCAATATCGTTTTGCTCTAGTAATTGATTTAGTTTTGCTTTTAAATTTTCAATTCCTGGACACTTGTTACATTTACGTAGGTGACACTTTGAAGAAGATGGAATGCATGTCATTTGTTTCAAACAATCTTTGTAACATTCAAGCTGATAATTCGGAACACCAGCAGTTAATTTTTTTAAATTTATGGCATCAATCATCAGCTTCACATTTTGATGCTTTGTACAAACACACACGTTATGAGATCCACTCGCATTTGCTAGAATTATATTCCTCGGACGAAGTTGGCAAAACTTGGAAATACCTATTTTTATTCCATCATGTCGTTCCTTGAATAAGGCGTACATTTCTCTTAAGTTTCCAAGCAAAAGTCTTTTATTTTTCCTGACTTTTGTACCATTTTCAAAAAAAGACACGAAATCTTTCTGTCCGGGCATACACCTGCTGACGTCATCGGATTCATAAAAGGATTTTACTAAATTGCTTGTCACTGGTGAAATTGGACTTCCCAGTTTTGGGTTAGGCGTACTCATCACACCCTTTGTTTCAACCAAATGCTTAACTTTTCGCGCGATATAGTTTGTAACCAGGAATTCTTCCTCAATTTTATGTATTGCCCAGCTTTTTGGTAAAATTGTTAGCAGTTGGATTTTCTCGCTATTTTTTGTTAATGTTTTAAACTTTTCTTTTAATTGTTCTATTATTTCGGATTGTGGGCACATATGCGAAGTTGATTGTGCTGAACCGTGGAAAATTTTGTCTTGAATCGAATCACTTATTTTCCTGAATTTTCCATCTCTGTACCGTTTTTGATGTAACTTCTTCTTTTTTATCGGAGATTGTTTCAGATACGGTAAAGATTGGTTTAATTTTGAAATAGCAACTTCTTCCGTGCCTGACGCAATGTCATCTACTTCCATGCTTGACGCAATGTCATCGAAAGTATCTACATTTTCGTTTATATCTGAACCTTCTTCCAAATTAGATTTATTAGATTTCTTCAGATGCGAAAATTTTATTCTACATGTCCAACAAATTTTATTTGAGATCGTAATGTTTTTATCCTTAGTATACTGTATCATCCATTCTTGGACTTGTCTTAAACTTTTATTGCACCCAGTGTGACCGGATTTTTTAAAAGGATTACAGCAAAATGTTGAATTGAGTGTCATATTTTTTATTTAAATACCACAACCGAATGAATTGTGCACGACTTTTTTGTATTGACAATAATTATAATTTATTTAAATATTTAGTCTCTTTTTTTTGTTTTTTCAAACGATCAAGTCACTTTAACACTATAACACTTTGACGTTTAGCACTTTTGAAATCTAGTATTCAACTGAAGTTTGACTTACAGTCTCTGAACTATTTACAGTGTTTTTTTTTTGGTACAAAAAATAGATTTCAGGTAAAAAAATACACGCCTTGCTTTTCTTGAATTGGAAAATTTGCGTGAAGTACGGGTCATAAAATGTTTTTTAAATAGGGACTGAATTTGCTACTGCCAATAAGCCGACCACAGTTCATAAAATATTTGTACATTTTTTGTGTGAACAGGCCATAAATATATAAATATAATATAAATATATAAATATATATATATCGCCTAGGTTGTAAAGTCGAAAAAGTTCCTTTACATTTGATTTGTCCTTCTTTTTGTAATTTGTCACCTTTTTGTATTTTGGTACATTTCATGAAATACATAAACCTTCTCCTGCTTTTTTCTTAATAACTCATGTTGTAATAAAGACTCCACATTGAAATTTGACAGACTTGTACAAAACATAATAAGAATTAAAATATATTTTTTTTGAAATTTTTAAAAATATTGATTTTCGAGAAATATCCTTTAGAAATTTTAGTCCTTTTTTTATTTACATTATCCTTGATCGAAAATTTGAAAAAAAAATTTTTTGGAATGGCGCATGTTTTAGTCTGTAAAATGAGCTCTTCATTATTAACGTAGAATGAATACTTTTCGAGATATTAAAAATTGTGTAAAGGCATCAGAGTGCATTTTTATTGATTTTTGCCAAATTGGAATGGCCATTATTCTGAAAGTTCGACGGCTATATGTCTGAAAGTTGGCAAATATTATTGTGCCGATCCATAGATCATGTGTACAAAATCTTATCAAATTTGGAGGTGATGAGGTCACAAATGTTAATATTTTCGGTTGATTTCATATGTTTTTACCCATAAGCTACAATATGAAAATTTCGGTACAAATTTATTAGTTTTTCATATCTATTTTCCTTAAGCTTAAAGTATGACGTGCATATTTTTATGTAAATATTATTTTTATTTGTTACAATACTTTTGTTTAGAATTATCGCAAACTAAGTAAATATGAAAATTTTTTTTTTAAATTATTACGATGATAGAATTAATAAAATATAAAAAAAACTCCATGAATAGTTTGATTTCTATACTCTGTTTTTCTAACTTCATAATTTTTCTTCTGATAAATGATTATATTGTATATAATCTTTGTTTCTGTATCTTATACTTTTATCCTTCCCGTTTTTTTTTTGGGTTTTATGATTGAAATCAATGTTATTATTTATTAACTATTTAAGTAATTCTTTTTTATTGGATAGATATCTAGTTCGGTTTGAGTCAGTTTTAATTGCATTAAAATTGATTGGGGACTTTTAAAGGAATTCTAGGTCATAGTTGAACTTTTGATTTTTTAAACTTTAAGAGTGAAATATGTGTTTATTAGTTTTATATTCATTAAAAAATTTAATATTTGGATTTTAATAATAATTATAAACATTTTTTGTAATAGTAAGATTTTTTTAATGTTACGCTCAAAAAAACTTTAACACTCAAAAAAAAAATTGTAAAATCAACTGGAGATTTTGCTATTATTACTGAAAAATTAAAAAATTTTTGTTGTCAAATTTGCAAATTTGTTTACACTGAAAGAATATTTACACTTAAAAAAAAACGTTAATAATATTATCTAAAAATCTTGCTATTACTACAGAAAAATATATTATTTTTTGCTTTCAAATTTGATAATTTAAAAAAACATTTTCAAAAATAAAAACTGCAAAAGATTTTAATTGCATTTGTAATAGTGGTAGGTTCTGTTTATTACTATTTTTTGCTAATACTATGTTTTTCGTACTTAAATATCAATGAAAGGCAATTATAATTATTATTCATTTGACTCAAATATTGATTGCAAATATTCCATATTTTGTTATGTGTTATTTCTGTTCTTTAGTAGTTGTTTGACTTCTTCATCTAAATCCCGATGTTACACTTTCTATTGATTTCGAATACTGGAGATGAACGGATCTGAAGTTGCCAATAATATATTAAATAGAT
Source organism: Cordilura impudica (assembly GCA_963682025.1). Lineage (NCBI taxonomy): Eukaryota > Metazoa > Arthropoda > Insecta > Diptera > Scathophagidae > Cordilura > Cordilura impudica. The sequence goes on along the minus strand of OY821518.1, from coordinate 61,413,511 downwards.
CTTCATTTCTGGAATTTCGTGAAATTTTTCTAGTATTGTGCTATCTATAAAATCTGTAATCCTTATTCCTTTTTTTCCTGAGCCTCCTCTGATAGATCTCCAAGTGGCACCAAATGATATTTAATGACTTCTTCTCCATAATAAAGGATTCTGTGAACTGTTACAGACATATTTCTCCATGGATAGTTGGTTGTATATATTTTTGCAGTTTTCTTAGCATAATCTCCAAATTTTCTAGAGTCAATTTCATCATTACACGCAAGTACTTTTAGGATTATTTTAAATCTGAAAATAAATAAATAAAATAAATAAAAAAATAAATAAATGAATAAATAAATAAATAAATATTTTTGCAGTTTTCTTAGCATAATCTCCAAATTTTCTAGAGTCACTTCCTTCATTGCACGCAAGTACTTCTCGGAAATAAGGCTTAAATCCACTCCTGTTATTTCAGATGCTGTTTCTGGATCTGAAAAGAATCTTCTTGCGGTATTGCTATCATTTGTATTGCCTGACCTTTGTTTTGGCTGATCTATAATCAATCCAAATTTGCGATATTTATCTTGAAAATGTTTCTTTTTTAAACTTCTTAACTCTTTGTTGGTTTCGTTGTTTCTTATTGATCCTGAAGAACCGAATTCAAAATCATAACTTATTTTTAGTATCTGTTCCATAGAACACATGAATGAAAAAAGGGTTCTACCCACGGGCCGTCACGGGTATAAAAGTATATATAGGGTTAAAGAGGATACTTTCACCTTTCTCCGGGTGTTATACGTTTCTTGTTCCCTGTAGGTCCTTATAAGTTCTATTCCACTAAAGTGGAAATTTGAGAAAAATATAGTAGTTTCATAAATATTTCATAACGCTACTAATATAAAACGGTAGAGCTGTGACCACTTACAACAACTAAAGACTATAATCCTACCAACATCACAAAAAAGACCGCATGTCATTATCGATGACAGCTTGCGAGTAGTAACCATTTATTTTTGAAAAAACCAAAACAAAATCACCTTTTCCTGAAATTAAAAAAACAGTGGAGTTTGACAGCATGCCACGCCCTAATTACCTAATTTTTTGGCTACCTTAGAATTTTAAAAATCGGTGAAAAAAATTAGACTTTTGGCCAATGAAATCAAAATTTCAGCCACAGTGCGTGCTAGAGAGGAAGAAAGCATATATTTCAAAACTTCGTAACTACACTGTATCTTAATCGGACCGGTTTCTGGCATATCAGCCTTCATCAGCGATTTACTAAACATTGTGATAATTGTTTGTGATTTGGTTTGGGAAATAGTTGAGTTTGATGCAGCTGTTAAATATTATAACCAGTAATTTAACAGCTTTGAGTGGTAGTTTCTTTAAGAGCAGGTTGGGAACATTGTCAAAACCAGGGGATTTTGAGGGTTTTTTTTATTGATGAGACAATATTCATTACTTCTTCAAGAGATGTATAAATTGCAGATTCAGGACTGGGATTTTCCTTCTTAAAATTATTTACTGTTGTATTTATTATTGTATCGCCGAGTGGTTGTAGGTCTAAGTGAGGTTATTTGCTTGGACAAATGTATTTGCCAAGACTTCAGCCTTGTCCTTATCAGATGTTATTTTTTTATTTCCAACTTTAAAGTGAGAGATTTGATTTTTTCCTTTTCCTCGCAAGTTCCTGCTTATTTTTCAAAATGCTTTAACACCTGGTTTTAAATTGGATAATAATTGACACCATTTCTTATTGCGTTCCTAATTAATACTTTTATCAATCCTGTTACTTAGAAACTTAGTACATTGATTATAATAAGTTTGTTCGGCTATATTTGAAGATCGTTGGCTTTTTCTTTTAAAGATTCTTTGTAGTTTAATATATTTCACAGTACTTTCTGGTAATTATTTTGTTGAGTTATTTTAGGTGTAGATAAGTCCCTTGCTTCGAAAACTACATTTATAAATTTTTGGATTTCCTGATCAATTACTAACTTGGTATTGTATATATCCAAATATAATGTGATTTCATTGTCTAAAAAATTCATATAAATGTTCCAATTGGTTGCACTAAAATTACACTGTGGAACAAATTCAGGTTAACAAAAGTTAGATCGATTCTGAGAGTGAGGGGTGAAAATAGAGGCTAAATTAGAAGACCCGTATCGCGGCGTTTGTTTATGTTAGTTCGAATTTTTTTTAATCGACCTTCGAACTTTGCAGTCAAATGGTTTTTTGGCTATAACTCGTCGACTAATTGATATTTTTTCAATCTGTAAAAGCCAAATTATTGCTAGAGACCTGTGCAATAATCAAAATTTAAAAAAAAAAAATGATTTAGAAAACTTTTGTGGTGCTGATGCAGCAAAATATTGGAAAAAATTTTTTTTTCATGCTATAATTGAATAGACTGTTTTTATATGAAATTTTTATTATTTCATTTAACATAGATGTTGTTGTTACGCACAGTTCTATTGGGTCTATATTTGCCATATTCAGAAACTTTTTAATTATTTTTTAAGTCAAATCTTTAAAAATCCTTAACCTGTGGATTTTTAACTTCTCCAAATCAAATTGGAAAAGTTATTTACCTCTATGTTTGGCTTTAAAAACTGTTTGCAACTCTTTCGACCTTGACCGAGATATCATTTTTGGAAGACAAATTTTAATATAGGAACATCAAACACATAAACCAGAATGTTAGAAAAGTTATAAAGATACACCAATGACAAAAAAGAATTATCTCAAGGCGATGCTCATTACAAGCTGAAATAAAATTAAAATGTGAACACATAATTAACCAAAAAAAAAATAAAAGAAAAAACTCAAACATTAATGGTATGTTTAAGTGTCAGATATATGATATGCCACAAAATGTCAAAAAAAAAAAATTATATAATCTGACAAATACAACAAAGACCGTAATTTTGGTTAAACATAACAAAAAATATTATGATTATATTTTTTATTTAACAACACATGTACCATTTAAAATTTAGTTCACAACATATTATAGTGTATCGAAAAATTACACTTATTAAAATAAGGGCAGTGGTGAAAAAAAGCTTTTCCATTTGTCTTTTAAAGGTTTTCAAAAAATTTTACATTTCGATACAAACTAATACAGATACATATAAATAAGTACGCGTAAAACACATAACACTTGTGTTCAAAATCGTCTGTACATGAGCCCGTGAATTATGTATATGCATAATGTTTTTGCTTTTGTTTTTTATTTAGTTTTTTTTTTATTTATGTTTAAATGAATATAAAAGAACAACATAAATCCAGCGATAACAATATTAAAAACAATGGCCTGCAAGTTAAAAGCACCGATACTAAAAGTTACATACATATCAACGCAAACCTAAAACAACAAAAAATAAAACCTAAAGCAAACGGATATAAAATTATAATCATATATGGTACACGGGCATACATACATACATGCATAAATTGTGGTTTTACTTTTGCTGACAAATTTTTAGTCATTAGTTTAAATTGTGTTAAAAATTCTGTGGCATTTGAGGTTACCGTTTGTAAAGCGACCGACAAAAACAAGCACAGTCTCATTTATTGTAATACGTACAGAAAACGCAGATCAGACAATTTAAGCTGTTTAAATGTCGTCTGGTTATAAAGTTATCTACATATATGAAAAAGTACTTTTTCTCATTTAATTTCGAATGCTTGAAGTTCACACCGAATATAGTAATTATGCTTCCCTCAAATGTACATGAATATTGTTAAAAGTGGAAAAAAATCGCCACAAAAACTAAAGTGTTTTTAGGTTCAGCGCAGTTTCACTTATTTAGAGTCGATTGTTGAGATTTTGTGGTTAGTTGCTGTAACAATAAAAGTTTTAAAACCGTGCTGACCAATGGTGCATGTATAATTAGTCGCTTACTTTTATACAATTTTAGCTAGTAATAACAAAGACTTAAAGCAGCTATTTCAATTAACAAATTACGAGATAGCAAATGTACATAAATTTATTTTGGAATATATTTAAAATTAAATCATTTACATTCAATAAATTCTTGAGAAAATTTTTCTTATTGACTTTAGCATTCCAATAAAATTGCTTTAATATACCAGATGAAAAAAAAATATATTTTTTACGTTTAAATAAACAACCCTCAAATTATATTTACATTCGATTATTTATTCATTCATTTCAACATATGGTTTTTACTGTTGCATCAGCAAATATCATCTTCGTATCAGCATCACCGTCAATATCATCAATGCTACTGTCAATTTATTTCATATGTAAGTATTGTAAGTATTTTCATCATTATGAATACCTAGCATATATTCACATAAAAAATACCTATATGGATTTGAAATTTGAACATTAGCGTGTCCCGAATTATATATTTTTTTTTAGCTTGCCCCCCAAATGATGGGGATTTATGACCCTTTTACGGGAAAAATAGCAAAAAAAAATTTTTACAAAAAACCAGATGGCTACCGGATCCTAAATATTGCAATCCTAGTGCATTTAAAAAAAAAATATTTTTGATTTTCAAAAAATTGATGCCAAAAGTAGCGTAATACAAAAGCTACGAAAAACAGAGCGCTTTCGTTAAAAATATTTTAAAAAATGTTAAATTGCTTTCAATTATTTTTTTTATATAAGTTAATTTAGATTTTGCAAAAAAGTACAAACATAATAAAAATATTTGTTATTTTTATACTGGTTTCAAAATTTTATTAAATATTTTTACATAGAAAAAAAAAACAAATAATTCATTTTTAAAAAAAGCAACAATATATTTTTTTTAATATAAAAACAAAACTAATTAACGATTATGCTTAACCAAAGATAAATACAGTATTAAACGATTTGAAAAAAAAAAATGTTTTTAAACTCAAAAGCAGGCATTTCCTTTCTAGATTGAATTCTGTTACGAATTAATCCATCTCTTTATTCTGGACCTCCTACACTAAGGAATGCCTGCGTGACTGACTTGACGCACCTTTCTACGCTTTGTGTATGGCATGGTAAATTGGATAATTCTAAGCAGTTATTTTTAAGCATTATTTTTAAATCCTTATCAGATATTTTTGAAAGAAATGGAGGGGGAGAAATGTCGCAATTTTCCAATTGATCATCTCCGTATAATCTTGTGCGAAAAAGTTTAAAACGGGCGAATTAAATGTTCTTACGGATGAGGATCCAACATTATTCTTTGCTTGGATTATTTGATTGAGAGAAATATCCCGTATATGCTCTCCGGATGTGCAAAAAACGAATTTCTTTGGATAACAGAATCAACGCATGATGTGTTGTTAAAAAACGTGAGAAACTGATCATTTTAAAGACATGTCGAGCTACGAACTCTAACGACGATTGATATTTTACAAAAAACCGTATTGGGGCATACACTATCATTACAAATTACACCAAGATTTTAAAGTTTTCCGGGGGATTTTTTGATCCTACGCAGAGTTTCATAATTCTATTAGCTGCTGTTACCCACCTGGAGTGTGCCATTTTCCATGGCTGACGATTTCCAAGCTCCTGTGGACAATGACCTGCTCGGTACTCACTTCATCAGTAATTTGTTTTTCGGTATCCGGAATATTGCTGTTGATTGGGGTAAACAATATTGGGGTTTTTCACAGTCAAGTAGAGCTGCTCCAATTGGCCCGGAGCATCCGCGATGACCAGTTCAATTACCATGTTATTATCTCCTGTTTTTTACTATTACTATTTTCAATACAAAAAGTAAACAAAAATGACGTTCAAAATGCAAATCAATTCTAAATTAAGTAAAAAATCATTTAATATGATACGTTTTAAAAGTTCTACAGGAAAAAAATAAGAAACATACTCTTTTTCATGACTTTCGCTACAAAATTTAATCAAATTAAAAGTTTAAATTAAGGTACAAGTGGCAAAAACAAATGTTAAAATCGGTTACAAACTGCGGGTTGCAAGTAAATTTTACAAAAAAGTCAATTTCGTTCCACTGTGCGCTGGACCAGAAAAGCTCTATCACATTTTTTGAAATAGTTTTAACAAATTTCCTCTAGTTTGCGCAGCTTTTGAGATTAATTTAGCTTGAAAGAAAGAAAAAAACATATACTCACTTTCCATTTTAAGATGCAACGCTGCACCAAAATTGCTCTACCGAAATTTTATTAATATTTTTCGCGGAATATACTCTGTATTGCGCAACTTTCGCCGTTAATTTTTTGAAAATCGAAATTTTTTTTTTCAAAATGTACTAGGATTGCAAACTTTAGGATCGGTAGCCATCAGGTTTTTTGTCCAAAAAATTTTTTTTTATTTTTCCCATAAAATGCTCTTAATCCCCAACATTTGGGGGGCAAGCATTTTCAAATTCGAAAGAAAACGAATTCGGGACGCGCTAATATACATACTTTTATATGCGTAATGAATAATCCCAACAAGCATCAATCAATGAGAGAGTATTTCTCGTTTTCAAGTTATGCTTTAGGAATTAAGTGAAAATTTATGGTTGATTTGAAATTATATTCAAAAAATAGTTTTTTTTAGTATATTTTCAAATATATAGCCGGTTTTAATCAAGTCTTTAAGATTAGTCATTAATATCAAATTCTTCCAGATTCGATGGTAGCAATTTATATTTGCTACTTGTAATGTCTGTTGATGAATGAAAAACAATTTATTTTTTATTTTTTAAATACAGATTTCTTTAGTCAGCTGAATTATTGTTCATTTACAAAATATATATATATTTTTTTTGTTGTGTGTTTAATTAAAATAAATCTATGCTTAGAAATATTTTCTGACATATAATGTAATTTTATAAAACTTTCAATCCATTTTGTTTTATACAGGGACGGAAAATAATTGTTTTTTCCGCAAGACAATGTTACGGTAAAATTTGCTGTAGCTGCTTAAGGAAATTTTTAACCACTATCGTAAGATATACAGTAATTTGGTCACCGTAACCAATATAAATTAAGAAAATTCTTTTTGATTATGAATAATTGTCATAGCAACCAAAAAAATTGTTTGGTTACCAGTAGCCATTTTCGTTAGTAATTTTATATTTTGGTTATCGGTTCCCGGATACGTATCTCATTTTTGATGTAATGCCTGTATTTCTAAGGGGTTTTTTTTAATTTATAAATAAATAAATAGATAAGCGATATTTTATCATTGGAAGGGTAAACAAGATGTGCACTTTTGTAAGAAATGTTTATTAGTTTTTTAAATAAAATATAATTTAATGAAAAAGTTTAAGATTAATAATTAACCTTTAAGTAGTTTAATTAAACTAGTCTAAGCTGCTAGTGCTTTAGATTTATGTTTTATTGAATATACGAATAAATAAATAAATACCAATGTCAATTTAATATGAATGCTATTTATTTTCTTACACGATTCTACGATTCTACCAACAGAAATTTAAGAGGAGCCCCATATTTTATATTGTGATAAAATATTTACTGTTATGACCACAGAATTTTATTTATAATTAAATCGAAATTCGGGTACTAAATTCATCTCAATTCGATTATCAAACAATTCGGTAGCCACAACGAATCTGTTTTCTGTGTGTAGGAATAACGATAAGCATAACTACACATTTTTATCTAAACCCGATAAATTTTAAAACTTAATTGTAAAGCATACATCATACGAATCAAAAAACTGGAAACACATTTTGCAGGAAACTCTTTTATTAATTTTTGTCAAATTTTGTTTTTTGCAATTTTTGATTTTGGCAATTTTTGAATTTGGTGATTTTCGTTTTTTGCAATTTTTGAATTTGGCGATTTTTACTTTTTGTGATTTTTGATTTTAACGATCTTCGGCTTCTCACACTTGTAATTAATGTACTTGTTAAGAGTATCAAGACTGTCATTTTCATGTATAGGCGGTGCCACGCCCATTGGGCAAGTACTCACATTAATAACTCATGAACTTAGGCAAAGTCCAAAGGCTTTCTCTGTTATAGTACTCCAGTTTTATTATATTAAACGTTATCTTTGAATAGAGTGCCGCGCCCACTGGTCCGATCATGCCCTTTTTTGTCCGACTATTCACATTAATATTCCATGAACTTACACAAAGCCCCAAGGCTGGCAAAGTTTCAGCACTCCAGATATATGATATTAAATATTTATTTTATAGTGGGTGCTACGCCCACTTTTTTCCGAGTACTATCATTGATAATTTTTGAACTCACAAACATTCCAAAGACTTTTGCTATTATAGTACTCCAATGGTATGGTACTAAATATTTACTTGGTATGTGGGGTGCTGTTGAGAATCAATTTATTTCCACATTTATTCATTCATACTTTGTAATAAAACACTTGTTATGTTTCTGTTTTTATAGACACATATGCATTGATTTGTATTTAGTTTTTAGTCAAATAGAAAAAATAAAATTTCATTCACAATTTATCTATACCACAAAACAAGTATTTTTCTCTGCGAACAGCTGCGCGCCCACAGATCTGATCCCATCAATGTTTTTTCCGAGTACTAAAATTGATAGCTTATAAATTCACACAAATTTACAAGGCTCTCTCTAACAGTACTCTAGATATATGACAGTAAGTATTTACTTTGCATGGTGGGTGCCACGCCCATTGGTCCAATCCCACCCATTATTTCTGCGCCTCTTCACACTACTTTAGGATGTATATTTACATAGTTTCAGTGCTCTTGTTGTCGTAGTACTCCAGGTATTATATGTTTAAGTTATATGTTGAAAATTCACTTTATATGGAAGGTGCCACAGCTACAGGGAAAATCTATAAAAAAAAAATAGTCTTTTGTTCCTGCTGGATAGGGAGTTATCTGCTGCAAAAATTTCATGTCGATCGGTCCAGTTATGTAGCCTCGTATAAACCACAAACCAGCAAACAAAACAACAGACAAATCTCCGTTTTTATGTATTAGATTTTATATCAGTAAAAACCCTATAAATGGTATCAACAATCAAAAAATTAACAGTAAATATTCTGTTTACTCTGTGCCACCATGGTTGCAAACGAATTTCTATATAATATCAATAGCATTTACCAAATTATAGTAGTATGGTTTATATAATTCAGTAATAACAACAGAATAATGTGATTGTGCATTGAACCAAGTACCTAAAATAACTGTTAACAAAATTTGAAAACGTTGCCCTCTTTTAAGAAATATTTCAAAAGGTTGGGCAGTAACTGTTATAGGCAAGATAAAAAAATCGTTGGTCATAACTGTTTATATTCAAGTAATATTTTATTCGTTGTTTTGTAGCACTTACATTTAAGAAATATTTTTTTTGTCTTGTCAGGAAAAATTGTTTAATAACAAATATTTTTTATGTTATTTAAAAACGTTGTTGAAAAATCTATAATATTAATAAGCTAGGCGGTTTATTGTGACCAATGTTTTGTTCTACCGTTTTTTCCCGATTGTGACCAAACGTATATTATTTTAAAGGTATTTCTTTTTACCCATTTTGCAGATATACAGACTCTTAAATTTTTTCCTTTCTTTTGAGTAAATTGCATTTGAAGCTGCTACTAACTCATACATAAAATTATGCTAATGAGTTATGAGTGTGCTAATAAGTTTGCTAGCTTCACTCACAATAACAATAAACCATAAAAGAGTTGGTTTGTGAATTGGCTAAGTTTAAAAATAAAGCTGCCTAGAAATTGCACTCGAATTTCGAGCGCTGGAATCTGCTAGTTTAAATAAATAACTTAGAAAATTTTTATATTATAACTAAAACTAAAAATGTTTTTCAAAATTACGAAACGTGAAAAAAACGCAAAAAAGGCTCTAATTGATCGTTCTCATCATGTGGTTAAAATATCGGGAACTCCCCTCTTACAAAGTACATTTGAACTGTTAAGTTTAACCAAACCTAAAATCGATTTGCTAACTAGATGGAACTCGACATATGATATGATTCAATCTTTGCTAAAAGGTAAATACATTTTTTCACACCACTTGAAAAAGCCCCTCACAAATGACGAATGGGAGTCCATATATGATATGGTTATCACATTAAAACTTTTTTTTTCTTCAAAAGAAACAACTGCTAATTGAGAATTTTTAGAAAGCTTGGCTTAAGATAAAGCTTTGGTTAATACTAAAAGCTCAGAATCATCTAAACTGCTGCTGCTTTGTATCGAAAAGAGAGAATCTCAGTTGAATCTCGCTTTCGACTAACTTTTAGTTCGAAGGAAAAACTGAGTACAAGGCAACATATTATTAAAAAAGTTGGTGTTCTAATTATTAGCAATTAAATAGGCACTTAAAATTAAAAACGACACTTTACTTAATGCTATTTTAAAAACTTTTAACACGATAAATGTTCAACGATATATATCGTTAATATAACCCAATCTTCACCATTGAAGGTGATGATGAATCATGTAATCGAAGTAGTTCATCACAATTCAGACAAACATTATCGATATTAGAAGTTGATTCATCTTCGAATGACCCAGGATTTTATGACAGCATATGCGGGAATAGAAAATTATAGCCCCCAAAACAGGATGTGGATATAAATTATATAATCCACGCTGTCCCAGTCACACAAGTAACTGTAGGGTGGGCGTTTCTGCGGTTTATTTTGGAAAACCAACGGTGTAACTTATCTGATGAAAAATTAAGATCAATTATGTTTGTGAAGTTAAACCAAAGTTCGTTTAACTAAAAATAAATATAAAACAAAAAATATTAAGATATAATTTATTTCTATACAGAACTTATTTTATAATTTAACTTTTTATTGCTTGTAAATATATATTTTATCTTCATATTGCATAACCATGAATTAAAAAAAAGGATATCTAAATATTAAAGTAGGACCTTATTCAGTTAAATTTTTGAATGAAAAAGCATACAATTTTTATATTATAATAAATTAAAATATATATTAAATGATAGATGTTATGGCCTGTTTTCTTATTTCGTATCAATAAGTAATACAAAGACGAATAAAATATTTACTTAACCGTACGATTCATAACCAGCAAAACTCCTTTAATTTCATAACCAAGGTACCCGGGTACCCGAAGTAGGTTGTTTTGCGTTTATTGAAATAAAATAATATTTTCCTGTAAATATTTTTGTTGTTGATTATATTTTGCGTTCTCAACTGTACAAATTTGATATTTGGAAAAAAAAACTGGTTTCTGTTCGTATATAAGTACCTAAAGCGACACAAGTAGGCAGAATGATTTTGATGGCTGGCACAAATCATTCTAATGACGAAAACGCAAGAGATTTGTGGACGTCACAGGCTCACCCAATATTCCGCGCCACCATGGGAATAAACAGGTTTTTCGATTTGCTGCATTTTATGCGGTTTGACGACCCCAGAACACGGGTAGAGCGGCAGCGTCAAGACAAAACGGCGCCAATTGGCGATATTTGGATAATGCTCAATGCAAATCTTGCCAGATATTATGTGCCATCAGAATATTTGACCATTGATGAACAATTATATCCATACCGTGGTAGAACCAAATTCACCCAATATATACCCTCGAAGCCAGCAAAATATGGCATAGAAGTATGGTGGATTTGCGATGCCAAAAACTCATATCCACTTCATGGCCAAATATATACTGGCAAACAAGAAACTGGTCGTGAAGTTGGTGTTGGCGAAAGAGTGGTGAGAGATTTAGTTGGGCCATACTACGGTAGCGGACGAAATATAACAATGGATAATTTTTTTACGACGCTGCCGTTGGCTAGGCAACTAAAAGTAGAAAAGCTCAGCATTGTGGGTACACTCCGCCGCAACAAAGCTTACATCCCTGCGGAGATGAAAGAAGACAAAAAAAAAGACGTTGGTTCAAGTTTATTTGGCTTCTACGACAACGTAACACTGCTCTCATATAAGCAGCGGAAGTCCAACTCGGTCATCCTTCTTTCTAGTATGCATGATGATGCACAAATTGACGAGAATGGGAAACCAGAAATTATAAATTTTTATAACCAAACAAAAGGTGGGGTGGACGTAATGGACCAAACGCTCCAAGAATACACGACCCAGCGACAAACAAGAAGATGGCCGATGGCATTTTTCTATAACATCATTGATGTGAGCGCATTTGCATCACACATCATATATTATGGAAATAATCCAACTGCACGATACACCACGACGCGCAGGAAGAATTTCCTGCGTCAACTGGCAGAAAACCTGTGCATTCCTGTTATAGAAAATAGAATTTCAAATGTGCAAAGCGTGCGCCAATTTTCAACAAAAAATGCAATTGAAAGCATCATCGGAAGGCCGTTGGAGAGTTTGCTTTGTGCAGCAGGTCCGTCAACATCTCCGTCAGCACGACAAAGGGGCAGAAAAGTACATACGGGCGTGTGCTACATGTGCAACCTTCTTCCAAATAAGCGCAGAAGAAAAACTAGAAAAAATTGCAGCATATGTAGCACGCCGATATGCGATGAGCACGCCATAACAATTACTAAATGCTACAATTGCCACAATAACAACGATAGTGATTCGGATGAATTATAATCTATACTAATATTATAAAGAGGTAATGTGTGTTTGTTTGTTTGTTTGTTTGTTTGTTTGTTTGTTTGTTTGTAGGAGGTAATCTTCGTAACTACCAATCTGATATTCCTGAAATTTTCACAGAGTCTTACTGCGGATATGGGAAGTGCTATAGGCTATAATTTTTTAAATATTTTTGGTGGGCGTGGCACCTCCCACACAAAGTAAATTTTTAATATCATTTACATATATTGAGTACTATGATAGGGAGAGCTTTGCAAATTTGTGTAAGGTCACCTATTGTTAATATTAGTAGCTACGCCGGAAATGGGCAGGATCAGATAAGTGGGCGTGGTACCTCCCATACAAGTAATAGTTCAATATTATATATCTCGACTAATGTGATAGAGAGAGCTTTTCAAATTTTTCAGATGTCACCTATTATGAATGTGAGTAGTCGGATGCAAAATGGGCAGTATCGGACCAATAGGCGTGGCACCTGCCATACAAAGTTAATATAAAATGCCATATATCTGGAGTACTGTAATAGTGAGAGTCTTGGGACTTTGTGTGAGCCCATAAATAATTCATTTGATTCGTTAGACAAAAAATGGGCGTGATCGGAGCTGTGGGCGTGGCACCGCCCACACAAAGTAAATATATGATATCATATAACTGGTGTGCTAAAAATGGAAGCTTTGACGCTTTGCACGATCCTATCAGATCTTAGTATGAGTAGTCGAACAAAAAATTGGCGGGTTCACACCAATGGGCGTGGTACTCCCCATGAAAAGTAACTATTTAATGTCATATATCTGGAGTACTGTAAAAGAGAGAGAGCTTTGTGGCTTTGCGTGAGCCCATAGGTTCTTTGTGTGATTAGTCGAACAAAAAGATGGGCATGATCGGAGCAGTGGGCGTAGCACCGCCCATGCAAAGTAGATATCTTATATCATAAAACTGGTGTACTATAAAAGGGAAAGACTCGACATTTTGCATGAGTCCATCAGATATTACTGTGAGTAGTCCAATAAAAATTGGGCGGGATGGGATTAGTGGGCGTGGCACCTCCTATGTAAAAAATATGAAGCACTACGAAAGCGAGAGTCTTTTGATAGGTTCATTAGTTATCAATGTGATTTGTCGTGGAAAATATATCGCCAAAATCAAAAATCGCCAAACCCAAAAATCGCGAAAAATTAAAATCGCCCAAAAAACAAAAATTTTCAAAATCAAAAATGGGCAAAATCAAAAATCGCTAAAAAAGAAAAATTGCCAAATGATATTCTAAGTTCAAGGCCAATAGTTAAATGTTGCCAGATCTAATATGGATAATCCATCTTCTCCTCATGGGCAGCTACATGTACCTTGCTCGATGGTAGGAACGCCCAAAAATCTGATAATTGTTGTACGGCATGAAAAACAAAAAACATTGTATATCAGCATCAGTAAGCATTGAATAAAATTTATACTAATAATCTATACTAACATAATATAGAGGTAATATGTACATATATGTTTGTTTGTTTGTTTGTAGGAGGTAATCTCCGTAACTACTCATCTGATCTTCCTGACATTTGCACATAGTATTACTGCGGATATGGGAGTGCTACAGTCTTTAATTTTTTTAATTATTTTTAGTGGGCGTGGCACCTCCCATACAAAGTAAATTTTTAATATCATATATATTAAGTACTATGATAGAGAAAGCTTTGCAAATTGGTCTCAGGTCATCTATTATTAACGTGTGTAGTCAGACAAAAAAATGGGCGGGATTAGACAAAGGCGCGTGGTACCCCCACACAAACTTAATATTAAATGTGATATATCTGAATTACTGTATTAGTGAGAGCCTTGGGACTTTGCGTGAGACCTTTCATAACGATTCGGAAGGGTGGGGGGAAGGGGAGGGGGAGGGTGTAGCGAAGCACACCGGGTTTCATCTAGTATAATATATATAAAATATGATAAAATAAATAAAAAAGACATTTATTTCCAATAAAAACAACACAAAAAAACGTTTTTTCATTTACATGTCAGGCATTTACATAGGAATTGCATTAGGGTACCCGGGGACCCCGGTTGTGTGTTTATGGGGGTAAAACATTTAAAATCATTTTTTAAAGAAATTATTGAAAATATTTTTAATTTTTTCGTATTTAAATCTTAGTTTAGCCAAAATCTCTCATGATTCGGAGTTTTATGTCCATATCTCAAAAATAATAGGCACAGCAGCACTTTAAATTCAAAAAAGGTACACGGGTACCCGGTTATGAATCGTAGGGTTAAATGTAATAATTACGTATAAGAAAAATATTTTTTTTTTTACGTCTGTAACTGTTACCAACAAGGAAAACAATATTAATTGGAATCAAATAGTTATAACTACGAAACAAAAAATCATGTAAGTCCGATCACAGGGGAGATGTGTAAACATCTTGCAATTAAAGATTTTTTTATGACACTTTTTTAAAATCAAACAGAAAGCGTCATATATGTATCACTTATAGCAAACAACTGCAGGAGCTCTGCTAATATAAAAATGTTTTATTTGAACTGGTTAATTTTTAATTTTTAATTTTTCATTTCTTATTTCTTATTTTTCATTTTTTATTTTTAATTTTTTTATTTTTCATTTTTAATTTTTTATTTTTAATTTTTATTTCATTATTTTTAATTTTTATTTTTTATTTCTCTTTATTTATTTTACATTTTTCAATTTTAATATTTCGGTTTTCATTTTTTTTTCGTTGTTTTCGTTTTTCATTTTTATACCCTATACCACTATGTCGTTTGGGTATAATGACTTTGTGCTGCTGTTTGTAACAACCAAAAATAGTTGACCTACACCCATCTTAAATTATACCGATCGAATCAGAATCACTATCTGATTCGATTTAACGATGTCCTTCCGTCCGTCCGTCCGTCCGTCTGTGTGTCCATGTAAAGCTTGAAATCAAACTGCAGGTCGCAAATATGAATATGTTTTGACAAAATTTGGAATTTGATCTTTTATCGACCATGGGATGAACGCTATTGAAACTGGCGAGAATCGGTCCATGTTCAGAACTAGCCCCCATACAAATGACCACTATGAAATCAACATATATTGCCATAAGATCCAAATTATCATATAAATCTTAGTCAAATTGGGTTTGTGTGCGTTTATTACATCCATTAATGAGTAGTCCAAAAATGATCCCTATTGGATAACTCTTAGCCATAGGCCCCATATAGAGCTGCTTCCCGCTCTTCACTTAAATCTATCAAAAAAACAAAAATATTGCACTGATTCTTCTCAAATTTTGTTTGTATATATTTTTGCAAAATGCAAGAAACTTTACCAAACATGGTCAGGATCGGTCCTTTTTGTGGGCCTAGTCCCCATATAGATATAGCATCCGATATGAACTTTTTCATATCTGCAGCCGAAAAAATTAATAAAAATCCCACTAAAATTTGGTTTATGCTTATTTTCTATATCCAGTTCTTGGGCCTGAGAGATAGGGTCTCTAAACGCATGGTATATGGTATAGGCTGTTTTTGTCTAGACCGACTATAATAATAACCTATACCGACTATAATTATACCCTATACCACTATGTGGCCTGGGTATAATGACTTTGTGCTGCTGTTTGTAAGTACCAAAAATATTTGACCTAGACCCATCTTTTATTATACCGATCGAATCAGAATCACTAACTGATTCGATTTAACGATGTCCGTCCGTGTGTCCGTCCGTCCGTCTGTGTGTCCATGTGAACCTTGTAATCAAACTGCAGCTCGCAAATATGAAAATATTTTGATGAAATTTGGTATGTAAGCTTTCATTGGCCATAGGATGAACGCTATTGAAACTTGTGAGAATCGGTCCATTTTCAGACCTAGCCCCCATACAAATGACCCCTATGAAATCGACATAAATTGCCATAAGATCCAAATTGTCATATAGTTCTTACTCAAATTGGGTTTGTGTGCGTTTATTACATCCATTAAAGAGTAGTCTAAAAATGCTCCCTGGGACAACTCTTAGTATAGGCCCCATATAGAGCTGCTTCCCGGTCTTCATTAAATCTATTAAAAAATAAAAATATTGCACTGATTCTTGTCAAATTTTGTTTTTATATATTTTTACCATATATCTTTACCAAATATAGTCAGGATCGTTCCATTTTTGGGCCTAGTCCCCATATAGATATAGCATTCGATATGAACTTTTTCATATCTGCAGCCAAAAAAATAAAAATAAAAAAACCCACTCAAATTTGGTTTATGCTTATTTTCTATATCCAGTTAGTTGGGCCTAAGAGATAGGGTCTCTAAGCGTATGGTATAGGGTATCATATAGTCGGTCTTGACCGACTATAATTTTCTTACTTGTTATTTTTCATTTTTCGTATTTTATCTTTAATTTTTTATCTTTCATTCTTCATTTTTTATTTTTTGTTTTTCATTTTTTGTTTTTCATTTTTCATATTTTATTTTTCATGTTTTATTTTTCATTTTTATTTTCCGTCTTTTATTTTTCATTTATCATTTCTTTATTTTTATTTTTCATTTCTTAATTTTTTATTTTAATTTTTTTTTTTAATTTTTAATTTTTAATTTTTAATTTTTAATTTTTAATTTTTAATTTTTAATTTTTAATTTTTAATTTTTAATTTTTAATTTTTAATTTTTAATTTTTAATTTTTAATTTTTAATTTTTAATTTTTAATTTTTAATTTTTAATTTTTAATTTTTAATATTTAATTTTTAATTTTTAATTTTTAATTTTTAATTTTTAATTTTTAATTTTTAATTTTTAATTTTTAATTTTTAATTTTTAATTTTTAATTTTTAATTTTTAATTTTTAATTTTTAATTTTTAATTTTTAATTTTTAATTTTTAATTTTTAATATTTAATTTTTAATTTTTAATTTTTAATTTTTAATTTTTAATTTTTAATTTTTAATTTTTAATTTTTAATTTTAAATTTTAAATTTTAAATTTTTAATTTTTAATTTTTAATTTTTAATTTTTAATTTTAATTTTTCAATTTTAATTTTTAATTTTTAATTTTTAATTATTAATTTTTAATTTTATTATTTTTTATAAAAATAAAAAATCTTATTTTCGATCTTTATCAATTTAATGATTGAGTTTGAAATTGTTCAGGCTCAAGATCAAATGTTTTTACTTTAAATAAAGTAAAAGCATTAGCACATTTGTTTCAAAAATTGATCTGTGTATATTCTGCATGACAGGTTATACAGCTGTTTCGGGAAGAGTCACCAACCCTCATCAGTAACCAAAAGCAGTAGATAGTTTGTTTGGTAAAAAGTTAAATTCATATATATTTGCTGAAAACAACCAAATGAGAATTCGAGCAAAAGTTATACTATTTAAGCCTCTTCCAATATAACAAACTAAAAATAGAACAACTTTGAAACAAATATGATTTTATACGAGTACACATTGCATACTACAATATACATGTTTGTTTTTGTCTTGAAAAAAAAAAAAAAAAACAAGAAAAACAATTTGTTTTTGCTAAACTTACATTTAGCGTTAACGGCGTGCCCTCCGTATTTTTAATTTTATTATTTTTTATAAAAATAAAAAATCTTATTTTCGATCTTTATCAATTTAATGATTGAGTTTGAAATTGTTCAGGCTCAAATAGTATAACTTTTGCTCGAATTCTCATTTGGTTGTTTTCAGCAAATATATATGAATTTAACTTTTTACCAAACAAACTATCTACTGCTTTTGGTTACTGATGAGGGTTGGTGACTCTTCCCGAAACAGCTGTATAACCTGTCATGCAGAATATACATAGATCAATTTTTGAAACAAATGTGCTAATGCTTTTACTTTATTTAAAGTAAAAACATTTGATCTTGAGCCTGAACAATTTCAAACTCAATCATTAAATTGATAAGGATCGAAAATAAGATTTTTTATTTTTATAAAAAATAATAAAATTAAAAATACGGAGGGCACGCCGTTAACGCTAAATGTAAGTTTAGCAAAAACAAATTGTTTTTCTTGTTTTTTTTTTTTTTCAAGACAAAAACAAACATGTATATTGTAGTATGCAATGTGTACTCGTATACAATCATATTTGTTTCAAAGTTGTTCTATTTTTAGTTTGTTATATTGGAAGAGGCTTAAATAGTATAACTTTTGCTCGAATTCTCATTTGGTTGTTTTCAGCAAATATATATGAATTTAACTTTTTACCAAACAAACTATCTACTGCTTTTGGTTACTGATGAGGGTTGGTGACTCTTCCCGAAACAGCTGTATAACCTGTCATGCAGAATATACATAGATCAATTTTTGAAACAAATGTGCTAATGCTTTTACTTTATTTAAAGTAAAAACATTTGATCTTGAGCCTGAACAATTTCAAACTCAACCATTATATTAATTTTTAATTTTTTATTTTTCATTTTATATTTTTCAGTTTTCATTTGTCGTTTTTCATTTTTCGTTTTTCATTTTTCATTTTTCATTTTTCATTTTTCATTTTATATTTCTCAGTTTTCATTTTTCGTTTTTCATTTTTCATTTTTTATTTTTCATTTTCTATTTTTCATTTTTTATTTTTCATTTCTTTTTTTTTAATTTTTTATTTTTCATTTTTTATTTCTTATTTGAAATTTTTTTATTTCTCATTTTTTATTTTTCATTTTTATTTTTCATATTTTATTTTTCATTTTTCATCATTTATATTTTATTTTCCATTTTTCATTTTTCACTTTCAAACAGGTTATTACATATCACAATTTTTTCACCAATACAATCATAAGTCACACCGATTTTGTCTTACGGTCACATGTTACGCTGTTTTTTTGGATTGAATTGTGAAATAGAAATTTAGCCCCCTGCGCGTATAGATGTTTACACATCATAAAATAATAATTGAACTGTAATAGTTACTTTTTAAGAAATATCCCGTAAAACGAGCAACTCTTATGTCCTCGCATGGAACTACCAAAATTCGGTTGCAACAATAAATCCGTTTTCTGTGTGTGGATATAATAAACACATACAATCTAAATTTTATTGGAGTTTATATGAAAATATGGATCTTGTGGCAATATAAGTCGATTACATAGGATTCATTTGTACAGGGACTTTGTCTATGCGACCTGATTAAAAAGTTTACATGGATACACAGACAGACAGATCACATAGTGGCATAGTGTACAATAATACCTTTAATTTTGATCTGTAATATATAATTTTGATATTGAAATTTATGAGGCCCACGATGGAATGTTTTTAATTTTAATAAAGAAAAACCTTAGCACATTTGTTGCAAAAATCGATGAACTTTCAGCATCAGAGGCTGTACGGATATTTTGGGTCGAGTAAACAAACGTTATCAGTAGCCAAAAACAGTAGCTTGTTTGGTTGGTAAAAAAAAAAATTGATATACTCTTGTTTAAACCAATGTAATGAGAATCTAAGCAAATAATTATTCTATTTCAGGTTTTTAATAGAACAAACCAAAATACAAACAACTTTGAAACAAATGAGTTTGTATATGAGTATACTATACATTACACACTACAATAGTTTATTAAGTGTCAGCTTAAAGAATATGATTTTATTTTACTGAAACACGATTTTGATTGAGTTTGGAATAAGTACTTAGGTAACGTAATTTTACAAATTGTAAATAGGTTAACATTGTAAATAACAACTCAGTAGTACTTTGATTTGTTTTCAAAAATTTTATGTGTATATTTTTGAACATGTAGTACATATAACCTTAAGTTTTATTGCTTGTAAACTTTAATTTCAGTTTTACATAGTAAATTTAAATTAAAAAATCTTAAAACTACAGGGTTTTTTAAAATTCAACTGCAATGTCAAACTTGTTATACATTTTTTTTACGTAACTAGTTCATACATATGTATATATATAACAAAAATAGCGCGTGATATGTATAATAAACAATTTTTTAGTAGAAACATTTACATACTCGTATACGGGTATAACATATCGTAAAAAGATTTCCATGAAATGTAATCGTACAATAGAAATGAAAAATTTATTTCAATATATTTTTTTTCTTTTGTGGAAAATGTGTAGGCACAGATTTTGATTTATATTCATACATGATTACCAATGTCAGTGGATGCACATGTTAGTACACAAATGTTTTTTATTCCGAAGGATTATAAAATTTTGTCACTGTTTTAGCTTTGGTTGTCAGTTTTTCATTTGAATAAATAAAAATTTTGTATTCATATTGTGCACTGAAGGATTATGAAGAGTTAGCTATTTAATATATATGATGGTTTTTCGTTTGTTTTTCGATTTTTTATCTTAAAATAAACAAACAGAAGTTGTAAAATGTTTACAGTTGCTCTCCGAAAATATGTGCCTATAAAACAATTATCCTTTATGTTATGAAATAAATTTATATTGCTTAATGCCAGTTTTTGCACAATAATAACTTGCCCAGATGTGGTATATTCAATATAAGGCTGTCTTTGACCAAATGATAATTATATAAAATAATGTGGGTAGCCAACTTTGCTGTGATCTATTTACATATTTAACTTTGATTTTATTAATCGTTTAAATTTTAACTTAAATACCTTTTTCATTGCCTTAGTGTGTTTTATACATATTTATTTCAAATCCAACTATTAATCAAACTGTAGGCAAATACTTACTTTAAAGTTCCAGTTTAACTTTTCAATTAAGCGACTTTATCACAACTTTTCTATATCAACCCACTCAAAAAACTTATTCCAATGCCTTTCGTTAGTTGTCTTAAATATAAACGAAATTAATTGTTAAGTCAACCTTTTTACAGCTCACAAACAAAATAATCCCCAACATGCTTACATAATATAAACCCACTTCAGATATGCCAAATACGATGTGACCATTTTGCGAAATCAATTAAAAGATTTAGCAACGTAATAATAAATGTTTAAGGAAAGTTATTTACATTCTTCAAATAACTTTCTATACCAGGTTTTTCTTTTTAATGTGATATTGATTTAAGTTGAAATGAAAGGATAATAATTTTGAAACTAAACGAAATAAATGAATTGAGTCGCAGTCAAGTAAAAGGATAAATGAGTGAAACGAAAAAAAAAAAAAAAATACAGCAATAATATCACAGGACTTTTCATTTAGTTACAATACCGTTTAAGCATAGACATGAACATTTTATTTTTAATAGTATTGTTTATAAAATATATAAGGGTCTTAATACCCTCTAATGGAGAAGGTTGTTCTGTTCAATTAAACTTGGATTTTCGTATCAAGAAACAGTGGCATATTTTTAATATAAAACAAAACCTTGTAGAAAAATTCTATATAGTTTGATATACTCCATTATCTTACTGCGCATTTAGTGTAGATATCCGCCTATATTCTTGTAGTTATAAATTGTGGTTTACAAACATAAATAAATAGCAAATGTTATGTCAACCCTTTTGTCTATGAAATCAAACAATAGAAAACTTAACAATTATTAAAATTATTCCCATTAGTTATAGCAACAGTGGTAAGGGAAGAACTTTTCAGGAGAAAATTTTAGTAGAATTTCCTTTATGAATTTCTTTATATATGGCTACTTTTATTTATAATTTACGTAGGAAGTAAGCTTTTTATGCCGTACCCGTCCCTGAGTATTATGAAATAAAAGTTATACTCTCCTACACTAAGACTTTTTTTGTATTATTTTGGGATTCTAGCTCTAACATTTCTTTAAATGCAGCATAGTTTGTAAGAATAGTGAAAATATTTTAAAAAGTTAAAAATTACAGTTGTCCTAGACTGATTACAAATTAGAGAAAAGGTGTTAGTTTCAACTAAGATATTTCTTCTTAGTTGGAAATAAGACCTTTTAGATAAAATATTCAAGGGCATGGACGTACAAAGAGGGAGGTTCCACCAAGTGACCATGCTAATGAAAAAGTGGAGTACTAAAATTATGCAGTTTGAAGACAAAAGCTCCGAAGATGAAGATGACACTGAAATTGGTGGACACACTGAAGAAAACATGCCCTTGCATATTATGTCTAACTCGGATGATGATGCAGACTTAGACCATGAATATGAACAACCATCGAAGAAAACAAGATCATCAGAACCACAAGCATCAACTTCAAAGAGGATGACATTGATAATAATTGGATATGTTCTAAATTATGTTTCCATGCTAGATAACTAAGAAAAATCTCATATTTTCTGTGTAAGAATAGCTTTAATATGAAACGGAATTTTTATTCTCATGCAAAATAAATTTTATAAAGAAAAAAAAAAAAAAACACTTGTGGATTTGTAATCCAGTTATATAGCAAAAAAGGTGAAAATGGGGGGAAAAAAAACGTGGGGGAATGGGTATGGGCGATTTTTAAGTCACTGGATGCACTTTTTTCAGTTGTTTTTTTTTTTTTTTTTTTTATTTTATTTTATTGTATATAAGTATTTAATATTCATACATAATAATGGCCCCAGCGCCCTAAAGGCATTGTTGAGGCAAGGCGGCGAATTTATAATTCAAAAAATGTACAATGATATTAAATTACGATAAAAAAAATAATATGGTTTGATTAAAATTATCACAGAAGCGTTTCTATTTTATTGTATAAGTAGTTTTTGCAAGACGTTTTAAAAACTGAAATTCTATTAATAGATTTTATTTCCAAAGGTAAATTGTTATATTTTATACCACCAATATAATCAATACGCTGTTTTGTCTTTTGAAATCTGCATCTTGGAACTTCTAAATTCGTTACATTCCTTGTGTTGAAATGTGATTGATTTTGCAAAAAATTAAAAGTACGATGGCCAATATCATGCATGCATTTGAAAACATATATCAAAACCTGATATTCATGTAACCCATAAATTGGTAACACTGTTTTAGCTATATCTCTATACAGAGTAATTGTTGGATACCTTATTGGCAATTTGTATATAATCTTCAATGCTCGGTTTTGTAAACACTGTAGAGATTTTAATGCTACATTACACTTATTATATGCATAGACCATTCCCATGTAATTTAGATGTGATTGAATTAAAGATTGGAATATCATATATTTGGATTTTTCAGATAATTTATTTCGTAATTTGTATAAAACTCCAATACCCGGACAAATTTTCCCCTTTAACTCCGCCATATACAAGTCCCACGATAGGTTATTTTGTAATGTTATTCCTAAATATTTAACTGAGTGTGGTTCCTTCAGTGCTACCCCATCAATATTCACAGTAAAATCGTTAGAACTAGAGCTAGGCCCAAAACGAACTAATCTTGTCTTATTCGGGTTAACAACAAGGCCATTGATACGAGCAAACTCAAATACTAAAGCCATATCCCTCTCAATATAAGTTTTCAACACCAAGTCGTATTTAAAAGGATAAAATATGTATACATCATCCGCAAAAATGAAAATCTTTCCTGTTAAATCAAGAGTACCTATGTCATTTAAGTAAATAGAAAAAAGCAGGGGACCCAATCCACTTCCTTGGGGTATTCCATATTTAACCGTACTAATAAAGCTCGAGGACTGATTGACCTGAACATATTGTTTCCTTTCCGAGAAATAACTTTCAAACAGCAATAATTCTTTACCCTTTACTCAATACAATGACATTTTTTTAGTAATATTTTATGATCAACAAGATCAAAAGCCTTCGAAAAGTCTAAAAATACTCCTGCAACACCATTAAAGCCTTCATCCAAACCTTTGCATATACAGTTTATTACATTTAAAACAGCATCCTCCGCACCACATCCTTTCCTAAAACCAAATTGAAAATCATACAATAGCTTGTTTTTCTCTACATAAAATAATAATTTGTCATAAATAATTTTCTCAAATATTTTATCTATTGAAGATAAAACTGCAATTGGTCGATATTTCTCTACAGTGGAAGATCTAATTTCCTTCGGTATTGGAATCATTATATGAGCTTTGAGAACATTGGGGTACACTGAGGTAGTTATCATTTTACAAAAAATGTCGCATAAGAATAGTGCAATTTCATCTCCACATTCTTTAATAAATTTAGGTGATATGTTATCGTATCCAGCACTTTTGTTTATTTTAATAGTATTTATAGCTTCAGAGATGTCACTTAAATTAACATCTCCAAAATTGAAACGGTGAGGAAGATGAGAAATTGTTCTCAATGAAGTAAATACATCACCCAACTGCACATCAATTTGCTGTTTAAGATTTTCCACAGACTTAAGAAAATGGGTATTTAAGTAATCGGCTTTTACCTGATCCGAATTTACTACAATTCCCTGAGAATCAGTAAGAACTACCTTACGCTCTCTTGACCGACCAAGAGCAGAGTTTATAAACTTCCAACATTTCCTCTGATCATTTCCAGCCTCATTCAGACCATCAACATAGTAGTTATCTCTACATATCTTAATGGCTACCTTAATGACCCTGCTCAACCTTTTTAACATGCCATTCAATCTATGACCATTCTTGCATTTACATCTTTTCTTCAGCAAATTTTTCTTGAGTAAAATAAGTTCCTGTAAGTTCTTATTCACCCAAGGAGTCATCCCAAAACAAAGCTGCTTTTTACAACTTGAAACAACTGTGTAATTACTTAATGCATTTCCCATACACGAAACTAAATTTTCTGTTTGATCAGATACATCCAATTTTGAGAAAATAAATGGTATATTATTTTGTAAATATTCTTTGGCTTTCATATAATCACAATGAATTTTTGATTTCTCAATAAAATCATTGACTTGTCTTTTACTACCAATTTTACAGCACAATATATTGTGATCTGAAAGATTACACTCAATCGAATCAACATAAATTTGCTCAGAAAAATTACTAAAAATGTGGTCTATACATGTTTTACTGCTAGGTCTCGTTACCAAGTTATGGACGCTCGAACAGTCAAAGTTCTGAAACATTGCAGATAGATCTACAAAATGTTGACCATGGAACTTGTCCATATTTGAATCACCAACTATTAAAAGCGGATTTTGAGCACAATCATATAAAACTACTTCAAGACTATTTATAAAATCATTAACCGAACATTTCTGCGATCTATAATATGAAATTTAATTTCACAGGATTATGATTTACTTTAAAATTTTCTATAATTATAGATATTATCTCAACAAAGTTTTCAGTTTTACAAATATTTACCGAATATTTTAAATTCTTATTAATAAATAGTGATGTACCACCATAACCATCATTTCTACAGCAGTGTACTTAAGAAAAAAAACCAGGTATCGAGTATAATAGTAAAACATCTCTTTCAAACCATGTTTCTTGTACCGCGATTACATCAGGCAATTTCGGAAAATTAGCAATTAAAGATTTAAATTTATTAAATTTGTTCAAAGAAGAAACGCTTCTGATATTTATACTAATTATATTCATAAAATTTAAATTAATGCCATAAATATAATTTTGAAAATTTGAAAAATTTTGAAAATATTGATTTTTATACATAATGATTTGAAAAAAATAATAATATTTAATACTTTTATATAAAAAACACAAAAAATATACTTCCCTAAGAATGGGATTCATAAGCTGCACCATCATCGTCACTAGAATCATCAGCAGCCTCATTTCTATTTTGTACTAAAGATCTACGTTTCCAATGCTTATTTGTTGTTGCAGTTAATAATAATTCATCTACATCATCTTGACATCTTATAAGTTGAACCTTTGATATATCACTTTTTTTACAATAAACTCTACCGTCACGGACATATACATGTTGATAGCCTATAGCTTTTAGTGATTTAGCATGATTCCATAGATTCAAAGTTTCTTTGCTATGGTAATCATTTACGTAAATTTTGTTTGTTGTTTCTTTTTCTTTCAATTTAGATTTTGATGACATTAGTTTTTCTTTGTTAAATCTAGATGAAAATTTAACCACTACAGTTTTTTTTACATCCGGTTTCTTATCTCTTTTTCCAACAAAATAAGCTTCTTCGACATCACCTTGTCCCAATTCAACACCAATATCTTTCGATAATTCAAAGACAGCATCCTTAGCATTAACTCCATTAGCAACTTCCAGACCACTAATGATACAATAATTTTTTACCAATTTATCATTCACAATTTTCATAGAACTTTTTAGATCTTTTATCTCATTTTTAAGTTTTTTATTTTCTTTTGTAATTTCAGATATTTTTTTCTTGTTTTCGGCTACATCCTTGAATACCTCATCAAACTTTGTTGACATAAATTGTATTGATTCGGTCAGCTGATCTAGTTTCTCTAATTTCTTTAATTGTTTTAATTCTGTTTTTATTGTGTTTAACTCTTTTCTAATATCTCCATCTTCTTCCTTACAAAATTGGCATAAGAACACTGCATTATCATCTTTAACTAGTCTCTCAAACTCTCTTTTAGATAAACCAGAGCATTTAAAATGAAACATTTTTTCACATTTGTCACATTCTATACAATCATCTGATTCTTCTTTAACTTCAACTTCACATTGAACACAAATATTTGTATTACTTTTATTAGCAATACTTCTACGAGCAGCTTTTTTTTTGGCATACTTTAAGTTCTTCCAATACTAGAAACTATGTTTTAAGTGTTGTTAAATTTTTGTCTTTATAGGATAAGTTTTTTAAACTCAATTTGTATTTTATTTTTGTTATATTTAACCACAGATAAAATGTACGTTCAACGCTCAGGGTTGCCAGCTATTTCCGCTTTTTTCTCCTATTCAATATCTGCAACTTTTTTTCAGACACAACAGATATATTCCAGTTATTTAGCAAAAAAAAAAGGTAAAAATGGGGAAAAAAATGGGGGAAAGCATTTTTGCAATTTTTAGGGTACTGGATGTATTTTTTTCGAATAAGTTTGTTCCGCTTTTTTCCTCCCATTCAATATTTATAACTTTGTTTCAGACACATAAGAGATATTCCATTTATTTAGGAAAAAAAAGGTGAAAATGGGGGAAAATGGGGAAAATGGGAATTTTTACGATTTTTAAGGCACTGGGTGCAATTTTGCGGGTAGGGTTGCTCACCTTTTCTTTTCTCCTATTCAATATCTATAACTTTGTTTCAGATACAAAAGAGATATTCCGTACGGTTACCGAGTTATAACCGTGTTAAAATATACAAAATGTGATAAAAAACCAGCTTAAGCAAAAAAATTCGTAATGGAAGCCAACTTGACAAAACTAATGATGCAGAAGTTCTTATTTTTAAGGCTACTTTCAGTTTCAATTCTCAAAATTGAATCCCAAGTCAATGAGCTGAAAAATTTTGTACCGTGTAATGAATCTCTGAGTTGATTTTGCGATGCCCGTCCGTCCGTCTGTCTGTCTGTATATCCAAGTAAACTTTTTAATCAAACTAAAGGTTGGAAGTATGCATATATTTTGATGATATTTAATCAGCTATACGATGATACGATGAACATTACTGAATTTGGTTAAAATTAGCTCATGTTCAGAGATTGACTTAAATTGCATTAAAATCCAAATTATCATATAGATCTCGGTCAAATTGAGTTTGTGTATGTTTAATATATCTAGTAATCAGTAGTCCAACAATAAACGATATAGAACAATTCTTAGTCATAGCCACACATATAAAGCCGATTTCCGATCTTTAAAAGAAAAAAAATATTTTAGAAATTTTTCTCAGGGTTTGTATATGTTTTTGCAAAAAATAAGTGACCTTTTGATACATGGTCAATAATGCTCCAGTTTTTACCTAGTCCCCATATAAATACAGAATCCAATATTAACTTTTTCATGTCCGAAGGCCAAAAAATTAATAATAATATCACTCAAATTTAGTTTATGCTTATTTAAAATATCTAATAGTTGTACCTAAGATATAGAGTCACAATATACATGGTACTGGTTATAGTATATTCGGTCCAAACCGACTGTATATCTCTTAATTGTTTTAGTTTATAGTTATACCCCATAACACTATGTGGTTTGGGTATAATGACTTTGTGCTGCTATTTGTAACTACCAAAAATATTTGACCTAGACCCATCTTGTATTATATCGAGCGAATCAGAATCACTATCTGATTCCATTTAATGATGTCCGTCCGTCCGTCCGTCTGTGTGTCCATGTAAAGTTTGTAATCAAACTGCAGGTCGCAAATATGAATATATTTTGATGAAATTTGACATATAAGATTCTATCCGTTATAGGATGAACGCTGTTGAAACTGGTGAGAATTGGTTCATGTTCAGACCTAGCCCCCATACAAATGACCCCTATGAAATCGACTTAAATTGCCATAAGATCCAAATTATCATTTAATCTTAGTCAAATTGGGTTTGTATGTGTTTATTACATCCATTAATTAGTAGTCCAAAAATGATCCCTATTGGACAACTCTTAGTCATATGCCTTATACAGAGCTGCTATCCGATCTTCACTTAAATCTATCAAAAAACAAAAATATTGCACTGAGTCTTCTCAAATTTTGTTTGTATATATTTTTGCAAAATACAAAAGACTTTACCAAACATGGTCAGGATCGGTCCATTTTCGGGCCTGGGCCCCATATAGATATATCATCCGATATGAACTTTTTCATATCTGCAGCCAAAAAAATTAATTAAAATCCCACCCAAATTTGGTTTATGCTTATTTTCTATATTAAGTTAGTTGGGCCTGAGAGATAGGGTATAGGGTATCATTTTCTATATATATAATTTTCTTACTTGTTTTTTTTTCAAATATTTTGTGGCTGCGGATATCCAGAATATATACTTCGACGACCTGAAGTATCATATGTAGTATTTGTACATGTATTTAAAAAAACATGACCATTCATTTTTGTTCAGACCATAACTTAGCAACGAATTTTTTTTTTTTTTTTTTGTTGTTAATTAAAAATTTCAATGAGTAACATTTTATTGCCTTTTATGGAAAAACAGGGAATTGTGCGGGACTAATGTTAGACTTGGTATTAGGATTCAAGTCATAAACTGGACATATCTGAAATTAATTTCATTTTGTATTCAGGAGTTCATTAGCTTAAATCTGATATGTCGATTTTCCTAGGGTCATCAGTCCTGAAATAATGATCATTGAAACTGCCGATCAAGCTTCGTATCAAGATAATCTATACGAAATGTTTTGATACAAAATGATTAACATATTAATTAGTTTAGCCTTTGGAAGATTATGGATTTCCTGCGGTTGTTCGCTATTCTGAGGATCGTAAAAAATAACAAAAACGTGTCGTGTAACCGGTGTATGAATTATAAATGTTATCGGTGTCCTAGTTTGAAAACATCGAAAGTTCTTAACTCTGTCAATTTCTACATTGGTTAATCATATGCATATATTTAAATATATGTCGGAAGAGATATATCTTGAAATCTGTTTAGACAATTGCTGTCCATCTTCATAAACTTCACCATATTGAATTCCACCAAAAATAAAAGGCCGATCAAAATGCTGCTTACATAATCAACATAAATCTAGCTCAAATGATAATCAATTGATATTTTTGAACTCCAGTCCATATTTAACCTGAATGATATATTTATTTTGCTTATGGCATTTAACGATCTTCCCTAATAAATTTTGAGCGTTATATTTCTTAGTTTTTATACCATATACTACAATGTGGTCGGTAAAATGACTTTGTGCTGCTGTTTGTAACAACCAAAAATATTTGAATTAGACCCAACTTTTATTATACCTATCAACTGAGAATCACTTCCTGAGTCGATATAGCGATGTCCGTCCGTCCATCCGTCCATCCGTCTGTGTGTCCATGTAAACCTTTTTATCAAACTATAGGTCGCTAATGTAAATATATTTTGATGAAATTTGGCATATACTCTATTGAAATTGGTGAGAATCGGTGCATCTTCAGACATAGTCCCCATACAATGACACCTATAAAATCGACTTAAATTGCCATATGATCCAAATAAGTCTCCGGGATCGGATGGTGTACCAGCACTGGTACTGAAACAGTGCTCTTCGGTGCTAGCCAGTCCATTGGCCAACCTTTTCAGCCTTTCGTACCGTGCGGGAGTCTTTCCCTCCTCCTGTAATGTTGCTAATATCCAGCCAATCCCTAAAAAGGTTGCTGTTAATAACCCTGAAAATTACCGTCCAATTGCAATCTGCTCTGCACTCTCAAAGGTGATGGAGAGCATGATCAATTTCCATCTTTTGAACTACCTAGAGGCCAACTCACTTATTAATAATCGTCAGTATGGCTTTCGTAGAAATCGTTCCATGGGAGACCTGTTAGCTCTACTTTCTGAGCGCTGGAGTCGATCCATTTGCAATTCTGGCGAAAGTATAGTGGTTGCTCTAGATATTTCCAAGGCATTCGATAGAGTGTGGCACGGTGCACTGATATCTAAGCTTATTGCAGTTGGGGTCGGTAATAACTTCTCTCGATTTATATCGAGTTTAATCAGAGATCGAATAATAGGTGTTGTTATTGATGGGGTCTCATCCAATGAGTTTCAGCT
This sequence comes from Cordilura impudica, assembly GCA_963682025.1. Classification (NCBI taxonomy): domain Eukaryota; kingdom Metazoa; phylum Arthropoda; class Insecta; order Diptera; family Scathophagidae; genus Cordilura; species Cordilura impudica. The sequence goes on along the minus strand of OY821518.1, from coordinate 61,382,563 downwards.
TAATTCAGGGGTACCCCAAGGTTCCGTTCTTTCTCCTTCTCTTTTCCTTATCTTTCCGAACGACCATCTTGGTCAAACTTCTAACTCTATATACTCTTTCGCAGAAGAGAGCAGCATTTGTCAATCATTTTCCTTTAACTGTAGGCCAAGCCTCTTGGTGGTTGGGGGCAAAAGGCGGACAATGAATGACACACTCAATCAAGACCTGTTAACAATCTCCGAGTTATGTAAAGCGAATAGGGTTGATTTTAATGCGCTGAAGACACAATGTTGTATGTTGACCCATAGGGCCGTGGATTCAACAATGTCATCTGTATATATGGGTGGTATAAATATTGAGGAGTCGGATACTCTCGATGTTCTAGGCATGAGAATTCAATGTGATGTTCGTTGGAACAATCATGTTTTTCAAGTGTCGAAAGAAGCATTCAAGGGTCTTGGTTTTCTAAAACGGTGCAAAAATTACTTCACTCCTTCTCATCTCCTTAAAATCTATACCACTTACATCCGACCGAAAATGGAATACAACTCCCATATATGGGAAGGAGCTTCAAAGCCTATTTTGGAGCTACTGAACCGCGTGCAAAGGAGGGCGTTGATGCTCATTAATGACAGTAGGGTGTCCAATTCTATTGAGTCATTGGAACATCGTCGGAATGTGGGTTGTGTATCACTGTTCTATAGATACTACCATTGGAAATGTTCTTCTGAGATTAGCGAACTTATTCCAAGTGCTCGAGTTTCGGTTCGCTCTACAAGCTTCTCTAGTAGATCACATCCGTTTGTAGTTTATTGTCCAGTTGAACGCACAACGCATTACAGAGAGAATTCGTTTATCAGTCGAACTAGTCATACGTGGAATAAACTCCCCGCAGAGGTCTTTACTGACAGTTATAATCTAATATAATTTAAGTCAAATATCCTCCTTCCCATAACCTATTTTCCTGAAATCATCACAATGCACTGCATCCGTAGGTGGCATCACCTGAGTGTTGGTTAATAAATAAAAAAAAAAAATTATTATTTAGATGTTGGTGAAATTGGGTTTGTGTATGTTTATTACACCCATTAATCAGTATTCCAAAAAGAAACCCTACATATAGAGCTACTTCCCGATCTTCACTTAAATCTATCAAAACACAAAACTATTCCACAGCTTTTTCACAAATTTAATTTTATACATCCTTTGGGAAGCCAAATATGTTCTTGTTCTTGTTTCTTATGTTCTGAAGTTTTCTGAAAAAAATTTTTGTTTGCTCTAGCTGTTTGGCTGTCACATGCTATATATTCCGCTGTCTGTCAAATACTTCGCTCACCAAAAGTGTTACTCACATTGAAATATCCATACAGTCCTTATTCATGTATATAGATCCGTTTCCTACTTATAGATATCTTTTAAATCACTGTGATCATATCACTGCCAACATATTCCCACATCGCCTTTTTGACCCAGTGTCATATTATGTTGAATCCAAATTGAACCAATATTTTTGATGATCAAATGTTCAGGCTATATTTCATATATGTTAGTATAAATATAGTCTTGGAACGGCTCAATTCCATGACAAGTCAAATGTCATTTCATGATCAACATGGAACGCGTCCTTATATTTAAATTACAATTTAAATTTAACAAAATATTTTTTTTATAGTTTTAGAATAGAAAATTCATTTCTACCCATAAATCCCTTTTATAATGGTAAAAACCCGTGTTCGCTGACTACACTGTGCGCCTTAGTCATTACAAAGAAAAAGTCGTTGTATTTAACAGTATTGAGAAAAGGAGTTTTTACGATTGTTCAACCATGTGGATGTAGTACTTTAACTTCTAACTGCCACTGCTAGCTAAACTGAAATAACACAACAAAATGCCTTGTCTGCATACTAATGTATTCAAGATGCTGCCATCCATCTAAAGGAATTAAACAATTTAACTAACGAAATGCCAATAAGACGAGGAGAAAAAACGCGTGTTCTATTCAACATAGAAGAGAATTTAATTAAGTACATTTTATTTTCTGTTTGCTTTTTTTTTTTTGTTTTTCTGTTGGGTTTCACTGTTGTTTTTAAAGCTTTTAATCTAAAAGGCTTTCCGAGAATAAAAGGATTTATTATGGAAAAATTCAAAGGACTTGGAATTAAAAGGTTTATTTATTTGTTATTGAAAAGTTTGAAGGGATACAAAAGTTTAAACAAAATTTGTTAGAACAAATACATACTTATATAAATTATAGTATTTAGGGAATATGCATCAGCTTGTATATTTGGGAGAAGGGTAAAAAATGTTTAATTGGAGTGGTTAGACTTTGAGTAGGAGTAAGAGTACTTCAGGAAAGGTCAAAAAGTTACAGTTTCCATAAACTTTTGTTTGGTGTTATATATATGTACATATAATACATAATACATGGTTGAGGTGCCAAACGTTTTGCAATTGGAGGTATATACACATTTATATATGAATAAGTATATATTTATGTATTGTGGGTAATTTATTAATTTATCCTGTGTTTTAAGGGGGATTTTATGAAAAATTGTTTACTGAAAATTACTTAAGCTACATTTGTTGTGCTATAAACTATGCTCACAATGTATGGCTTTTAAAATTATTTGCATTAACTAAAAAACGAAGAAGTTTACAATGATGGCCTTAAAACATTTTTTTTACCTAATTAACATTGAATCTTTTCTTGGCTTTAACAATAAGCTGAAAAATTTAATTGGCTAAAAATCTTCTTAAACCTTATACATATAGGGTTATAAAATCGAGTATACTTTAAATGAAAGGAATACCCAAGTGTAAAAAAATGGCCCGAACGTAATTTAATTGCTTGATTGCCATCTTGTATTGCTCAAATTATGTTCAGGAATAACAGAAATTCCAGAATACTCGGAAAATCATATTAAAAAATCATATTTTGTGATGGGATCACTAAAAATAATTTGTGAAAAATTTATTTACTCCGATAGGTCCATGCAATCGTTATTTATTTGACCTAGAGCCTTCTTCACTTTAGGTCAAGGCAAGATAGGTGAAAGAAAGACCATTAAACAAGTTTAAAAAAAATAGATAAATGAATTCCGTAGCTTACAGTAGTGGATGGACAATATAATCCAATTACCAATATTATTATTAGCTCTGATTTCACACTAGCCTCCAATACAAAAAAAAATAATTTTTTTCGTCGGTTTAGAATTTTCCATTTACCAAAAGAATAATATTGTGTCCATGATATTAATAACAAATAGACTAAAAACGATACATGATATTTATTTTTTTCTGCAAATTTGTTACGTTCAATTATTTGATTTTTTTCTGCAAATTTGTTACGTTCAATTATTTGATTTGCACATGATACCCCCCCCCCCCACGAGTGTGCAGTAGGGCGGTTCATAAAATAATAAATTGGATTTTTTAATGGGCCAACCGGAATTTATATTAACTACCGTGAAAAAATAACACATAATTTTTTTCAAAATTTTTAAGAAAGATTTAGGGGTCGCTACCGGATCCAAAACATTGGAATTTTTGATAAAAATCGTCGCCTCTATTCCTTTTATCATATGTATGTATAAAAAAAATATATATATATTTATATATTTTTATGATTACTTTTATTGAATGATATTTGTAAAACAGAACGTATAAAATTTTTTTCTGAATCGTTTTTTGAAACGATTTAGCAACTCTTGTCCGTCCGTCCGTCTGTTCTTACAGGAAACTTGATGAAAATTTTAAAATATTGAATGCTAAGATATCTGTTTACATTTGTCTTTTAATTTAAGAAAATTATTAAAAAAAGATTTTATCTCATCTGTAATATATTTCACTTGTTTTAAAACAAAAAGATCAGAAATTCCCGATTGAAACTTTTTCCGATTAATTTTGCTCCAGGCCAACTTAAATTTTTTTAAAGATCAATGTTTCAGGCCCGGTGGAAGTACCAAGTGCCTGGCGAAACACAGCTTCAAGCATTATTTCCAGAATGTGATGACGACATGCCAGCCAAACATATCTTTATTCATCTTTTGTCCTAACAAAAAGCATGCACCATTTCTTCTTCCAGTATTTGTTGCAGTTGTGCCAAAGCTCATGCATTTGATTTTTTCGTCTAGGTTCCATTCTAGTAAGGTGTCAAAAACTGCCGACGCAGCTGCAACACCTGTTCCAGCAGATAATTTTGGGACTGCAAGCAGCTTATCAATTCCCATTCCAGATACCAGGATTGGAAGACGTTAAACGATTTTATTTCCGCTGATATCTTCTAACATTTTTCCATCCCAGTGAATTGTGAATGGAACGTCAGGGTTAAACTTACTTTTTAATGACTCGGCCATGATTTCTCGGAAGTCAATTCGCTGTCGACGAATAGAAGAAGTGCTTATATTATAGTTTGAAGGAGCGCCACCAATGTGTTTAACTGTTTCTGTCGAAACTAAAGCTGCCTTTCGGTTACTTAGCTTTGCAACGTCAAGACTCACAGCTAAATTTTCATTTAAAATTTTCTTTCTGCCTCTGCATATCTTTTTCTTTTCCGCTGGTTCAGAAGCTAAGACATCGTTTGCAGTTGAAGAGCAAGAGCCTCTTATGGTTAATTTGACATATATTTTGTAGTAAAAAAATACACTTAATACCTCTTTTTTTGTAGTAAGTTTGTTCTTGCATATCTGTGGTGATACCTGTCCGGCTTATCGGACATGTTCTATTGCGCGTAGCCGATGCTGTTGAACTTGAAGCCATTATAAAAAATTATCCACAAGCTGGTCTAATAAAGTAGAAATATATATTGTTACACTATTTTATATATTGTTTTAAATATATGTTTTTTTATAACTCACCAGCTTGGGATTAAAAGCAATTGTAAGATTCGTTAAACCAACTTATTCGTGTCACCGATTTAAAAGATATTATATATATAATGTACATATTTAAACTTATTACAATGCACATAACATAATACTTATTTCACAACACTCCATTAGAAAACGATTTTATCGAACAGCGTACAATATTTTAATGGTAAACTATAACCGTGTATAAACAAAATGTTTGAAGACACAATCACTATTTGTAACGATCCACGTGCTGCAGCGTGTGGAAGCTGCGTATACTTATTTAACATTAAAAAACAAACCGTAACGGAAAATTGCATGCTTGATGTAGTAGTCAAATAAAAAACTTTTGATATTGGTTTTAAATGTTGAATTATTAAATATAGAGTATATTTTTATATCAAATTTGGTTTTTAAAAAAAGAACATTACAAACAATTTCGTGACAAGGGTTAAAAACAGCTATTAATGGTCTGGGATCTAAAATATTTACTACTTGGGGAAATTATATGGGGCTGTTTCTTGCGTGATCTTGAATAAAATTATTATTTTAAAATTTATTGTATAAAAATTATATATTTTCTTAAATTTGAATTTAAATTTACAAACGGAAGGACGGACGGACAAAAGTTTCTAAATCGTCTCAGAAAAAGATTCTGAAAACTAATTATGCTCTATTTATTTAAAATGCCTTATGCAATAACTGTGTACATAATTTGTTTTGTTTTATTATTTTTAAGACACGCACACATGGAATAAATTTTAAAGACAGCAATTTATCTCAAAACCACTGAATTTTGGGGTCTGGTAACGACCCCTAAACATTGATGAAAAAAATTTAAAAAAAATCATGTGCTATTTTTTCACTGTGCTTAATATATATTCGGGTTGGCCGACAAAAAAATCGACAAAACAAAAAAAAGTGTCAAATATGAACCAGCCTAGTGTGCAGTATTTCATTCTATTTATAAAAACTAGCAGATTCCAGCGCTCGAAATTCGAGTGCAACTTCTAGGCAGCTTTATTTTTCAATTTAGTCAATTCACAAACCAACACTTTTTTGGTTTATTATTATTGTGAATGAAGAAAACAAACCCATTAACAAATTTAATAAAACACACATAGCATATGTGTAATTTTATGTATGTGTTAGTAGCAAATTTAAATGCAATTTACGCAAAAGAAAGAAACAAAATTATAAATCTGTAAATCTGCTGATCAGCTCAAAAGAAATACCTTTCAAATAATGTACATTTGGTCAAAATCGGGATAAAATCGTAGAACAAAACATCGGTAACAAGAAATCGCCTAGCCTATTAATGTTATATATTTAAAAAAAAAAATGTATCCATAAAACGTATATATTCTTGGTCCTTATAACAAGAGGAGTTGATATGGCGATGTCCGTCTATCCGGCTTTCCATTTGTGGAAATCAAAATCTCGCTCTCAGTAGGTCAGCTGTGTTGCTTTTTTGGTGAAAATGATTCACTGTTATCCTTAGGTAGTTTCTGTTAAAAAAATCGGTTCAACAAGTCCCGAGATTTCAATAAAAATGTAAAAAACGCTTAAAAAATTAGATTTTTTCTATATTGTTCTTGTTATTTGTTGTCATTCTAAATTTTCTTTACCGTATGAGATAGCTGTTGTTGTTCCTGTTGTTACGGTAGTTGTTTTGGCAGGATGCTTGGTTATACCGCACGTGTCAAGAGGTCTAAGTCGTAATGCTTAAAGCCGGCTTTGTTCCGCTGCTGGCGTCAAAAAAAAAGTGTATTTAAATTAAAGCATTGAAATATATAATACATATACTGCAAATAAAAACAAGTAAGAAAAATATAGTCGGTCTAGACCGACTATATGATAGGCTCAACTAACTGGACATGGAAAATAAGCATAAAAGAAATTTGAGTGGGATTTTTATAAATTTTTTTGGCTGCGGATATGAAAAAGTTCATATCGGATGCAATATCTTTATGGGGACTAGGCCCAAAAATGGACCGATCCTGACTATGTTTGGTAAAGTCTCTTGTATTTTGCAAAAATATATACAAACAAAAGTTGAGAAGAATCAGTGCAATATTTTTACCCTATACCACTATTTATTTATTTATTTTTATTTATTTATTTATTCAGTCTATGGAATCATCCTTACAGACTACTTAAAGTATATGTACATTTATATTATAATATATATATATAATTAAACATTTAACAAAATTGATATATAACATTTATTTAATTCAGTTGATTTAATGCATTTAAGTGTAATATAATATCTCGTCTCACAATAGCCAAACTTTTATTAAAATCAATAAACTGATACAGCATATTAAACTCATCACAAATTCTACATAGTGGATTAAAATTATCATAGTTTGGACAATAATATTTGATAGTTAGAAAGTTATAATTTCTTGACGATCGAAAAGGAATATTTATATATATTTTGTTGATAAGAAATTCAGATTTAATACTACCATTTAACAGTTTTAACAGGAAAGTAACATTTAGCATATGTCTGCGACTTTTCAATGTAGGAAGCTTAATTAGAGCCAGACGATTTTCATAAGATGGCAACCTCATATTAGGATCCCAGCCCAAACCACGAAGACAATATAACAAAAATTGTTTTTGAACTGCTTCAATTTTATTCGACTACAGACCCATATTCGAGTATTGGTCTTACCAAGGTAGTAAACAATTGTTTTGTCGTATACGGATCCGAAAACTCTTTAGCCCACCGTTTTATGAATCCAAGTACACCAGTAGCTTTATTTATTGTTAGCGAAATATGACTTCTAAAGTCAAATTTTTTATCCAGAAGTACGCCAAGGTCGTTGAATGAATGCACTAAATCAAGCACAGCATTATTCATGATATACCGACCATTAATTGGAATTGATCTTGTAAAAATCATATATTTGCATTTTTTGACATTTATGTCCATGTGATTCATATTACACCAAGTAGTTGAAAGATCAATATCATTCTGTAAAAGTGATTGTTGATCAAGATTGTTGAGGGTAAAAATTAACTTTACATCGTCTGCATACATTAATGTAGTTGAGTGTTTAATTACAGAAGGAAGTTCATTTATAAATAGTGTAAATAAAAGAGGTCCCAAGTGACTACCTTGAGGTACACCAGATAATAATTTTATGTTGTTGGAATACGAGTTACGAAACTTAATAAATTGTGTTCTATCTTTTAAATATGATCCAATCCATTTTATTAGCATTATACCAAAGCCCATACGGTCAAGCTTAAACAACAATAGATCATGATTTACTTTATCGAATGCCTTGCTAAAATCATTATAAATAACATCTGTTTGTTTCGTATTAATAAAAACAATCATTTACCAAAGTTGTAGGCTCAAAAAGATTTGTTATTGCAGAGCGTGATTTGCAGAATCCATGTTGCGTTGGAGATATGATAGAGGACACATGATGCGACAACGTGTCATATATAAATTTTTCAAATAGTTTTGGAATAGCACTTTATTTAGCAATACCTCTATAATTCGAAATACCAGCTTTAGATCCAGACTTAAAGAAGGGAATAATAAAGGATTCTTTCAAAATGGGAGGAAAGTAACCCAATTTAAGGGATATATTAAACATATAAGTCAAAGGAATATACAATAAAAGTGCGCAGCGCTTTAAAATGCAACTAGGAACACCGTCAGGACCAGCAGCATACGACATTTTTAATTTTGTCAGGGCATTCAGAACTGTATGTTGATTGATGGATGGTATATTAATAATTGAAGATTCCGATATTATGTATGGATACAGATTATTAAATACTGTCGTTTGAATAAGTTGATGCAAAAAAGTCTGCAAACATATTACTTATGGAGTTATCATCTGAAGATTCTAAATCACCGTACTTCATAACCGAAGGAAAGTCTGCAGTATGTCTTTTAGAATTAATAAATTTATAAAATGATTTTGGATTATTTTTTAGATTATTCCTTACTTTAATTAAATCGTTATTATAGGCCAATTGATTAGCAATAATAAATTCCGATCTTGATAACGAGTAGTTCATATAATCTATCAATGTTCCATATTTTCTATAATTTTTGTACATTTTGTTTTTCTTATTTTTAAGTTGAGATAGATGTTTTGTATTCCAAGGAGGACCATTCGATTTAGGAGGTAACATTTTAGGTACAAATGCCGAGAAACATTCAAAGAGGTGATGATAAAATGTATGCAAACACAAGTCCAAGTTATCATTGCAACGAGATACCACATTTATCCAGTCAATTTGGAATAGATGGAGTTGTAAATATTGGTAATTAGTTTTATTAAAGCAAAAGATTTTATCGCTGTGAGTTAACTTTTTTTTTATGAAGAGGATAGGAACAAAAGCAAGATATCTCAAGTGTTGGATGGTATATATCTTCCGGATTAGAAATAGGGCTATGTCGCAATATTGAAAAGTCATTAGGTTCATTAACGAAAATAAAGTCCAACAGTCTACCAAATGCATTTGTGATGGAGTTGACTTGGAAAAGACAATTTTCCAATAAGCCATGAATAAATGCAGCTGAAGAGTCGGAATAATGAGATGGAACTAAATAATTGGTATCAGGATCAGCTTTCCAGGATGTAGACGGCATGTTAAAACCTCCAATTAACATTAATAAATCAGATGGTTTTATATAATTTTGGATTAAATCAACAGCTTTCAGATGATCCTCATAAACAGAAAGCGGAGAGTTAGGCGTAATGTATGAGCAAATAATGTATATGGACCTGTTATTAATTTTAGCTAAAACACATATAATCTCAATATGTAAAAAATCGTTTAAGATAATTTTTTCAGACGAAAATTCGTTTAGTATAGCAACCAATACGCCGCCACCAGACTTTTTTATTACATTATTGCACTGATTATTAATTTTATCAGATTCAATTCTTTCACAACTTTCTCTATCTTTTCTGAAAATTTGATATTTAGGGCAAACAATCTCAGAGTTATTAACTTTTTTACTGAGCCAGGTCTCCGTAAATATAATAATATGATTATTGAAGCCAAAGCTATTACAATAAATTGACGAAAGTTTTGAATTCGTACCTCTAACGTTTTGATACAAGATGTATATCAGTTTTTTGGATTTTGATAAGCGGATTTGGGAAGCCGAGCATTATCTTCTTCTCTATATATAAATTCACATATTAATGCGTTTTTAGGCCAAAAACTGGCATCTACGATTTGTTGAAATAGGTATTCAGGAACAATTATTTTAAATGATGTTCTCTTTCTGGAATTCATTTTGTAAACACTAATATCCTCAATAATACAGTTTTCAATTTTAGAGATCACATAAAATTTCATCTCATCAGCTTTCGTATCATGTGCGAAACGTGTAGCAAATATAGTTTTCTTCGGAGGAATTGTTCGCAACCTAGGAGTGGGTATTGATTCAATACCAGTTGTAGGCACTATATTTGAAGTACCAGATGTTGAAGCAGATGGGATTGGTGATGCAGCATCAAAATTAATCAATCGACCAGCGTTCTCAGGATTATAAAGTAAATTATTAGCCGTAGCAGTTCTAGGCTTTGAAGAAATATTTGGAGCAATAATGTTCAGAGCATGCTGAGTACTATGGTTATTAGCATTTGCTGTAATCGGAAATGCTGCAGTTTCATTTAATATTGGAGTAGGTTTATTAATTAAAAATTGAACGTTGTTTGAATGAGAAACGGCAGGATCAATACCTGTAATATTTTGAAAAGGATTTGATAAATATAAAGCAGATGCAGTAGCAGTAGTACCATATTGCACCCAAACTATGTGGTTTGGCTATAATGACTTTGTGCTGCTGTTTGTAACTACCAAAAATATTTGACCTGGACCCATCTTTTATTATACCGATAAGATCAGAATCACTTTCTGAGTCGTTTCAGCTATGTCCGTCCGTCTGTGTCGTAAATATGAATATATTTTGCTGAAATTTGGTACATAAGCCTTTCTCGGCCATGGGATGAACGCTATTGAAATTGGTGGAAATTGGTCCATGTTCAGACCTAGTCCCCATACAAATGCCCCCTATGAAATCGACATAAATTGCCATAAGATCCAAATTATCGCATAGATCTTAGTCAAATTGGGTTTGTATGTGTTTATTGTATCCACCAATCGGTAGTCCAAAAAAAATCCCTACAGGAATATTCTAAGTCATAGGCCCCATATAGAGCTGCTTCCCGATCTTCGTTTAAATCTATCAAAAAACAAGTAAGAAAATTATAGTCGGTCTAGACCGACTATACGATACCCTATACCATGCGTTAAGAGACCCTATCTCTCAGGCCCAACTAACTGGATATAGAAAATAAGCATAAACCAAATTTGAGTGGGATTTTTATTAATTTTTTCGGCTGCAGATATGAAAAAGTTCATATCGAATGCTATATCTATATGGACACTAGGCCCAAAAATGGACCGATCCTGACCATGTTTGGTAAAGTCTCTTGTATTTTGCAAAAATATATACAAACAAAATTTGGGAAGAATCAGTGCAATATTTTTGTTTTTTGATAGATTTAAGTGAAGATCGGGAAGCAGCTCTATATAGGGCCTATGACTAAGAGTTGAACAATAGGGATCTTTTTTAGGACTACTGATTAATGGATGTAATATATACATACAAACCCAATTTGACTAAGATTTGTATGATAATTTGGATCTTATGGCAATATATGTTGATTTCATAGGGGTCATTTGCATGGGGGTTAGGTCTCAACATGGACCGATTCTCACCAATTTCAATAGCGTTCATTCCATGGCTGATAAAAGCTCAAATACCAAATTTCGTCAAAATATATTCATATTTGCGACCTGCAGTTTGATTACAAGGTTTACATGGACACACAGACGGACGGACGGACGGACGGACATTGTTAAATCAACTCAGAAAGTGATTCTGATTCGATCGGTATAATTAAAGATGGGTCTAGGTCATATATTTTTGGTTGTTACAAACAGCATCACAAAGTCATTATACCAAAACCACATAGTGGTATAAGGTATAAAAACCCATAGCTTCTCGGACAAATATACCAGAAATAAAGTTCCGATCAGGCTCATTTTTGGCACACATTATTTCTTTTTCATACGCTATGTCCTTACCAGTTTTCATCAAAATCGGAGAAGAATTAGGAATACCTCCCACACAAAGTCAAACTTCCGCCTAAAAATCGCTGGATCGAAATACATTTTAGACCCCTAGTTTCTTCAGCAAAGTTTCTCAGTATGACCCCTAGTTTACTTTCCGCATATACGATTTTTCGGTTTTTTCGGTCCCATACAAATCGACCCGCTTTAGTCTGTATGTCCATGTAAACTTTGTAATCAAACTACAAGTCGCAAATATCATTACGTTTTGATGAAATTTGGTAAATAAGCTTTCATTGGCCATGAGATGGTTGCTGTTGAAATTGGTGAAATTCGGTCCATGTTCAGACCAAGTCCCCATACAAGTGACCCCTATGAAATCGACATAAATTGCCATACGATACAAATTATCATATACATCTCAGTCAAATTGGGTTTGTATGTGTTTATTATATCCATTAATCAGTAGTCCAAAAATAATCCATATTTGACAATTCTTAGTCATAGCCCCATTATAAAGCTGCTTCCCCATCTCCACAAAAATCTTTAAAAAAAAAAAAACAAAAATATTGCACAGATTTTTCTCAAGTTTGGTTTGTGTATATTTTTTTCATAATATAAGTGATTTTACTAAATATGGTCAGGATCGGTCCATTTTTCAATCTAGTCCCCATATAAATATAGCATCCGATATGAACTTTTTCATAACTGCCGCCAAAGAAATTGATAACAATGGCACTCAAATTTGGTTTATGCTTATTTTCTATATCCAATTAATTGGGCCGAAGACCATGGTATAGGTATAGTCGGTCTAGATAATTTTCTTACTTGTTTTTTTTTTTTTTTTGATAGATTTAAGTGAAGATCAGGAAGCAGCTCTACATGGGGAAGTTCCGAATTAGGAAGTTTATGTTTATTGGAAAAATGATTTCCGATTATTGTATGTTAGAGCGCCTCACTCTGTATTGACAGAAAAAAAGTAAAAAAGTGGCCCGCTAGAAATTTGCCTTGATTTGTTTTATAATGACGCCCAAATTATTTCTGGTCTAGCGTTAACTCCTTGTGAGCTGAACCGTTTTTAAAAAAGATATATCTTTTAGTTTTTGGAAAATATTTTTATCTTTCCAGGTCAACATATCCAATATGGGTAACAAAAGGTTTTAGCAAGATGCGTTCAGTTGTACTAACTGTTGTGGTGTTCAACAAAATATGTAATTTTTGATGCGTTTTGTATGGAAAAGAGTTAAAGGGGGAAAGTCTTTAAAACTTTTTTCTGAATGTACTATAGGTCGGGAGTGTTGTGTCAAAATTTCAAGTAAATTGGAAAAAAACTAACGAAGATACAGCGTTTCAGACGACCTTTGAACGCGTCTTGAAAAAGCTTATCATGTGATGCCCATATTGGATATGTTTACCGGGAAAAAACGGAAATATCTTCTAGGGGGCAGTTTGTTCACTTTTTTTTTGTGGGAGATTCAGAGCTTCGTCGCCAATTTTATCTGCTTTTTTATTTCCTTTTATGGTTGAATGATTGTCTGAACGCACAAAATTATTAAAAATACTGGTAAAAAAAACCAATTAACTATTAATTTATCTGGTATTGGAGCTTAGATATTGAGTGTACCTGTATTAAAATGGTAACCGTAACGAATATTTGATATAATATTGAGTTTAAAATTTTGGTGAATGAAATAAGAATTTCGGCAAAACAGAACTTAGCATTATAATTTGTTTCTGACTCGACTAACTAACTTATATAAAATCTCAGAGCTATCACAATAATAGTGTTCAAGATATATTATGATAAATATTTGCTTTAAAAGGGAGCTGCAATGCCCACTAATCTTATCGAGACAAAAATATCAAAAAGAGGGAGCTCGAACTAATATCTAACATTAATTCCTTCTATGACTCCAGAGTGCATTTGATAAAAAGTTCTAGTTTAAAGGTTTGATAGCGGTATCGTAAAAAAATATATATATATATATATATATAAATATATAAATATTTTAATTCAGAACATATTTTCTTTCAAAACGAAAATCGTTTTTTTACAATTCTAAGTATATAAAGTATACTTTATGATAAAAGTGTACCATCGGATTTCCCTTTAGGCCTCATGTAACAAAACATGTTTTTTTTTCTCACCTACTCCTTCTTCTTGGCAGTTGCCATCCATCCCCTCTATACCATATGTATGTTTATATTTATGCATTTGTTTATTTTCAATATATCTACCATGTACCCCACCCCCAATTTAGTAGTTGTATCATTTCCACCATAAAGTGAAAAAAAAATGTTTTCCAATTCGTTACACTTGGTTTCAAAAAGCCAATGAAACATTACCATGTTTCGCACGCCACAGGCCATAAACGTAATAAGTCACACCAGAGAGAGTCCTCAGACAGTAAAATTCAACTTCATACTTTTGTTCTGCTATGTTTAAAAGATGATTTTTCTGGTATCAGTTGATATTTTATATACATGATTGCAGTCTCTTTGCTTTAAGTAAATCCCAAGTGAAAATTCAAAACGTTTTTTATATAGACCCTTCCTATTAGATAAAGTCGGTATTTTTTTAACTTTGTACGATATTTAAAAAAATTTTTTTTTTTTGCTTAAACCACAGCTAGTAATTCCAGGAAGAACATAAACAGTTTTCTTCTTAAATGTTTTGCACGCATTTGTTACAAATTAAATTAATTAGTGGCATGGATTTCGAGAAAAGTAAACAAAATTAAAAATAAAATATGTACTTGCTCATTTGAGCATTAACATAAATTGTCAAATTTTATGGTTTTGTTTATGTAATTGACATGAACGAAGCAGAGTTGAGGTTTAAAGAATTCACAAGATGGTGTGATTGTGACAGTTGCACAGAAAACCAAATTTCGTTGGTTAATATATATTTTAGTATGTATAACAAATTTTAAGGGTATTTTTTATGTTGCTCAATTAACAAATAAATTGATTTTTTTCGCTTTAGCTAGAATTACTTTAAAAAAATATTTTCTCTATTAATTTCTCTGAAAAATCTCAGCATTCAAGAACAAAAAATAATAGAAATAATTCTGAGTTATACTGTCTATCAACAACCTGAGAAACTGTTATCGTTAATCGCTAGATGTGTCATAAACATAAAAACAGGCCAACAAACCAACCAACATCATCAATTTCGAAATTAAATTTCTCAAAAAAAAAAAAAAAAAAAAAGAATGAGGAACAAAAATTTCTACAATCATAAAAAAGAACGATAAGTAAGTGGTGCATGTAATATCACAATGCACTCATTATGTGTGGTTTGTCTCAGCACTACCCGACCTAAGAAATAAATCAGAAAATTGGGAAGAAGATATTTTCGTTTTTCAACCTATTTTCAGCATAAAAGACTTTTCCCAGTGACAGTGAATAGATTCGATTCATAGATTATAATAACAGGCGAATGGGGAAATCTTTTTCCATTGACAGTTTTTTTTTTTTAATTGATTAGAGTAAATAATCCGTAATAACGCGTTGATCTTGATGAGAAAAAAAAACTTTATTTTCCGCCTGATGCCAACTTTGTATAGTCTATACCAACCAATATTTGAAACTAGTCTTTTACTATACCAATTGACTCGGAATCACTTTCTGAGTTAGTTTAGTGATGTCCGTCCATCCTTATGTGTGTTGAAGTAAACCTGGTAGTCACACTACAGGTCTCACATATTAATATGTATTTTGATGAAATCGGGTTGGATAGTTTTTATCGGCCATAAGGCAAAAGCTGTTGAAATTGGGAAGATTCGGTGCATAATCAAACCTAGTTCCCATATCCGCTTGGGATCGACTTAAAATGCCACAATATTAGAAACTTTGTGGAGATCTTGTCCATCAGGAACAAATGCCCTAATTATTTATTATAGTTTTTGAGGCACAAGTTCATTTTTATTCTAACTTGACATATTTGGGGGCATTTGTTCATTTTTAAGTTTTTTTTTTTTCATTGTAGTTTATTTATTTTCGTAAACTGCAGAAATATCAGGAATCATTTGTAAATTGAGGTAATCAGTGTAAATAAAATTTATCGTAACTGTGTTCCGCGAGCGCATCGCGCCCGAGTCCGCGCGCCGCTTCCGCACCGGTTTGGCAGCCACACCCGCGCCGCTGAGTTGTCGTTAACTTATCTGTAATCGCGGCAAAACAAATTTTTTGCAGATCATTCCGATATTTTTCATTTTGATGGATAAGAGAAGTTTCAAAAGTACTATGAAAGTTTTGCAAACATTGCAAGATATGCTATGGCTGCGAGCAAAATGATGCTGCCGAAAAGAAAACAGAATTTAAATGCGTTTATTGTAGGAGAAATATTGAGAGCAGTATGCAAGTTTTCATTTGATGAGCCGATGGCCTTAGCAGCTAGTGCTTACTTAATATAATTTTGTAATAATTTATTATTACATAGTTATTAAATAAATAAATAAATAAATAATTTCATTTGTGTAGATATTTGGCAAAAAAAAAAACCATTAAATAAAAATATATGAAAAATTTTGAGGAATGTTTTTTGGGCGTAAGTTCATTTTTTATTTGGTTTTTTGAAAAATTGGGGCATTTGTTAATTTTTTGGGGCTTTTTTTTAAGGTTTTGGGCCTTTTTTCATCGCGAACTTACGCCCCAATTTTTTGGGGCGTTGTTCATGTTTTTTGGGCGCATGTTCATGTTCATTGGGGCCTAAGTACTCAGCGCCCGTTTAGAGACCCTATATCTTAGGCCCAACTAATTGGATATAGAAAATAAGCATAAACAAAATTTGAGTGGCATTGTTATTAATTTTTTTTTTTTAATATGAACAAGTAAGAGTGTTAAATTCGGCTGTGCCGAATGTTTGATACCCTCCACCTCGGTTTGAGTATTGATAATAAATGTAAACAAAATATTGGAAAAATATGCATGCGTTTCCTATATGCATGCGTTTCCGGTTATATGACATAACTTCTCGTTTAATTTAGTTTTTGCTAATTAAATAGCTCGCCTTAACCTCCAAAACCAAATGTCCCAAACATATTAAATAAAATAATTTGTTATCTTTTTTTTCTGAAAAACTTCAAATATTCATCCAAAAAAAAAATTGTGAAAAATAATATATGTATAAATAACATTCTCATCAAATTTCGTTTATTTATGTAACAATTTTTATGTTCGCAATTCTTAAATATCATTTGAGGTTTTCTAAAATTCATTGAATTTAAATTAATGTTTTCTGTAGTGCGAATTCAACGATCCGACAGAATTTCAACGATCCGACAATCGCAAAATATATCCACGGCTATTGTTGTTTGCACAGGGGATTAAGTGATTCACTAAGTACACACATCTTAACGACAGTCGACAAATCTATTTTTCTATTTATTTAAATTGTAAACGAGTGACATCTCTCTTGAAATAAGCGAAAAACACAAAGAAGAATAGAAAAAAAAAGCAAATTACTTCGTGTTTGACAGGATGATTTTATGTTTATGTTTAATATCTCTATTTTTTTTACTAATATTTCTGTTTATTTATTTGAAAATGAAATAATGAATTGAATATGCTATTTAATTTTTTTATTTATATAACTAGCTGTTTTTATCCGGTCTTGCCCGGGATAAAAAGGCCTTTGACTTGAAAAATGGTTCACTATGCTTACCAGGTGCTGAGTACTTAGTCCCCAATTAACAAATTCCTCAATAAAATGAAGTTTCTCCCCAAAAATTTGTATGGGCAGTAAATTCATTTTTTATTTCAATTACAAATTTTTTGATTTTTTAATTTAGAAGTTTTTTATAAGATGCTGCAGCAAAAATGCTTCAAATATAAGCTCCGAATCCGCTTTAAGTTTTTTTTTTTTTTTCATTTTATTTATAAACATCAAATATAACGGAATGGTTTGCAAATTAAAGGAATCAGAACTTTTAAAAATTGAATTACTTCATTCAATAAGTGATCGTCATTGAGCAGAGACGTCAAATTCAAGTTTCAGAAATGAAAGACTAATGCGACGTTTAATATTGTGTTGCAAGCTTTCTTTAAGCAACTGCTTATAGTATATGTGTGGCCTATTTTGATCAACAGGTAATTATTTCACATACGTAGATAAAATTTATCGTACGACATTTCACTAAGCTGTGTTCCGCGAGCGAGTCGCGTCCGCTTCCGCGCGTTTGGCAGCCACACCCGTGCTGCCGCGCAGTTGTTGTCAACTTATTTTAATCGCCAAAATATATTTTTCAGATCATTGCGATATTTTAGCTGAGCTGTGTTCCGCGAGCGCGTCGCGTCCGCATCCGTCGCGTCCGCGCTCCGCGCGCCGCTTCCTCACAGCTGCTACCCGTGCTGCCACTTAGTTCTCGTTAACTTATTTTAATTCCTAAAACATATTTTTAAGAGCATTACGATATTTTAGCTGAGCTGTGTTCCGAGAGCGCGTCGCGTCCGCATCCGTCGCGTCCGCGTTCGCGCGCCGCGCGCCGCTTCCGCGCGTTTGGCAGCCACACCTGTGCTGCCGCGCAGCTGTTGTCAACTTATTTAAATTGTCAAAATATATTTTTCAGATCATTCCGATATTCTAGCTAAGCTGTATTCCCCGTGCGCGTAGCTTCCGCGCAACGAAATGATGCTATTGAAAAGAATACTCATTTTAAATGCATTTATTGTAGGACATATATTGAGAGCAGTATGCAAGTGTTTGCTAAAACAAATATTTAACAAAATTCATTAAATAAAAATATGTAAAAATTTAAGAATGAGTTTGGGGAGTAAGTTCATTTTTCTCTCGATTAAAAAAAATGGGGAATTTGTTCATTTCTTTTGGGTACCTTTTTCAAGTTTGGGGAATTTGTTCACCGTGTAGTTATTTCCGTTCAAATTTGTATGGGGATGAAATATACCACACAACAAAATATGCATTTAATATGAAAATTGGGCGTAAAAGTAGGCGTGGTCGGTAAAAATCATGTGGCGACCTTCCCTGGAATATGTACTAAATTTCGGAGAAAGCCATTGAAAAATAAAAGTTTGTATAGCAATCAAATGAAGAAACAAATAAAAGGAAAAAAATAAGTTTTATATACAAAGAAGTTGGCGCAAAGTAGGCGTGGCCTGTAAGAAGCATGTGGTGACCTTCCCTTTAGTATAGAGATCGCGTGACCAAATTTTAGATATCTTTTGAAAAATAAAAATTTCTATAGTGAACAAATATACCAAAAAAAGAAAATGAATTTTGTATAAAAAGTGGGCGTAAAAGTAGGCGTGGCCGGCAAGAATCATATGGCGACCTCTCTGGAGTACAGAGATCGTGTGTAGCAAATTTGAGATAAATCCGTTAAAAAAAATTGTGTAGCGAACAAATGTACCAAAAACAGAATATGAATTGTATACAAAAAGTGGGCGTAACAGTAGGCGTGACCGGTACGAAGAATATGTCGACTTTCCTGGAGCAGAGAGATCGTGTGTACCGAATTTCAGAGAAATCGGTTGAAAAATAAAAATTTGTATAGCGAACAAAATACCAAAAAACAAAATGAATTGTATACAAAAAGTGGGCGTTAAAGTAGGCGTGGCCGGTACGAAGCATATGGCGACCTTTACTGGAGTACATAGATCGTGTGTACCAAATTTCACAGAATTCCGTTGAAAAATAAAAATTTGTATAGCGAACAAATATACCAAAAAACGGAAAATGAATTGTATATAAAGAGTGGGCGTAAAAGTAGGCGTGGTCGATAAAAAGTACATGGTGACCTTAGCTTTAGTACAGGGATCGTGTGTACCGAATTTCAGAGAAATCTGACGACCTTTCCTGGGGTATAGAGATCGTGTGTACAAAATTTCAGGAAAATCAGTTGAAAAATAAAAATTTGTATAGCGGTCAAACAAACAAACAAACAAATAAACAAACAAACAAACAAACAAACAAACAGAAAATGAATTTTATATATATAGATTAATTAAAGCAAAATATTTTCACTATTTTATGATTTTTATTTATGTATGACGACATTTCAACCTAAAAATTTAAGTTTTTATCGATTGAATAAACAACACAAAAATGGTTGTCGTTTAGATAACAACAACAGCTGACTTTAACAATAGCGAATATCGTTTAAAAATTTTACTGATAATTTTGCTTTTCTTTTTTTTTAACGATTCGACTATCGCTAAAAGAAGTTAGTGAAAAGCTATTAATTTCTCCTGAATGCCAATATTTTTTTTTAATGTAAACACTCTTTAAATGTAAACATATTTGGTGTTTTTCAATTTGTATTTAACGAATAAAATTTATATGTATATTAAAGATGCAATTGATGTCTTCTAAATTTAAAATTATTATTTCCGACGCTTTTATATGATTTTCTGAAATTCAATTAATATTTTCTAATTTATAATTGGATATTTTAATTCCAGTTTTTAGAATTGATATTTTCTTAAATTTGAATGGAAAATTTAAAAAGTGCAATTTTGTATTTGTGTGAATAATAATGCTTTAGTAATTATAAACAATTTTTAAAAATTAGATCTAATCGCAATCAGATAATTTGTAGGTAAAGCAGAATAATAATTCCATATAACTATGTAGAACTGTTTTGAAAGCAAAAAACTCATTGATGAACTCGGTAACTCTATTTTGTAAAGACAACAAAAAGTTAATATGCAAAACTTATGTTCATATTTGTAAAAGAATAATGAAAAAACGTATGAAATAAAAGAGCAGCCCGTGTATACTCTTAACATTGTTCTGTATGATATTTAGTCGAAAATATTGAGATTCATGTTAAAATAGAAATAACTATTGCAAAGTTAATAAGAACAAAAATTGGGGCGCCATCTACTGTGGCATAGTCATGCTGAGCAAAATCAAGTGACACTCTGTTAATGCAAAATAAATGTATTTTCCCCACAACAAAATATTGCAGAATTTTATGTAAAAAAAATAATATACCGATTTATTTCTAAAATGCAGTTATTATGGATATACATATAGAGAATAAATGTATATTATTTGTATTATTTAATATGTGTATGTAAATATTACACACAAAAAATACAACATCAAATTAAAGCATAAAATTTTTTTCTGCTAAATTTACATTGTTTTCTTTTTATTAACAACTAGGTATTTTAGCATTACTTGCTTTAGATGCTGGTGAATTTTTACTCCCTTTATATTAACTCGTAGTGTCTGCTTGTCGCAAAAATTTTGGATCGATTTTAACCCCTTTCCCGTTACCCAATCGATCTGAAACTTTGCAGGCAGGCTCGTGGCAATGACAGAGATGATCTAGTAGATTTTTTTAGTGATGCCAAAACATTGGAAACTTTTAAATTTTTCTACCAGAGTTGATAAAAAAATGTACAAAGGGTTAGTTTTTATTATATTATTACCACAACGACCACAAAAACAACAAGTACAGCTATAACAACAATATAACATTTAGAATAACAACAAGAACACTATAGAAACGTCATATTTTTAATTTTTTTTTGAATTTTTCAGAGATTTCCCTGGACATGTTCCACCGATTTTAATGAGTTTTGAAACAGACATCTTCCCATGAACTTAGAGAATCATCCTCACTAAAAATTATCACCTTAGCTATCCTATTGAGGGCGTGATCGTTACAAGAACAACATAGAAAATTATATTTTTTCAAGACTTTTTTTAGTTCTTCATTCAAATCTCAAGTCCTAATCGACCGATTTGGACAATTTTAAATAGCAAACTTCTCAGGATGCTAGTGAATCATTTTTTATGTCACCGAGTACCCTAGCTGCCCGATTGATGCCGCCATCGTAATTTCCACATGCGGACAGACGGACAGACGGACATCGCCATATCAACTCTGGTTGTTATAAGGATCACAAATATATATATTTTATGGGGTCCAAAATTTTGTTTCTAATTATTACAAACGGAATGACAAACTTATATATACCCTTTGCACACTGGAGTGGAGGGTGTAAAAGGTTCATATCGGATGCTATATATATATATATGGGGACTAGGTCGCAAAATGGACCGATCCGGACCATATTTGGTAAGGTCACTTACTTCTTGCAAAAACATATACAATGAAAGTATTATATCACATCAAATGGGGAAATTATTTCTATATTCCAAATTCACTGATGGCCTTCACTATTGATAGTTACAAGACACACTCCACATGACATGGAGTCTAAGAACTTAAATATATTTTTTAAAGTGACATTTTTCACCACAATAATTGAAAAAAAAACTTACATAATTTGAATGTCAAGTCGGGTAGTTCTAAGACCAGCCTCGTTTTATGTGTGCATGTTATATTCATATGATGATGATGATGCTTATGATGAAATGTCAACCCAACATAATGCTAAACATAAAACAATGTCATATATTTGAATGTAGGGGAAAAAAGAGACGAGCCAAAGTTAAACCAATAAAGAGAATGTCAAGTGCACAAGAATACATATTTTATATTTTGTTATACCCTACACCACTCAGTGGTTAAGAAGAAATAAAAATTTGTCAGATGCAGCAATTAACTGTGAATTATTGATTTAGGCAGTTCATCTAGCTATTTGAATATAGATCGAATATTTTACGATCTCTGAGTAAAACTTTTAAGCATATTCCCCACTTTATGCAGCCTTCGTCAATTCAACACTGGTTTCTTTTTGCTATGATTTCATATACTACAAATCATGGTAACCTGAGATGCTTTTTCCAAACTCATTGTGTAGGTCAGCATATAGTCTGTAAGAACTCATTTCTTACTTGTTCTTTATTATAAATGGTAATATACCAAATATAAACATTCGAACACAATTTGTATACCCTATACCACTATGTGGTTTGGGTATAATGACTTTGTGCTGCTGTTTGTAACAACCAAAAATATTTGACCTACACCCATCTTTAATTGTACCGATCGAATCAGAATCACTATCTGATTCGATTTAACGATGTCCGTCCGTCCGTCCGTCTGTGTGTCCATGTAAAGTTTGTAATCAAACTGCAGGTCGCAAATATTAATATATTTTGATGAAATTTGGTATTTAATGTTTTGTCAGCCATGGGATGGACGCTGTTGAAATTGGTGAGAATTGGTCCATGTTCAGACCTAGCCCCCATACAAATGACCCCTATGAAATCAACAAATATTGCCATAAGATCCAAGTTATCATACAAATCTTAGTCAAATTGGGTTTGTATGTATATATTGTATTCGTTAATCAGTAGTCCAGAAATGATCCCTATTGGACAACTCTTAGTCATAGGCCCCATATAGAGCTGTTTCCCGATTTTCACTTATATCTATCAAAAAACAAAAATATTGCACTGATTCTTCTCAAATTTTGTTTGTATATATTTTTGCAAAATACAAGAGATTTTACCAACCATGGTCAGAATCGGTCCATTTTTGGACCTAGTCTCCATATAGACATAGCATCCGATAGGAACTTTTTCATATCTACAGCCAAAAAATTAATTAAAATCCCACTCAAATTTGGTTTATGCTTATTTTCTATATCCAGTTAGTTGGGCCTGAGAGATAGGGTCTCTAAACGAATGGTATAGGGTATCGTATAGTCGGTCTAGACCGACTACAATTTTCTTACTTGTTTTAATTTGAATACCATTTCCAATTTTATATTAAAACAAGTATTTCGTTATAGATTTGAATTAAATTTAAATCAATTGTAAAAGTTCTGCAGCAATTATTATCAAACAAAAACAGGTTTAGTTTCAATCGTAACACACTTCGTTGTCTAAACATAATGGGTGGGGTCATAAATGGAAATAAAAAATAAACGTAGCCAAATTGAATATAAATTGTTTTTTGTATGTCTTCCAAAGGAATTTTATTGAAATGTGTGTATTTTGTGAACATTAATATAGAATACAGGCAGGCTGTTTTATATGGGGACTATATCTCTTCTTTTTGAAGTAATATTAGTGCGTTTAGGAGTCTGTTGATAAACTAAAAACTGCATGAAATTATTGTTAAATACAAAAATATTGACTTTTTGTATTTCGATAGAGCAAAATATCAAGCATTCTACAATAGAATGAACATGGATTTTCCAAATTATATCTGGCAACAACTAACTTTGGCATTGAATTTAGAATATCATTTGGCAATTTTTCATACTAGCGATTTTTGATTTTGGTAATCATTTTTTTTTTTTGCAATTTTTTATTTTAGCGATTTTTGATTTTGGCGATTAATGATTTTACCGATTTTTGATTTTGCCCATTTTTTGATTTGAAGACTTTTTAGCGACTTTTGTTTTTCGCCATTTTCCGCTATGGCGAATTTTGATTATGGCGATTTCTGAATTTCCACTGCTTTTATTTAACATTTACTTTGTATGGGAGGTGCCACGACTAGCTAATAGTACCCGCCCATTTTTGACATAGCTACTAACTTTAATAATAGGTAGTATCACACAAATATTCAATTTTCTCTCTGTTATAGTACTCAATATATATGATATTAAAAGTTCACTCTATATAGATCTCCAGTTTGATTTCAAGGATTTCATGGTCACATAGACGGACATATGGACAGACGGACGGACGGATGGACTGTTACCGCTAAATCGCCTAAAAACAAATGATTCTAGATTTTGCCAGTTTAGCTCCTGTTCGGATTTCATTGCCTCATTTTGGCTAGATACAAATTTTTCTGAAGAATATCTCGGTAACCAAGTGGATTTGTGATTTTCTTCCCTCGGCATAATTGCAGTTTTAGACTAGGATGAAAAATGTGTATAATAAACTAACCCAAAAAAACTGTTGAAGTGTCGACAAATTTTCATCCACAAAGTTCTCTTTTTTCTGAACCTTATTTCCAACAAAATAAAAAAAATATTAATTTTCCAGCCGTATTTTCGAGAAATGTGGCAAAGGGCAAGAAAACATGAGTTAGTCAATATCCGTTGAAGTTGACGTCCCCCGTTACTTCGCTGCCTGCGTCTTCATATTGGGATTCCTTATGACTCCACCAACAAGCTTCTGCAAGCAAGGCCAGCAGCTTTTTTTCCTTTTTTCCCTTTTTCCATTGGCATGATGATCTGATGAACTCACTCTTCTCGTTTTTCCCATTCGGTAGGTAATGTCTGTAAGAACCCAATAAAATGGTGATGCAGAGAATTTAATTTCAATGTAATTTCATAAATGCACTGATTTTATGAAAGAAATGAAACATTGATTTCAGCAGTTTTCTTGCTTCAACTTTCTCTTATTCGTACCAACGGCATAACTAATGCATGCATATCAGATCGTCGTTCGTAAGTTATTGTGTTCTATATGTTTTTTTTTTTTATTAATCCATGTTTAAGTTCTAATAGTTCTTACTCTTAAAGGCGTTTTCAAAGAGGAATTTTTTTTTAACAGAAAAAAACACAAATAGTACTTTCCTTGGTAGGAAGGTCGCAACAATTTTATCGGTTCAGTTTTTTTTAATTAGCAACTAAACTTTAGCAACTAAACTTTAACAAAAAGCATATAGAACACAATAATTTACGAACGACGAGATGGCTTTATCATGACCTTTTGGTTCTTTTACAGTGATTATTGGTTTAGCAAAATGCAAGTGTGCTTTTTGTTGATGAAACCAGTTCAAAATAGTGATATATCAATTTCTGCACACTGTATTCTGCGTGGAATCTTCGCCACTTGTGTACACTTCATGGAAATATTGCACATTAACAAACTTTTTTGCTCCTTCTATCCAACTTTGGGCATTATGTGACCAAAAACGTAAAAACTTCATTTATTTTTTGGCACTTGTTCTTTTCCGTATTGAGTCATTAGTATTTTTCCTGTTTAATTGTTTTTCATTCAATGTGCTATTGTATTGTCACATTAATGTTAGCATGCGGCATTGTATTAACTGCTAAAGCTAGTTTAAGCTTGATATGCACTTTTTACTACGCCATCTTTGGAAAAAATTTCAATTAGTTGACAAACTAAAATCTCGAATTTTCGATGTAAACTCCAGATGGAAAATGTATAAGAAGCATTTTCTGTATTATAGTGTTCTGAAGAATTATGAATTATATTATAAGATGATGAAAAAGGTAGAGAAAATTAAAATTTTTCGACACTTTAGCAATTTTAAGGCACTAGGTGCATTTTTTTGGATAAGTTTGTTTTAAGCTTTTCTTTCCTAGCCAATAGCTATAAATGTACCGAAGCTAGTAAGACAAGTTTTATCAAAATTACATATAAAATACGAACAGCAAAACTCAAATGGGAGTTTGCATTTTATATGCTTCAATGCGTAAACATAAGGCAAGGGTTGCTATAACTAGTGATTATTTTTTATTTTTTAAAAACTTGTCTTAAACTTTACTTTGTAAGATTTGCGGTGATTCTATAGGAAAAATATTAAAATTTTAAAAATATTATAGAATAAACTTTAAACGTATTTAATAGGATATGCATTTAAAATGCATAAAGTTTTTAATGCGAAAGTTATCTGCAAAGTAAATTTCTTGAATTCATAAAAATTTGACAAACAGTATACCGAAGATTTTAATTTAGTAAAATGTGGAATGTGTTCAAATGTATATTATATCCTCCACACGTCAGTGGCAGAGGGTATATATAGGTTTGTCATTCCGTTTGTAACGCATCGAAAAACTAATTTCCGACCCCATAAAGTATATATATTCTTGGTCCTTATCGCAGCTCGAGTCGATATAGCGATGTCCGTCTGTCTGTCTGTCCGTCTGTCTGTTGAAATCACGCTCATTCACAAAAAAAGCTTGGTATTGAAAATGGGCTACATCGGGAATCATTGTGATTAGATACGAGCAAAAATATGTAGATATCTCTAAAAAAAACATAAAACCCAGTGCGTTTGTTGTAACACTTTAGTGGTTGAACATAATAATTGTACAACAACATAAAAAAATGCCACAAAAATAATATGCATATATATTAACAATACCAAGAACACAATAACATAGCTCATGTTTGTAGTATTGCCACATATTTTTTTATCGTTATCACGTTATAATAAAAAATACGCCAATATGAAAGAAAAAATGAAAACGAAAAAAGGAAATTTTCCAATGGAAAATGAAAATGGAAAATGGAGAATGAAAAATAAAAATGAAAAATGGAAAATTAAAAACGGAAAATGGAAAATGTAAAATAGAAAATGAAAAATAGAGAATAGAAAATGGAAAATGAAAAATGGAAATTGAAAAAGGAAAATTGAAAAATGAAAAATGGAAAATGAAAAATGGAAAATGGAAAATAAAAAATGGAGAATGGAAAATGAAAAATGAATATTAAAAAATGAAGAATAAAAAATGGAAAATGGAAAACGCAAAATGGAAAATGGAAATGGAAAAACGAAAGATGGTAAATGGAAAATGAAAATTGGAAATTGAAAATTGAAAAATGGAAAATGGAAAATGAAATATGAAAAATGAAAAATGAAAATTGAAAATTGAATTAAAACTTAAGAATTAAAAATTAAATATTAAAAATTTAAATTTCTATATTTAGTTTCTTACATGTATTATTATGTATTTTTTTTGTATTATATGTAATGCAGATAAAAATAAAAAATAATTCTGATAAAAAATTTTAAAATTAGCTTATTTTTAATAATTATAATTTTTAGCCAAGAATCATTTGAATTTTGGTATTCCGAATTAATGTTTCAGTATCGGCAAAAGTTTAAAATTTGTAGCCGAACTCGACATTGGGTGAATATACAGTTTAACCCTTTATAAGTCAGTGTGACATAACTGTAACAAACCAAAAAAAAACGCCCTACGTTGTAAAAAAAACTATGCTCTTGCGATTTAAATCTTTGTAACATTATGTCAACACACATTTTATGAACTTCGTACACAACTAGCTCTTTAGGTGACGGCGTTATTGAATTACATGGCATTGAAGTTTGTCAAACGTAGAAACTGAAAAGTCCCCGTTTCACGAATTTAAAATTTAAAAATATTATATAAAAAGTGAATAAGACTTCCTGTTGTGCTAAAAAACCTATAGGTAAGTGTATTATTTTCGGCATTCTGTTATTTGCAGTACATAGTTTTAAATTACTATAACATGCAGTTAATATTTGTGTTTGTAACATTTCTGTTACATTGAGTTGCAACGGGAAAAAATAATTAGTGATGAGTAATGTATATGTAGGCGTATGTGTGGTTATTTTTATTCCAGAATGACGTCTCGAGTATTGCGAGAAAGTGAAATATATGACATACTTTGTCAATATGACAGTGAAGATGAGCTAGAAGATGATGATGACAGCATTATTGACCCGAATTTCAAACAACACCAGATGAAGAAGAAGAAATCGTCGAGGATTTTATTGAAAGCAATGATCCTATTTTAGGTCCCTCATCTTCAGACCATACAGAAGGAGTAACTAAATTAGCGTCGACAATGCCAAAGCAACAAAAACCGCAATTGAGATGGAAACAAAAGAGTTTCGTACTAAACCAGCAACAATTACAGTTTACGGGAGATACTTCACTACCAACAAATTTATTAGAGTCACCAATTGACTTTTTTTTCATTTTTTCCCCAAAGAGCTGATAGTTTTTATAGCAGAGCAAACGAATCTATACGCGGTTCAAAAAAATCCGAATCAACCATTGCAAGTAACACATATTGATATCCAGCAATTTATTGGAATAATATACATTATGTCGCTGATAAAACTACCGAGTGTAATCAGCCATTGGACTTCATCAATTGGAACACCCATGATACAAGAAATAATGTCAAGACAAAAATTTGAGAAAATTAGGCAGTTCATCCATTTTAATGACAATTCTAATTTATCAATGCGTAATGCCCCAAATGCAGATAGTCTATACAAGATAAGACCTATAGTAGACAAATTGAATGAAACCTTTAGTGGAGTTCCAATAGAGGAATGTCTTTGTGTTGATGAGCAAATTTGCTCCACTAAAGCAAGAAATAGTTTGAAAAGATACAATCCCCAAAAACCTCATAAATGGGGTTATAAAATATACGTTCTTAGTGGAGTTTCAGGATTCGCCTATAAAATTGAACCTGCAACAGGAGCCGAAAACCTTGTTCTTAACAACGAGCCAAATTTAGGGGCATCATCAAACGTAGTCATGAGA
Source organism: Cordilura impudica (assembly GCA_963682025.1). Taxonomy (NCBI): domain Eukaryota; kingdom Metazoa; phylum Arthropoda; class Insecta; order Diptera; family Scathophagidae; genus Cordilura; species Cordilura impudica. The sequence goes on along the minus strand of OY821518.1, from coordinate 61,353,463 downwards.
ATGTCAAGAATCATACCAAGACACCAAAACTACAGACTATACTTTGATAATTATTTTACTTCATTGCCGCTGCTAGAGTATTTAGCTAAGCAGGGCATATTTAGTCTTGGAACGGCACGGCGCAACCGAATTCCTGATTGTAAAATGCCAAATGATAAGGAGGTCTAAAAAAAAAGAAAGAGGGTATTCTACCGAATATGTTACTGTCTACAATGGTACTGATATGGACAATGTCATATGGAAAGACAACAAAGCTGTGATGCTCCTGTCTACTTTTGCTGGTGAGTTGCCAAAGACCAAAGTTAGAAGATATGACAAGACAAACAAAGAATATGTGGAAATTGATCGCCCTTTTGTTGTCGGCGAGTATAAGCGACATATGGGGGGGCGTCGATCTAATAGACAGCATTATGGGAAGATACAAAATACAGGTACGGAGCAAAAGATGGCAAGTTCGAATGTTTTATCATTTACTGGACCTAACTATGGAATAGTGTTGGCTACTATATCGTAGAGTTAGAACATCAAAAAACATCGGTGGGAAACATATGTCTTCAGCAGATTTTAGACTCTACATTGGTGAAACATTATGCAAGCTTGGTTTAAAGCCTAATATAAAGAAGAGAAACTCTTTTGAAAATGTTCTTCAACCAAAAAGACATAAGGGTCCGGCACAACATGTTCCGCCAATGGCAGTACGGCAGGATCAAATAGGGCACTGGCCGATTTGGGCTGAAAAGAGAGTACGCTGCAAATTTCCACAGTGCATAGGCGTATCACAAACTATTTGCGAAAAATGTGGCGTCGCTTTGTGCTACAACAAACAAAATAATTGTTTCGAATTATTTCATACTATTTAACACTTTTTTTGAACTTTTGACTCAATGTTACAGAAATGTCACAATCCTTAAAAACCTAAATAAAATTTTGAAAATAGCTTTTTTTTAAATTCTGAACACTATGTGTTTGTTTTTTTTACATAAATCACCGTCATGAGTTATAAAGGGTTAAGACTCAGGTGGAGGGTATCAAAAAATTCGGCACAGCCGAATTTAACATTCTTACTTGTTTTTCTCTAAGTTTGAACTTAGAGCTCTTAACAGAAAAATATCTAAAGTGTTGAAAAAAAATATTATGAAAATCTTATAATCCAAAAAAAATAATTAGTTTTTTTTTATTTATAATTTCGAACATTTTATGAAAATTTACTTTTTTATTAATATTACTTTTCTGTCATATTGGTTAATTCAAACAATAACAGCTTAAGCTAGTACGATACGTAGAGTAAAGTGCATACACTCTCATTAACCAAATGCAACAAACACAACGATAATAAGAATAACAACAATTACAAAATTAAGAAAAAAAAAAAAACAATAAGCAAATCAACATAAAAAAATCATGTCTGTTAAAAAGTTTTTTTTTAATTTTAGTTAAAATGTGTGCTCCTATTTAACTTTTTTTATGATTTTGAACAGAAACCTGCTAAGGATGTCAATCACTTTTACTAAAAATATATAAGCCGCATGATAGACGGAAGACGGATATCGCTCTATTAACTCTCCCTGTTATAAGGATAATAAATATTTATATTTTTCTTTTCTAATTATTATAAAAGCACAGTGTTATGGTGGGTTTATATTTTTGAGAAATTATTTTTTTTTTGCATAATCTTGTAATATTTCTAAGCCCTATGAAAGTAACTGCCTAAAAGTAACTATCTATCTTGTTTTGCATGCTAGAATTATTTTTTTTTAAATCAGTGCTTTGAACAACTTCATAGAATCAGCAAATTAGTATGTCAGCTGTCAGCATCTCACTAAGTCAGTGATATGATTTTCTGTTACAATGATGAAATTGAATTCACTTATTTAAATATATTAAATTTATTCTGGCACATATGTGACCTTCTCCGAAAAAATGGACCTAGTGTGTGAAAATTAGGTTTTGAGAAATAAACGCATTTAAAGTTTCTACACCCTTTTAGGTACCAGAGTCCACCTTTTTTGGCACAACCCGTTTTTGACACACTAGGTCCCTTTTCTCGGAGAAGGTCACATATGGAAACGCTGAGAGTAATATACGCCAAAGAAAAAACACGTGTTTAATAAACAAAAATATAATTAAAGAATAATTTGTTAAAAGGAATTGAAATAATAACTTTAATCGACGTTTCTTTGTTTGCAGCTGAATAATAATGTTAAATTACAATATATAAATAGTGGGCAAATATAAATTCACTTTGTTTATACTGAAACTTAACTTTGTTTAATTAATTGCTGTTAATTACCGAAATAAATAAATAAAATTCATTATTTACATAAAATAATCTTATTTTAAGGTTAATTTAGGTCGATCACACGAGGTTTTAGCTCTGCATGTACCATATTTCACTTTTTCAATCGCACTTGGCCAATAAGATCGCTTTTATCGAAATATTGTTCTAATTTTTGAAGTTTAGTTTCCGTACAAAGTTGATATGAACAGACTATTGGTCCCTAAATCACTAAATTGATTCAGGAGTTAATCATACATTTTTAATATATTAATATTTAATGGGGACAATTAGCCCAGTTCCAGCTACTACTGGAAAGTGTTTGATTTTTTGATTTAAATTCTAAAGGCGTATCAAGTTAATTTCCAAATTCTTTACATTTTATTTTCATATATACCATTTTTTTTAAACTTCTCAAAAGAAGTTATTATTAGAAGCCTATTAGGTAACCTGGGGTACATAATTGGAAACTAATTTTATTTTGCTTCTAAATACCAGATTAATGAAGAGCCTTCCTTTGAAATTTTTCCATTATATAAACTCAGAATATTTATTTTAAAAGTTTTGAATTCCTATAATTCAGACAAGCTTTCTAAAATACATGTTGAAATGGTGTATTGTAGAATACATGTTCATTTTACCATTTTCACATATTTTCCATACTCTGATAGTTATGTAGTTTGAGGGCAATTTTTCATCAACTATGTCGGTGCTGTAAAGATGCCAAATCATCATTAAACATAAAGATATAGTATGCATATGGGGTAACTATGAAAAAGAAAACGAATATGTCAGAAAGTAAAATCTAAACATACATATAGTAGTTTTTCTGTACTTTGAAATGACTCTGTCTGCCAAGTGATATTAAATCGTTTTTCACACTTTTTCTGAAAAAAAAAATTTTCAAAAAGAAAAAAAACATTATACCGACTCATTTAGAAATACCAACTTCAAGATTTCAAAGGCGTTGTCATTGTCACTCAGTCAGCAGCCGGGAAACAGAAAGCATAAACATATACACATAACATATTATGAGTTAAATACCGTCTGTATCTGAACATACAGTCAGCAATATGTAAGCACGATGCAACAATAAAAGCAAAAAAAAAAAACAGGGGGTGAATAAGAAATAAAAAAATCATAATAAAAATTGTCTCATTAATCATCTCATAACATACCGCAGATGCGATTAACCAGCAAGAAAAGGAATAATATTTTATTGCTGGTGAAATAAAAATGAAAGGGGGACACGAAAGCATTTCAGAATGAAAGACACGTTATTTTTTTTATATCGAATATTCAAGTATTTCATTTACCCAAATGTTACCTGCTGGTGACGTAACACGTAGGATGAACCAGAAGATCGATAATGTTAAACAATTTTATGGAAATTATTTACAAAAGTTATTTTTTTTTTCTATTAAGGCGTTTCACCAAAAATGTTTTTTTTATTGTTTGTTCATCTTAAAGCGGATTCTTATGGCCCAAAAGACTTTGGAGGTAAACTCTTTTGCTTTATTTTCACAAAACCAAAGATATCACTTCTGAAGGAACAGCCTACTAGCAAACAAGAAAGAGTGTTCAATTCGGCTGTACCTGCGTCTTAAACTCAATATTATAATCAATGCTGGGAACGGTGACAATTTAATACAGTTGCCATTACTTTCAAATTCTAATACCATTTGATTTCAAAGATCTACCTTATATATAAAAATCGAGTTTTGTACGTTTGTACGTTTGTTTGTGGTTTGTAGAACACTACACCACCGGGTCGATCGTCTTGAAATTTTTACACTAGGTAACTGGCTATGCGGAAGGAAAATTAGGATATATACTTTTTTTTTTGATATTTCAAGAGGCCGCGGCACCTCCCATATAAAGTGGATTTTTAACATCTAATTTTAATGTAATAACCGGTAAACTACAACAGCAAGAGTTCTGAAACTATGTACATATTAAACTAATTGAAAGAGATTCAACAAATTGGCAGGATCGGATCACTATCGGATGGGCGTGACAGTCATCATACAAAGCAAATGCTTAATGTTATATATCTAGCGTACTGTAATAGTGAAAGTCCTGGGACTTTGTGTGAGTTCGTGGGTTTTTAGTGTTAGAAGTCGGACAAAAAATGCGCGGGATCAGACTAGTGGGCGTGCCACTTCCCATAAGAAGTAAATATTTAATGTAATATACCTGGAGTGCTGTAGTAGCATTGGAACTTTGTATTCATGAGTAGTATTAATGTGAGTAGTTGCCCAAATGGGCGGGATCGGAGCAATGGGCGTGGAACCTCCTATAAAAAAACAGGAAGTACTATAAAAATTACAGTCTTGAAGCTTTTGACAAGTACGTTAAGTACCAATGTGAGTAGTCGTGGTAAATATGGCAAAAGCAAAAATCGATTAAATCAAAAATGGCCAAAATTTTCTACAAAATGTTTTTTTTTTCGTTACAACGAATGTAGCGAAGCACATCTAGTTACAGCTAGTTTATTATAATTTCTTATTAATTGTTTTGTTATTATATAGAAGAAATTTTTGTAGAAAAAATTAACTGCTATCTGAAAAACTGAATTATTATAATTAAAGTAGACGGCATTAGAACACGGAAGATCAAACTAAAGGATTATACTTTGAGAGTTTAACAATTATGCCATATCTCAGAAAAAAAATTTTTATATTACTTTTGAATAAAAATCTTGGCAATTGCGGTCTTGCCTTACATCAGCATAGTGTCAGATATGAAACTTAAAATAACACAAACTGCCAAATTTTTTTATCTAAATTAATTAAAAGATACATATATGGAATTTATCCAATTAAAAATTGAAATTCGATCTATGCGGACTCATACTAATAGTTAAAAAAAAAGTATTTTAAAAGATCATCATTACATGTGGACACAAAACAAGCATTAAGTATTTTACTTAATATTACTTCAACATTTTTTCGCAACCACAATATTTTTACAAAAAAAATCTAATTTGTGGCAGAAATTGATAACAAAACATTTAAAAGAAAATAGAGATTTATACAAAACTAGTATGCTCTATCGCGCTTCGATACGACCGATCGAAACTTATTTACTGTTTTATATCATGATCAATTTTTATACCCTATACCACTATGTGGTTTGGGTATAATGACTTTGTGCTGCTGTTTGTAACAGCCAAAAATATTCGTCGTAGACCCATCTTTAATTATACCGATCGACTCAGAATCACTTTTTGAGTCGAAATAGCAATGTCCGTCCGTCCGTCTGTGTGTCCATGTAAACCTTGTAATCAAACTACAGGTCGCAAATATGACTATATTTTGATTAAATTTGGTACATAAGTTTTCATCAGCCATGGAATGAACACAATTGAAACTGGGGAGAATCGGTCTATGGTCAGACCTAGTCCCCATACAAATGATCCCTAAGAAATCGACATAAATTGCCCTAAGTTCCAAATTATCATATAGATCTCAGTCAAATTGGGTTTGTATGTATTTATTACATCCATTAATCAGTAATTCAAAAATAATCCCTATAGGAAAATTCTTAGCCATAGGCCCCATATAGAGCTGCTTCCCGATCTTCACTTAAATCTATCAAAAAACAAAAATATTGCACAGATTTTTCTCAAATTTGGTTTGTATGTATTTTTTAAAAGTATAAGTAGCTTTACCAAATATGGTCAGGATCGGTCCGTTTTTCTACCAAGTCCCCATATAAATATAGTATCCGATATGAACTTTTTCACATCTGCGAAAAAAAATTAATAAAAATGCCAATCAAATTTGGTTTATGCTTACTTTCTATATCCAAGTAGTTGGACCGAAGAGATAGGGTCTCTAAACAATGGTATAGGGTATCGTATAGTCGGGCTAGACGGACTATAATTTTCTTACATATTTCTAAGTTTGTATTGCGCAATTAAATTATTTAATGTCATTTAATTAATTTTTTTTATTTCAGTTGATACACAATATTTTTTGTTTTTCCATTCGATGCAACAATTATAAAATTTTTCGGCGTTCGTACTCTGGATCAACGTATATGAGAAGTATATGAGTTTTCCAAATTAAATCTGGCAATATTTAAATATTAGATTATAATTTGGAAATTTTTCATTTTAGCGATTTTTTATTTTGGCGATTTTTGGTTTCGACGATTTTTATTTTTCGCGAGTTTCGGATCTGACGATTTTTATACCCTCCACACCTCAGTGGCGGAGGGTATATATAGGTTTATCATTCCGTTTGTAACGCATCGAAATAAATTCCTGAGACCCCAAAAAAATATATGTTCTTGATCCTAAAAGCAAGGGAAGTTGATTGACCGATGACCGTCTGTCCGTCTGTCTGTGGAAATCACGATCACGCCGTCAGTATCTAAGCTAGACGGTTCGTTTTTGTACAAAACCGTTTATTAACATGCCAAAGGAGTTGCTATTTAAAATCGTCAAAATCGGTCAAAGGGTTCACTAGGTATGAATGAAACTTTGAACAAACTCTTGAAAAAATAAAATTTTTCAGTGCGTTTGTTGTTTTTCTTAAGATATGTTGTATATGTTGTAATTCTTCGTATTGTTGAAGTCATTACAGTTGTGTGTATATTAACACTGCACGTGTCACATTGGCCTAAGCAAGTTTTACCACATATTTTTTTTCATTAAAATTAAATATTAAACATTAAAAAAATAAAAAATAATAAAAAATGGAAAATGAAAAACGGAAAATGGAAAATGGAAAATGAAAAATATAAACTGAAAAATGAAAAATGGAAAATGAAAATGGAAAATGAAAAATGAAAAATGAAAAGTGGAAAATGGAAAATGAGAAATTAAAAATGAAAAACTAAAAATGAACAAGTAAGAAAATGATAGTCGGTCTAGACCGACTATACGATACCCTATACCATACCTTTAGAGACCATATCTCTTAGGCCCAACTAATTGGATATAGAAAATAAGCATAAACCAAATTTGAGTGGCATTTTTATTAATTTTTTTGGCTGCAGATATGAAAAAGTTCATATCGGATACTATATTTATATGGGGACTAGGTCGAAAAATGGACCGATCCTGGCAATGGTTGGTAAAGTCTCATGTATTTTGCAAAAATATATACAAACAAAATTTTAGATGAATCAGTGCAATATTTTTGTTTTTTTTTTTATAGATTTAAGTGAAGATCGGGAAGCAGCTCTATATGGGGCCTATGACTAAGAGTTGCCCGATAGGGACCGTTTTTGGACTGCTCATTAATGGTTGTAATAAACACATGCAAACCCAATTTGACTAAGATCTATACGACAATTTGGATCTTATGGCAATTTATGTCGATTTCATAGGGGTCATTTGTATGGGGGCTAGGTCTGAACATGGACCGATTCTCACCAATTTCAATAGCGTTCATCCCATGGCCGACAAAAGCTCATATACCAAATTTCATCAAAATATATTCATATTTGCGACCTGCAGTTTGATTACAAGCTTTACATGGACGGACGGACGGACGGACGGACGGACATCGTTTAATCGAATCAGATAGTGATTCAGATAGTGATTCTGATTCGATCGGTATAATTAAAGATGGGTGTAGGTCAAATATTATTTGTTGTTACAAACAGCAGCACAAAGTCATTATACCCAAATCACATAGTGGCATAGGGTATAAAAACGAAAGATGAAAATTGAAAAGTGAAAAATTGAAAATGATAAAAAGATGAAAATGAAAAAGGTGGAGGGTATCGAAGATTCGGCCCAGCCGAATTTAATACTCTTACTTGTTTAATTTGGGTATTTTTGAATTTGGCGATTCCGCCAAACTACTCACATTGATAATTAATGTACTTGTCAATAATTTCAAGACTTTCACATTCGTAGTACTTCATAATTTTTATATAGGAGACTCCACGCCCACTTATCCCATCCCGCCCCATTTTTATCTGACTACCTACATTAATATCTGCTCCGATCACGCCCATTTCTTGTTCGACTAATCGCATGAATAACTTATGGGCTCACGCATAGTCCCAAGGCTCTCACCATTACAATACTCCAGATATGTGATATTTTAAATTTACTTTGTATGGGAAGTGGCATACGCATTGGTCCGATCGTTCCCATTTTCATCCGACCATTATTATTAATAATAGATGACGTCAGGCAAATATTCGAAGCTGCCTCTGTCATAGTACTCGACATATATACTATTTAATTATTACTTTGTATGGGAGGTGCCATGCCCTCTTATTGAGTAAAAAACGGGTAACCGAATATTTTTAAAATCGAATACTCCAAAAGCTGTCCATAAAATTAGAATGTTTGATAATTTCTGTGACTTTGAAAAACTATTGTATTTTCGGGGCTGCGAGGTATAGATCTTCAAAACCTTGACATTGGATTTTATATATTTTTATTCAGTGGTTTTTGTTTGGTTTAGAAAGTATGGACAGCCATTAATCGCTTGTGTATCTATTCAGATTATAGTTTTATAATTAATATCTCTCTCATTTAAAGAATTGCGATTCCAAGCTTTATCTTAAATGAAAACTGTAGATCTTCAGAATGAACTTATGTGTACACATTTCAACGTTTTATTTAAATATTATCATTTCAAGAAACTCCGTATCAAAAGTCTAATAATCTTGATTTGGTCCTTAGAAGATTATTGATTTTCAAAATTTTGTTTTTCATTTAAAATAAATTTCCGCCACCTTTTTAGCGGTATGTATTTTTTCTTGATTCGTGCATAGAAGATAATCGGGATAAGTCGCTCCTAAAAAGTCTTGATTTTTTATTAATAAGTTGATGTTTAATTTTTATGCTTTTTTTTTGATATTGTTAATTTTTGCATTTGCTTCGGATTAATATTAAAAACAAGTCTGAAAATACCGGTCTACATACACACTCACGAATAAACACAGCAACCACAAATTGCAAGCAACCAAATTGACCCATTGAGGGCATATTCGTGATTTCGACATATTGACAGCCATACATCGCGATATCCGATTGTTATAAGGAGTAAGTATATATATATATATGTATATATTTTATGGTATCCAGATTTTTTCTACTTATTACCAACGAAATGATGAACTTATATGAACCCCCTGCACACTGGTGTGGAGGGTATCAAAGTTATATGCATTAAAAAAAAAATCAATCTGAGAATTACTTTGATGACCTTCAACGTTATAAATAATATTTTCAAGTTCAGGCCTCAATAACTCGATAAATAAGCATAAAACTAAATGCATTAAATTTATCTTCAAATAACTTCACAAAAATGCATTTCATTGAACTTAATGATATTAAAATTGCTTTGTCAGCTTAGTTTTTTGAAATACTTCTAACCCAAATTTTTAAAAATATCCAAAAAATTGGTATAGTATCCCCTTTAATATATTAAGAAAATGTTTAAAAAAATGTCATCTTAAAAATTCCAAAACATTTTATAATCATCTTAAATATAAATAAAGCAACTAATAAATTTATTTTGTTCATAAAATTAACTTAAATAAAAGAAAAACATAATTCTCCCACAACATCATAAATAATTTTATTTCATAGCCAACGACATCTTAAATTTAAATCCCCCTTTTCCGTTAGATAAAAGGCCTCTTCAGCAAGTGTTTACAACATAAATCAATTGTCGCGTGAATCAAGCAGCTCCTTCCCCTTAAACACAAAAATATGAATAAGAAAAAGAAAAAAAGAAAAAATTTAAATTCAAAAAAAGAAAACACATGTCATAAAATTCATTTTAAATACAATACTCATCTTTGAGTTTGAAGAAGAAGAATTTTTTCTTCTTTTTTTTTGATAAAACATAAACTTCATTTTGCTAAGTGTCACCAAAGTTGTGTAGACACATATAATAAAATGACAAGTGTGCTGTAGTAAAGAAGATTACATGTCTTCAATTTTTTTTTTTTTGTGTAGCAATGGAAATTATGAGTTTTTGACTTAACAGACAGTTGTTCGTTGTGTCTGAATATGAAAATGAATTTTTTATAATTTTGTTCTTACAAGAATATCGTAATATATTGAAATCGTTTTTATATTTTTACATCTCTGTGGTATGTATATATTGAATTATCTAAAAAATATTTTAAAGCAAAATAGTATTGAGTTAAAAATAAAAATGAACATATTTTTAATAGGCTTAATTAAATATTATGCATCATTGGAAAATGCAAATGACAGATAAGAGTTGGTAAGAAGTGATTGCCAATTTAAATATGTATGTATTGCCTCTACTCTCTGTCTTGGTCAAATGAACAGTGATAGGCAAACATTATTTGTTCGATTTAAAAATGTAAAGCTTATTTATATAAGAAGTATAACTACATGACCAAATGTAGGAAATGTAATTAATAGGCTAACTCAAAAATAATATTTCATTGGATATTATATAAAAATTTCGTATTGCTTGAAGTTATTGCCTTCGAGACATGTTTTACGCAAAAGTAGAAAAACAATAAATTTCACAAAAAAAAAAAAAAAAAAAAAAACTGGCCAATTAGCATTAAATTAGTCTGCTCCATTTCAAAGAAATATTATTTATAAATAGTTACTTAGTAACTTGGTTAATAGCTCTTTATTCTCAATTCAATATATTATGTGATACAAATAAAAAAATTGCGTTATATATAACATATCGCACCTGTACCTCTAAAGTGAGTCAACTCAAAATTTTTCAATTTTCACTTTTCGCAAGAAAACGATACACAGTGGTCTTATCTATCAACTGTAAAAAAATTACATCTGTTCTTCTAGTCCTTCGCAAAAAACTACAGTTGTAACCCTCTTTGTGTTATAAGAGCAGCTTCTTTAGTATCCACTAAAAAGACATATTTTGAGTTGACCCAAAAAACTTATTATTTTTGATGATCACTGAAAAAATCGCAAAAACAACTACTGCTGTATACTTATGATTCGCAATTCTTTACTATGAAAGAACTGGTTTTAAATTTTACAGTAAATATAAAAAAAAAAGTTTTTTGCCTCTACTGAAAATTTGAAAATTTTGAGTTGACTCACTTTATAGGTACAGGTGCGATTTGTGTATGGATTTAAACAAACAAATAAATTAAATATAATACGATTAAGATATTTCTTCGTCCTTTGGTGACATTAGGAGAAAATATATATGGTGCCTTCTGATGCATAGTGAGGCCCAGAAAACCCGAAATGGGAAAAATATGAAAAATATGGGGAAAATATGACCTTTTTTCAGATTTTAATTTTTAATTTCGACCCACAATTGAACTTTTTCGACAAGTTGTTATATGAATCGGTTTCAGTATTAAATTGTCTTTTCAGAAAGCTATATAACTACAAAATCGAATAAAATCTCTCCAAGGATTAGCAAATGCACCAGACCTACTGCGCAATGAGACCGAAAAGGTGTAATTTTTTTTATAAAGTTTTCAAAACTAATTTTTCAAATTTAAAAACATTTTTTAAACAAAATTTCAAAGAAATGGATCTGGCACTTTTACGTTTTGTTAACTACGTATTACAAATTAACTGTGTGAATTTGTAAGTAAATCCCCCCGCTAGAATTTTTTTTCAAAGATTTACTTTTTCTGGATTTTGAGAAAAATTAGATTTTTGTGAAATGTTCAGTAAATGTAATCTTTCTAAATACTTTGTATCAAAAATTGATCAGTTTTCTACATTTAGATGTTATGTTTTATCTCAACAAACTAGGGTTTCGGCAAAAATAATATGACCCCATTAACCCCTTTGGACTCGGGGTCACATATGTACCGAATTCGTATTTAAATTAAAGAAAAGGGACAAAATTCTGAAATCCAATTTTATGGAGACCATCCACAGGGCTATATCAAGACTCAAGAAAATTTCGACGTATGTATCATATATCATTTTGGTAGTTCATCATAAAGAATCTATTGATATATGATTTGTGGTTCAAGTCATCGCGGTAGGTACCGAATTCGTATTTAAATTAAAGAAAAGGGACAAAATTCTGAAATCCAATTTTATGGATACAATCCTCGGGGCTATATCAGGAGTCCACGGGAACGCATGGCATACATTATATATCATTTTGTTCGCCTCTTCATAAAGAATCTATTAATGTATGATTTGTTGTTCAACTCATCGTGGTAGGTGCCGAATTTGTATTTAAATTAAAGAAAAGGGACAAAATTTTGCAGTTAAATTTAAAAAGGGACAAAACTCTGAAATCCAATTTTACGGATAGAATCCACGGGGCTGTATCAGGACTCTAGGTTATTTTGACGCATGTATCATATATAATTTTGTTCGTCTCTTCCTAAAGAATCTATTGATACATAATTTGTGGTTCAACTCATCGTGGTAGGTACCGAATTCGTATTTAAATTAAAGAAGGAGCAAAATTCTGAAATCTAATTTTATGGACTGCCGAACTCCAGGAAAATTTCGACGTACGAATCTTATATCATTTTGTTCGTTCATCATAAAGACTCTATTGATATATGATTTGTTGTTCAAGTCATCGCGGTAGGTACCGAATTCGTAATTAAATTAAAGAAAAGGGACAACATTTTTATTTAAATTAAAAAAGGGAAAATTCTGAAATCTAATGGGTACAGGGCTACGTCAGCACTACAGAGAAATTTCTGAGTCGATTTAGCGATGTCCGTCCGTCTGTCCGTCTGTGTGTCCGTGCAAATCTTTTAATCACACTACAGGTCGCAAATATGCACATATGTTGATGAAATGTGATATATAAGCTTTTGTCGGCCATAATATGAACGGTTTTGAAATTTGTAAAATTCGGTCCATGTTCAGACCTAGTCCCCATAGACCCCTATGAAATCGACATAAATACACTGTGGAACAAATTCAGGTTATCAAAAGTTGGGTCGATTGTGAGAGTGAGGGGTGAAAATAGAGGCTAAATTAGAAGACCCGTATCGCGGCGTTTGTTTATGTTAGTTCGAATTTTTTTTTAATCGACCTTCGAACTGTGCAGTCAAATGCCTATTTTCAGCATATTGTTAAATGGTTTTTTGGCTATAACTCGTCGACAACAGTTAAAATTTTATAAAAAATTGATTTAGAAAATTTTTGTGGTGCTTATGAAGCAAAATGTTGAAAAAATTATTTTTTTTTTCATGCTTTTTGAAAATATTTTCCACAAAACTAAGTCTTTTTTGCTTTCTGTTTGATCTATAATATGTTTCTCAGTTTCTTCAATAAATTTCATTTGAAAAGAAAACAATCATAATACAAAACTTGCGTTTTCCAGCTTAATATTAATTTACTTCTCATTTTTTATGTATCAATTTTGTTCAATGTTGGTTTTGAAGAAACATTGAAAAAGAAATTATAAAAATATGGAAAACAATATATTTTTGAACTGTTCGTTATGAAAAGTTTTAAGTGAAAAAATTAAATAAATTAAATTAATGATTTGGGCAGTTGCCGTTTAGCAGGCGGCTGTGGATCAACATCACTGCTCTCTCTAATATCTTGGTCATCGTCATCATCATCAGAAAGGTCGATAATTTCATCTTTGTCTTCCCCTTCTTCCTCTTTTTCCTCATCTTCCTCTTCTTCAAAGGTGTTTTTATACCACCAACAAATTTCAGCGAGATTTCTTTCCTCTGTACCTGAAACGAAAATAGTTTTCAATCGTTCACATGTTTAAATTGTGCACTCTGACAAAGATATTAGAAAAATCTAGGAATTCAAAATATGCACCCTCTATAGTTACCTTATTTCAAATGGAAGCGCAGTTTGGTGATAACGTTCGCCATGCTCATCAGATTAAGTTGGCAACTGTTGAGCGAGTTGATCAAGATGCTGATGCAAGAGATGAATTTTGTACGACATATTAACCCCAATTTCATCGAAAGTTGCCAACATGTTTGCAACAGATTGTCTGTAGTTGTCTTTGCATTTTTTACCCAAAATTCCTTTAATGACTGCTTTCAATGCGAGCCAAGCATTTAATTCTCGGTCTGTCAGAACTTGGTCAAAATCTTGACGACTCATTAGTTTCCGTATGTCGGGACCATTAACAACCCCTTCCTGAATTTTGGCGTTACTTAGTCCTGGGAAAATCTCTTTTAAGCGGTTTAATACTGCTGGTCTTTTTGCGATACATTTCAAAAAATTTTTAGCAATGCCAAGTTTAATGTGGAGCCACGGCAACAAAATTTTCATTTCAGGAACAAGACTTTCATGTAGCGTATTGTCTTTAGTCCATTTCCGTCCAATGCGGCTATTCAAGTTATGCTGTTTGTAGTGGTTTCTTCCTTTAATACCTTCTCCCAATCGCACAAAAAACACGGATATTTTTGTTATTTTTATAAAACCGATGCACTTAACTGAAATCAATCACAAAATGAAATAAGTTCCAAAAAAATTAATAGCGAATTTTATCACGACCGAGCTTCGGCTGAGTTTCGAGTCGTAACTGAATCTTAATTTTTGAAATTAGTTCGCTTGTACGAAATAAAACAAAATCGCTACCTGCGGCGGTTGAAAACAAAAAAGTTTTTTTACTTATTCCTAATTCTTGGAACTTCCCTTTTTAATTACTTCTACCTAAATCGCTATTTATTTAACGTTTTTGGGATTTTTTAACGCAAATTATCGGCTAACACCATTTTCTATTCAAATGAAATTTATTGAGGAAACTGAGAAGCATATTATAGATCTAACAGAAAGCAAAAAGACTTATGCCGTTTTCTTTTCTGACAAAAAATGTCGCCCTTTTTTTGCCCTTTTTTGGAAAAGTGTATTTTTTTATATATTCTGAATTAAGAGCAACTTTGTGTTATATATCAATCGAAAGGTCCCAAAGTGCTGTGTTCATAAATAAAAAAAAATTTGACTATTATCCTCTTGGAAGTCATAGGGTGAAAATATTCAAAAAGGGGAACAATGGGGAAATATTCTCCCACTATGACCTGAAAGAAGTCAATGGCTCGAATTTTTTGTAATTTGTGAGTGCTCGACTTTGAGACCTTTTGATTGATATATTAGATAAGGTTGCTCTTAATTCAGAATATATGAAAAAATACACTTTTCGAGAAAAGGGCAAAAAAAGGGCGACATCGACATTTTTTTTCAGAAAAGAAAACGGCATTAGTTTTGTGGAAAATATTTTCAAAAAGCATGAAAAAAAATAATTTTTCCAACAATTTGCTTCACAAGCACCACAAAAATTTTCTAAATCAATTTTTTAAAAATATTAATTGTTGCACAGGTCTCTAGCAATAACCTGGCTTTTACAGATTGAAAAAATATCAATTAGTCGACGAGTTATAGCCAAAAAACCATATAAACAATATGCTGAAAATCGGCATTTGACTGCAAAGTTCGAAGGTCGATTAAAAAAAAAATTCGAACTAATGCAGCTTCCATTTTCACCCCTCACTCTAAGAATCGACCTAACTCTTGCTAACCTGAATTTGTTCCACAGTGTTACCATAGGATCCAAATTATCATATAGATCTCACATTGGGTTTGTGTGTGTTTATTATATCCATTTATCGGTAGTGCAGAAATAATTCCTATAAGATAATTCTTAGTCATAGGCCCCATATAGAGCTACTTCCCGATCTTCACTTAAATCTATCAAAAAGCAAAAATATTGCACAATTTTTTTGGAAATTTGGTTTGTATATATTTTTTCCAAATATAAGTGACTTTAACAAATGTGGTCAGGATCGGTCCATTTTTCGGCCTAGTCCCCATATAAATATAGCACTCGATATGAATTATTTCATATATGCAGCCAAAAAAATTAATAAAAATGCCACTCAAATTTGGTTTATGTTTATTTTCTATATCCAATTAGTTGCATTGAAGAGATAGGGTCTCTAAACCATGGTATAGGGTATCACATAGTCGGTCTATACCGACTATAATTTTCTTACTTGTCTTTTTTTAAGTTGATTTGCAAGACGCTGTGTTTTTTAATCGTGAAAGAGCTTTTCTAATGTATGTATTTCAGATATAGGTCCACGTTATATATGTGGCTATTTTGTATGCTATTTTAATTTAATTTCAGAATTTTTAAACATCTTTAAACAGTGTGAAAACCCAAATTTGAGCACCATGTGGCTAGATAGATCTGCATTCAGACTGAAAATGTTCCACTTAGCTATCAAAGAAATCTTCTTTTTAGTTAAAGGGCTATTCAATGTGGCATTATTGTTCTTTGCCCATATGTTTTTTTTTTTTTATCAATATGGTTGATGAATGATACCTTTGTCATGAGTGTTACTCCTAAATGAGTTTATTCATTTACAATTTTTACTGTTCTCTATTAAAGAAAAAATTTTCAATTGCAGAAATTATGGTAAATCTTCAGCTTTAATCTTTCACAATAAATTTCAAGATTATTGAAAATCGCTCTCATAATAGAATATAATAATAATTTTATATTTATATTATCAATATACAATCCTCCTTTAAAAGAATTGTGTCGATCGTTCAAGTATTGTGAAAGAATTATTGATGACAAAAGACATCTTTGTTTCAGTATCAAATTTTTCCAATAATTATTATTCCGTCCATACAGTAAAACTTCTTTTGGTATAAATACTTGCAATCATATGAATCATTTTCGATGATTAACCTCTGTGTTATAGTTTATATATCAGGGATTTTATCGAAATCTTATCACGAATGCGGCCTTAAAATCAACGAGGGATATATATACACAATATATTATTATTCTTAAGATTAATTTTGCAGTTGCAGCTTAACTGTATATATTATCTGATGTAAAGTATCCCTGTCGAAATCCAGATTGGAATTTATCCAACTACACATTGAGTTTATTAATCAGGACCTCTGTCATCACAATTAGGAAAACCCTTCATAAATCAAAAACCACCACAATTGGTAGTTACTTCCTTGTCGCTATTTTTAGAAGGTCTTGTCTGAATTTGTATTGGGTTAGCATCCACAATATTAAACATTCAAACCTGAAGACAATTGTGGAAGAGATGTGTTTATCGGATGATATGCCATTCCGCCGGCTGGTTGGTCTCATCATTGTTTGAGTGGCATCAGGTGTACTTATTGCTGAAATGAGCTCTGTTTGTCAACAACAGTTGGTTTTTTGGTGCAAAACACTGCTTTCGTCATTGTTGTTTTAATTGAAAATAGACCATGTTCTAACTGAAACTTTTACAATTGAAGTTCTGCATATTTCAACGTGTTATAACGATATTAAAAAGTTTTTAATGGAAAAACTGGAATGTCAGATGACACATCATACCACGTAATTGTAGTATTTCTTCCTAGGTTCTGTGTTACATTGACAAGAAGAACTCATGATAGTGAAATTAATTTTAAACAAATATTCGCAGAAAAGTCCAGATTTTTTAAAAATATAAACGCAAAATTTCTTTTATTTCAAAAAAACTTTACATTTTTTAGATGAAGCATCTTTTACGTTTGCCGCTTAAATTCCTGTAAAAGATATTGCACAAATATACTAAACCTTAAATGTCCCATTTATATACAAAGTTTGTTTTTGCAACATGCTTTTTATTCATTTTTATTCAATTTTCTGCTATGATAAGAGATAAAAAAGCAAAAAAACACACTTCAAAGTCACGGATTTAATTAAGAACACACCGCGACATAAACATGTATTTCCAAGTAAAGTTTATATTAAATTTTGAAATATCTTTGATGCAACATAAAACACATGAAACAAATTCCCCCACTAGTTGTTGTTTCCATAAAAATCGCTTTTATTTGATCTTTAGATGGTTTTAATTTGTCTATAAGACAATGCGTCACTATGCCATTTTTGAAGAATTCTGCCAAGTATTTAATGTTATTTTTTAACTCTATACCTCAAATTAAACGGAATTAACTAAAAATAAAATTTCGAGTTCACAGATTTGTTCATTAATTAGTTAAATGTTGATGCTAAACTTATTTCAGTTTGTAGGGAAATACTGACTAGCCTGATCATAGCAAAAGATAATCAAAGTGTTTTGTTTTGAATCTTTTTTTTTAATGTTTGTTGAAAATATGTATATTTATACCCTATACCTCGACGTGTCCAGGTTATAATAAGTTTTTGGGGATGTTGGTAACAGGCAAAAATATTTCGTCTAGACCTTTTATTTTATCAGTAGTATATTTTGATGAAAATAAATAAATTTTTATATGTTTAGTCTGAAGCTAACTGGATTGAATAGAATATATAATTCTAGAATATCTAATAATATTCATTTCAATCATACGCTTAGAAACCATAACTTCAATGTGATAGTTGAAACAGATGCCATTGACAACTTAATATTTGTTGTGACCAATGTAACTGTGAGTGTTTTAAACCGATTTTGACCGAACATACCTCATTAGAAAGGTATTTCTTTTTATCTGTTCACAAAATTTAAAGATATGCACCGTCTGCAACATTTTTTTTTTTTTTTTTTTTGAGTAAAATTCATAAAATTGTACAATGTTGTGCCAGTGTTTATTAAATATGTTAACATGTTTGCAAAAGTTGTATATAGAAAGCCCTATAATGAATTGAAATACAATTGTGGACATAAACCAATTATGAGAATGACGACATCAACGCAATCGAATTGCATTATAATAATTGCATATCGCACGCCCGGTATTGAATTGGAAATTGCTTAAAATTAGCGTAACTGTATGTGACATTTAAGGTGGTTCAATTATCTTTAGACCATTATTTCTGTGTGTTCAACAAATATTTATAATGACATAAATTTTATTAAATAAATAGATTAAAAAACATTGAATGAAAAAATAAAATGTCCTAGAATTTGCACTGGAATTTCGAGGGTTGTGCTCTGCTAGTACTAGTACAGTTGATGTAAGTATTCCAATAATGCACATATCATATCGTCACAAAACAATACCAATATAAATCCCAAACTTAATTATTATCAGAAACTATCTCAGAAAAATAGTAAAATTCGGGAAGAAAAGTTTCAATTAAGGAATTTATTTTGGAATAACTATTTATAAACTCTATATACGGGCTTCTCCCCTTTTTGGAATATTACTAAAGTTTTAGGGAATAAGTCAAAATAAATACTCTACCCTACCTGTATGGAAACATGCAAAATTAATTCGCAAATATTCAAAATAAATAACATGATCCCAATAAATCTAATCGAATCAGATATTACCACACACGCTGCACAGTGGCGCCCGTAGAGCAAACGAGGTTGCAAAAATCAAAATTTTCATGTGCGCCGGCGAAGTTTTGAATAAACCCATGTTATAGGAAACTTTTCAACGATTTCAAATATGCTACTCTTAATAATATCACATTTTTAGTTTAGAAGATATAACCGTTCAAAATTGACCGACTGGCTTCTAGAGGTAAAAAAGGTTAAAAAGACATGGTTGCAGAAATTGTATGGCGTGCATCCCTTACATATTTTGACTGACAGTAGTTTGATATAATAGTTTGAAAATTGCATTTTTAATCGGTTGTCTACCTGTGAGCCTCTGCCAAATCTACTCCCAATATTCTGTTACAGACACAGGATGCACAAAAAACTACTCATTGAAATTCGCAGGTACGCACCTCTCTTAAAAATTACTTTGGAGTACAAATGGTCAAGAAACATATTGACTTATGGTCCCTCCAGGTAAGCACAAATCTTATTTAAACACGAGCATAATATCAAAATTGCATAATTCAGCCTAAATCCATATGTATGCAGGGAACAGGTAAATTTTTAGGCATGGTAGCATAAGCCTATATATTGCAAAATAAGCATAATGCCTGGATTAGTCTACGACTGAAATTTGGCGCAACAAGTACTGAAACCATGCCGTTAAACAAATTAAGTACTGAAAACATGGCGTTGAACAATTTAAAATTATTTGAACTGTTTAGAAGGTCAACTACACCAAAGTTTTTCACGGAGGCTGCTTTAGAAGAACTTGGTAGCTTATATGGAAATATTGAGAGAAGCGAAATTATAAAAAATAATCTTTATCTGATAAATGCAAATATTAAGGCAAAATGGGTGAAATCTAATCGAACCATTCAGAACTTCAACTCCAAATACGAGGTCTGGCTTAATGAAGACACCATCCTTGATATATTGGCAGTAGCTAAACCCACCACATCAACCAGAGGAGAAAAGGAAGGCCAAAAAAAAGTATTGAGGAGTGTTCAATTTTCACAAGAAAGAGGAAACTTGCCGATGCCACCAATGACTTGACCACGAAGCATTTATCGGACGCGCTGTCTACTAAATATACAAAGGATAGTGAAAGAGTTAGGTCGCAGATTACAAAATCTGTTGCTGATGCAAGCCCACTGCGACTAAAAAGGATTAAGGAAAGCATTCCCACGCCCACAAACGCACACATTAAAAAGTATGGTTCCGAAGAAGCCTTGGCCTTGTTTATGGACTTACAACTTTCCAAAGAAAAATATGAGATACTACGGGCATCCTTGATGCGACACGAGGCTGACGTTTTACCAGGATACAAGCATATTACGCAAGCCAAAATAAATTCACGACCACTGCATACGGAGTTTACGGAAGTCTCTGTGAAAGCAAATCTGCAGGATCTCATGGGCCATACAGCAAAACAGTTGTTGGAGAGTCTTCCTGAAAATGAGGTGAAAATTCTTCCTGAGAAACTGACATTGATCAGCAAATGGGGCTGCGATGGATCATCCGGACAAAGCGTTTATAAGCAAAGGATATCTTCCGATGACGCTACAATATCGGACGGAAATATGTTTATGGCATCTGTTGTTCCTTTGCGGCTAAAATCTGATGTTTCCTACACTGGAAAAATCCACGTCCCTCATCAGTGCATTATTGCCGACCAATAATGTTTCAGTTTGCAAGGGAATCGACAGAACTCATAAGGACCACGGTGAAGGACATTGAAGAACAAATAAGCAAGATTAAGCCCACAAAGCTGCAAATTGGAGAAGGAAAATATATTGAATGCAATTACGAGTTCCACCTGACCATGGTTGACGGAAAAGTCGTAAACGAACTGGCAGGAACAGCCTCAACATTGTCATGCTTGATTTGCAAAAAGAGTCAGAAGAAGTTTGGTAATTTAAACGATTCTACAAACGAGGAGAATTACGAATATGGAATGTCACCATTGCACGCAAGGATAAGATGTATGGAGTTCTTGCTAAAACTGGCGTATACCCTACCACAAGAGGAGGAAAACTTCGATGAAAATACATCAATAAAGGATAAGGAAAAGATCAGAAAGAAACCAATACAGGACGCTTTTTTTAAACAAATTGGCCTAAAAGTAGACTGTCCCAAGCTCGGATACGGTAACTCAAACGATGGAAACAGTTCTAGGAGATTTTTTGAAAATGATGAGGCAGTAACTAGAATCACTGGAATTGACAATCAAATCGTGAAAAGATTGGGAACGATCTTGAATGTTTTAAACTGCAACGAAAATGTCAATTCTACAAAATATGGAGAATATGCATCGAAAACTGCATCTCTTTTAGCAGAAATGTATCCACAGAAGAAGTTGACCCCGACCATCCATAAAATGTTGGCGCATGGCAAAGATATAATTGAGTACCAGTCTTTGCTAATTGGAGAGCTTTCTGGAGAAGCACAGAAGTCTGTTAACAAATTTTATAAAAATATATAGATTGCAGAACACATTCAAAGCATCAAGGGTAAGGCAAAATGAGGACCTCTTCAACATGTTGGCAGCATCTTCCGATCCAATTATTTCTTCCCTGCGGCATATGAAGTCACGAATAGAGTTAGAAAATAATTATAGTTTAGAAATGATTAGTCTTTTAGGTATATCTTCTCTTACGAATTGTGATGAATATTTTACAGAAAATTGAAAAAATAAATTTAAAAAAGAAGTAATTTTTTCTTAATTTGTTGGGTAATAATTTAAAACATGAAACCCTAAAGAAAAAAAAAAATAAAAACAATCTAAAAATGTAAAAATATTTTTTTTTTTGTTACCATAAAATTGATTTTTCTACAAATTTTAACTTTGATAACCCATAAGTAGGCCCCTACAGAGCGTAGCACCCTTTCCGAAGGCTCATTTCATATGCTGTTTAAACTGTTCAATTGTGTTATTCGGTTCAAAAGATATGATTTTTGCAACGAAAAAACTCAAACGGCGCCACTGTGCGTTGGTGATTACCTTCAATATCTGGAAAATTATTCTAGTTTTGACTGTCTGATACCTTACTTACGGAACCTTATGAAAAAAATTTTATAAAATCGTTATAAAATTGAAAAAGCACCGCGTATAGATGAAATTAATAATTTATGTATCAAAAACTCCTTGAAAATGGTTTTAGACTTTTGACGTCAATAGCAAACTCATGCTCAAAAACTGACTATTATTTTCTAATCAGTTGGAAACAAGCGGAATTACACCAGTAGCCGAGCCTAAAAAGTCTAAAAATATCCCATTTTCATATCGACTTTAAAGTATTTTTCCAGCCGTTAGTAAGTTATTGAAAAAAGTTCTTAAACAGAGAATAATTGAAATCGTCCGAAATTTTATTCCAAATTTTCGCCTGCGGCGCTCACTTTTCCTTCCTTATTAAAAGGAGAATTTGGAATAGAAAACCGTGTGACTTTTTCACTCAACACTCATTGTTTTTATTTTCTTTTCATTTGTCCATTTTCATTTAATTAATCGGGGACTGCAAAATTTTTCTGTAATTTACTATTTTTCCCATATATTATGTATTTATAATGATATCGTCAGAACCATACACGACTGTTATTTTCTTCCATTTTTACTTCTTTTTCGATATTTCAGAATTCATATTTTGCTAATTTTATTCAATGCAACCATTGAAATCAACATCAGTTTTCTATTTTTAATTTTGGGCAATTCCATAAAATTATCAATATTTATGAAAAAAATTTTTTTTTTCGTTTATATTAAGTTTAAAATACATTAAAATATGTCCCAAATTACAAAATGTATTTTCTTGCAAATATTCTATATCTATACTAATATAATAAAGAGGCAATGTGTGTTTGTTTGTTTGTTTGTTTGTTTGTTTGTTTGTTTGTAGTGGGTAATCTCCGTAACTAGCCTTCTGATCTTCCTGAAATTTTCACAGAGTCTTACGGCGGACATGGGAAGTGCTATAGGTTATAATTTTTTTTAATATTTTTAGTGGGCGTGGCACTTCCCACACAAAGTCAATTTTTAATATCATATACATATATTGAGTACTATGACAGGGAATTTGTGTGAGGGCACCTATTGTTAATATTAGTAGCCACGCCGGAAATGGGCCGGATCGGAGAAGTGGGCGTGGTACCTCCCATACAAGTTATAATTCAATGTTATATATCTTGAGTACTATGATAGAGAGAGCTTTTCAAATTTGTCTGATGGGACCTATTATTAATGTGAGCAGTCGGACAAAAAATGGGCAGTATCGGACCAATAGGCGTGGCACCTGCCATACAAATAAAATATAAAATGCCATATATCTGGAGTACTGTTATAGTGACAGTCGTGGGACTTTATGTGAACCCATAAGTTATTCATATGATTAGTTAGACAAAAAATGGGCGTGATCGGAGCAGTGGGCGTGGCACCGCCCGTACAAAGTAAATATATGATATCGTATAACTGGTGTACTAAAAGAGGGAAGCTTTGGCACTTTGCACGACACCATCAGATCTTAGTATGAGTAGTCAGACAAAAAATTGGCGGGTTCACACCAATGGGCGTGGAACTCCCCATGCAAAGTAAATATTTAATGTCATATATTTGGAGTACTGTAAAAGAGAGAGATTTGTGGCTTTGCGTGAGCCCATAGGTTCTTTGTGTGATTAGTCGAACAAAAAAATGGGCGTCATCGAAGCAGTGGGCGTAGCACCGCCCATGCAAAGTAGATATCTAATATCATATAACTGGGAAAGGCTCGACATTTTGCACGAGTCCATCAGATATTAATGTGAGTAGTCCAACAAAAATTGGGCGGGATGGGATAAGTGGGCGTGGCACCTCCTATATCAAAAATATGACGTACTACGAAAGCAACAGTCTGTTGTCAAGTACATTAGTTATCAATGTGATTTGTCGTGGAAAATATATCGTCAAAATCAAAAATCGCCAAACCTAAAAATCGCGAAAAATAAAAATCGCCCAAAAACAAAAATCTTCAAAATCAAAAATGGGCAAAATCAAAAATCGCTAAAAATAAAAATTGTCAAGTGATATTTTAAGTTCAAAGCCAATAGTTGAGTGGTGCCAGATCTAATTTGGAAAATACATGTTCTTCTCATGGGCAGCTACATGTACCTCCAGGGCAGGAACGCCGAAAAATCTGATAATTGTTGTACCGAATTAAAAAAACAAAAAACATTTTATATCAGCAAGTATCAAAATAAAGGAATCTATATTAATGATCTATACTTAGCATTATAAAGAGGTACTGTGTTTGTTTGTTTGTAGGAGGTAATCTCCGTAACAACTTATCTGATCTTCCTGAAATTTTCACTGATTCTTACTGCGGATATCGGAAGTGCTACAGGCTGTATTTTTTTTAACATTTTTAGTGGGCGTGGCACCTCCCATACAAAGTAAATTTTTAATATCATATATATTAAGTACCATGATAGAGAGAGCTTTGAAAATTTATCTCAGGTCATCTATTATTAACGTGAGTAGTCAGACAAAAAAATGGGCGGGATTGGACAAATGCGCATGGCACCCCTATACAAACTTAACATTAAATGTGATATATCTGAGTTACTGTGTTAGTGAGAGCCTTGGGACTTTGCGTGAGCCTTTTCAAATTCGTAAGGGTGGGGGGGGGGGGAGGGTGTAGCGAAGCACACCGGGTTACATCTAGTAATAAAATAAATATAAATCATTATTTTACTCATTTTCTTTTAATACATGTTTAAGAAACTTAAGTTATTCCGTCACAGTCATTACGTCATGTCAAAAGACAGTTAATAACTTCAACACTATTACAGGTAGGTTGCTCTAAATTATAATTTTATATTGCTTATATATCATATGTGAAATATTCGCTAGTTTAAAAACTGATTAGCTTCCTAATTCACAAAAGTTCCCAGGTTTTAATACCAGGACAGAGTCATGGTAGCAAAAATGTCATTCTGTCACACAATGCGAAATTACTCAAAAATAAAAGAATAATATAGAGAAAAAAATTGTTTCTGAATTTCTTTAAATCTCTTAATCATTAAGAATCATTTTCAAACCGAAGAATGATTTTCCAATTGCAAATAGCTTTGTGGAATAGCCTTAGCTTCAATTCTACAACTCAAAATGTCATTCCGTCACATATGGAATTGCCCTCTTTGCAAAAAAAAAATTCGGCAGGCGTTATTGCACTTTCAGAAGTGCTATAAAATCTACAAAAAGTAAAAATTTTGCATATATAAAAAAAAAAATTTTTTAAGTGTTTAAAATGTGAGTATTCCATGAATGATTCCGAATACTTTTGATTTAATAAATTTTCTTCCAAAAGTGCACAATTTTCCAGTAAAAAAATCGCTTCTCCACGAAAATTTTTGAAACATTATGGCCGTTTTAAAAAAAAAAATAAAAATGAAAAATGTTTCTCCGCAGTTTCGCGCCTACAGTTTCTTTATTTGATGGTCTGTTAGATTTGATGGCATTTTTCAGACATATTGCAATTCGTACTGTAATTAATATGCACATTTTAATGTTGTTTGAATGGTGCCTGGTAGAGAAGAAGAAAGCATATATTTTAAAAATTCATAACTACACTGTTTTCTTAATCGGAACTGGTCTGACATTTAAGCCTTCATCTGCGATTTATTGAACGTTGTGATAATTGTTATGTTATAATTGAGCAGATCGTTTCTATATGAAATTTTTTTACTAAGGGCGGCCGTGTGGTTTGAACTTGCGTATATCTCACATGCACTCGTACTTGCACTTTTTGGTCAGCGCCTTATCACACTCACCTAAAGTCAGGCCTACAAGCAGTGTATTTAAGGTTTTTTTACTGTTTATTTAAAGAAGATTCTGAGCAGAAAAATCAAAAAAAAAAACATTTTTGCGTAGGGTCACATTTGCCAAAAAGATATTTTTTTTTTATTGTAAAAAACCATGTTTTGGATACAAATTCCAGAGAAATGTGAGCCAAAATCCAAAAATAAAAAATCACGTGAGTCCGATCACAGCCCTGTGAGATGTCTAAAGATCTAGTAATTACAGATTTTTTAAGGCACTTTCTTATAATTAAAAAGTGAGCGTCATCCATGTAGCACTGCAGGGGCTCAGCTAATATAAAAATCTATAATATTAATAGGCTAGGTGATTTCTTGTCACCGATGTTTTATTCTACCGTTTTATCCCGATTTGCACCGGGGATGTATTATTTGAAAGGTACTTCTTTTTAGCTGTTCACCAGATTTACAGTTTTTTTAATTTTTTCGTTTATTTTGAGTAAATTGCATTTAAAGTTGCTACTAACACATACATAATATTATACGTATGCTATGTGTGTGTCTATTAAATTTGTCAATGTTTTTGTTAATGAGTTTGTTATCTACATTCACAATAATAATAAACCAAATGGTGTTGGTTTGTGAACTCGCTAAGTTGATAAATAAAATTGCCTAGAAATTCCACTCGAATTTCGAGCGCTGGAATCTGATAGTATTTATTATTTGTTATTTCAACTGGTTAAATTGTAATTTTTCGTCTTTTATTTTTTATTTCTCATTTCTAACATTTAATTTTTTATTTATAATTTTTAATTTTTTATTTTAATTTTTTTTTTTTCATTTTTAATTTTTTATTTGTAATTTTTTATTTTTCAGTTGTTAATTTTTATTTTTCATTTTTTATTTTTCATTTTTCATTTTGCATTTTTCATTTTTCATTATTCATTTTTCATTTTTCATTTTTCATTTTTCATTCTTAATTTTTAAGTTTTAATTTTTCAGTTCTCATTTTTCATTTTGCCAAACCTTCCCTCATTTTATCCCCAAACACTTCCTAATGAAATCGTGCCTTCATTCTATCTCCAAACACATCCTTATCTTTTCACCAATACAATCGTACCTCACATCTTTTTTGTCTTACTCTCATTTGGTGATTGTATTGTGAAAGAGATTTTTACCCCCCTGAGCGTATTGATGTTCACACATCAAAAACCCAAAAGACGGATCGATGGGAAAATTCAAAATTCAGTAACTATGTGAGGTGCAGAGTAATTTTAATGGAACAGTGGCGATTAGTCTACCAGTGAGACGGTGCAAATAAAAAAATTTTTCTGCCTATAGTTCCGGCTTGTTTACTAATAACTTAACGAAACGACGAATAACACTTAAATTATATTCCTTGTTAAGAGTTTGGAATTCATAATGCACTACACCACGATAGTCGTTAACACGAAAATTATTAACATGACTTTGTTTAATGAATGACTTTTACTACACCATTTGTATGATGTTCTCTTGGTTGGTCGTTTCTTTTTTTGTGGCAATTTTTAAGATACAAAGTGGTTTTTATGAGCTATTTAGGGCAATTAAAAAGGTTCAGATTGTTTTTGTATTTTTCACAAAATTCTGAATCAAATAGTCAACTCTTTACTTGGCCACAGTATTGTAAAGCAGATAGAAGTTTTAAAAGCGTTAAAATGTACTTTTTCTAACGAGGCCCCATATCCACATCCCCTGTTAACTTTAACATATTTTCTGGTACATAAAAAAAAATTTAGCCCAGTTTTGTTAAAGTTACCCGCAAAACCATTTTCTGACACATAGGGTATATGGTATCGTAAAGTCAACCTAGACAAGTCGGTCTTACTTGCTTTGTATAACTTAATTATAATGAACATATTTTAAATGTCTCTTTAATTTGATTTGAAATATCTGCGTTAATAACAGTGGTAATTAATATTAATTTCATTTTATTTTCCTTGTTTTGTATTTTTTTATATACATATAATTTAATTAGAACAATGGATTATAAATTCTTCTTGTGTATTAACAATACAATTTTAAAAAGGAATACGATTTAAAACTAATGATTTGGTTGCTACAAGTTTAATTATTTATGCTTTCAAAGTGTTTACTTGTTACTACGAAACAATTTTTTCAAGAAGACATTATTTTATTTGTTTCTAAACTAAGAGTAACATGTTTCTGTTTCAACAAATACTTTTTCTTAATTATATATCACAATAAACTACAAAGTATACCCAAAATATCTGTTGCAAAATTTTTGTTATACTTTTCTAAACTATTTAAAAACTATAACTTGTCGTCCAAAGTTTGATCAAGCAACATTGGATGCTGTAGAGTATACAGCATTCAACTCAAATGAAATATATTTTCTTCTTCTTTTGCTTCTTCTTTAAAGCACTATAATTTTGTGCCATCTGCAACTGCATTCATGAGCTCGATGCATTTCAGTTTATGGTGTGGTGTACTTTTAAATTGTGCGGTTATGCCTTCGTGTTTATGGTAAATTAAATTTAGTTTTTATTTGAATGTGTTCTCGACATGTTGTTGTTAACTATAATTTCTTTGATTTTTTATTATCTCTATTTTAAAACTGATGAGTTTAAAAGCAATTTCAAATACAGTATTTATATTGTTTGATTATTTTTAATTAAAATCACAATAACAGTTAATTCAATAATTATAAAGTGTAAAAAGTTTAATTGATTTTGCTTGAGGTATTAAAAATAAATTGCATATTGTCACACACATAATTATAGACGTATTTGCACAAAATTTTATTGGAAAACCAGAACAATAAATTGATATATTTTTTTTGTTGTTTACTTTTAGAATGCTGAAAATTTGCCAGTGTACAATATAAAATAAAAAGTAAGTTTTCAATAATTCTCATTCATTGCTACAAATATCTGATGATATATATATAAGTAATAATTGAACGATAGAAATGAAAATCATAAAATTGCAATAGTCGTTATTAAAATAAATATTGTTGGTATTTATTTTGCACCACAGCTTTGTGAAATTTATTATTATAATTAAAAATGTGTTAGGAGAAAAATTTTTAATTAGTGATATTCGCTTTCAATCTATTGCAGCATTTTAAATTTATTTTAAAACAAATCTGTTGATTTTATGGAAAAGGTATAAAATATAGTGATTTAGTTACATGGGAAAAAACAGATCAATATCAATTAATATTAAATTGTTGCTGGCTTTTTAAATAAATAATTAAAGTGATTTTTATTATTTGTTAGTGTTGTTGTTCTATAAAATTCTCCTTTCCTAAAGAGACTTATGCCTGGTTTTCATTATGTCATTTGCCATTGATGTTGTCAATTATTGTCAGTTTTATGAAAACAGGTTTTAACGTCTTGTCATTTACTACCCCTGACAACATTTGACATCTGAAATGAAATTGCCAGCATGTTGGCAATTTGTATGTGTTTGACAGCCGGATTTTTTGTTCGTTTATGTAACGAATTCGTAATGAATAGAAAATTACGAGGTGTCAGTTGAGGTAATTGTTTGTTTTCAGCTTATATGCCATAGTGAAAACCAGGCATTAGGCTTAAAAAATATGTCTTCTGATTAGCTTAATTTAAATATATATATATATATATATTTTTTTTTTGTTGAACATATTTTATGGTAATATTTTTTTTAAACTCTTTCTTTAACTCTGTCTGTCGACGGTGGACCCCATTCCCCCTCATCCAATTGATCTGAAACTTGGCCCATAGTCTTGGTGTGACTAAAGATTATTTTTGGGGTAGTCACTCACAGTCAGGCATAGTCACCGCAGTGATATAAATGTCATTTCCCCTAATCCGATCGATCTGAAACTTGGTCGATAGACTTGCTGTGAATAAATATTAAGTTTGACATAGTTGCGCACAGTCACGCATAGTCAAGCACAGTCACGGAGTGATCTAAATGTCATTTTCCTTCATCCGATCGATCTGAAACTTGGTCCATACACTTTCTGTGGAAAAAAGATTAATTTTGACTCAGTCATGCACAGTCACGTAGTGATCTAGAACCCATTTCCCCTTATCCGGTCGATCTGAAACTTAGTCGAAAGACTTGCTGTGACATAGTCGCGCACAGTCACGCATAGTCAAGCACAGTCACGGAGTGATCTAAATGTCATTTTCCTTCATCCGATCGATCTGAAACTTGGTTCATAGTCTTGTTGTGACTATGTATTAATTTTGCGGTAGTCACGCGCAGTCACGCATAGTCACGCGCAGTCATGGAGTGATCTAAATGTCATTGCCCCTATCCGATCGATCTGAAACTTGGTCGATAGACTTGCTGTGAAAAAAAGATAACTTTGACATAGTCGCGCACATTCACTGAGAGATTAAAACCCCACTTCCCCTCATCCGATGGATCTGAAACTTTGTCCTTAGACTTGTTGTCGCCAAAGATTAATTTTAAGATAGTCACATACAGTCACCCACAATCGAGGAGATATTCAAAACTCATATCCGTAAGGAAAGAAAGAGTTTTAATAAAAACTTTGTTTTTTATGGGTTGGATTATCATATATCTTCCAAGAAATGAAATAAATCACTTTTAATGTAACTCCTAAGTCATTTTTGCTAAATGATTTAAATTAATTCTAAATAAATAATCATTTATTATTAATAATAATAAAGAATATGATTAACAATAATAATTTAATTAAATATAATATGCATTTTATTTTGTTCTTCTTTCTGTGCAATTTGTTTTAACTATAATTCCTCCAGGTAATGTATAGTGAATTCCTATTTAGTGCGGATTAACTAACTACTTATTGTACGATAAAATTGTTGAGAAATATAACTATAAACAAATAATACTTTTTAAATCTCCACCTTAAACTTAAACTCATTAGTATGACCAATGTTGGGCACGGTTGCAATTTAAATACAGTCACTGATCTTAAACTTCTCATACCACAGATACATATTTACAGATGAGTCTTTTTTGCGTATTTATTATAATTTCTTATTTATTGTTTTTTATTAAAATAATGATGATTTTCCATTGGATCATCCATAAATGAGAAAAGAAATCGCTCAAACTGTACTACTGTTAAAAAACAGATATTTGTTTATGACAACTTTAAGTTGTTTGAGTCATTCAAACCTTCACAAAAAGGTTTTATTTTTTTTTTCATTAGCGCAATAACTACAACAACAATAGCAATTACGTCTATCATAAACAGCATAAAAATTGAGAATAAAAACAATAACTAGAGCAGCATAGAAAAATCAACTTTTTCAAGAGTTTTTTATACTTTCAATGAAATCTCGTCTGCTGTTGAACCAATTTTGATGATTTTGAACAGCATCCTGGTCAGGACGTGAGTGAATCACTTTCACTAAAAATGACCAATTCAGCTGACCTGTTTAGTGTGTTATCGTAATTTCAACAGTCGGGCAAATAAACATCGCTATATCATTTCTGCTTGTTATAAGGATAAATAACATTTATATTTTGTGGGTTCAGATTTTTAATTAATTATTAATTATTACACGCGGAATGAAAACTGTATATGTACCCTCTGCACACTTGTGTGTAACTGAAAATAATAGACTTTTCTTGAAAGTTTACGGCGAATATACTCCAACGAATACAACGTGACGCGAGATCTGAAAACCCGCGGCAAATTCAAGAACGATTGCATTTTCCAATAGCCTAAAATTATTGAGTTTCATCCAAAATCAAGCTTTTTCTGAGAGACGTCAAAATGTTGTTACTGGTTGAGTATTCGTTGCAACAATTTAAAGCAAAACAATATCCATTCCTATATCGTATACCTCAAACCTTGTCCCTTCTAACTACTACTTATTGAGATCGATGCAGAGTGCCCTTAATAGAATACGCTTCACTTTAATTTATGGTACCAAAAATTGGTTTGATTGGTTTGTAGGTTCCAAAGATTATCACTTATATTTTGGCAATTTATCCAAAAAATTGGTTGAAAAGTGAGGAAATGTCTTGGAATTCGATGACCATTCACCGTATTTCAAATACCAACCTACTTCAGATAATTACAAAATATATTATCCTAAGCTTACTCAGGTAAATAATTTAGTTTGTGTTTTCCCTTTCAAAAATTGTTTAAAATTTTTTTTTTGTAAAATGAATTGTTTCTTTTTGTCAAATTTGTATGAAAATATTTTTAATTTTTAAATTTAAGTTTTTCATTGGAGTTACGTGTTTGATATTTAAATAAAATAAATAATATCATCACCAATTGGCGATCATACCAGGAGAACTAGAAATTGAAGGTGACACTGAAGTTTCAGTCAAAGAAACTTTACGGAAACTTCGCGACTATTTTTCTGTGGTGAGATCGAAAGTTGTTTATCATAATGCTGACAAACAATTTATTCCGAAACATCTGTCAACATGTGATTATGTCTACGTTAAAGCTCACAATATCTCAGGGCTTAAACTTCATTTTAAAGGACCCTTTCGTGTAATTGATAAAAATAATAAAATTTTTAAAATTCAAAAAGGAAACTTGATTAAAACTCATCACGTCGATTAAGTTAAACCAGCGTTTATATCAGAGAAAGATATCTATATATATAAAATTCATTTTCTGTTTGTCTGTTTGTTTATTTGTTTGTTTGTTTGTTTGACCGCTATACAAATTTTTATTTTTCAACGGATTTTCTCGAAATTTTGTACCCACGATCTCTATACCCCAGGAAAGGTTGCCATATACTTTTTACTGACCACGACTACTTTTACGCCCACTTTTTATGTAAAATTCATTTTCTGTTTTATTCATATTTGTTCACTATACAAATTTTTATTTGTTAACAGATTTCTCTGAAATTCGGTACACACGATCCCTGCACTCCAGGCCAGGTCACCGTGTGATTCTTGCGGCCACACCTACTTTAACGCCCACTTTTTGTATACAATTCACATTCTTTTTTTGGTACATTTGTTCGCTACACAATTTTTTTTAAACCGATTTCTCTGAAATTTGCTACACACGATCTCTGTACTCCAGAGGGGTCGCCATATGATTTTTGCCAGCCACGCCTACTTCTACGCCCACTTTTTACACAAAATTTTACTACAGAAATTTTTATTTTTGAAGGGATGTCTAAAATTTGGTCACACGATCTCTATACTACAGGGAAGGTCACCATATGCTTCTTACAGGCCACGCCTACTTTGCGCCAACTTCTATGTATATAAAACTTATTTTTTTCCTTTTATTTGTTTCTTTATTTGATTGCTATACAAACTTTTATTTTTCAATGGCTTTCTCCAAAATTAAGTACATATTCCAGGGAAGGTCGCCATATGATTTTTACCGACCACGCCTACTTTTACGCCCAATTTTCATATAAAATTCATATTTTGTTGTGTGGTATATTTCTTCCCCATACAAATTTGTACTTTTCAACGGATTTCTCTGAAATTTGGTTTACACGGAAATAACTACACAGTGAACAGCTTCCCCAAACTTAAAAAAAGGTACCCAAAAGAAATGAACAAATTCCTAATTTTTTTTTAATCGAAATAAAAATGAACTTACTCCCCAAATTCATTCTTAAATTTTTACATATTTTTATTTAATGAATTTTGTTAAATATTTATTTTAGTGAACATTTGCATACTGCTCTCAATATATGTCCTACAAGAAATGCATTTAGAATGAGTATTCTTTTCAATAGCATCATTTCGTTACGCGGAAGCTACGCACACGGGGAATACAGCTTAGTTACAATATCGGAATGATCTGAAAAATATATTTTAACAATTAAAATAAGTTGGCAACAGTTGCGCGGCAGCACAAACGCGCGGAAGCGGTGCGCGGCTCGCGAACGCGGACTCGGACGCGATGCACTCTCGGAACACAGCTCAGCTAAAATATCGCAATCCTCTAAAAAATATGCTTAGGAATTAAAATAAGTTAACGAGAACTAAACGGCAGAACGGATAGTAGCTGCTAGGAAACGGCGCGAGGCGCGCGGACGCGGACGCGGCACGCTCGTGGAACACAGCTCAGCTAAAATATCGCAGTTATCCGAAAAATATATTTTGGCGATTAAAATAAGTTGCCAAACGCGCGGAAGCGGACGCGACTCGCTCGCGGAACACAGCTTAGTGAAATGTCGAATGATATATTTTATCTACGTATGTGAAATAATTACCTGTTGATCAAAATAGGCCACACATATACTATAAAAAGTTGCTTAAAGAAACCTTGCGAGACAATATTAAACGTCGCATTAGTCTTTCATTTCTGAAACTTGAATTTGACGTCTCTGCTCAATGATAATCACTTATTGAATGAAGTAATTCAATTTTTAAAAGTTCTGATTCCTTTAATTTGCGAACCATTCCGTTATATTTGATGTTTATAAATAAACTTAAAAAATACTTAAAGCGGTTTTGCAACTTATTTTTGAAGCATTTTTCCTGCAGCATCTTACAAAACTTCTAAATTAAAAAATCAAAAAATTTTTAATTGAAATAAAAAATTAATTTACTGTCTATAAAAATTTTTGGGGAGGAAGTTCATTTTATTGGGGAATTTGTTAATTGGGAACTAAGTACTCAGCGCCTGCTAAGCATAGTGAACCATTTTTCAAGTCAAAGGCCTTTTTATCCCGGGCAAGACCGGGTAAAAACAGCTAGTTAATAATAAAACAATTAACAAATACATTAAAAAAGTAACTTTCAGAATTAACTAATCATGTAATTAGTATTTAAGTTATTTACACTTATTTATTTTTATTCACACTGGAGGGGAGTAATTTAGATTACTGTATTACTTCGTCTGTTCGTCCTTTTCAAAATTTGTGTAAAATTTTTTTATGTAAAATGAATTGCTTCATTTTGCCAAATTTTCGTGAAAATATTTTTTTTTAAATTGAAGTTTTTCATTGGACTTAAGTGTTTGATATTTACATAAAATAAATAATATCTCCACAGTAAGTAAGCGTAATTTCAACAGACAGACAGAGAGACAGACAGACGGACAAATAGACAGACGAACATTGCTATATCGTTTCGAATTGCTATAAGTATTCAGAATATATATATTGTATGGAGTCGCAAATTAATTTTTCACTGCGTTACAAACGGAATGAAAAAAAAAATTATGTTGGTGTGGAGAGTGTAGGAAGTTCTCACTTTCTAATTTTATTTTACGGAACTAACTACTGCACTAAAAAGTTTTGAGTAACATTTTTAAAAAGTGAAAATGTCTTTTTCTGCGCCGTTTTCACAAATTGGCTTCTCTTTGAACAATTATTATTTCAAAAAAGTACCTTTGAAGAAAAGTACAAGTTGCGAAAAAAAGTACTTATCGCAAATAATATTCCATATCAGAAAGAATCAATTTTTCCAATTTAAAAAATTAAGAAAAAAACAAAAAAATATTTTCTTTAGATCATAGAACTTTTATTATCCGACGAAGTCTATTATCACAATCATTAAAAATTTTCAAATATGGAGCATTTCAAAAGAAAAAAAAAAAATTATAATGTAAATAAAAAAAATATTAATAATGAAAACAACATAATTTGGAAGAAGTGTATTAAAATTTTTACAATTATTTATTTTAGCTATAAAAAAATCATTTCAAAAAAATTTACAAAAAAATCTAACCCATAAAACCAAGTTTTCATTATGTATTTAACTAGCTGATGGACTGAAAATGAAACATGTCTAGAAAAACAATCTATGTGTGTCAAGAAACACGTCAGGTCACGGGAAGAGGGTTAAAAGTCGATCCAAACTATTTTATTTTAAATTTTAAAGAAACTTTATTAAGGAAAGGGAAATTTTCAAGTAGATTTACTAAGGAAAGGTAAATTTTTAAGAAAATTTACTAAGAGTTAAATTTTTAAGAAAATTTACTAAGAGTTAAATTTTCAAGAAAATTTACTAAGGACAGGTAAATTTTGAAGAAAATTTACTAAGAAAGTTTATTAAGGAAAGGTAAATTTTTAAAATTTTAAGGAAAGATAATTTTTTAAAAAGTAAGTTTCTCAAAAAAAAAAAAAAAAAAAAAAAAAAATAAATAAAAAATAATAATAAAATTCTTATAAAAACGAATAAACAAAACAAAATATTTTATAGCATTTGCTTTTTAATGATTTTTCTTTCTCATAATATATCTACGTGTTATATGGCAACAGGGTCACTATTTTTACTCACTTTATATTAAGTCATAGTGTCTGCTGGTCTGCGTGTCGACAAAACTTTGGCTCGACTTTAACCCTTTTTCGTCATCCAATAGAGCTGAATACTTGTACCTTGGTATTCATAAAATTCTATATGCCCACAGTTATTTTTCCAATATATGCTCCATTGGGAACATTCCGTTGCTAAAGTGTGAATGTACTTTTCTAATGGCACCAACATACAACGAAAGTTGAAATTGAAACATATTTATGATAATTATTTAGAAATTGAACGAAAAACAGTTCGATTAATAGGGCCCATACATGACATCAGCATGCATGCGTATTCAAGTGCTTGCGCCAGCTGAATGACCGAGTATGGGCCTGTAGTGTGATTGTGCCAGCCGATTGTGCAAAATTAAAATGAGTTTGATATTTTTGTGATTGCACAATCATGCTGGTGTCATGTATGGTCCATATTTCTCATTACAATGGAATTTTTGAAGAGCATACATCGCGCATGGATGAATTTAATGAACAAATTTATTTTTACACTTATTAATTAATATTGTATAATTTAAATATATCTATATAAAGGGTCCGCCAAATAACTTTATTTTTGAAAATGCTATAAAAAAAACTACTGAATATCATCTCAAATTTCATTTTTTATTTGAAAGTACAATCCTTCCGGTTAATAATGGAAAATAATTTCATTTAAATGGCTGCCTCGGCTGGCCATGCAGTAGCCTAAACGATCGGTCCAATTTTTAAGCACATTATCGATTGTGTGCAGCTGTATTTCACCAATGGCTTCACGAATATTGTCCTTTAAAACGTCATTTGTCTCTGGCTTGCTGGCGTAACACTTATCTTTGAGGGCACCCCACATATAATAGTCCAACGGTGTCAAATCGCAGCTCCGAGTTGGCCAAACGACATCTGCTCTGCGGCTGATAATGCGATCTTCAAATACAGGGCGCAAAACATCGATTGTAGCTTCGGCTGTGTAGCACGTAGCGCCGTCCTGTTGAAACCAAGTGTTGCCAATATCCTCCTCTTCAATATTTGTGAAGAAAAATTCGTGCAACATGGTCCGATAACGATCGCCATTAACTGTAACGGCCACTCCTTGCTCATTTTCGAAGAAAAATGGCCCAATTATGCCTCTGGACCAAAATCCGCACCAAACAGTGACTCGTTGTGGGTGTATCGGCTATTCAATGTATGCGTGCTGATTTTCTGTGCCCCAATTGCGACAATTTTGCTTGTTTACATACCCGCCAAGATCAAAATGAGCTTCATCTGAAAAGATGATTTTTTTTTGGCAAAATCGGCATCTTCTGTAAGTCGATCGCAGGCCCACTTAGCGAAGCGAAAACGCATTGGATTGTCAGTTGGCTTCAACTCCTGAACCAATTGGACTTTGTATGGCATCATACCAAGGTCTTTATGCAAAATTCGTCTCAATGATGCCTCCGAAATGTTCAATTCTTGAGAACGACGGTGAATTGATGTTGGTGGCGCTTCACGCACACTTTCTGCCACAGCAGCAATATTCTCGGATATAGGCACTGTTTTTGGCTTTTCACGCTTTGGTTTATCGATGAGGATGGCAGTTTCTTTCACCTTTTTCACAAGATAACGAACATACGGAGCTGACGGCCAAAAAGGGGAAAAATTGTATATTTGGTATCTACTAAACAAACGAATATAGGAATATGAAATATGGTATGTGGATTCCACTAGAGATTCAATCCTCTTTAAGGATCATCATGAGGAACTGATGTCAAAATTGACACTTAAATATCACAAAAATTAATTTGAAGCCGGCGACGTCCTTCTCCCTTGATTTTTATTTAAAACAGTTATTTAAAACGGTGTCAAATGTCAATTTTGACATCAGTTCCTGATGATGATCCTCAAAGAGGATCGATATATTGAAATAAGTATATAATAAAAAAAAAAAATCAAATCATTGAGCGTTTTTATTGACTATTAGCCGAAATACCAACAAAAGCTATATTATGAATATTATTTCTAAAAGGTCCAGTTTCTAAAAAGTTTTCTCATTGATTCATGTACAGCTAGCTACTTTGGTTGTTTGGTAATACGAGAAATTGTTTACCTTACAATTTATTACACTGCGAAATAAATGAAATTCATTAACCACACTTAGCCTTTATAGGCACATAACACATGATTATTTGCAACCTATTTTTTGTTAAACTTAGGGCCATTTTAATAAGACGTCGATAAACGATTTCATATCTAAATGTAGATCTACTCCGTGGCCTTACAATGAAAAACCATTTTTTTTGGATTTGAAATCAATTGAATTCTTCAGCGTGAAATTCACTTCTTCCTCTAACATCTGGACACCCTTGAACAAAATACAAAATTCAAGTTTGGGAACAACTAAGAATCGCTAGTAGTCAGATCTGCAAAATACGGAGGTGGAGAAGCAATTAGTAATGCAAAGACTTCAATTTTTCTGGAGACGAAGCTGATGAAAGCACCTGTGAATTCTCATGATGGTACAAGATTTTTTTTTTACATAAGTTGAATCATTTTTTTATTTCCTTCATCCAATCTGTCCAATAACCCAACATAGTATTGTTTTTCTTTTCTTCAGATAATCTATAAATATACCCGCATCCCAAAAAGCACTGGCCGACAGCAATCGGCCTTTCTAGCCGATTGTTGAATCTTTGGCCGCTTTTGTCGGCTTTCGCATACTTACAACCAATTTGCAGACCGTCTATTTGACTCCGGTGTATAGTAATGAACCCGTCTCATATACTGCTCAAATCGATGAAAAAATTTAGTTGAATTTACTGAAAACATCTCGAAAGCATACTTTGAACCATGAACACGTTTAAGTTTTTGTACAGCTGTTAAAAATATCGTTAACCATCTAGCCAAAACCTTTTTCATATTTAAATGAGCATCTAGTATACGCCGGTCTCTCTTTGCTGATATCCTTATGATGCCAGCAATCTTACTCACTTTAATTCTTCGATCATCCATTGCCCTAAAATCGGGTTCATGCAATAGATCTCTGTAAAATTTTGCTTTTGTGTGTAAATTACACTCATTAATCAATTGTCCGAATTTACATGGTGTTGATACATTCATAAACATGGAACTGCTTACCCCGCTTAAATCTCTGGAAAGAAAAAATACAACCTATATTTGTCTAAAGTTTGGTTTGTATATGGTTTAATGAAAAATAGTTCTCGACCTAGACCCATACAAAACTAGCATCTGATACGAACTTTTTCATATCTGCGGAATACAAATTTAAAACAATGACATCCAAACTTGGTTAAAGCTTCTTTTGTAGATACAATTTATTGGACCTAAGACCCTTTCATTAGACTCATGGTATAGGTTATCATATAGTCAGTTTTGGTTTTAGAATATACGATACTCTATACCATGTTTTAGAGACCCTATCTCTTCGGTCTAACTAATTGGATATAGAAAATAAGCATAAACCGAATTTGAGTGGCATTGTTATTAATTTTTTTTGGCTGCATATATGAAAAAATTCATATCGGGTGCTATATTTATATGGGAACTAGGTCGAAAAATGGAGCGATCCTGACCGTATTTGTTAAAGTCACTTATATTTTGGAAAAATATACACAAACCAAATTTGGGAAAAATCTTTGCAATATTTTTGTTTTCTGATAGATTTAAGTGAAGATCGGGAGGCAGCTCTATACGGGGCTTATGACTAAGAATTGTCCTACAGTTTATTTTTGGACTACTGATGAATGGATACAATAAACACATACAAACCCAATTTGACTAAGATCTATGAGATAGTTTGGATCTTATGGCAATTTATGTCGATTTCGTAGGGGCCATTTATATGGGGACTAGGTCTGACCGATGGACCGATTTGCACCAATTTCAATAGCGTTCATCCTATAGCCGATGAAAGCTTATATACCAAATTTCATCAAAACATAGTCATTTTTGCGACGTGTAGTTTGATTAAAAGTTTATATGGACACACAGACGGACGGACGGATGGACGGACATTGATAAAAAACGACTCAGAAAGAGATTCTGAGGCGATTGGTATAATAATAGATGGGTCTAAGTCAAATATTTTTGGTAGTTACAAACAGCAGCACAAAGTCATTATACCCAAACCACATAGTGGTATAGGGTATAAAAAACAACTACTCATATAATAGGCACCAGTATCAACAAAATCTTATGATGGAGTCTTCAATTTAGAAAGATTTTTTTATATTATCGATAATTATCAACATTTTAAGATTTATCATATAAATTCTGTCTCTACTCGTCGCAAATTTTTCTCTAATAATTTTTGCATAGCTCTCTAAGTCTGGAAAACTCACAAAAAAGTACCTTTCTGGCAGATTCTCCGGCTCCAAGTCCAGGCAATCAAACGCGCATAGTTCCCTTAGTCCGGGTTCAGCTCCAGCTCTACCACCCTTGTTATTTTTTCTGGTGTATTGAGTTTTTTCTTATTGTCAGTTTAATCTAGAGAGAGTTAAAATATTTAGAAGTTATTACTTTTCGTTCTAATGACTTGAATAAACAATCGTTTATTTTAATACGAAATCAAATTTATTTTAAACTTAGTAAGTAAAGTTTCATGTACAAACTTCTTAAAGTATTAAGACGTAAATATTTTTTTTGTTCGCAATTTTTTTTTTTCTTTAACTTTTCTTGTAAAGTGCTATCCAAAACAAAACCTTGGAAGATTATTCATGCTGTTATAGATGGCTTTCAACGTTAAGCTTAATGAGCCAACTTTTTCGTTTTGGGTTTTATATTTTTGTGTGTATATGAACGCCTAATTATCAGAGAAATTATTAGCGAAATACAAGGCAGTGAGACTTAAGAAACAGCCGAGGGTTAATGTTGATAGACCATGACAAAATGGTAATTTTACTAAATGTAGTTTGGGCGTTTTTATTTTATACATCAAATGCATTATGCTAAAAGCAAGAAGAAATAAAAGAAGAAAGTTATAGGCGATCCAAATCGACTATAGCCTACCCTATAACATGTGTTTCAATAGTCTAAAATCCAAATATGCAGTCATTAATGGACAGAAGCATAAACAAAATTTTAGTTATATTGTCATTAAAATGAACTTCGTATATACTGCGCTGTATTTGTATGAGGACTAGGTCAAAATGAAAACTCGTGGGAAATGTAAGTAACGTAAGATGTCAATTTTTCGTCTTTTGATAGTTTAATTGAAGATCTGAAATAACTTCAAATAGGGACTTACTAAAAATATTGGGGTTTAGTTGTATACTGACGACTTGTGGGTGTAAGTCGGAAATTTTTATACCATATACCACTATGTGGTTTGGGTATAAAGACTTTGTGCTGCTGTTTGTAACTACCAAAAAAATTTGATCTACACCCAACTTTTATTATACCGATTGACTCAGATTCACTTTCTGAGTCGATTTGGTGATGTCTGTTCGTTCATCGTCCGTCTGTCTGTCTGTCTGTCTGTCCGTCTGTCCGTCTGTCCGTCCGTCCGTCTGGAATAGAGCGGATCGATATTTTTTTCTAGAAAAATCGTATATGCGGAAAATAAACTAGGGATCATACTGAGCAGCTTTGCTGAAGAATCTATGGGTCTAAAATGTATTTCGATCCAGCGCTTTTTAAGCGGAAATTTGACTTCGTATAGGAGGTATGCCTAATAATGTGTACCAAAAATGTGCCTGATCGGAACTTTATTTCGGATTATTTGCCCGAGAAACGATGTGTTTTTGTTTTTGTTTTTTGTTTTTTGAAAATACTTTTATTGTAATAATTTTTTCTCATTTATGACGTTTGAAAAAACGTTTTTAACATTTTTAGGTTTGAAAACGGAACTTATGTAACTAAGTAAATAACTAGGTAAATAATTAAACAAGTTATTATAAATAACTCATAACTTTGATTTACTTAAATATTGTAACACAAATAATTTTATGTTATATACTATAACAGGTAAGTTAATTTTAAAATTTTTATTGTAGTTATAAATTATTTGTTTGCATAGATTCATACAGTTTCTGGCATTCTACTTGTAAAGATCTAAACTGTGTTTCTAAATTCTATGTTGAACGTGCTGCTTTTTTGTTCTTAATTGCAATTTAAATTTATAATTTGATAAAATGGAAAATGATTTATTATATGCGTTGTCAACTTCAGCAATGGCTAAAGGATCTACCATATCTCGTATGCCTTCCCCAGATGTTAGCGTTTTCGGATCACCACAAAATTTTAGTGGCCTTAACTTATCAAGCAAGCGTGATGTATTAAAGTACTTCTTTTTTGTCTGACCACTTGAAAAAAGAAGAAAAAAAGTGTACAAGAAGTTCACTGCTGACGTGTCAAAAAAAAAAAATTATTGAAATATGGAATCGGATTTGCATTGATGTTGTGAGTAAAAAAAGCATCATAAAAAAGAATGTTTTCTTAGAACATTTTTTATCAAACAAAAGTTTTAAAGTCGTTTCAGTGTGTCGTTGATTTTAAAGCCATACCGCTAGAGAACATGCCACCATCTTCATTGGATGATTGGAGGCGCGATTTATCTACTGACGTAAAGTATTTGCTTCAAATGGCTTCGGCAATATCGGATGGTTTTATCACAGTGGACTTAGCTAACACAAAACCTGGACCTGTAGCGCAATCGCGTTAGCTTACTAAGGCCAGCTGGATCCTAAGATTGTACGTTGCAACAAGTTCTCCACTTTGTAACTTGAAAACTTTAGCAGACTATGTAATGAGAGTTTATGTTCTCATACACTTGAACGTAAAGTACTACAATTCTGTTATATACCGCAGTCTGCTTTTATACAAATTTATCTGCCTTACGCAATTTCTTCCTTCCAAGGAGTGACAAGTTATCAACTCAGAAGTTCAAAATAACTCATATTTTGCTGATCCAGAAAATGTTATTCTATCAATGCTTTACGATTATCGTAAACCAGTACGCGACCACGGAATAATTAAAAATTTTGTACTACCGTGACAACCTTTGCGACACGGAGGATCATTGAGAGTACAAGAAATGTAAAATTAATTTTGACTGCTCCAATTATTACAGTATAATAGATTTGAATGATGACAATATTTTAACAGAACCGCCATTTATTAGAAATATTCCGTATGAAAATTTGAAGGAATATTTGGAATTTGAAAACCCGCCACTTCCTGATCCAAAAGTTACATATACAATGAACTGAACGATACGTCCAGCTTTTAACCAGTGTTTCTCGGCGCGTAACAGAAAAAAACCGCGAAAGTGTTATGGCTGTGACTTAAGAACGTAGGTTTTTGTTTTTTAAGTTCCTTTTTCAAACCTAAAAACGCTAAAAACGTTAGAAACGTTTTTTCAAACATTATAAACAAGAAAAAATAATTATAATTGAAGTATTTTCAAACAACGAAAAGACAAAAACAAAAACCCATAGTTTCTCGGGCAAATATACCCGAAATAAAGTCCCGATCAGGCCCATTTTTCGTACGCATTTTTTCTTTTTCATACACTATGTTCATACCAGTTTTCATCAAAATCGGAGAAGAATTAGGCA
The DNA here is from genome assembly GCA_963682025.1 of Cordilura impudica. Classification (NCBI taxonomy): domain Eukaryota; kingdom Metazoa; phylum Arthropoda; class Insecta; order Diptera; family Scathophagidae; genus Cordilura; species Cordilura impudica. Next base: position 61,309,472 of record OY821518.1, on the reverse strand, counting down.
TACCTCCCATACAGAGCCAAACATTTTAAACCCTTAGTTTCTTCAGCAAAGTTTCTCAGTATGATCCCTAGTTTATTTTCCGCAAATACGATTTTTCGGTTTTTTTGGTCATATACAAATCGACCCGCTCTAGTGTGTATGTCCTGTAAACTTTGTAATCAAACTACAAGTCGCAAATATCAATATGTTTTGATGAAATTTGGTAAATAAGCTTTTATCGGCCATGAGATAAATGCTGTTGAAATTGGTGAAATTCGGTCCATGTTCAGACCAATTCCCTATACAAGTGACCCCTATGAAATCGACATATTTTACCATACGATACAAATTATCATATACATCTCAGTCAAATTGGATTTGTATGTGTTTATTATATCCATTAATAAGTAGTCCAAAAATAATCCATATTTGACAATTCTTAGTCATAGCCCCCATATGAAGCTGCTTCCCCATCTCCACATAAATCTTTAAAAAAAACAAAAATATTGCACAGATTTTTCTCAAGTTTGGTTTGTGTATATTTTTTTCATAATATAAGTGATTTTACTAAGTATGGTCAGGATCGGTCCATTTTATAATCTAGTCCCCATATAAATATAGCATCCGATATGAACTTTTTCATAACTGCCGCCAAAGAAATTGCTAACAATGCCACTCAATTTTGGTTTATGCTTATTTTCTATATTGAATTAGTTGGACAGAAGAGATAGGGTCTCTATACCATGGTAGAGGGTATCGTAAAGTCGGTCTAGACCGACTATAATTTTTTACTTTTCAGTATTATGATATATTCTTGAAAATTCAAATGAAAACATTAGTGATAAATGCAAGTATTCGCAATAAGTGGGATCCATCCTTCCTTATAGATCCTCTTTTAGAAAGAAAATATTTATCGTCATAATAGCAAAGAGTATTGAAGCGTTCTGTGAGTTCATAAGTTATTAATATGATTTCATTTTTTTTACTTCGTTTCAATGAGTGTAGCGAAACACATCTCTGTTCACCTATTATTAATATATATAAATTTATGTAGGCATAATCAGCTTACTAGATAAAATAAAAAAAATTAAGGATTTGAAACAAAATTACAATCTAGTTGTAGTTGTATGTATGTACTCGTATGTATGCATAATATATTATCTTATTTACTATTATATGTATACAAAAAAAAAAATAAATAAATAAAGAAAAACTAACATATGTAATTGCAATTTAAACTTGATATTATTTATAGATACATAGTAACTGGCTACATTGTTGCATATATGTATGTAAATTATATATAATAATATATCACAATATTATCTTCAATAACAAATCTTCTTTAGCAATAACAACAAATATTAAATAATGATATTATCAACAAAAATGTCAGTAAATTATACTTAATGTTCAATAAGTAGTAAAATTCCCAAATGGACAACAAATAAAAAGAAGTAAACAACAAAAGTGACAATTTAGCAAATATTTAATATGTGAAAATATGTGTGAACAAGTATATGAAAGTATATATTAAACTAAATATACATACATATATATTATATCGCATATAGAAAATTAAAATATGTAAATGTTTTATATCAGCAAAAGGATGGCTCTTAACTTTTATAGTTTTTGCATAAGAAATTGAAAATTTGTGAAATTCACGGCAAAAAGAGAATTGCCTCTTATTTAAATGATTTTTGACCCTTTCGGTACAGTAGAGAAACTTGAAAAGTTATCGCAGAACTAACTCATATCTTTTTTTTAGTTAGCAAATTTTTGTTGTTAAAAAAGTTTTTGAAGTATAATTCAACACCAAGTTTGCAAACGTTTGTTTCCAAATCGAGCAAAACCGATTCACCAAGACCGGATTCCGCATTATATTTGCTTTCGTTGCAAATATTGCGCCCAACTTTGTAACCAGTTTGGGAATCATGACAGCACCACTTTCTAAAACCTCACTTAATTGGTTAAGCTCTCATACATTGCTTAATTATATTCCTCCTGTTGAAGAGAATATGATTTAATGGCAGTTGATGAAACAAAAATGCCTTATTGAAATGGTTTATTATAATCCCACCTTAAATTTACTACCAGTATGATTGGTTGATTTTCGTTTTGGCAAAACGTATCGCTTACGAGTCGCTACATCTGCGACAAAAGGTACTGATAAAATTGGACTCGTGGATTTACTGCTTATATGATGGTAATTTATGAATACTCATGGCCATGGCTATGCCAATGAATGTGTCAATTCCACTTTCGATTGTTATGAATTGTTGCCCATTTTGAATAGCATATCGATTATTTTCCATAAATAAAGTAAATTTGCAATGGAATCAAACACTTCGTAAATAGTTGGGAATCATCCCCGCAATTATAGGTAAGCTTCAAAACTTTTCCGTAAACAGTTTCACTATCAATATATTATGGAGTGGCATATTCAGGTAAATTTTTAAATTTTAGGAAAGAACATTTTTATCATTTTTCATTTTTGTTCAGTAGCTGACCAACAACGTCCAATACTGTTCTGATTCAAAAACAAAATCTAATTGTGTATACTCGTATTAGCGTGGTACTACGTTATGTGGATGTTTTTGAAATGGCGATTTTGGGGAGAGTCGGGATTCAATTTGTTTCCTTTCTACACAAAACTAATAAATGTGAAGTTTGGGGACAATCGGATAAAGTTGCGCCGAAATCAATTGAAAATCTCAAGTGTATTTATATGGGTAAAAAATTACTTTAATTTAAATTTTAAGAAAAATTCTGTTTACAATTAAATTTTTTCGACTAGTTGTTATACAATCAGATTTCGTGTTAAATTATATTTTCAACAAGGTATATAAATTCCAAATCAATTAAAAACTCACCAAGATATAGCAAATGCCCCGAACCACTTTTGTGCCACTAGGTCAAGAACTTTGATGGCATTTATTAAAGCCATAGTATTTTTTATAACCTATACCACTATGTGGTTTGGGTATAATGACTTTGTGCTGCTGCTTGTAACAACCAAAGATATTTGACCTAGAACCATCTATAATTATACCGATCGAATCAGAATCACTTTTTGAGTTGATTTAACAATGTCCGTCCGTCCGTCCGTCCGTCCGTCTGTGTGTCCATGTAAACCTTGTAACCAAACTGCAGGTCGCAAATATGAATATATTTTGATGAAATTTGGTATGTAAGCTTTTATCCGCTATGGGATGAACGCTGTTGAAATTGGTGAGAATCGGTCCATGTTCAGACCTAGCTCCCATACAAATTACACCTATGAAATCGACATAAATTGCCATAGGATCCAAATTGTCATATAGATCTTACTCAAATTGGGTTTGTATGCGTTCATTACATCCATTAATGAGTAGTCCAAAAATGATTCCCTTGGCCCCATATAGACTGCTTCCCGATCTTCACTTAAATGTATTAAAAACAAAAATAATGCACTGATTCTTCTCAAATTTTGTTTGTATATGTTTTTGCAAAATACAAGAGACTTTACCAAACATGATCAGGATTGGTCCATTTTTGGACCTAGTCCACATATAGATATAGCATCCGATATGAACTTTTTCATATCTGCTGCCAAAACAATTAATAACAATACCACTAAAATTGGGTTTTTGCTTAATTTCTATGTCCAGTTAGTTGGGCCTAAGAAATAGGGTTTCTAAACGCATGGTATAGGGTATCGTGTAGTCGGTCTAGACCGACTATAATTTTCTTACTTGTTTATATATATACTTATAAGCACTCAGATATGAAGTATTGTTTTATTACTACATTGTTAACCTATTGCGCAATGAGACCGAAAATACGTAAATTTTCGATAAAGTTTTGAAAACTCCTTTTTCAAGATTTAAAAAATTTTTTAAACAAAATAAAAAAAAAAAAAAATGGAGCTTAAACTTCAAGGTTTTGTTAAATGCATATCAGAGATAAACTGGGTGACTCTTGATGTAAATCCTTCCTTTAGAATGTTTCCTACAAACATTTATTTTTTCTGAATTTTGTGAAAAATTCGGTCTTTGTGAAATATTCAAAAAATTTAGTCTTTCTAAATATTATGTAATTGATCAGCTTTCTACTTTTAATTTTCAAGGATCATTTTAGTGTATATCGTCCTAAAATAATATTTGTTTTCATGCTTAATTTTTTACAGATAACTAAAAAAAACACATTAATTATTTAATTAAAAAAAGTAAAGATTATTTTTTTTTTTTTTTGTAATTCATCTTTATTTATTGAATCTTCACATAGATTTGTGAACTAACAATAACTTATTCAAATCTTAAAACTAAAACTTAAAAATTAAATCCAGCCAGTGCCAGACAAAATTTCATTTATTCAATATACAATATATATGTAATCTAATGAAAAAATTGTATCAATCCATTTTTCGTCCAATGAGATCAATCCTTCTTAAGCGTTGGTGGATACCATTGTTGATTAATTTACATGCTAGAGGATTCGTGCGAGACTTTAGCTTTTCCAAATAATTTGCACTATATCTAGTGACTTCGTACTTTACTAGAAAAAAATTTAAGTCTCTGTGCAAATGTGAGTTTCTTCGTACCTTGTTTTGCCATCTCTGTATTCTTTCTGTAATTGAAGCTGAGGCTGTTCCCGATAACTGTATACCATAGCACCAAACGGTTTTGAAGATCGAGTTATAAATCAGTATCTTACAATTGAGACTTAGCTTTGAGTTCCTGCCAATTAGCCATATGAATTATACTAATTTCAATTTTATTTGTGTCAATTTAGCGTCTATATGGCTTTTCCAGGTAAGTCGGCGATCAAGATGTAGTCCGAGATATTTATCAGAAGAATGTTGAGGTATAGGTTGGTTCCTAATTCGAATTTAAGGGAAAGTCTCCCTTCTTAGGGTAAGAGTTACGTTGATACACTTTTGTTCATTTACTTTAATCTTCCACATATCTAGCCAATTTTCCAGCTGTTCAATATGGCTCTGTAAAAGAAGAGATGCTGTTGAGGGGTTCTCGTGTACGCTTAGAATTGCATTATCATCCGCAAAAGTCGACGTAAGTGTGGTTTCATTTTTTGGCATGTCTGGTGTGTAAAGGACGTACAGAAGCGGGCCCAAGATACTACCTTGTGGTACACCAGCATGAATTGTCTGTGGAGGGCTCACAAAGCTTTTTTCTCATATAGAGAATTTTCTATTAATTATATAGCTCTCCATTAGCTTATGTGTGTGTTCGGGGGTAACAACTGTTTAACTTTATAGAGGAGCCCTCGTGCCAAACTCTCGTCGAAGTCTTGCGAGACGTCTATAAAAACTGCTGAGCAGTACTTTTTCTCTTCAAAAGCTCTTCTTATGGCTCTTACAATTCTGTGAAAGATATAGTTTCAATTTATCTACGAACCTATATTAATTAACAATTTATGTCAAATACTAAAAATAATGTTGACAAGTAAAGAATTTTAGAATTTTTGAAATATAAGTGCAGAAACAACAAAAGCTTTGATTCTTTTATTTATCATACACGACATGCAGCATCATATTTTCTTCAACACCAACGATCGTTTGCTGAACTACGACTTCAGCAGAATGATGCTAATTTTATTGAAGCCTGAGTTGGTTTTGTGATTAGATGCGAATAATAATTTTAGTGTATGACGAAAAAAAAAAAAAAATATATATATATATATATATATTTAAGTTGCCTGCTCCAAACCTGTCTTAGCTTTATGATATTATTTTAATTAAAATATTTTTTTTCCAATTTAACCAACTTTTAAAATTTTCAACGAAACAAAACCAAAAATAAATTGAAATAAGTTTAAACAATGCATATAAAACCAAAGCATAACCGAAATTGAAAAAAAAAAAAACAATCGAATAGGAAAACTTGTCTCTATAAGCTTAGTATATTATGATATCTATCTTTTATAGCGTTAAGCGGTTTTATTTGTGAAAATTTGAATTTGTTATAGTGTAGTGTATCTATCATAATGACGTCGAATTAGTTATTAATACAATTTATTATTTATCAATATTATGTGACGTCATTATTGTAGATTATTATTTATCAATGTTAATTTAAACCATTACTGAAAAGTATGTCACATCTATCATCTATCAACTTAAGCTTAGATTACATAAAAATATTTTCAATGTAACAATAAATCAGGAATGTAAACTGAGAAATGTACAATTAACTAACATAGAAATAGATTAGTCATACTAGGAAATTATGGTTATTTATTTGATATAAATACCACCTAAAAATTGTAAATTAAATAAGAATTAAATGAGACTTACAAAAGATAACTTGTTTTTCATTTTTGGATCTCATTCTCACCGACCATCTTAAACAGCGCTTGGAAGAATTAAAACTGCTTCGACCAGACGCAGCATTCAAAACAAACTGGGAAACTTTTACTTACTTTTGTCTTCGAAAATACCGATAGAATAATTAACTAAAAAAATCCTTTCATAATCAACCATAATTTTATAATAAGAATGTCACTAATAACTTATTTTATAACATGGCGATCCCGCCAATCAATTATTTTATAACATGGCGATCCTGCCAATCAAATATTTTATAACATGGCGATCCTGCCAATCAATTATTTTATAATATGGCGATCCTGCCAATCAAAATACTCAACCACTATTTATAATAATAGAATTTTGTTATTTTTTTTTAATAAATGTGTTTTGTTCCGATAAACAAGGAAATCTTCAAACCTTTTCATGTTTCACTATTAATATGGTGAGAACAAATTAGATATATTTTGCAACAAAAAAAAATAAGGAAATAAATAAGAAAATTTTAGTCATTCTAGACCGACTATACGAAACCCTATACCATGCATTTAGAGACCCTATCTGTTAGGCCCAACTAATTGGATATAGAAAATAAGCATAAACGAAATTTGAGTGGCATTGTTATTAATTTTTTTTTCTTTGAATATGAAAAAGTTCATATCGGAAGCTATATTTATATGGGGACTAGGTCGAAAAATGGACCGATCCTGACCATATTTGGTAAGCTAACTTATTTTTTGCAGGCACATATACAAACCAAATTTGACAAAAATCTGTTCAATATTTTTGTTTTTTGATAGATTTAAGTGAATATAGGGAAGCAGCTCTATATGGGGCCACGACTAAGAATTATCATATAGGTTTAATTTTTGGACTACTGATTAGTGGGTGTAATAAATACACACAAACCCAATGTGACCGAGATCTATATGGTAATTTGGATCATATGCCAATTTAAGTAATTTCGTAGGTATCATTTGTATGGGGACTATGTCTGAACATGAACCGATTTTCACCAATTTCAATAGCGTTCATGCTATAGCTGATGGATGCTCACGTACCAAATTTCGTCAAAATATGCTTACATTGGCGACCTGTTATTTAACTACCAGGTTTACATGGACACACAGACGGCCAGACGAACATACGGACGGACGGACATCGGTAAATTGACTCAGAAGGTGATTCAGAAAGTGATTCTGAGTCGATCGGTAAAATAAAAGGTGTTTCTAGGTCAAATATTTTTAGTTATTACAAACATCAGCTCGAAGTCATTATACCCTGACCACTGGTATAGTGTATAAAAACGGCTATCGATGGAGAACGATCTCCATGAGTCTAGTAAATTCGGATGTTAGTGGCTTATGTCCAGAAATGGACCGATAGCCATATATGCTGAAGACAATTATATTTGGAGAAAAGTATGTTCAATGTTTTTATTTTTTGATAAAATAAAAGGTAAGTTTGTATGGGGAACACCAATTAATGGGTATAAAGAACAGACATAAACCAAATTTGGCGATATCAAAATAATAATTTAGATCTGTTGGTATTTAAGCGTATCTCATAAATTCATAAGGTCAGTTAAATGTGGAGTAAGTCTTAACATACACTGATGCTCTACATTTTTAATATCACAATTTCATCAACATTTTATCATAATTGCGACTTGCAGTATAATTAATTCAAGGTCCTTCTTTATTTATAATAATGAAATTTTTTTGCTAGAACAAAGAACAAAGAAATCACCATAAAATGTGAGATTAAGCCGAAGTATAAAGGTATTCGTTTTTAATTTTTTTTCAAAATAAATTTCCCAGGGACCGTAGCGGTTATAAGTGATATCAAAAAAGTTCTTTTATGTAAGTTATTTTGAGTGTTTAGAAACAAACATCCCTTCTAAAACAGTTATTTTTCAACGTAAAAATCGAAGGTCAGATGAAAACCGTCCGTTTAACTATTATAGTGTTGATTTATTTCGTTAAGTGTTTTCTTAAAAATTTTAAAGTCTAAAAAATCATTTAAATTCTTCAAAAACTTAACAAATTAACTTTTAAAAAAAAAAACAACGATAACAATAGCTAAACAAAAATACCACTTATTTTTATAAACTTTTTTTGGTTATTCGTCAAGAGTACATAGTCTGTTGATTTACAGCCGACCATTAGCTGCCGCCGTTATTGTTAATTCAAATTAATACGAAACTTTTAAACATTTTATTATAATGTCCTGCTTAAAAAAAGGCTGCACTATCATTGTAGATGGTGAACAAACTGTTTGTTGCTGGTTGTGTCATGGCTTATGTCACTTTAAATGTAGGGTCTACCTTCAAATACCGCTGAATCTGTTGCTTTGCTAAATAATATTGATTATACTTGTGATAATTGTTTTGCCATAAAATCTGATTTTTACAACTTCTATCAGAGTTCTAAAAACAGTTTTGTGGCCATTAAAAATAATATGGCTCAGCTTTCTAACCAATTTGCTAATTATGAGAAACTGTTCGAAAATTTCAAATCGTTAAGTAGCTTAAAATCACCGCCACAAAAAAGGCTCCGAAAATCTCCGAGGAATGCAAACAAAGATGAATCATCTTCTAATAATTTGCCGATTTTCCCTAGTTCATCTACTTCTCAATCTGCAACGCCAACTATTGCTATATCCGACACAACCTTAACTACTCAGGGCCTTCAAAAAACGTCTGAGAGAGTGCCTGTTTCAAATGTTCCTAAAGAGCTAAAAGTTGTAGCTCCTAAAGAAACAATTTTCGCTTCTCGGTTTGCTTCCGAAACTTCTGAAGAAGATATAACCTATTACATAAAAACCAAACTTGGAGTTGATGCTGATATATCCACTTATAAGTTTAAGTACTCACAACCGAGAAATATCGTATCTTTTAAAATTACAGTGCCTGGAAATATTTTTGATAGAATAGTTGATCCTAAATTTTGGCCAAATAATACTCTTGTCCGGAAATATATATATAAAGAAAGTAATAGATTTGAAAACATTGTAACTATCTCATCCCTCGAACATCATATATCAAAAAACTAATTTTGAATCGTGATAACTGCTTAAACATTGCATATCAAAATGTTCGTGGATTAAATACGAAACTTAATAGATTATTTTCTGAAAGCTTTGGTTTTATATACGATATCTTAGTTTTTTCTGAAACCTGGTTAAAGTCTGATGTTTTAAATTCAGAAATTTTGTGCAGCAATTACCAAATTTACAGATGTGATCGATCCATTCGCATAGGTGGAGGTGTTCTTATTGCAGTTTCATCTAATTTTTCATCTGAGCTTTTGCCGATTCCAATATCGGACATCGAATTTATTAGTGCTGTAGTTAAATTAGAACATAAAAAACTGTTTATAACCTGCTCCTACATTCCTCCTTCTTCCGATCCAACAATATATTTTAATCACTTGGAAGCTATTAAAAATGTTGTAGAGTTTGCTGGCCCAAATGACGCAATTTTGGTAATGGGTGATTTTAATTTTCCGTCAATTTCCTGGAATATTATGTCAGATGCTCCATATCTCACTCCAGGAGTAACTGATGATTGAAAAGGTGAGTTTTTTGACCGATTGGCTGATTTATGTCTTTTTCAAATCAACAACGTATATAACGAATATGGCATACTTTTGGATCTGTTCTTCGCAAATGATCCAGCAGATTATGCAATCTCGCGCACTGCAGCAATCACAAACCCCGAAGACATATACCATCCAACAACTGATATTTGTTTTTACGTTCCTGCAGCAGTTAATTCAGTCACATATTCAAAAAATAATTTACAATTTAATTTTCTACAAACTGATTTCAATTTACTAAACCAACTTATTGGCGAAACAAACTGGCTTGAACTACTATCTGTTCCAATTGTATCCCAAAGTGCTATTGACAGGATGGTTGATATATTTTATGAAAAACTTTTTTCGTTTATGGATGTATGTATTCCTAAACGTGTAACCTGCAAACAACCTGGACCTCCGTGGAGATCAAAACAATTATCTAAACTAAAAAACTTGAAAAATAAATGGTTCAAAAAGTACAAAAAATCTGAAACCAGCTCAGATTACGGTAAATATTCTGTTGCACGGGCTGAATATAATCTGATGAACAAATTTTTATATGATAACTACCTGATCAAGATAAAAAATAATTTTAAGTACAACCCAAAATCTTTCTATGATTTTGTCAACTGTAAACGAAAATCTGTGCGTTTTCCAGCCGAAATAAAATTTCTGGACCGAAAGTCTAGTGATATTTACGAAATTACTGATATTTTTGCTGATTTTTTTGCCGCCACATACTCTGATGCCGAGTCTAGTTTCTCAAACTATCCTTTTCCACTGGATTCAACTTTACCATTCTATTTTCCGCCTATCCTAACGTCTGACATAATTTCAAGCTCTAGAAAACTAAAATTCACTTACAAGAATGGACCTGATGGAATACCTTCCTGCATCTTAATTCGCTGCGCGTACGGATTATCCTTGCCATTAAATCTGCTTTTTAACACCTCTATTAAATATGGCTATTTTCCAAAATCCTGGAAAGAATCGTTCATCATCCCATTACATAAATCTGGTAGCAAAGCCGATGTAAAAAACTACAGAGGTATTGCCAAATTAAGTGCAATCCCGAAACTATTCGAAAAATTTATTACTGATGCTATCTGCTTTCACATTTCATCTATTTTATCAACTCTTCAACATGGTTTTCGCAAGGGCTGCTCAACAATTACTAATATTTTGAATTTTACAACTCTCATCAATCGTGGATTTTTACAAAATAAAATTACGGATGCCGTGTACACTGACTTTAGCAAGGATTTTGACAAAGTCAATCACAAACTTTTAGTTAAAAAACTGGATTTAATGGGCTTTTCGCACATTTGTTTAAGCTGAATCAAATCATATTTAACGGGCAGAACGCAGAAAGTGATGTTTAACAACGCAATTTCGAAAAATATAAATGTTTTATCTGGTGTGCCACAAGGCAGCCACCTTGGTCCTATATTGTTTTCACTGTTCATTAACGACTTGCCTCATGTTATTAAATATTCGAATATTTTGCTGTACGCCAACGACGTTAAAATTTTCCTTACATATAATACCATCTCCGATTCTATTTATCTCCAACATGATTTAAACAGTTTTTGCACTTGGTGTACTGTCAACGCAATGGAACTCAATTTAAAAAAATGTAAGCATATGCGATTTGCCAGAAAGAATGCTGCAATTGCTGAATTTTTTCTAAATGGATTCCAACTGGAGTTGGTTGCTTCATTTGTGGATCTTGGCATTTTACTCGATACCAAATTGGATTTCAAATCACATATTAATGCCACTGTAAATAAAGCCAGAGGGGTGCTAGCTTTCATAAAAAGATGGACTAAATAATTTTCTGATCCTTACGTAACTAAACAACTCTACATCTCACTCGTTCGACCTATTCTAGAATATGGTTCTCTTATCTGGGACCCTTCGTATAATCTTCACTCAGATAACGTTGAATCTGTTCAAAAACAATTCCTTCTTTTTTGTCTAAGGGAGTTAAACTGGAATTCAGGATTTAATTTTCCTCCTTATACAAGCCGTCTCACTCTTATAAAACTTCCGACTCTTAAGAGTAGGCAAACTATGCTGAATATCTCATTTATATTGAACCTCATTAACGGCGATGTCCAATCAGAATTTCTTTTACACAACATTACTTTTAAAGTTCCTTTCCCCCCTTTACGACACTATGAACCTTTACACATCCAGTTTTCCCAATCAAATCACGCAAATGCCGATCCATTCAGGAGAATGTGCTCCAACTTTAACGAATTATATGAACTCATTGATTTCTCCTCCAGCATCAATTTAATTAAACATATTATCATTAACTTTTTAAATCAATAATATTAATACTGTTACTTGTTTAATATGTTGTTATTATTTATTTTGTAATAGCCTATAAGTTTTTAATCAGTCTGAAATGGCTCGGTCCATAGACTTAAATAAATAAAAAATGAGTCTTCTGAGTCTAAAAAATAATATTGATCGACCGTCGACAAGCAGGAAGCTTTATGATCCTCACCTGATGCTTACACATCTTCACTGGACGTTTGCGATATATCTCAATCTCATATATCGCTTTTGGGGCAGTATTTGAAGTCCGTAAATGTAGATAGGAAACAAGGAAGCGAAGAAAATGATAATGAGGATGAGAAAAATACAGCCTTCTATGAAATTGATAATTTTTCTAAAAGGCCCTTGTCGATTGCTAACCCTTTCTTGAGTTCTGGGATGCGGAAAAAAAAATTCTATATCCATATTTATACAAATTGGTCAAAATTGTACATTGTGTCCCTGCAACATAGGTAAGCGTGGATAGAGCATTCTCTGAGGTCAAATATTTACGCAGAAAACTTGAAAAAGTTATGTTCATAAAGCTAAACAAATAAAACTTTATTTAAGTTACTACACACACTATAAATAAACAAAATAAGTTTTATTTTGGAGGGAGAAGATAAAACTTCACAAAAGGAAATAAACAAAATGAGTTTTATCTCAGATGGAAAAAAATAAAACTCCTCAAAAGAGTACTATTTTATGACGGAAAAATATAACTCTCTTATTAAAAGTTTCATCCGATGTTTTATTTTCGCGTTGGAAAATAACTGTGGCGTAGAGATCAATTTATAAGATCGCCATAGATTCTGAAAGAGCACTTCAATAGGAATCTCTTGTATATGTTAGTATAGGTCTCCGTCGAGCCTAACACGGAGAGTTCCTGAGTTTAAATTTTCTAGATAACTGTTATTTATAATCCCTGAAATTTTCTTCTTTGCGAAATAAATATCACCCTAATGTACACATATGTACGTATGAAATTCCAAATACTTGTACAAACATATACAAGTGTCGGCAATTGTCAATTATATAGAAATAGAATTAAAATTTTATATACAATGTGTTGCACAAAATGGGTCAGATAAGTGGCATTTAAATAACCTGTCAATTTACAATAAATATGTTCAAGTTTTTATTGCTTAGAAAATTGGTAATTTAATATTTAAATTACCATTCAAAAAGCATTGTACTTTGAAAGAAATTTCAGCCACAAATTTAACTACTGATTTAATATTAATAGAAAATGTGTTGCAAATGTCAAGTATTTATCTAAAAAAGGTGGCTGATTTCAACAGTTTTTTTTAGAGATAAATGGAAATAGATGAAACTTGTTTAAAAATTTGCCAATCTTAATTTAACATTAACCTATATCTATCCCAGTAAAGTTTTGAAACTACAGCAGAGTTATATAATTCAACAAACTCTTTTTAACACTTTCTACTAAAAACTTTTTGCCCAAACCTCTTTTTTCTTTTTTTTGAAACACAATCAATTTGAAATCATTCATTTGGACACATACATGTGTAGTTTTTATCTACGACAAATTCTGTTGAATTAAAAATACTCTTTTTTCTACAGAAATGCTAAATGATTGATAGCTAGAATATTGGAAATGTTTCAAATTGATTTTTTATATTAAAACAATAAATGTAATTAATTTTTTTTTTAATATCAAATCACTTGTAGAGAAATTTATTTAAAAAGTAGAATGTGGATACTGTCACTTATATATTTATATACAAATAATACATATTTTTTTGTCTGAAGTTTTACTAAAGGCTGAAAATATTTTTTTAATTTCAATCATTACAGATAAATAATGGAGGGTTTCATTGTAACAAACGCACTTAAAAAATGGTCCGAACTGCGTTTTATTATTTTCAATAGTTGGCTATTATGTTACCTTCTTCTCTATTTATTTGCTATATAAAACCCACAAGAATCAGAATTACAAGCAATTAACTATTATAAAAAATGCCGTCGAAAAAAAGGGTAATATTTTTATTTTGATATATTGCAGCTAAGGCTTAACTAAATAATTTTTATTATACCCTATACCACTATGTGGTTTGGGTATAATGACTTTGTGCTGCTGTTTGTAACAACCAAAAATATTTGACCTAGACCCATCTTTAATTATACCGATCGAATCAGAATCACTTTTTGAGTTGATTTAACAATGTCCGTCCGTCCGTCCGTCCGTCTGTGTGTCCATGTAAAGCTTGTAATCAAACTGCAGGTCGCAAATATGAATATATTTTGATGAAATTTGGTATTTAAGCTTTTATCGGCCATGGGATGAACGGTATTGAAATTGGTGAGAATCGGTCCATGTTCAGACATAGCCCCCATACAAATTACCCCTATGAAATCGACATAAATTGCCATAAGACCCAAATTGTCATATAGATCTTACTCAAATTGGGTTTCTATGCGTTCAGTAGATCCATTAATGAGTAGTCCAAAAATGATCCCTTTGGCCCCATATAGACTGCTTCCCGATCTTCACTTAAATCTATTAAAAACAAAAATAATGCACTGATTCTTCTCAAATTTTGTTTGTATATATTTTTGCATAATACAAGAGACTTTACCAAACATGATCAGGATCGGTCCATTTTTGAACCTAGTCCCCATATAGATATAGCATCCGATATGAACTTTTTCATATCTGCAGCCAAAAAAATTAATAAAAATCCCACTCAAATTTGGTTTTTGCTTATTTTCTATGTCCAGTTAGTTGGGCCTAAGAGATAGGGCTTCTAAACGCATGGTATAGGGTATCGTATAGTCGGTCTAGACCGACTATAATTTTCTTAGTTGTTTTTTTTGGATTACAAGACGTGCGGGTCGGCTTATTGTGACACTGAATCTAGAACTTTAGTACGCAAAATTTGAGTCAAATCGGACAATGCTTTCTGGACGCGCAGACTGGACTTCAGATATGCATTTGTATGTAAAAATTATCAAAAATATTAATTTTTCAGAAAAAGTTTGATATCAATAATTGCGTTTCAATCAAATTAATCAATAAGCCATAATCTAGAGTAAATTATCTTTCTTAAAAAAATAATAAAATCTATTATCGGTTGAAAAAAAGTTCTCAGACAATAAATGCGCCGCAGACCACTTGATCCCAAGATGAGCTTACACAAAGTTTTTGCATCTATTCTATTATTATGCCATTCTAAATAAATGTCAAAATGGTACGTAATTTTTAGCACTATTTCAAAATCTCCCAATTTACTTTTTAAAAAATTTTGTTCAAGAAATTTACCGAAATCATATATTCGATTTTAAAGTCTTAATAACAGAATATATGTTATTGAAAATGCCAAATATTGTAGGTATCCTGTCATTAATTCGGCGAGGGCATTGCTTTAATTTCAGCGGATTTGAATAAAAATGTGATTTTTATACTTTTTAAACTCTCAAGCTACATCTTTTTGGTGTTTTCATATTTCAAATATGTTTTATCTAAATATTATATTACTTGATATAGGTTCTCAATATTGTAAATTAAGGTTAAATAGAAACACTATAAACTGTCCCTCTTTAAGGTCAAAAATCAAATTTAAGGAGATTTATATTTTTTTAGAACAAAATATTGAAACAATATATATTTGTGGAATGATTTCAAGAAAAAATGTTGATTATATTTTGATAATTCTAAAAAATAATATTCTGGAGTTATTTTCTGAAATTTACCCGTGCGGTACTCTTGATGTCAAATTGACTCTTTATGAAAATATATAAATATTTTCTTCATCAGTATTTTTTTTATATAAAACAAATTTAATGTGTTCATAAAATTCCTCAAATTTGTTCGTTATTTTGTCAAAATATGTAGATTAATAATTAGTTTTTATATTTAATACAGTATAAACAAAGGGCTTATATTCAAAAAGTGCTATCTGCATTAATAATTATTTTAAAGATGGCGTGTAAAACCAATTTATTAATAAGATTTGAAAGTATTTGTCGACAGATTTGCCACAATATCTATTAAGAAATAGTCGTGCTAATCATGAATGATATCAAAATTAATATTGTATTTGACAGTTATATCAGAGAACAGTTTTAAATCAAAAATTTGTATTGCTGTCAAATGTAAATAGCACTTTTTGAATATAAGCCCTCGATATAACCTTATAATGATACCTGCACAAACATATATCTTATATAGTAATTTTGATATTAGGAGTACCCCAGGATTAATCTTAGAAAATATCATTAAATTATTATCAACAATTTTTATCGAAATCCTTCCACAGATTTATATTATTACGATGTTTCGTTTTAAAAATATGTATATATCCTTAAATCTGATTTTTGACCTTAAAGGGGATAGTTTATCGTGTTTCGATATAACCATAATTTACACCATTAAGAACTTATATCAAGTAGTATAATATTTTAATATAAGATGTTTAAAATATGAAAGCACCAAAAAAGATGTAGGCTAAAATTTGAAAAAGTATGAAAAATCACATTCTTTTTCAAATCCGCTGAAATAAAAACACCTCCCTCGCCGAATTAAGAACAGGGTACCTACAGTATTTAGCAATTTTTAATCACAGATATTCTGTTAATAAGATCTTGAAGTCCAGTGGTTGATTTCGGTAAATTTCTTGGACAAAATTTTTGAAGAAGTAAAATTGGAGATTTTGAAATAGCGCTAAAAAATTCGTAACGTTTTGATGTTAATTTAGAACGATATAACATTAGACGAGATGAAAACTACTTCGCATAAGAGCATCTTGAGATCAGGAGAATGCAAAAATATTATTGTTGTAAATTAGTTTAATGTCATTAAAAAAGTGAACTCGATTTTCTGAATCATATGATCTGCGGCGCATTTATTGCCTGGGGAACTTGGTATAACTTGGCTTTTTTTCAACCGATAATAGGTAATTTTATTTTATTATAAATATAATTTACTCTAAATTATGGTTTATTAATTAATTTCATTGAAACGCAATTATTAATATCAAAATTTTGTGGAAAATTAGTTTTTTTGATAATTTTTATATAAAAATTCATATTTGAACTTTGAACTCAATGCGCGTCCAGAAAGCATTGTCCGATTTGGCTCAAATTTTGCGCACTACAGTTTTGGAGCCAGTGCCATAATAATCCGGACCGCACAACTCAAAATTCGACCAATTTTTTTTTTTTCATACAAACCGCTGTCACCCTATTATATATGTACGAAATAGTATAATAATCCTACCCATAAAAACAAAGTTTTTATTGAAACTCTTTCTGTCTTTATGCATACGGAGAGACTCACGTGACTGTGCGTGACTTTGCTTGATTATTTTAAATTTAATCTCTGATCACTACAAGTCTATGGACCAAGTTTGAGGTTGAACGGCTGATGGGGTTGGGGTTTAAATCACTCCCTGTCTGTGCGTGACTATGTGGGACTGTGTGTGACTCTCTTTAAACTAATCTTTGGCCACAAGAAGTCTATAGACAAAGATTCAGTTCGATCGGAGGAGGCGAAGTGAGGTTTTAATCTCTCCGTGACTGTGCGTGACTTCGCGTGACTGTGAGTGGCTATTTCAAAGTTAATCTTTTTTCACAACAATTCTATCAAGTTTCAGATTGAGCGGATAAGGAAAAATGGGTTTTAAATCACTTCATGACTGTGCGTGACTATGCCTGAATGCGTCTGACTACAGAAAAATTAATCTATAGTCACAGCAAGACTATAGGCCTAGTTTGACATCAATTTGGTGAGGGGGAATGAGGTTGCCCCAGACAGACAGATAGAGAGTATGAGTTAAAAGAAAGAGTTTAAAAAATAATGCATGATTGATTTAATATTAAAAATATCACTCATACGTATATGTCGCTTCTACTTTACACAATAAATAATAATCATAAGTCCTGAGTTTGACATGTTATTAAAAAAAAATGTGTTGAAAAAGGGTAAAAATTAAAACCTTTGAAGACTTCATTCGATAAAATTAGCCCAATTTGATTTGGCGGACTTATTTGCTGAATAATAAAATGAGAAATCGTCAATGGGTCTAGAGTTATAGCTAAAATACTAAACAAACAAACATCAAGGCGAGGAATAAATATATGGTTAAAAAAGTTTTTCCGGAGAACGCCAAGCATTTTGACGGTTTTATTATACGGGCGTAGAACTTTCACCATGACTAGGAATTTCTCAATCCCATTTTTGTACTGTATTATAAACTATTGCAAATAAAAAATATTTATTTACTCTACCGAATCAATATCCTCCGTTTAAAGTTGATTTCCAGTGTTCATAGAGCGCAGTGATTCGACTTTTATCTACTCTGTCGATTCAAAGCGGTGTCTCAGAAATGGTCATTTGAGCTTGTTGTAAAGTCAAATGTCACACGGTGGTAAATCAGATATATACTTGGTTTGTAATGGCATGAGCTGAATTTTGTGGGAGAAACGAAGAGTTATCTGCTCAAAATTCTGACCACTTTTTACGAATAACACTCAAGTAATATTCCTGATTAATATCGTGGCACTAAAGAAGGAACACATATGCAGGACAACACGATAATGGAATAAGACTGATAACATGACCTTTATTTTTGAACGACGTGTTCGTGCATTTGATGTATTTTAAACGATATTAACTTAATTGTTCAGTTGTTTCTGGAACGCAAGCAAAGACCCAAATCACTTATTCCATAGTGATTCATTTTATTATTTGTTTAAAATTCGAGCACAAAAACTATTCTTTGTTTTGTTTTATTATTGTGTAGAGAGACAAAATAAAGCAGTTGAGCTTCAAGTACATATACATATACATACCCTATACCAGTATGTGCTTTGGGTATAACGACTTTGTGCTGCTGTTGGTAACTACCAATAATATTTGACCTAGATCCACCTTTTATTACACCTTCCTTCTGTCCTTTTGTGTTTCTATGTAAACCTTGTAATTAAACTACAGGTCGCAACTACGAATATATTTTGACGACATTTGATATGTGAGCTTTTATCGGCCATGGGATGTACGCTACTGAAACTGGTGAAATTCGCTTCATGTTGAGACCTCGTCCCCATACAAATGACCCTATGAAATCGACATAAATTTCCATAAGATCCAAGTTATCATATAGATCTCAGTCAAATTGGGTTTGTATGTGTTTATTAATCAGTAGTCCAAAAATCCCTATAGGACAATTCTTAGTCATAGGCCCCATATAGAGCTGCTTCCCGATCTTCACTTAAATCTATCAAAAAACAAAAATATTGCACAGATTTTTCTCAAATTTGGTTTGTATATATTTTATCAAAATATAAGTGACTTTGTCAAATATGGTCAGGGTCGGTCCATTTCTCGACCTAGTCCCCATATAAATATAGCACCCGATATGAACTTTTTCATATCTGCAGCCAAAAACATTAACAACAATGTCCCTCAAATTTGGTTTCGGCTTATTTTCTATATCGAATTAATTGGACGGAAGAGAAAAGGTCCCTAAACCATGGTATAGGATATCGTATAGTCGGTCTAGACCGACTATAATTTCTTGTTTGTTATTCTCGTACTATATAATATCACTACATGCAAGAAAATAACTAATTTTTATATATGTTTTTTTAGAAAAAAATTACGTTTATTCTAACTTTAATAACATAGTGATAATTTCCGTCATCAGGATAAATAGGGTAAGCGACTTCATATCTCCATAACTATGATCAATCCAAAAGCAACCCGTTAAAAAAAAATCATGTGAGTACGATCAGAGGGGAGAATTAAATTTTTTTTTGTGGCACTTTTTTAAAATCAAACAGAAAGCGTCATCTACGTATCACTTATAATAATCAACTGCAGGGGCTCTGCTATACAAAAATATTTATTACTTCAATCAGTTTGTTTTTAATTTTTAACCTTCATCTCACCCTCAAAAAAACTTACGTTGTTTAACCTCGTGTGTCGTTTTCCATACGTACGGGATGTCTACATATTTTGCACTAGCAACATATATTTTTTTTAAATTAAAATCGTGATTTACCATCAATAATATATACTAGCAGATTCCAGCCCTCGAAATTCGAAATTCGAGTGCAAATTCTAAGAAATTTTATTTATTTTTATTAAATAAAGACCCTAAAAGTATGCTAATCGATTATATCCAATTCACAAATCAACACAAAAAACAAACTCATTTTTATTACAAACACATTAACAAATATAATAAACATGCACATAGCATTGTATAATTTTGTGCATGTGTTAGTAGCGACTTTAAATGCAATTTACCAAAAATAAAGGAAAAAATATAAAAATTTGTAAATTTGCAAAACGGCTTAAAGGAAATACCTTTCGAATAATAAACGTTTGGTAAAAATCGGGATAAAACGGTAGAAAAAACATCGATCACAAGAAAGCGTCTAGCCCATTAATATTATAGATTTTTATATTTTGGTATCTATTACATCAAATTAGTTTCTTTCCAATACATATAAATAAATATTAGGGTTATTAGTATGCTTACATGCACCTTCTTGGTAGAGACAGCACATCGTTTTATATACATTGTTCTTAGTTTTCGACCTCTCGGAATAACATATGTAACATCTAGCTTTTCCTTCGATATTCAGAGAAACACATTTTGATCTTTTTGGGGTAATGTCGAATGATAATGATGAGCGCTCTCCAGATTCTGAAGGTTGACGAAACATTGAAGATGTGGAATGTGCTATTGAGCAACAGGGCTTCCCCACTGATTCATTTTGTAAATTGTTGCTAATACAAGAGGTATTCTAAGCTCACGCAAGAAATTTCTTTGCATTGTTTGCTTGTTTGTTTGCCAATTTGGATAACAACTTCTGGGCATTCGCAAATTCAGTCTTCGAACATAATTCAAACTACACGTTCACATTAATTTTTCTAGCTAAACCACCAACTGGTTTACCCAAATATGGTTGCATTTTCTAAACGTAATAAGTTTTAGAGCAAACTAAAACCCAAAATTTAATTCCATATCGGCTTAGAAGGCATATGTTGATGAAACTTGCATCTCCTATGAAAACCTAGCAATTGGTCGTCAACTGTAGCACATTCAGATGGTTGCAGTAATAATAGTTCAGACCATTTGTCGAATATTTCACGAATTGCAGCAAATTAGTCCGTAAAGCTTTTTTGATGTCTGCTTACAGTGTTATCGAACCAAATAACACTATTCAGTATTGAAACGCTCTAAATAAATCCAACATTGTCTCATTCTTTCATCTAAATTATTACAATTATATCTAAAACATTAGATTAGTTAGAAGCATAGACCTGTAAAGTCCAGCCAAAATAGGAACACCGATATATCCATGTAACTAGTTGAGTCGATTTCGGTATACCTTTCACAGCATTGTTCCTTTGCATATGCATTTGATCACTTCAGAATAACGTTATAATTTTTTTTATATTGTACAATAGGTACACAGTTTGTCATAACGTCAAGAGGAATGGACATTTGATGGCAAAAAATTATGTTCCTAGTACAAAATCTATATAAATTACATATGTGTGGAAAACCACACATCAGGGTAAGCAACGTCACTTTTTAAATATCTCGTTGTAAAAAAATATTTTTTTATCAATTAATACCTTTTCTGTATAAAATTGATGCGACAGCAAAAGTCAAGAAATTTCATGAACATCGCTTAATTTTTACTTTTTCGGTGTACAAAATATTTTCATATTGTGTGGTTTTCCACACAAGGGTGAGATGAAGGTTAATTCTTCATTTTTTATTTTTCATTTTTCATTTTTTATTTTGCATTATTCACTTTTTATTTTTAATTCTTTCATTGTTCATTTTTCGTTTTTAATTTTTTATTTATTTTTTATTTTTCGTTTTTTATTTTTTATTTTTCATTTTTTATTTTTCATTTTTTATTTTTCGTTTTGCGATTTTTATTTTTCGTTTTTCATTTTTTATTTGAAATTTTTTGTTTTTCATTTTTTATTTTTTATTTTTCACTTTTAATTTTTTATTTTTCATTTTACATTTTTAATTTTTCATTTTTCATTTTTAATATTTCATTTTTCATTATTAATTTTTAATTTTTCATTTTTCATTTTTCATTTTTCACTTTTCATTTCTCATTTTTCATTTTTATTTTTCATTTTTCATTTTTATTTTTCATTTTTCATTTTCTATTTTTTATTTCTCATTTTTTTTTTTCACTTTCAATTTTTAATTTTTCATTTTACATTTTTCATTTTTCATTTTTCATTTTAATTTTTATTTTTCATTTTCAAACAGGTTATTACATATCATAATTTTTCACCAATACAATCATAAGTCACACCGATTTTCTTTTACGGCTCACATGTTTCGCTGTCTTTGTGATTGTAGTGTGAAATATAAATTTACAGTTTTGGGAAACTTCTTTTGAAAATGTTTTGTGGCTGCGGGTATCCTGAACCCCTTTCGGCTTTAAGTTTTCCTAAACCTATTTGAACATATACCACTAAGAGCCGAAGTTGAATTAGAGAGAAAAAAATAATTCCTCACAACGTCACTATATCCTTATGCATCTTCTTTCACCAGCACACATAAGACAATTAAAAGTTTGTTTCAGTCTTTCCTTTGCTTTTATAGTTAAATACTTTTTTGTTCGGGTTTTCTGACCAATAAAGTTTGATACAATGTTTTTCAGTCTTTAATTAAAACATAGTATGTCCGGCATCTTATAGTTTTTTTACTGTTACTTTTATGAATGAAATGGAAAAGTATAGTAAAAAAAAATTTTAAAAATCTTGTTGAAATTTTTTATGTTTCTTATAGCATTTTGTATGGTCAATGTAAGCTGTTTAGTTGAGAGTTCGCAAAAGTCAAGGTTTTCTTTTTAATTATATAAAACAAAGTTATGCAATTTTATATAACTAAAAATAATATCAATATTGTTTTTGAGTTAACCAGCGATGTCCAATTTCCCAAGGACAAGTGCCAAGGAGTACCCCAAAATTCATTTTGTTAGATTTGTAGTCATTTTCAGACATAATACCGTAATTAATTTGCTAATTATACCATATACCACTATGTGGTTTGGGTATAATGACTTTGTGCTGCTGTTTGTAACAACCAAAAATATTTGACCTAGACCCATCTTTAATTATACCGATCGAATCAAAATCACTTTCTGAGTTGGTTTAACAATGTCCGTCCGTCCGTCCGTCTGTGTGTCCATGTAAACCTTGTAATCAAACTGCAGGTCGCAAATATGAATATGTTTTGATGAAATTTGGTAGGTAAGCTTTTATCGGCCATGGGACGAACGCTATTGAAATTGGTGAGAATCGGTCCATGTTCAGACCTAGCTACAAATTACCCCTATGAAATTGACATAAATTGCCATAAGATCCAAATTGTCATATAGATCTTACTCAAATTGGGTTTATATGCGTTCATTAAATCCATTAATGAGTAGTCCAAAAATGATCCCTTTGGCCCCATATAGAGCTGCTTCCCGATCTTAACTTAAATCTATTAAAAAACAAAAATATTGCACTGATTCTTCTCTAATTTTGTTTGTATATATTTTTGCAAAATACAAGAGACTTTACCAAACATGATCAGGATCGGTCCATTTTCGGACCTAGTCCCCATATAGATATATCATCCGATATGAACTTTTTCATATCTGCAGCCAAAAAAATTAATAAAAATCCCACTCAAATTTGGTTTTTGCTTATTTTCTATGTCCAGTTAGTTGGGCCTAACGCATGGTCTAGGGTATCGTATAGTCGGTCTAGACCGACTATAATTTTCTTACTTGTTTTTATTTTGTTTCAATGGTGAGTGGTAGAGAAGAAGAAAACATATATTTCAAAAATTCATAACTACACTGTATTCTTAATCGGACCGGTTTCTGGCATTTCAGCCTTCATCAGCGATTTATTGAACATTGTTATAATTGTTGTGTTATAATTGAAAAGATTGTTTCTATACGAAATTTTTCTACTATGGCGAGACCATATTTTAGTATAGGGTTTAGCTCTTTTAATTGTTTGAGGGTAATTAACTACTAATAAAGGACACAATCTTATAGCAGATATTTTTAATCGTTAGGTAGCAACAGGTTTCATTTGGTCAAAATATTTAGGCTTCGAATGCTACATGCACTTTTTGTACATTTGATAAAAGCACGTTATATAAATAAAGTTTGTTGATTTTTCATTAACAATGTTAAAATAAACTTTCAGGTCAAGCCACAGATCCAGAATTTAACAATTCTTTCTACAGAAAGTCTTTTTTTTATTGACATTTCGGAATTCTTGCTAATCATCTTATACTAGCAGAGCCCAGCCTTCGAAATTCAAGCGCAAATTCTTGGAAGTTTTATTTTTTCATTGTTCAAATAATTTTATAAGAGCCAAAACGAGCGCTAATCAATTCACAATTTAATACAGAGCTTTTGATATTTATACATAATATGACCCCATTAACCCTTTTGTAATTGGGGCCACATATGACCCCATGCTAACAAAATACAATTTATTCAAAAAATTAAAATATTTTTTTAGTGCTGTTGAATTTTTAGATGCGATGCTTAAAATATAATAACCAAATGTGTAGAACTTTCGCTACTAAAGTTTGGGATAAATCCGAGAATTCTGGCCCATTATTTACCAAGGCCAGCTTTGGATTTTAAGATATTTTTAAATAAAAAATTACAGAAAACGAGTTTTTCTGTTAAACTCGATGAAACCATTATTTATTATTTGTTTAAGGCCTGGGTGCCCCTGGGATCAAAATAATGCTTTGCGATATACCGTTGGTGCAATTATCTGCTTATTGCACGCAAATATAAATTTAAACAACTTTTAACCAATTTTGTTATAAAATTATTTTTTATGAATAAAAACTATCTATAATTTTCTAATTAAAATAAGGCCCACAAATGACCCAAAGCCAACAAAAGACATTTTATTCAAAAGAATATGAAAAATAAAACTAATATAATAATATAAAATTAAAAAAAAGCAATACTTATTGCAAGACGTAAGTGATTACAGAAAACAATTTGAATCGCCCACTAACTCATCCTTAAATACACCAAAATAAATAGAATTAATTTTATATTTCATATTCTTTTGAATAAATTTTAAGAGCGGAAGTTCTACCCATTTGGGTAATATATTTTAAACATCGCATCTAAAAATTCAACAGCACTTAAAAAATATTTAAATTTTTGAATAAATTGTCTTTTATTAGTTTGGTCATATGTGACCCCAATTAGAAAAGAGTTAATGGGGTCATATTATTTTTTTCCGAAACTCTAGGCTATTAGGATAAAACGTAAAATTTAAAAGTAGAAAAGTGATGAATTTTTGATACAAAGTATTTAAAAAGAGTACATTTACAGAATATTTTACTAAAATCCCATTTTTCTCGAAATCCGAAAAAAAAAATCCTTAGCAAAAAAATTCTGGCATTGGGATGTACTTAGAAATTCGTACATTTAATTTGTAACACGTGTTTAATAGAACCTTAAATTTCAAGATCCAGTTTTTTAAGTTTTGTTTAAGAAAATAAAAAACTTGAAAAATGATTTCAATGCGCAATAGGTTAACAACGTGGTAATAAAACAATACTTTATATCTGAATACTTATAAGTATAGAGACCAAAAAAAAAATGTTGGCTTTAATCAATTTATCAATGTTGAAAAAAAAAAATGCCATCAAATTCCATGACCCAGTTTCCTTTGGCTCAAATTGGTCTGGGGCATTTGCTATTTCTTGGCAAGTTTTCATTCGATTTTGAATTCTTACAAATTTTTGAAAATATATTTTAGTACTGATCTCGATTCATTTAACAAAAATTAAACTATAGAACCAAAATTTCCTAAAATTTGGAAAAAGTAACATTTTCCCCATATAAACATACTTGGAATTTTCAATCGGTTTCCGGCGCGACTTTTCTTTATCTGATTATCCCCAAACTTAACATATATTAGATTTATAAAGAAAGGAAAAAAACTGGACCCCGCCTCTCCCCATAATCGCAATTTGAAAAATGTCCATATAACGTAGGACCACTCTACTGGTCATATATTTAAATAATTTTCGATCACTAAACGCAAGTTTTTATGGACCATACGATGAAATTGGTGAAAATTGACCGACCGACTATAGAGACGTAAAGTCCTACTGAAAATGGATATGTAGTGTAAAATGTAGTGCATATATGTTTATTATTCGCATTAATCTGATATAAAAAAGCTGATTTCCGATCTTCATTAAGATCTAAAAAAATGTTGCATACATTTTCTTAAAATTTGAGTTTTATATGTTTTTGAGAAAAATAATTCACTTTACTAAATATGCTTATGATCGGTGTATTCTTTACCCTGGTAACAATATTAAAATAACATCAGATATGAATGTTTTCATATCTGTATTCTACTAATAAATGACAATGACTCTACAGTTTTATTTTTGTTCATTTTCTATACCCCGCTATGGTCTCAGCAAAGTTCGATACACACAGAAAAAATATTCGTTAACCGAATTATTCTAAATTGCTACAACTGTATTTTTGATTGTAGCAACAGAAATTTAATAGCGTCTGCAAATTTTTTATTATGATAAAATATTTACTCTTAAGACAATAAAATTGTAATCATAGTGAACCCGAAAATCGGTTATTAGCACTGTTGCAATTCGGTTGGCAATAAATTCGGTAGCCACAACGAATCTGTATTTTGTGTGTACTAAACCACTCTCGAAACGTACAGCGTAGGGTAGTGTATAGTCAACTGTTATTTTCTTACTTGTTTAATCTACGATTAAGTAAATGAACTCGTTTTCGTTTTCTTTTTTTTTTTTGGTTTTTCTAAGATGCAAAACTTTATATATTAAAATTTAACTTTCATAGTTACCAAAATGAAATATTGTTATGAATTTGTCTTTTGAAGCAAATTTTATGTTTTATTTTAAGTAAAAAGTTTTATAATAACACTAAACGACAATGATAAAAGAAGAAAA
Organism: Cordilura impudica; assembly: GCA_963682025.1. NCBI lineage: Eukaryota > Metazoa > Arthropoda > Insecta > Diptera > Scathophagidae > Cordilura > Cordilura impudica. The sequence continues at coordinate 61,282,275 of OY821518.1, read as the reverse complement.
ATTTGAGTTATTTCAAAACAAGTCAAACAGTTGATATTAGTGGTCTACTTAAGGAGACAGAATATGAAAGTTAATTTGAAACAAACATCACTCAAAAAAGACAAATTTCTTGTACGTGTTTAAAATTAGAAAAGACAGTAAAATTTGATGGAAAGCTCAAAGTTCCCTTAATAATAGAGACTTGAATAATAATGAAATTCTGCATTTCTGCAAGCAAAATTTTCTGTAAAGAAAGCATCCGTTTTAGAACTTATAGGGAAGATGTTTGAACATATATTAATTAAAGATTTTTTTATGGCACCTTATTAAAATCAAACAGAAAGCGTATCTATGTATCAGTTATAGCAATCAACTGTAGGGGCTCTGCTAATATAAAAAAAATTAACTGTACCCTGCCCGCTCTACTGGCTCTAGTAATTTTTTAAATGAATAAATGCTATAATATATTAATGTGTTTGGCGTTTGAAATAAAAGACATAAATTATTTTTTGATTTTCAATATATTGAAATTAGTTGCATCCCATTACAAAGTTTTGGTTAATTAGTACATCGTAATAACATAATTGGCACAGCAACATTTAATTGCAGCCAATTCTGATGAATTTAAAAATTCTGTAGCATACTTTACTATTTCATCTGAATCCATAACACATTCTGTTCAATTGTATGTAATTGTTTGACCGAAAATTTTATTTGGAATGACAATATCTATTTTATTAGCGGCTTCGTTTCTTGCTGTCAATATTGCTCACTTCACTTAATCAATTATGATTTTTGTATTGCTAACCTCTACTTCAATTAACATTTTCAATCAAGTCTTTTGAATCTTTTATCATACAAAAATTATATGGAAACCTAATTAAACCAATTGTAATATCAATTGGAATTTTTCTATTTCCAATGTCCATTTATTTTGAAAATGTTGCAGCTGATTCGTAGTTTTGTAATGGGACATTCATATTTGTTGTCAAATTTAATTTTTGAACGCTTTATATAATGTGACGTGATTGAAATTTGTCTGAAAAGATTAGATTTTTTAAAAAATGTGTTTAATAACAGTCTAACGTTATTATGACGAATAAAAGAGCATTGGTGTTTTCCCCCTTTTATGTAATTTTTGATTTTATAATATGGGGATAAAAGGATGTCTTTAATGTCTTTGCAAAATATTATTTCTAAATATCCTGCGTAGTAATACGTAGTAGTAATTGTTAAAAAGAATTATTTTTTTCCACAATGAATTTAAAAATAGATTAAGGATACTACGTAAATTCACATGTATGTAAAAAATTGTCCAGATTCTCCTCATTTATTTGATTTTCACTGTCAATCCTAAAATAGGTATAACAATTTTCAGATATGTTTTGAAAAAATGAAACAGATACAAAGACTTTCAAGCAGAGCAATATTTATCAGTTTGAAATTATGTTTTACACTTAAGCCAAATAGAATTGTTAGAGTTTTGGTATGTAAAATCTTTGCTTCTTCCAGGATGATAATAAATAACACCAGTCCATCTTTGAGAAGAGCAAATCTTGAGCGAATTTTTTATACCAGAATTAGGTGAGTCGAAAGGTTTTCTTTTTGGTTCTAAATGAAGTAGTTTTGACAGCTGCAAACATAACCGCAAATTGATTTAACGCTGTACGATTGGATTGTGAAGGAAACTCACATTTTGAAAAAAATTTACCAGCGGCATATATTACTCCTAAGGCCTGTTATATTGTAAAAATTTAGGAATGCCCTTCCTCTATTAATTTAAATTTATTTCTAAGTAATTATTCTTAAAATAGCTTCTTTAAAAAAATGCGTCTTTGTGTGTTGACATTTTTCTGTCGACTAGGTTCTATGAGATATTTGTCGTCTATTACTACTAATAACCTCACTAACCATACACAAATGAGTTTAATGAGCTTCTCTAGCACAACTATTTATAATTATTTATATTCTGGAGATTTATACTTTTTTAATTAGTTTCGGGAAACATTTCAAAAATAAATATTAAAATAAAAATGGCATTATAAAATATATATAATCTTGATACTTACAACAAGTGCAGTTAATATTGCGCTGTCCGCCTGTCCATTTGTGGAAATTACGACCAAGCCCTCAATAGGTCAGCTGGGGTGCGTAATTGAAGTGAAAACAAGTAAGAAAATTATAGTCGGTCTAGACCGACTATATGATACCCTATACCATGCGTTTAGAGACCCTATCTCTCAGACCCAACTAACTGGATATAGATAATAAGCATAAACCAAATTTGAGTGGGATTATTCTTAATTTTTTTGGCTGCAGATATGAAAATTTGACTAAGACTTGTATGATAATTTGGATCTTATGGCAATATATGTTGATTTCATTGGGGTCATTTGTATGGGGGCTAGGTCTAAACATGGACCGATTCTCACCAATTTCAATAGCTTTCATCCCATAGTCGATAGAAGATCAAATGCCGAATTTCTTCAAAATATATTCATAATTGCAACCTGCAGTTTGATTACAAACTTTACATGGACACACAGACGGACGGACGGACGGACGGACATCGTTAAATCGAATCAGATAGTGATTCTGATTCGATCGGTATAATTAAAGATGGGTGCAGGTCAAATATTTTTGGTTGTTAACCCTTAAATGCATATAGTCTCAGATTTTTGCGAAAATTATATATATAATGAAATCCTATTAAAAAATAACAACTGCCTTTAAATTTTTGAAAAAAAAATTTATTTTGTTTATTTTATGAAGAAAAAATTGGTTGTATCTTTTAAGATACAATATGCACTCCCCGCTAAAATAACAACACATGAGAAAAACAAATACTGTTTATGATTTGAATTACAAAAGTTTATTTTTTATAAGTTGTATACATATATATATAGACATAAAAGAAAATTATTTATTTTTATTGGTTGTGGTAATTAAAAAAGCAGTTTTTATCAGCCGTGAGACATAGATTTAATTCACACTTACTGCAAAACATCTTTGTTTGACCTGTGCATCCCGGCATCTTGCATCTTCCCTTCTTACTTACCAACGTCCAATGTTGTGTTCCGCCTAGTTTTACATCTTCGGGAGGTGGTACTTGCGAATTCGGCTTATGTTTTTTTTTCTGCATTTCAGTTTCTGTGTTTGGTCGTCGACGAAGCTTAGTATGTTTTGATGAATTTTTATAATTGAAAAGTGAATCAGCCACTTACAATTTGAAATCTATCAATCGTAAATTTTTTGTTTTGGCTTGATCTTGGTTAATCCTTTTGTAAAGAATCCATGCATTGATGCAGGTCATATCTAATAGGTGGTAAAACAATCTGTTTGTCCACTTTTTGCTTTTTAGAGTTATTTTTTGGCGGCTCATGGAACTATCCAATAGATCAACGCCTCCCATATTTTTATTGTAGTATTTCACAATTTGTGGACAAGAGACCGTTGTTGATTTGTTTTGCTTTTTGTCAAATCTACGAACAGATAAACTTTCATTTGGCGTGATTGAGGAAAACGGTGACTTAGTTCCTATATAAGTCGAAACTAAATTGACAATTTTTGTATCCTTCCATGAAATAGAAGTCACATCTATTCCGTAGATACTAGCTACAAACTCTTGGCTGGTTCCTCGTTCAAACTTCATCATTGTTTTTTCTTCTGGAAGCTTGCAATTTTTTATCCTATTCCGTCGGATTGTACCAACAGAGAGAATTCCCTGGGTTCTAAGGTGTATAAGTAATGTAATTGTAGTGTAGTAATTATCAAAGTATATTACGTAGTTTTTAAACTTAGGTACTTCAAGAACTAACATTACCACAATGTTTGCAGATGCTTGCAGATTTGGCTCTTCTGGGCGCATAGTTTCATTTGCTCCGGTATAAATTTCGAACTTGTACGCATACCCTTTATTGTCACATAACACAAACAATTTAAATCCCGACTTTTTAGGCTTGTTTGGCAGATATTGTTTCATATAGCTGCTCATTTTTGTGGAACACATTTGTTCATCTACAGATAATCTCGCTTGTTTGGAAACAGAACCAAATGCATGATTTCGGGAGTCAATAACCGGCCTAATAAGGTAGAGTCTATCACGTTTCGGATCGCCGCGTGGTAGGTGTTTTTCTTTATCATTAAAATGTAGACATTGCCTTATTTTTTCGAATTGGTTTACCGTCATTTGCTGCTTTATAACGTCTACTGATCGGTCATTATTGCTTGACCAATAATCTCTGGTATTTGGTAAATTGAAATACGTCATGTAAAAAATAACACCAATAAACTTTCGCAACTTCGAAATACTAAAGGAAAAATTTTCATCTAATCCAGCATACCGTAGAGTTTCTTCAACTAAAAGGTTTTCTAAGCTTTCTGGAAATAAATAGCTCCAGACTTGATAAGGAGTTACTAATGACTGAATATCTTCACTGAGAGAGCTATCTCCCCGAAAATCTACTTCTTTACTACGAAATTGCAAATTACCTTGTTTCCAAATTATTTTTTCAAATTCTGATGATTTGGGATCGACTTTTATGTCTTGAAATTTCGAAGGAAATAAATTGAATGTCGAAGAACTTATTTGAAGCTCTAAAGAATGTTCTAGGGAAGCAGAAGGTCCTGGTATAGATTCAGAATTTTCTATAGAAACAGGACAGTTCGAAATAACCAAATTTGTTGTAGCACATCTTGTAAGGGCAGGCGACTTAATTTTTTTTGAAATATAAATTGGAGTACTGGTTTTAGAAAGGTATAAAGAAGAACATTTTGCAGGAACAGGAGACAGAACAGAGGTCGTGGACTTATTATCGTCGTTCATTAGGGCAATAAACGAGTCATGAATTGAGTCATTCAACTCAAAACTAAGTTCGGCTTCTTCAGAATCGATATTATTATTAATGAGTAACACGTTTTTTGTTTTAGTGGAGCATATTTGTGGAATTTGCCTTTCATCATCACTGCTTTCATCGGTGCTGTCATAAGGAAAATCTTCGCTGTTGCAAAGTTCTTTGCATATTTCATCATCAGTCATTCTTTTTTTTTTTTTTGAGTAAAGGCGTTCATAGTTATGATTTATATGTAACTCGAATAACAAAAATTCTGCAAGAAACAAAAGCAACCTCACAATCAAATAATTGAACCTGAATAAAAATAAATTATTTTCGTAGCAACCAAACCAACCTCTCGTATCAAACGACTGAGATAGAATAAAAAAAAACCAAGTAAGTGCACGCAAGAAAAAAAAGCAACCTGTTCAAAAACATTTATTTTTCTATACAAAATTTGTGTTTTCAAATTCAAACACAGTGTATAAGAAAAAGCAAAGGAATCTTTGGAATTAGTGCGGAGTGCATAGTGTATCTTTTAAGATACAACCACTAAAAGTGATTTTGCAACTAAAGTTGGAGTCATATTTATTTAAAATTTTATTTTGTATTAAAATACATAGTACACAGGAACATATTTAGTTTTTGGCTAAATTAAAAATACAATTATTGTTAAAATGTTACTATAAAAATGGCTATTTCCAAAAATATATGAATTTTGAAATTTTGAGTTTAACATTATGTAAACCTAATAAGCTAAATAAAAATTTATATAAGTATTATACAGAGTGATAGAAAATATGGTTGTGAGTAGTTGCTTACAATATTTTTTTAATTTTGTAAAGAACTTAAGGAATTGCACCTTTTTTTCTGGTTGTATCTTTAAAGATACATCATGCATTTAAGGGTTAAAAACAGCAGCACAAAGTCATTATACGCAAACCACATAGTGGTATAGGGTATAATGATTCACTGACATATGAATAATTGTAAATAGGATGAAGATTTTTAAAATCATCTCAATTAGTCTAATAGGTCCCAAGATTTCAATGAAAAAATTAAAAAAAAATATACGATTTGTTACTGTTGTTGTTCTACATTTTCTGAAGTGTTTTCCTTATTGTGGTCATTGTGTTTCTGGCGTTTACTTAATGAGTATATATGTACCGTTATACTCCACGTGTTAACATAAAAAAGAAAAATAATAATAAGAAAAACCAACCCATGCAACGTAAGTCTTTATTATACTCCCTTTATTTGTTTATTGATTTGCCATCATGTTATTAAATAATTGATTGACTGAAAATATCTATGTCATAAATCAAACATTTTTTTGCAATAATTTTTAGCAAAAAAAAAAATAAAAAAATTGTTATATCATTTTTGTCCTTGCCACGTGTCTGTCTGCAAAGTTTTGGTTGATTGCATCACGGGAAGAGGGTTCCAAATCGACTCAAAATTTTATTGACAGACAAGCAGATACTACGTGTTAATATAAAGGGAGTAAAAATAGATGGCGATGAGTGTCTGTTTGCCAATTAAACTCGCTGTCGTGTCCCACTAGGTCTGGTGGGTTACAATTATTTTGTTTAATTGTTTGGTATTTATCCGAAATGTTTTCTATTTAAAACTAAGTATGTATAGAAAGAAATACGAGTTTTCTAATTGGGTTTTGTAATTATTTTGTATGGCTTGCAAATTTTGTTTCTGCATTGTTCATATCTCACAAAGAAAAAATATATTGCCTTAAAAAAGATATGTTCTTAGACAAACATCTTTTTCTAAATCGTACTTTTTTAATATTTTCTCAAAAATCACATTTCCATGCTTATTAAAAAAAATAATCTTTTGCTAAAAATGGCACATGTTTTAAAGAATAGCCTTAACTCCGAACAATATTTTTTCTTAAAGAAAATATAAGAAATATATTCTTAAAGAATACAGTTCCTTCAAAAGCACCATTTCTAAAAAAGTAGCTCTTTTTTAAAAAGGAACCTTTTGTAAAAAATTTAATTTTCTTAAGAAAGTAAATTATTAAAAAGAAGTATATTTTAGCAAAGAAGTCCCTTTTCTCTTAAAAATGTTTTTTTTTTAAGAATAGTTTTTCCTAACCGTGCTCCTACCTTGGGGTAGAAAACTACATTTTTTAATTTATTTTTTTTATTCAAAAACTCTGAAACTGTTTGGTTAACATTTTTCTTGCCTTTTTCTTTATCGTGCATATGAACCGAAATTGATTACTTTTATATTTAAAATCACAATGGATCGCTGTTTTTCGACAACTTTAATTTGCCATATCTGGTGTAGTTTTCTACTCGACATGAAAAGTTGTATGAAAATAGGAACTTGCGTCAAAAGAAAGCGTATTTTGTAAATGGTAGGCTATGGTGTTTTGATGCTAAGGATGATGCCGGTGTTGATTTTGTTGTCTCATAGGAAAATATGCTTTGGAACGCTACACCTGTGCAAACATCAGGACGCAATCGAAACGCTAATGTGTTGAGACTTCGGCCCGGTATTACTAATACTACTTCATCTTGCGTGAAGAGTATCAAGGATGCTTTCTTGATATTTTGTCTACCGCATATCTTCACAACACGCCAGAAGTCGAGACTTTTGAAAAGAAGCTACCAGAAATAATATCGTATTACAACCGAAGTTGACACAGTTAACAAAATGATTTCTGGATATAGCTAGAAACTAAAAACCAGCAGGTGGCCGGCCAATGGTTGTATTTAGTAACATGATTGACATATCAGCCTTGAATACAACTATTTATTGAACATGATACAATACTTTCATATAATTTTAGAATTAGCCCTGATTGGCCAGAAAAACCGTAACATGCATGGTTTGAGACTTGCTCTTCCCCAACCGTTCATAGAGCAGACAACGCGAAGTACACGTGCTTCTTCTGCGCGGTAGAATATACCTGAACTAACTCTGCCTTGCGCGTTCCTTTACTGAAAAAAAGAGGCAGATGCGTACGTTACGTGCAAGAAAATGCAGCGAAAGAAAATTATATCCATGAGCTAGCTTGCCCTCTTTGCGATACAACCGTTTGCACGGCTCACCAAAACCAAATTGATTGCGTTCTCTGTATAGAAAATATATAGAACTATATGTAATTCATTACTTCATTGGAAAAAACATGCGTAAAACTGATTCTACTCTAATTAAAATTATTTTAGTAAACAAAATATACCAAATTTCCTTATAAAATTCATAGTAGATGTAGAAAACTACACAAAGGTAGGATGAGGAAAATTTTTCCAAGACAGGAGTTCAGTTAAAAAGTGCTTTTTATTTTTTCTTAAGAAAATACTTTTTATTAGAAGAGTACATTTTCTTAAAAAAGTACCTTATCTTCGAAAAGCGCTTTTTCTTAAAAAGAAAATTTTCTTAAAAACTACCTTTCCTTAAAAAGGTAGCTTTTCTTAAGAAAGTGTAATTTTCTTAAAAAAGTACCATTTCTCAAAAGAGTACATTTTCTTAAAGACGTACATTTTCTTAAAAAGGTACATTTTCTTAAAAAGTACGCATACTTAATTTTTTTAAAGTACCTTTTCTTAGAAAAATACTATTTCAGTAAAAGGCACTTTTTTATAAAGTACATTATCTTATAAAAACATCTTTTATTCAAACAGTACATATCCTCATTAGAGTATCTTTCCTTAAAAAGTACCCTCTGTTAAAAAAGAAAATTTAAAAAATACGATCTTAAAAGCACCTTTTCATAAAAAAGTAACTTTTCTTAAGGGGTGGTAAGGATTTAAAACCTTTTTTTTTGCATTTCTCTTTCTGAATGTACAACATGTCAAGATCGATTTTCTCGCAAATAAATGTTCGAAGTCCGTGAACATCATAACTCAAAATCTACTTGACCGATTGTTTTGAAATTTAATTGCAATATCTGCACATAAATTGTCTGGTAACCACGAAGAGTTTTTGATGTGTAAACATCTATACGCGCAGGGGGTAAATTTCTATTTCACAATACAATCACAAAAACAGCGTAATATGTGAGCGTAACATCTTACACGTAAGATGTTTGTATTACGACAAATCGGTGTGACTTATGATTGTTTGGTGAATAAATTATGATATGTAATAACCTTTTTTTTCGCTGTTTTCAGCATTTTATTTCTTCACTTTTTATAAACATTTAAAATTAATTTCGTCAATCATTTCAAAGTATTCTTAACATTATAATTAATTCCACATATATTAACACAATTTAATATTAATGCTTATTAATGCTTATCAAACATAAATAAAAATAAAAAATAAACGAATGACTGTAAAAAGAAAGTGTCTGGAGATAAAATCAAGGCACAATTTATTGGAAGTGTTTGGAGATAAAATGAAGTGTGAGGAGATTAAATCAGGGAGCGAATAGCGTTATAAAAACGTTTTTGATGTGTAAACATCTGTACGCGCAGGGGCGTAAATTTAACAGCGTAACGTGAAAGCGTAGCATGTGAGCGTAACATGTGAGCGTAACTTGTGAGTCGTAAGACAAAATGTGATTGTATTGGTAAAAAAATTATGATATTATGATAACCTGTTTCAAAATTAAAAATGAAATATAAAAACGAAAAAAAAAAATAAAAATAAAAAATTAAAAATTAAAAATAAATAATGAAAATTTAAAAATTAAAAATGAAAAATTAAAATTGAAAAATGAAAAATAAAAAATAAAACATGAAAAATAAAAAAGGAAAAATAAAAAATTAAAAATTAAAAACTAAAAATGAAAAATAAAAAATGAAATATAAAAAAATGAAAAATGAAAAATAAAAAATGAAAAATTAAAAATGAAAAAGGAAAAATGAAAAATAACAAATGAAAAATGAAAAACGAAAAATTAAAACTGAAAAAAAAAAATTAAAAATGGAAAACAAAAAATTAAGAAAAAAATTAAAAATAAAAACTTCAAAATGAAAAATGAAAAATAAAAAATGAAAAATGAATAATAAAAAAAATAAAAGGAAAAATTAAAATTAAAAAATTAAAACTAAAATCTTAAAAATAAAAAATGCAAAATAAAAAATGAAACATGGAAGATTAGAAATGAAATATGAAAAACTAAAATTAAAAATGAATAATTAAAAATAAAAATGAAAAATGAAAAATAAAAAATTATATATAAAAAAAAAAAATAAATAAAAAATGAAAAATAAAAAATTAAAAATAAAAAATTAAAATTAAAAAATATAAAATGAAAAATAAAAAATTAAAAATTAAAAATAGAAAAATAAAAAATGAAACATGAAAAATAAAAAATGACAAATAAAAAATGAAAAGTGAAAAACGAAAAATTAAAATATATTATGATAAACTGTTTGAAAATAAAAAATGCCAAATTAAAAATGAAAAATGAAAAATAAGAAATGAAAAATAAAAAATGAAACTTGAACAAAAAAAAATGAAAAATGAAAAACGAAAAATTAAAAATGGAAAACGAAAAATGAAAAATAAAAAATGAAAAATTAAAAAAAAATTCAAAATTGAAAATAAAAAATTAAGAACAAAATTAAAAATAAAAACTTAAAAGTGAAAAATTAAAAATAAAAAATGAAAACTGAAAAATAAAAAAAAAATTAAAAGGAAAAATTAAAAATAAAAAATTAAAAATAAAAAATGAAAAATAAGAAATGAAAAATGAAAAATGAAAAACCAAAATTAAAAATGAATAATGAAAAATAAAAAATAAAAAATGAAAAATAAAAAAATTAAATATAAAAAATGAAAAATAAAAAATGGAAAATTAAAAATGAAAATTGAAAAATAAAAATGAAAAATAAAAAATTAAAAAAGAAAAATAAAAGTTGGAAAATGAAAAATGAAGAAAAAAATTAAATATGAAAAATAAAAAATGAAAAATTAAAACTAAGAAATGAAAAATTGAAAATAAAAAATTAAAAAAAAAAAATTTAAAAAAAAAAATTAAAAATGAAAAACGAAAAATGAAAAACGCAAAATAAAAAATAAAAAATGAATAATAAAAAATTAAAACTAAAAAATTAAAAATATAAAATGAAAAATAAAAAATGAAGCATGAAAAATAAGAAATGAAAAATGAAAAATGAAAAACTAAAATTAAAAATGAATAATGAAAAATAAAAAATAAAAAAATGAAAAATAAAAAAATTAAATATAAAAAATGAAATATAAAAATTGGAAAATAAAAAATGAAAATTGAAAAATAGAAATGAAAAATAAAAAATGAAAAAAGAAAAATAAAAGTTGGAAAATGAAAAATGAAGAAAAAAATTATATATGAAATATAAAAAATGAAAAATTAAAATTAAGAAATGAAAAATTGAAAATAAAAAATTAAAAATAAAAAATGAAAAATTTAAAAAAAAAAATCAAAAATGAAAAACGAAAAATGAAAAACGCAAAATAAAAAATAAAAAACCAAAAATTTTAAATTAACCGGTTAAAATAATAAATAATAATAAATATTTTTATATTAACAGAGCCCTTGCAGTTGATCGCTATAAGAGATATGCTGTCTGTTTGATTTTAAGATGTTTACACATCTCCCCTGCGATCAGACTCACATGATTTTTTGTTTATTTTCCATTCTCTTCCCCATTTTTAACAACAAATTCCCGAAACTTTATAGCAAAAATCGTGTTTTTCACTTCAAAATGCTGCAAAAAAAAAATAATAATAAAAAGTTTAAAAAATCTCTTCGTCACTACATGTCACTTTTCAAACGCATTTCGGTTTTTTTATTTCACATGACCCGCTGAGTTATGATGTTCACCGAAAAGCAACAACTCCTCCGGAGATTCGCTGTCACGGACTTCTTTATTAAAATTTTTAATTTAAAATCTTTTTAAAGATTCTTCAAATGTTATGCTATAACGTGTATATGAAATAAATAATCAAACGTTATTCGTATCTTCTAAAATTAATTATGAAAATGCGACTTTTTCTAAATTTTTAAACCTTACCCCCCTTTAAAAAAGTATCATTTTAATAAGTGCCATTTTTTATATAAGTACTTTTTTTTAAAAAAGAACCTTTTCTTAAAAAATATCTTATCCTTGCAGCATACCATTTCTTTACTAAATGAATTTTCATAAAATAGAAGTTGTTCTTAAAAAAGTACCTAGTCTTAAAAATTACCTCTTCTTGAAAATGTATTCGCTTCATTTTTTAACGAACGACGTATTCGCCTTATAACTAAACAACGAAACCGTAAAAACTCAGGTGGATGATATCAAAGTTGCCGTTTTGCCTTTCTTTAGTTCTTTAATTTTTTAAAATTTATTTTCTTAATTTTGTTACTAGAAAATTTGGAAATATAAGCGAATATAGTAGAACATTATTTTCAGAATTTTTTATAAATAAAATAGTCTTAAAAACTCTGATCAGAATTGATTCTTAACTTTTTTTTTTGAGAAATTAACTATCTAAGAGTGATTTGTTGGACAATTCTAGATAGTCAATTAAGTATACTTTCATCCTACACTTTCGAATAGAATTAAACTTTTGACAAGACTCTTTAATTTATTTTAATCTGCCAGGATTTAAAAAATAACAAAATCCCGGAAATTTTTAAAATTAAGTTTTTTTATTTATCATATTAATTAAAATTAAATAATGAAGTAGGGTTGGCTAATCTATAATAAGGTACTTATGATTTCAAACCACCATATAGAAAATATTTTCATCTCTTGAAATAGTTTACAAACACAACTCACAACTTTTCAAGAGCCTTGATATACTAAGTATATTAACATGTTTGCCAAGCCATCATATCCATAACAATGCAATACTGGATAAAGTACAGTAGTTACTTGCAATGACAATGAACTTAAGCATATGAGTATAATATTACAGGAATGTGTTTATGATCAAGTTGTAAAATGTTTCTGTATTGGATTTTAAGTACATTTAAGATTGATTGAATAGCTTGTAAGTCTAAGTTTTAAGTAATTGAATGAACTTCAATTAAGAAGTTGTGGAAAACAAAAAAAAAAAAAAAAAAAACAAAACATATATCAATTTGTTTAATATTTAATTTTCTACTTACATATCAATGTACACAATGTCTTGATGTTATCATATTGTATTGTAAATATTAATAAAAAAAAACTATTTGCTTTATTATGTTCTACTAAATTTTTGGCATTGTTTAATAATAGAATTTACAAAATTTATTTTTTCAAGAAAAACAATAAACTTAAGAAAACTTAAATTTTAAATATGTATTTTCTTTTATCTAATTTGTGCTTTTTACTTCCCCATCATGTCCCAGCATAATTATACACTTTACAATTTTTTCCTACTAATTGTTTTACTTAAGTATCGCTTGTTTTCGAGACACATCTGTTGGGAAATGTAAGTGTCGTCGGATATGCCTATAAGAATGTTCTTCTAAGTAAAGTGCAATTTGTTGCCATTTTTATACATATACATTTTTTTAGCTTTTTTATCTTCTGACACTTATTGTTGTCGTTGTGAAGTCTTAAACAAAAGAATGAATAGTCTAAACAATAGAATTTTTTTTTCAATGCATACTTGGCATTGAATGCGACAAATTGTGAATATATAGCAAAAGTAGTTATAAACAACAATGGCTTAAATAGACAATTGTGAGGAACATAAGTACTTGAATAGTTACAAGGGATTATTAAGAGATATTAGCACATTTTGTTTTCTATAGTGCAAGAAAATAAATCAATACGTTGGGTTTTAAAATATGAAATTGAAATATGATTATTTTTTTTTCTGTTAGCTAGTTAAATGAGAAAGAAAGCTTTAAATGACTTACTATATAAAATTTTAAATTTTTAATGAATTGCAAAGTTAAACTGGGAAATTGCAACCATTGACGAAATATCCATTTGCTGTCATGGAATGGGATTTGGTGCGTATGAGTTATATTTTTCTACATATATTAATTTGGGCTTATTAAACTAATATTAATTTAAATTTTTTGTATGGTTGAAAAAATCTGAATATTTAATTTTATTAATTTTCAGGCCTTAAAAACAAACAACATGTACTTTTTAACAATCTAAAGGAATTTTAACTAACAAATTACTCTTCACATTAGAAAATACATAATGCTATAAAAATTAATGTCAGCATGAATGTGAAATTTATAAATCTAATATGATTAAAAAAGAGTAGCTAAAAAATTTAAATAATCCCCAAATACGAAACACATAACATAAATACAGCAAAGGAATTAAACTTTTTTATTTAGCAACATAAATATTTAGCTATTTCTCTATTATACTGCAGCAAAAAAAAAAAAAAGTTTCATACATGTGTATTTTAAAACCTTAAAAACGACAACTAAAATCCCCCTACAATGTTGGATAAAAAAAAGTGAAAAAAAAAACAAATCCTTCTAAAAAAAATATATATAAAATGTCATAATTTTAGCATGATGGTTGAAATATAAAACATACATATACAAAAAGTGGCAGTCATATGACAGTTTTTATAATAGCTGTACGATTTAGCAAAGCCAAATTCCTAAACCGGAAAGAAACGAAACAAATAAAGGGCATATATAAAAAAAAAATAAAAATTATAATAAAAAATTTCATAATTTCAAAGTAAGTCATTAGGAAATTTATGAAAAACATTGCGTTTTTGGTGAAGTAAGTCTATGGTAGAATGAGTTCATAGCAGTTCCCATGGTATTATGTGGTCAGCATAAATATTTGAGTTTATTCTAATAATTTTTTAAATAAACAAAGAAATTCTTTTGGCGAAATTCAAGATTTAAAAAGTAAATAAATGTTAAGTAGGTTGTTAGTGTTAAAGGTTTCTGAAATATATTTAGCAAAATTAGAATACTTTACTTAGGTTTAAGACTTTGTAGATAGCTCAGTTTTGTTTTTAGTTCAATGGTTGTCGAAACATTTATAAATACGTAACAAATGTAACAATGTAATAGCTTGAAAAGCATCTGAATATTAATGATTTTTTAAAGTATTTTTTTTTTTATTCTATTGAGTGCTGATAATATTAAGATTCTCAATTGAGGCAGCGCAATTAAATAATATGTCAAAGAACTTTCATTGTCCAAAATTCTGTAAATTTCGAACTGATCAAAATATTTCATCATTCTGGACTTCATTCAGTTATAATTTCATTAAAATTGATTGAGTACTTTCTAAGGAATTCTAGGTTGAATTTGAAAATTTGGTTTTTTTTCAACTTTTAGTGTGAAATATGGGTTTTTTATTTTTTTTTTGTATAAACCGTTTATTAACCAAATTTGAGTGGCATCGTTATTAATTATTTTTGGCTGCAGATATGAAAAAGTTCATATCCGGTGTTATATTTATATGGGGACTAGGTCAAAAATGGGCCGATCTAAATCGTATTTTGTAAAGTCACTTACATTGTGAAAGCATATACCTGTGGTCACAAGCGATAACCGCCTAAGTCGACTTAAGAATGACTTGAGTTATGTATGCTGTCATATTCTACTAAAAACGCTTTATATTTACGTGCTGTGGAAACACAGCAAGGAGATTTTTTTCCGATCCAGAAACTGCAGCTTCTATAACTGGAGTAGATTATGATTTAATACGACGATTCCAAATCATATTACAAGTTATAGCATGTAGCAAAAAGATAGATGCAAAAAAATTTGGTCAGTATGCTAATGAGACAGCAACCCTTTATAACCAAAAATATTCTTGGAGACATATGCCAACCACAGTTCACAAACTTTTTATTAAAAAGTTATTAATGAAAACATACTGACCTAAGTCGTAACAAAGCCCCATTACATTTATATAAACAGTTATTTTTCTCGAAAGAATGATTTTCGTCGATTTGAGCTATGTATACTATCATATTCTACTAAAAAATCTTTATATTCACGTGAACTCTCAATTTCTCTAACACTGCTTTTTAAAAATAAATTAATGCCTTAGTCGTAATGAAGCGCTATTACATTTATATAAAAAGCAATTTTTCTCAAAAGCATGATTTTCGAGTTAGGCGGTTATTGCTTGTGACCACAGATATACAAACCAAGTTTTAGAAAAATCTGCGCAATATTTTTGTTTTTTGATTGATTTTAGAGAAGATCGGGAAGCAGCTCTATGTGGGGCCCATGACTAAGAATTGTTCAATAGGAATTATTTTTGAACTACTGATTAACGGATATAATAAACAGATACGAACCCAATTTGACTGAGATCTATATGATAATATGGATCTTATGACAATTTATGTCGATTTCATAGGGTCATTTGTATGGGGTCTAGGTCTCAACATGAACCGAATATCACCAATTTCAACAACGTTCATCCTGTTGTTGATAGAAGCTTATAAACCAAATTTGGTCAAAGTATTGTCATATTTGCGACCTGTAGTTTGATTACAAAGTTTACATGTACACACAGACGGACGGACGGATGGAAGGATATCGCTAAATCGACTCAGAAAGTGATTCTGAGTCGATCGATATAACAAAAGATGGGTCTAGGTCAAATATTTTTGGTAGTTACAAACAGCGGCACAAAGTCATTATACCCACACCAGATAGTGGTATGGGGTATAAAAACAAGTACGTATTAAATAATTCCGTCTTATACTCTCTTTGTTCTCAAGTCCACACTGTTGCTAAAAATTTTGATTTCATTGTCCAAAAGTCCCATTTTTTTTTCACCGATTTTTAAAATTTTAACGCCATTTTGTTGCTAGGTTTTTACTCTCAAATTCACACTTTTTCCGTTCAATTTAAATTTTTTAAAAATCAAACTCAATTTTTTTCGAAGCAACTTCAATTTTATTCGGAACAAATTAAATTATTTTCGACACATATTCATTTTTTTTTTATTTTAAATTCAATTTTTTTTTTTTTTAGAATTAAATTTGATTTTTTTCAAATTCAATTTTTTTCACTTCAAATTAATTTTTCCACGAATTCAATATGTAAAGATTTAAAAACCTGTTTTTTTTCTTTTATTCGTAATTCCTTTTCTATTATTGTGTTATTTATAATACTGGAAAATATTTTCCAGTACAATAATAAAAACACCGATTAATGAATGTACTAAAAAACATTCATTCTTTTATTCGTGATTCCTTTTCTATTATTGTGTTATTTATAATACTGGAAAATATTTTCCAGTTGAATTCGTGGAAAAATTAATTTGAAGTGAAAAAAATTGAATTTGAAAAAAATAAAATTTAATTCTAAAAAAAAAAAAATTGAATTTAAAATAAAAAAAAATGAATATAATTTAATTTGTTCCGAATAAAATTGAAGTTGCTTCGAAAAAAATTGAGTTTGATTTTTAAAAAATTTAAATTGAACGGAAAAAGTGTGAATTTGAGAGTAAAAACCTATATATCCAAATTAATGTAGCCAAAAAATTAGGTTAAACTGTTGCTAATTGTGGGCGTGGCATGCTGTCAAACTCAACTATTTTTTAATTTCAGAAAAAGGTGTTTTTTGTTTTTTTTTTGGTAGGATTGCAGTGTTTAGTTGCTGTAAATGGTCGCAACTTTAAAATTAGGGGTGTTCTGAAATATTTATTAAACCACTGTATTTGTGCCAAATTTCGAATTTAGGGGAACAGACCTTCTAGGGCACAAAAGGGAACAAGAAACGTATACCACCCAGAGAAAGGCGAGGCTGTCCTCTCTAACCCTATGTATACTTTTGCACTCGTGACGATCCGCTTGTAGAAGACTTTTTTCATTTCAATGAAATTACTCTGTCGTGTATGTAGCGCATTTACTTATGCATATATGTATGCAAGCACATGGAGTGCCCATAACAACAAAATGATCAAAATAAACCAACCCACATATACACACACTTACATTTGGATAGCGACAAATATAAATGAAATGAAAAAAGTGTCAAGTGGATACTTGGGGTAGGTCACAAACGGTTGTTGACAAATGACTCAGTATGTTTGTTGACTGAGCGGGTTATTGTACAAAGCAATGAAATCGAACAGAGTTGGTTGATCGATAAGTAGAGCAACCAGATTTGGTTTCATGTGCCCACTATATAGAATACACGTTCCAATATATTGTGTTCGGTTTGCACTTTAACCATTACAATTCCACTCCTTATTTGGAATTGTACAAAGAAACCACCCTATTTTCATGGCCTAATACAAATGTACATAGCTGATATTGGAATTATTATGAACGGGAACATGTATTGAGTAAAGAAAACAAATTTTAGTTATAGAGTGACTTTTACAAATCACTCATTCTCTTCATTTAAGTATTTACAACATTAATATATAAGCAAGAACATTGTCAATAAAGGGGGAGTTCTATTTGACAGTTTGGATGAAGAGGTTCGATTAAGAACAATTCTTGCCCAAACATATCGACAGGACTTAGTTCAAAATTTATATAAAAGTGTTGTTTTAATTTGATCAAGAAGATAGATATCATGTGGTAATCCTGCCAGGATAACAACACCATTTCAACTCAAAAATAATTAAAATTACGGTTAGTATAAAATGGTATAAAATGGTGTGTTAAATTTGTGCTTTAGGTATTTTGTATTTATAATAATCATTTTCTGTTTTATTTCCAGTAATGATATCTGTTCACAAAATACACCACCCTTCTGATATATTTGTAAGTAAGAATGTCAGTACACGGAGAATATAATTCATTTGTTACCTGGGTTTTTTATTATTATACCTTTTTATACTTTTTTATTTTACCTAACGATGCAATAATGCAAGTAGTAAAGAAACCACACACAGGTAATTCATTTGCGGGTCTTTTATATAACATTTAAGATAATAAAAAGAAACTCATGATGCCGTCAACAAAGAAGGTACTGATACCAAGGCCCTAATTGTACCACTAAAGCCATTAAAATTACAGTTACGTGGGCAGCAAGTTGAAGTAAGCTACATATTAATGCTGACGATGATAGATGGAAAAGTAGGCCCGGCTTTGACTAACACGAAGGCTGCATGCAGCTGCATCATATGCCAAGCCACATCAAGCCAATTTCATTAAGCCCCGACAAAATCACGAGAATACGACTTATGGAACACGTACTAAAAATATGATATGGATTTCGGCTCTTCAGGGTCAATAAGGAATAAAAAAGGAGTTAAAAAGTTCAAAAAAGAAATATGTTCAAGATGAATATCGCAAATTTAGATTGATTATAGATGAGCCAAACCAATACAAATTATGACAGTACGAAGTACCAATGGAGAAATATTCCTGCAAAAGTTCATAAAATTATTTGTCATGCAGAGGATGTCATTAAATATAATTTGGTCGCACTTGGGGATCTATCAGAGGAAGCGGAGTAAAAAATGAATAAGGAATACAGATTGTATAGAGAGCATAATACCAGAAAAATTTCACGAAATTCCACAAATGAAGATCCATTTAATATATTATTGATAACGTCAGATTCGTTCATCTGCAGTATTCGAAATCAATGGAAAGTGGAACATCGGGATTTAAATGAAGAAGTAAAAAAACTAATAAAGTACAGAAATAACACTGAACAAAACACAGAATATTTGCAATCAATATTTGAGTGAAATAATTAATTACTAAAATTGCATGAATAATAATTATAAGTACAAAAACATAGCATTAGTAAAAAACAATAATAAACAGAACCTCTCATTATTACAAATGCTCTTAAAATCTATTGCAGTTTTTTAAGGTTTTTTTAACCACATATGTATGAAATATTTTAAAAAACAAGAAATAATCAAAAAATAAAAACCCTTATTTTCATATCGAAATCATTGCAAAAACAAGTAAGAGTGTTAAATTCGGCTGTGCCGAATCTTTGATACCCTCCACCTCGGTTTGAGTCTTGATAATAAATGTAAATGAAAAAGTAAACAATTTGTTAAACTTAATACCAAATTATTTCAGCAAATTCTTTGGGTTGGTTTTCTTCTTTTCTATTATTTCGGATTTATTTCGGTGTTTGCTTTTTGGTCATCGTGGTTGCTGATCGGCATGCATTTTGGTTATATACCTATATGCATGCGTTTCCGGTTATATGACATAACTTCTCGTTTAATTTAGTTTTTGCTAATTAGATAGCTCGCCCTAACCTCCATTGCAAAGGTAATGGTTGTGTAGGGTGGCTATATGTATTAAATCGTGCTAATTGGAGATGGCTGTATAGTTTCTTTTAACTGGCCAAATATTTCTTCATTGTGGCCATATAGGTCGGATGGAGTAACAAAATAATAACCAAAAAAAAAGCTCTCTCAACTTTTTTTTAAAATATTGCCATATTTTGAAAACATAGAGAATAAATTTATAATAATAAATAATCAAATTAGGGATGAAAAACGCAAAAAACGAAAAGTCCCAAACATTTTAAATAAAATAATTTAATGTTATCTTTATTTTCTGAAAAACTTCAAATTTTCATCCAAAAAAAATTGTGAAAATTTATATATAAAAAATAACATTCTCATAAAATTACGTTTACTTATGTAACAATTTTTATGTTAGCAATTCTTAAATATCATTTGAGGTTTTCTTAAATTCATTGAATTTAAATTAATATCGACAAATCTGTTTTTCTATTTATTTAAATTGTAAAGGAGTGGCATCTCTGTCAAAATAAGCGAAAACACATAAAATATAAAAAAACAAATTACTTCGGGTTTGACAGGATGATTTTATGTTTATGTTTAATATCTTTATTTTTTTTACTAATATTTCTGTTTATTTATTTGAAAATGAAATAATGAATTGAATATGCTATTTAATTTTTTTATTTATATAAAAAAGTTTTTTAATTAAAGCAAAATATTTTCACTATTTCATGATTTTTATTTATGTATGACGACATTTCAACCTAAAAATTTAAGTTTTTATCGATTGGATAAACAACACAAAAATGGTTGTCGTTTAGATAACAACAACAGCTGACTTTAACAATAGCGAATATCGTTTCAAAATTTTACTGATAATTTTGCAATTTTCTTTTTTTTTACAATTCGACTATCGTTAAAAGAAGTTACTGAATCGCGGTACTGAAAAGTTATTAATATCTCCTGAATGGCAATATTTTTTTTAAATGTAAACATTTTTAAATGTAAAGATATTTATAAATTTAAAATTATTATTTCCGACGTTTTGATATGATTTTCTGAAACTCAATTAATATTTTCTAATTTATAATTGGAAATTTTATTTTCAGTTTTTATTATAATTGATATTTTCTTAAATTTGAATGGAAAATTTAAAAAGTGAAATTTTGTATTTATGTGAATAATAATGCTTTATTAATTATAAACAATTTTTAAAAATTAGATGTAATCGCAATCAGATATTTTATAGGTAAAGCAGAATAATAATTCTATATAACTATGTAGAACTGTTTTGTAAGCAAAAAACTCATTGACGAACTCGGTAACTCTATTTTGTAAAGACAACAAAAAGTTAACCCCCCAATCTCACATCACACTGAAATTGTAAAATCGTTGTGTACGTATTATCAACGAAAAATTGTTCGAATTAGTCGAATCCATCGCCATTAAATTTTATGCTCAAACATCTGACTGCAATCTCATTTTTAAAATGTTGTCGAAGCGTAAACTTGAAAAAATTTGTATACTTCTCTCTCTTATTTTATTTTAAGTAGAGTTACCAAGTTTATTATACAGGCACATGTTTGAAGGAAAACGTTTACATTTATTATTATTAGTATTATTTTAATAATAGTTAATAATATTTATGCTCTATAATTAACAAACTTGCGTTTTTGTATGCGCATTTCAAAAAATAAATCATTATAATAGATTTAACAAGTTAAAACTTTAATTACAATTTTACAGAATCCAGTAAATTTGCATTAAATTTATAACAGGGTAACATTAATCATCGTTAGTGTCTGCCACTATTCGCACGAAAAATGTGGTGCCATTAGTGTGACCACTGCGGAAAATGTGTGTGTATTAGTAAAAAAAATGTGAGTGTATTGAGTTTTTCGAACTTGCAGTGTGATGTGAGATTGGTGGGTAATATGCCAAACTTATGTTCATATTTGTAAAAGAATAATGAAAAAACGTATGAAATAAAAGACCAACCCGTGTATACTCTTAACATTGTTCTGTATGATATCTAGTTGAAAATATTAACATTCATGTTAAAATAGAAATAACTATTGCAAAGCTAATTAGAACAAACAAAAATTATGGCGGCATCTACTGTGGCATAGTCACGCTGAGCAAAATGAAGTGACACTCTGTTAATACAAAAGAAATGTATTTTCCCCACAACAAAATACTGCAGAATTTTATGTAAATAAAATAACCGATTTATTTCTAACATGCAGTTACTATGAATATACATACATACATATATATAATATATGTACATTATTTGTATTATTTAATATGTGTATGTATGTATATTTAAATATTACACACAAAAAATACAACATCAAACGTTGTTTTTGTGTTTTTCTCTTTAAAGGTGCTATTACATGATGTGTTTTTTACATATGTACTGTCAAATTTTCCCACAACAAAAGTTGTACACATCGTGTGATACATATGAAACATTGTTTGTGTACAACACATGAGGAAAGTCAAATGTACATTTTTCAATTAGAACAGGTTCTATTTTTGCATGACAAACATATGAAAATACAACACTGCTTGTGGCGAAAGAAAAACAGAGTAAATTTTAAAGATTAATATTGAAAGAAAAATAAATTCTTTAGTATTAATTAACAATTAAAAAATAAATAACCTTTTTTTAACAATAAATTTTTGTAAATTCACAAATTAAATTAGCTGTTGTTTACATTTAGAGGTTATGTCAGACGGAAATACATATGCACGTGTGATAGCAAAAATTATGAATCGTATGTAAAAGACAATTTTGACAGACATGAGGAATTTCATATGGATAAAAAAAAGTGACAGTACATATGTAAAAAACATTTCGTGTAATAGCACCTTAAATAAATTAATACATAAATTTTTTTGCTAAATTTACATTTGGGCAATTCACAACAGGTGTTGTATATTGTATGTTGTATTGAAATACACAATACAATCATTTGTTGTGAACACTCAGTTGTATTTTCATATTGTAAAACGCTTTCTTTAGTAATTTTCGATCCAACGAGGAAAGATCGCTTCGTCGCTTCTGCTATTTTGTATAAGAGAAAACACTTGTCAGTGTTTGCTTTTTGGTCGTGAGATATACCCTGGAGTTTTAGTTACGTACCTCTTGCATTTTAATTTAAAATGAAAAAAAAAAAATGTTAAATGTTTTGGTTGGTACTGAAAGAGAAAATACATACTAAAAATATAAACATTAATTTTTATATAAATAAACTTATCGATGTATTTGCGTTATTTGCATTATTTGCCATATTTTATTTTATAATTATTTATGCTGATAATATTCTATGTATTTGTTTTTTCTTTTTCATAAAAACTGGCATTCACTTGGAACTGATATGTTATGATACAATATACAACATTTACTAAACATAGCAAATTAAGTTGGATCGTGTATCAGATTTTTCAGTGAAAATTACCAACAACAATTTTACACTATTGTAAAGTGATACACGATACAAGAGATACAACGATACATTGCCCATTGTGAATTGCCCAATTGTTTTTTTTTTATTAACAACTAGGTATTTTAGCATTATTTGCTTTAGATGTTGGTGAATTTTTTCTCCCTTTATATTAACTCGTAGTGTCTGCTTGTCGAAAAAATTTTGGATCGATTTTAACCACTTTCCCGTGACCCAATCGATCTGAAATTTTGCAGGCAGGCTTGTGATGATCTAACATATTTTTTTAGTGATGCCAAAACAATGGAAACTTTTAAATTTTTCTACCAGAGTTGATAAAAAAATGTACAAAGGGTTTGTTTTTGTTATATTATTACCATAATGACCACAAAAACAACAAGTCCAGCTATGAAAACAATGCAACATTTAGAATAACAACAAGAACAACATAGAAATATCATGTTTTTCATTTTTTTTTTTACTTTTTCAGAGATTTCCCTGGACCTGTTCCACCGATTTTAATGATTTTTGAAGTAGAAATCTTTCCATGAATTTGGTGAATCATTCTCACTAAAAATGATCACTGTACTATTGAGGGCGTGATCGTGACAAGAACCACATAGAAAATTATTTTTTTTCAAGACTTTTTTAGTTCTTCATTCAAATCTCGGGCCCTAATCGACCGATTTGGACGATTTTAAATAGCAAACTTCTCAGGATGTTAGTGAATCATTTTTATGTCAACGAGTACCCTAGCTGCCGGATTGATGCCGTCATCGTGATTTCCACAGACGGACAGACGGACAGACGGACATCGCTATATCAACTCCGGTTGTTATAAGGATCACAAATATATAAATTTTATGGGGTCCAAAATTTTTTTTCTAATTATTACAAACGGAATGACAAACTTATATATACCCTCTGCACACTGGAGTGGAGGGTATAACAACTCTACAACAGCAACAATGACAGTCATATGTTTTTCAAATAGGAAAAAACTGTTTATGTGTTAGTTTCGGTCATTCCCCAGTATGCATTGAAATATTATTTCTCCAATGTTGGAGAAAAGTTAAGTTCTTAAATTGATGTCAAATGTAATTCTCAACTTGGGTTGAACAATTTTTCTCCTTGTTTGCTTTCAACTTGACATCAAGTTGAGACTTAACATTTTTTCCAATCTTTGAGAAACATTTTTACTCTCAATTGGATATCCAACACTTTTCTCCACTTGAGACCAAACATTTTTTCAACTTGAATACGATTTGTGTTAAGTCTGAGATATTATTTAAATCTGTCATAAATAATAAATTAAATTAAAAAATGCCAAAAAAGTACAAATAAATCATTGATATATTTTTAATTATTTCTGCTTTTTGTCGAATTTTTCAGAAAATGTACAACTAATTAATTCATTTATTTTTAATTATAAATTTTAAAAAATGTACATAATATGTACATTTAATGTTAAATATGTACATAGTAATGTTAAATATATAATGAAATTAAATTAAAACATTAAAAAAAGTACATTGTTTTCATTTCTAAAATTAGTATAATATTTTTTAATATGGCAATTCCGTACCTTCCATTTGATACCGATTGGAAATATTTCTTTGCTATCAAGTTGAGAATCACAAATTTCTCAATTTGATAACTATGAAAAACGCCATATAAAAAATGTGCCTTTTAAGTTGAGAAGACTATATTCGAACTATTGAGGGCATTTGAGAATTAACGTTGGAGATTTGAGAAATGTATTTGATCTCAAATGCACCTCAAGTTGATAGCAAACAAAAATGTTTATTGGGACATTTATTGTAGGCTCGTTTGCACACACACAAAAAATAGAAAATAAATTGTCAATAAGCAAAGCAAGTGGCTTCGAAATTCGATGATGCCAGTTAATCATTTTTTGTTCACGCGGAATTTATAATTGGAGGAATTTTTTTCTCGAGAAATGTATTTTCCGTGAGAAAGAAATTCCTTGAGAATATTCATAATTGGGATGAATAACTTTTAATTGGAACTTTTCAGTCAGAATAAATCATAATTCTAGTTAGATATTGGTTAATATTTAATTAGAAAAAATATTGCGGTGGCATCTACGCAATTATTGAGGCAGTCACGGAAAAATTAAATGCAAGTCTGTTTTTTTTAATATAACAAAAATGGATTTTCCCTTTAACAAAATATGGCAGAATTCTTTATAAATGAAATGCAAAATGGAAAATCAATTTTGTGCCAATTCTTAACAAAATTAATAAAATATATATATGTATTATTATATTTATTAATATTTGTAATTTTATTTGACACAATTTCACACACAGCTTTACAGATCAACTGTTTTAATTAGAAAAAATATTGTGGTGGCATCTACGCAATTATTGAGGCAGTCACGGAAAAATTAAATGCAAGTCTGTTTTTTTTAATATAACAAAAATGGATTTTCCCTTTAATAAAATATGGCAGAATTCTTTATAAATGAAATGCAAAATGGAAAATAAATTTTGTGCTAATTCTTAACAAAATTAATAAAATATATATATATGTATTATTATATTTATTAATATTTGTAATTTTATTTGACACAATTTCACACACAGTTTTACAGATCAACTGTTTTCAACTGATTTAGAAGTTTTCTGTTTTTGAAACAGTAGTGCCAATTTGTAACATTTTGTGATGTAATGAAAATCGCAGAATAATAAGTTAATACACAATAAAAAATATTAAATTTTTAAGTTTTATATACATATTGCAATAAAAAAAACTTTGGTAAATTTACATTGAAGATGGTCAGAAATGAATGAGAAAAATATATAGACATTTTAGAAAAGCACATTTAATGTTAAACTTTATGCACAAAATATATGGGTTTTTGTTGTTTCGAATTTAACTGTGGCTCTAAGTGAAAAGTTTTAGACCGATCGTATATTACATCTTGAGGATCCTCACCTAATATTTTCAAATATTTTAAATTCTTTTTAACTCATTTAACCTCATTACGAAAATAGTAAAACAGTAAATATGGAAAATCCACGCACCTCAAAAAATTGTTTTCTATGAAATAAATTAAAGACATTTCATATTATACAATTTTCTTTCAAAAATGTATCAATTATTGCAAATTTGAAATTTGACATATAGTATTTGTACATATATTTGTATAGATTTCGCAGTATGAAAAGAACTATTATTTCTTTATTTAGAATATATGTAAGTATTGCTCGCAAAAAAATGCAACATCATGAATGAAACACATAGACGACTGCTGGCAGCAGTATTTGTAGTCGTATAGTCAGCTACTTGATTTTCCTGAATACGACAGCAACATATAATACAAATGCATTTTTATTTAAATATACAATTACTTTTACTTATTTAAAATGCATTAGTACAACGTAAAAATAAATAAATTAGTTTAACGCCTTTTGATTATTAATGGAATTATAGCCTTTCATTTTGCGGTTTTTTTTTTTAAACAAAATAAAATATTTCATAGCACTAAATTCTTTTACATATTTTGTTATATTGTCAACACTATTTTTGTTTAGTAGCCAACAAAACACACTTGCAGTTTTTTTTTTCTATTTGAAGAACATATGACTGCCATTGTTGATGTTGTAGAGTTGTTTTTTTTTTTTGATTTTGTTTCGTTAACTCTTTTGTATTAAAGCACCTCCAATATATGTATCCATTTTAGTTTGCAAATTCAGTATATTTATAATTTATTACTTACAGCAAAAAATAATAGAAACAATTTTATCAGTTATGCTTACGAAACTATATAAATAGACTTGAAGTTGGCTGCAAAAGCAGTAGCCTGTGTAAAGAACAAGTTAGCGACATGTAACTGTTACGTAACGTGTCAGCCTTTTTTTCACATGAAAAGTATTGGGACGTTCCGGTTATGTTCGGTAACTGTTTTAAATGATTTTCATGTAAAAAAAAACAACTGACTCGTTACGGTTACGGTTAGAAAACATTGACCTTTTATATGTATTATAATGCTATGAATGCATTTATCTTTATTTTATTTTATTTATATATTCTTTTTTTTTGTATTGTATATTATTTTTTTTTTATTATTATTACTATTTCATTTAATTATGTTTTTCTTTAAATAAATTAATACATAAAAATTTGTTTTTTAAATTATTGGTGAACTTTTACTCCCTTTATTTACTGCCTTTATATTAACTGGTAGTGTCTGCTTGTCGACAAAATTTTGGATCGATTTTTAGCCCCTTTCCCGTGAGCCAATCGATCTGAAATTTTGCATGCAGGCTCGTGGCAAGGACAGAAATGATCTTACAAATTTTTTTAGTGATGCCAAAACAATGGAAACTTTTAAAATTTTCTACCAGAGTTCACAAAAAAAATGTACAAAGGGTTTGTTTTTATTATATTATTACCACAACGACCACAAAAACAACAAGTCCAGCTATGACAACAATGCAACATTTAGAATAACAACAGGAACAATATGGAAACATCATGTTTTTCATTTTTTTTTAATTTTTCATAGATTTACCTGGACCTGTTCCACCGATTTTAATGAAATTTGAAGTAGAAATCTTCCCATGAATTTGGTGAATCATTCTCACTAAAAATTATCACCCTAGCTATCCTATTGAGGGCGTGATCGTGACAAGAGCAACATAGAAAATTATATTTTTTCAAGACTTTTTTTAGTTCTTCATTCAAATCTCGGGCCCTAATCGACCGATTTGGACGATTTTAAATAGCAAACTTTTCAGGATGTTAATGAATCATTTTTTATGCCAACGAGCACCCTAGCTGCCCGATTGATGCCGTCATCGTGATTTCCACAGGGACAGACGGACAGACGGACAGACGGACAGACGGACATCGCTATATCAACTCCGGTTGTTATAAGGATCACAAATATATATATTTTATGGGGTCCAAATTTTTTTTTCTAATTATTACAAACGGAATGACAAACTTATATATACCCTCTGCACACTGGAGTGGAGGGTATAATTAACAAATTTGACAGCAAAAAATTATAATTTTTTCTCTAGTAATAGCAAGACTATTAGATAATATTAACTACTAATGTTTTTTTTAATAGAAATATTCTTTGAGTGTAAACAAATTTGCAAATTTGACAGCAAAAAATTTTTAATTTTTCAGCAGTAATAGCAAAATTTCCAGTTGATTTTATTTTTTTTTTTGGAGTAACAAATTTTTTTGAGTGAAAATCCCATTATTTCAAAAAATTCTTGTAATTGTTATTAAAATCCAAATGTGACATTTTTTAATAAATAAAAAATAAAAAACCATATTTCCCGCTAAAAGTTAATAAACATGAAAAGTTCAATTTTGATCTAGAATTTCTTAATAAGTGCTCTATTAATTTTAATTAAATTAAAACAGACTCAATTTAAACTAAATAGATACCCACAGGAAAAAGAATGACTAAAATATTTTGATTGGTTCAAAAGTTACAGATTTTTGGCCAATGAAAAACAATTTTCAGCCACTGTGTGCCATTTTCTAACTTGTTTCACCCGAAACTACCTTCTAACATTACTTTCTAATTCGTACCATAAACAATCTAAATATCCCAAAAAAAAAAAAAATTGTGCCGATCAAAAGATTTGAAAACACCCAAAAGTACCAGCGCACAGTGGACCATATTTTGAGAAGGCGGCCAAAAATCATTTTTTTTTTTGTCACCGATTTTAAAGTTATGTTATTCATTTGAAAGTAAATACTAGTAAACCTTGGGAGCCAAAAAATTGCGACTCTATCTCAACTATATCGCAGCGAACAGGGACTCCGAAAATGGGCTTTCTCAGTCTTTTCCTAAAATTAAAAATGTCTTTGTAAATTTTTATTTTTAAATGACTGTAACTTTTTCGATTTAAAAGGTTTTGAAGTGAAATAAATTTTCTATAATTCTGTGGCTTCCTGCTATTAACATTGAAAATGTAAAATCACTGAGTCGTTCTGAAATTTTAAACAAAAATTTTTTAATAAGGTCCAAATTTTCCGAATATCTCCTACTTAATAGAGCACAACTCCTGCCAGTCAAAAGTAGTCAGAAAAAGTCTTGCACTATTCTATAGTCCGGGCCCTCCCTTATACTCCTATACCCCATTATATACCCGCCAGTTTCCGCCCGTGTGCACCAGAACAATTTTTCTGACCCAAGGTTAGATATTTTCTGCAAAATTTATGAATACAAAAGTTGTCCACTATGTGGTTAGGATATATTAAGTTTGAGGTGATGTTTGTAACTGCTAAAAATATTGGACCTTTATCCATATTTTATTATACGGATCGACTCAAAAACACTTTCTGAGTCGATTAAACGATGTTCGTCCGTCCGTCTGAGTGTTATGAATACAAAAGTTGGTCGTACCGGTGCACCGCAGTGTATTTTTTTGCGTGTGGGTAGAGTTGTCAGGAGTTGAGATATAATGCGCTTAATTTTTACAGGTACATTTATATAGGTATCTTTCAAAAACATTAATAGTCTGAATTAGAGTTATATAGTTTAAGTACCTGACAAAATGGGAAACAATTTAAATAACAAGTAAATGGTAAAAAAAAAACTATTGCGACATAGCCCTTTGAGATATGAGCAGGTATGCTTCACCTTTTAAAAGTGGTAATAAACGATAAAAATTTGTAGATGGTAAAAAAAAAAACTATTGCGACATAGCCCTTTAAGATATGAGCTGGTATGCTTCACCTTTTAAAAGGGGTTAGGGTGTGGGTTTTTATGCTTCTAAAAGTGATAATAAAAGATAAAAATTTTTATTTTACATAATTGCAAGAAAGAGTATTTATAATAATGTTTCCACAATTATTATTCATTACAATTTGTGCAATGGCTAAGTACTGTTGCAGAGGTCTGGCAGATATTTATTTTCAACGAAATGATGTAGACGATGTAATTTTGCACATAGTGAGCAACGACTTCTTTAAGAATTGTAACCTAGAAGACATTGAAATACACAAAGGAAAAATTACTAATTTTGCATCGAATTTGAAAAGACGGTACATTTAATGCTCTCATAGCAAGGCAAAGATGTACAAACGTTACCAAGACTGGTTAATATTTTTGATAGTGCATCTACAACTGCCAACGAAAGTGGAAAAAATGGTCGACCAGCAAAAACAATTGACGGATGTAGTGAAAGATCTCGAAGGCGCAAGCTGGAGAATATCAATGAAGAAATTTCTCAAAGAATAATTAAGGATTCATTTTTGCACCAAATTCAACCAACCCAAAATATAGAAAATAAAATTGAAATAATTGAAAAAATAGTAGAAGCGAGCCCAAGGTGCACAAAGAGGATTTTGAAAAGCATTCCTACACCAATTGAAGATAAGAAATTTACGCCGGAAGAAGCGTTCGCCCTATTTTTGGATTTGAAATTGACCAAAAATCAATATTAGGAATTGCGGAAGCGAACCAATGAAAAGAATTGTGGGATTTTTCCAGAGTATCGAGATTTAGTTTCTGCCAAAAAAGAATACTTACCCTCACAATCTGCTATTAGTGTCACTTCAACATCAGCAGAAATAAAATTGCAAGATCTCCTTGAACATACTGCAGAACGATTGCTAAATACGCTTGATACTTATCATTAAAAAAAATTGGTAATGGCAGCATTACTTTAATTTCTAACAAGTAAGAAAATTATAGTGGGTCTAGACCGACTATAGGATACCCTATACCATGCGTTTAGAGACCCTACCCCATAGCCCCAACTAACTGGACATAGAAAATAAGCATAAACCAAATTTGAGTGGGATTTTTATAAATTTTTTTGTCTGCAGATATGAAAAAGTTCATATCGGATGCTATATCTATATGGGGACTAGGCCCAAAAATGGACCGATCCTGACCATGTTTGGTTTGGTATTGCAAACCAATAAAATTTGCATTCAAAAAGGATACCAAAGATGTCATAACTGAAGAAGTTCAAAAAATAAAAGATCAAATTAAGGAACTTCAACCAGTAATATTTAAATTTGATGACCAAGACATTGAAGTACATTTTAAAATGTGTCTCACAATGATTGATGGAAAAGTTGCACAAGCTTTAACTGGAACGAAGTGAACATTAAGCTGCATTTTATGCCAAAAGACATCAAGTCAATTAAGCCAACCCCCCAACAGAAGACGATAGTTTTAAGAAAGCCTACGAATTTGGAATGTCCCCTCTTCATGCTAGAATACGTTTCATGGAGCATATTCTTAAATTGGGTTATGATTTGGAATTTGGTCCATTAGGTGAAACAGTGAGATAAAACAAAGAAAATGAAGAAAAAGAAAGCAAAAAAAAAAACAAATTCAACAAAAATATCTACAGCTAGGCCTCGTAATCGACCAACCAGAACAAGGGGAAGGAAACACAAATGATGGAAATACTGCAAGGAGATTTTTTTCCGATCCGGAAACTGCAGCATCTATCACAGGTGTAGATCTTGAATTAATAAGACAATTCAAAATCATATTACAAGTTCTACCATGCAGCAGAAAGATAAATGCAAAAAAATTTGGAGAGTACGCCAATAAAACAGCTATAATTTATAATGAAAAATACTCTTGGAGATATATGCCATCCACAGTTCATAAAATTTTGTACCATGGGGAACAAATAATTCAAAACAATATGCTACATAGGAGATCTATCTGAAAAAGCGCAAGAAAAAAGGAACAAAGACTACAGATTCTTTCGCGAGCACAACACAAGGAAAATGTCCAGATGTTGTACTAATGAAGACCCTATCCCTATTTTCTTGTGCACTTCAGATCCATATATGTCCAACATTCGTAAAAAATTTAAAACTACCTCTATTGAATTAGACGAAGAAGCTAAACAACTTCTAGAAGATGAAAATCAAGGCTATTTAGAAGAAATTTTTACTAAAATTGGTTGATTTAAAGTACTTTTTCATTACACTAACAATAAGGTACACTTTTTTATATAGTTAAAAAATTTTCGTGATTTAAAAATTTATATATATGGTAAATTTACAATAAAAATTGTTATATTTCATAAACTTACCATAAAAATTGATATAGAAATATTTAAAAAGACAATAAAAACATACGAGTTTTTCATTGAAACTGCTCTATCTTGTACCGATATAAGGTAACTTTTCCGTTAGCTGCTTAATAAATTATATTTTAACTCGGGATCTTTCAAAAAAAAAAAAAAAAGAAAACAACCTTTGGCCCTTGTGCACATTAGGACTAAAAAGTTTACGGGGGGCAAAGTTTGGCATTTTTTGAAAAAATTAACTTAAAAAATTGTTAAAAAGTATTAGTTGTAAAATTAACTGAAAAAATAAGACATCATATTAAAAAAAAACTTTTTTTTACCTTTTAACACTTCACATTCAACTACAAATGAAAATGTATTTTAAACCCTCCGTAACTTTTTTTATTTTCGGTCGAGAATTACGTTTATAGAAAAACTTAAAGGATAAAGTCTCACCTACCAAACCAAAAAGACCGCATACCAAAATTCCCACCCAATCAAAAGTTATAGATTTTTGACCGCCTTCTCGTCAAATGGTCCTCTGTGCGGCAACGAGTTATGAAGTTCACCACAAAACAATTTTTTTTCGAAGCGTCTTCAGAGACTCGTTATCACGGACTAATTTATTGATATTTTTAATTGAGGGTCATTTGTTAGATACCTAAAATGTTATACTATACCATGTATATTAAATAAATAATCCAACGTTATTTATTATTTGAGTATGATGCAATTAATAATGACAAAACTATGCCCTTAAATTTACGTTTAGCAGTATGGAATGCTAATGGCATTACCAATCACATCAGAGAAATTGAAATTTTTCTAAAAACAAATTATATTGACTTACTTTTGGTGTCTGAGACACATTTTACCAGTAAAGGTTTCTTCAAAATTGATGGTTATGACTTCATAAATACCAACCATCCTGATAATAGAGCTCACGCTGGCTCAGGAATTTTGATCAAATCAAAAATAAAATATGACATTCTAAATGGTTTACAGGAAAAATATATTCAGGCAACATGCATTAAAATTAAAAGTCACGTTGGAGATTTAGTTGTGTCTTCAATTTATTTTCCTCCTCGACATACAGTTAAATGCCAACATTACGTTGATTTTTTTAGCAAACTTGGTGTACGATTTCTTGTTGGTGGAGACTTCAATGCCAAACATCCATGGTGGGGTTCCAGATTAATAAATCCGAAAGGCAGCGAACTTTATAAATGCTTAACAAAGAATAATTTCTCAGCTTTATCGACAGGTACACCGACGTATTGGCCTACTAATCCACAAAAAATTCCAGACTTATTAGATTTTATTGTCTACAATGGTATACCTAGTTATAAATTGGAAATTAAAAGTAGTTCCGATCTGAGTTCAGATCACACACCAGTTTTAGTTAATCTTAACTTTCCAGTTAAAATGAAAACTCCTGCATACCATATTTTGTCATCAAAAACAAACATACCCCTGTTTCAACAATATTTGAACGAAAATGTAAATCTTAATATAAGCCTTAAAACCAAATTAGAACTAGATGATGCAGTAGAATATTTCACCAACGAGATACATAAAGCTGCGCATTTCTCAACACCCATATTAGATGAATCATCGCAACAACATTTCTGCAATTTTAACACTTCTCTCGAAATTCGTCAACTCCTTAGAGAAAAAAGAAGTTTACGGAAAAGATGGCAAATAAGTAGGAACATATTTGATATACGTTTATTCAATAAGGCTTGCAAGGACCTCAAAGCCTTGCTGGTTGAACATAAAAATGAAAAAACCTCACAATTTCTTGAGAATATAAATAATTCAAAATACGAAGAACACCTCCTATGGAAAGCTACAAAATTTCTTAAAAGACCAACTAAAAGGAATATCATCTTAAAAAATGCAGATAATTCATGGTGTAGAACTGACAAAGCCACCTCGGACGCCTTTGCTATTCATTTAAAAAACACATTTGTGCCGTTTTCTTTTAACACAGCAACACAACAAGAAGAAGTTTTAGATTTTTTGGACTGCAAATGGACCTTCCAATTAAATGTTATACACCTGGCGATGTTAAAGCGGAAATAAAAATTTTAAATAAAAAAAAGGCTCCTGGATATGACCTAATTGATGCGAAAGTTGTTAGTAAGTTAACGAATAAATGCGTCGCGTTTTTAACTATGATTTACAACACAATATTAAGGCTTGATCATTTTCCATCACAGTTTAAATGTGCGGAGATCATAATGATTCCAAAACCGAACAAACCACAAAATTTGGCAACATCATTCAGACCAATTAGTTTACTAGTCATTTTCTCAAAAATATTTGAAAAAATTTTCCTTCGGCGATTGTCACCGATTCTAGAATCCAGAAATATTATTCCGGAACATCAGTTTGGTTTCAGACTATCATGGTACTACAGAGCAGATTCATCGAATTGTCAATGTTATAACTGACGCACTAGAGAAAAAAAGATATTGTTCTGCAGTCTTCCTCGCAAGCAAGCTTTCGACAGAGTCTGGCATCTGGATTTACTCTACAAAATTAAAAAGTTTTTGCCTGCACCTTTTTATCTATTTTTTAAAAGTTATTTATCTGATAGACATTTTTATGTTAAAAATAATGATGAAAGATCAGAACTATACGATATAAAAGCTGGAATACCCCAAGGTAGTGTTCTGGGTCCAATTTTATACACTATTTATACAGCTGATATGCCGATCCTCGATAATGTTATGATGGCTACATACGCAGATGATACTGCAATTATTGCTACAAGCGACTGCCCTGTAGAAGCATCTTCGTTTGTCCAAAATGAGATCAATGAACTTGAATATTGGTTACGAAAATGGAATGTAATAGTGAATTCTCAAAAATCTCACCATACAACGTTTACATTGAGACGAGATAACTGCCCATCTATCACTATAAATAGTAATTCAATTCCAACGAGTGAAAAAGTTAAATATTTAGGAATGGTTCTTGATAGGCGGCTCACCTGGAAGGCTCACATTAAAAATAAAGAAGAACAACTTAAAATTAAAACCAAAAAACTTTACTGGCTTATAGGCCCAACATCTCAGCTAAGCTTAAATAATAAGTTAAGGATATATAAAATTATATTATATTATCACTAACGCTCCATGGTATATTACAAATAAGGCAATCAAAAGAGATCTTTCTATATCAACAGTTAAAGACGAAATCAGAACCATAAGTGAAAGATACCTGCAGAGACTAAGCAACCATGTTAATCCAGTGGCAATAGATTTATTAGATAGCACAGGCGAGATCAAAAGGCTTAAACGCAATCATATACTAGATCTACCATTCCGTAAATAATCATTATTCAATATGTAAAAACAAATGAAAATAACACTGTAAATATTACTAAATTGTAATAATTAATCTTCTTGTGTATCTCACTGGAGATACACAATATCTGTGATATATCAATAACTAATCAAATTTGCTTATTATCCTTGGATAGATTGTAAATAAAGAAATATTAATAAAAAAAAAAAAAAAAAAAAAAAAAAAAAAAAAAAAAACACTTCACTTTTGTACTAAAATTCAACTACAAATGAAAATGTATTTTAAACCCTCCGTAACTTTTTTTATTTTCGGTCCAGTATTACGTTTTATAGCAGAACTTAAAGGCCAAAGTCTCACCTACCAAACAAAAAAAAACCGCATATCAAAATTCCAATCCAATCAAAGGTTATAGATTTTTGACCGCCTTCTCGTCAAATGGTCCACTGAGCAGCGTGTGGTCAACTGCTTGTCGTAATTTTTTTTGTCTGAAAATTTTATCTAAGATAAAGTAATACGTTCCAAAAAGTTTCATCAAAAAATTCCAATGCTTAAATTTCTGCTATTTAATGGGCTAAAAGCATAATTTTTTTAAAATGTAAGTTTCGATTAATCGCTCAAATAAGATACGTGTTAATTTAAAGTATATTTGCTTACAATCAAAATAATTACAAACTCATAGTAGCCGGCCCACTGAGTAGGTTAAAGAATGTTCTTTGAAGAGTATATTGACCTTCTCATTCTTAAAATATGAAAACAAAGATTTAATTGCTATCAAATCCTTAAATACAGATATCTCATTAAGAATAAATTTATTACTTTGTTTGTTTGCTTGTTATTTAAGAAAACAGTGATTTTCAGCAAATAACCGAAAAAAAAACAATAGCAACTTAGAAAAAGCAAATAATCTGAGTATGCAAACGCTGTGGCATATAAATCAAAATGAAGCATATTGCAGGAAATTACATAAGAGGTAAATAAAACATAAATTACCAGGAATTACAGCAAAAATAACACACAAACTCATACACATAATTGCACAAACACACTTATAAATAGGAAATCAAAAACAAGCTCCAAATGAAGAATAACAAAACTTAGCCAGACACACACACTGAAAAAATTAACAATTATATGAAAATAAATTTTGATAAATTTCAGCTTTTAGCTTTCTGTGAAAAGAGAAACAATAAGATTATGTATTTAACTAGGGAAGGGAAAACGGAAATGTAATGAGTAGAGGATGGTAATAACTTAGAGATAAGAGTGACAACAACAATACATAAAACAAAAGACAAATAAAAGAGATACCCACAACAACACTACATATAAATAATAACAAAGTATAATGAATGTACAAGTAAGCTGTGTAAAATACATAAACAGCTTAAATCGTGATATAATGCTAATATGCACAACCACACGCACACACAGACACAAATAAACAATTCTAATAAATATGCTTGAAGTAATTTACAATTTCATAAAACATTTGCTGGGTTTCCTATAGTCCCCAAGTGTAGGTGACAAGGCACTGCAGACCAAAGTTACTTTTTTGTTTTGAATAAATAAAAGAATGCATTCATTAAAATTTCTTTGCTTCTGTTAAGTTGATGTAACAACAAAAGACTAATGATAAATTTTTTAAAGATAAACAAAGCCAAAGTTCCAGTATTTATTCTCATTAAGATAGAACAAGGTAATTTATATATTACATACAAATGTATATATATATATATATATAGATATGAATGTATAAAGCTTATTTTTTTTTTTGTAAACTGCCGACATTAAATTAAGTGTAGTCTGCACATTCACCTAAATTGTTTGAAAATAAAGTGAAAATAATATATTTTCCAAATGTAGCAAACCAAACAGCTCAAAACAGCTCTGCCTACATCTTAGGCATAACAACATTACAATGGAACAACATGTTTATACTAAAATAGTATTTAATTGTACGTACATAGAGTCCCTTGTACACAGAGAACAAGTCTGAGCTAAATTGTTAGTGCTTAACTACAAATAGTTCGTAATACATCTTTTTGTAAAGAATTTTTTTCTTTTTTTTTATATTTAACCTTTGTATAGTCGATTGGGTGTTAGCGTCATAAACTTTCTTTGAAGAGATTTTAAAAATGTTTGAGAATTTTGGTATGGGTTTGCTTATAATATACCACTATCAGATTATTATCAATTCAGTCAATGTCTTCGTGCTAAAATAAAATTTAAAAGTCTTGATACTTACGCTGTGTCGGAGTGACAAGACATTGTTACAGAGTTAATGTAATCGTAATGAGATCTAGGTAATTCATTATTTTAGACAAGGCCCCACAAATGCCGCATGTTTGCGAGCCAGTCACTACCGTCACGCTAAAGACTTTGCTATCAGTCACAGTGAGGTGCAAATTGCATTGAACTTGAAAACACCTCGCATGTGGGTGCAATTTTCATCAATTTTGATTTAGTTCTTCAAGTCTGCACATTCATTTGCAAACATTATTACCATCTTGCTGATGGCCACGGATTTTTCAAAAATACGCAGCTATCCAATTGTTCTTTTAGTGGCACAATAACAACTGCAAACAAATGCTCATCTAAAATATTCTGTTAGAAATTAGTACAGTGTTGGCTTGGTACCCATCCCCATTTATAATTGACAGTGGGATGTTAATATTTATCTTTATCAACAGATATTTAGCTAAATGCCTCCAGTTGGGCTCTAACAATTTTTTCAATTGTGTAATGCAGTAGTTATTGCAGAAGGACTTCAACACCACGTTCTATACCACTTTTTGCATATGGGCAACATCTGTTTTTGGCGACTATCGCTACCATGTGTCCATTGCACGTGTTGCCTTCAGCTAATTCCGAAACTGTGAAGCACGGCCTTTTTGCATGAAAATCTCCTTTTGTTTTCCTCCTACTCTTTTTGGAATATTTTGACATACACGAACTAGGTCTTAGTTCAACAAAACTTTTCAATTTGTCTAGAACAGTTTCAAGCACCTCCATCATTCTCTCCACTTTACAGAGAGCCTTCTGCAAAAATTTTTCAGACCTTTGATAAGTAAACTACACCACTTACACAGAAGAGGAGGACATATTTGGATCTCTCAATAACATTTGAACAAACGAACACCTTCATGGCTGCAATTTTTATACCCTATACCACTATGTGGTTTGGGTATAATGACTTTGTGCTGCTGTTTATAACTACCAAAAATATTTGACTTTCTGAGTCGATTTAGTGATGTCCGTATACAAGCCGCAAATATGAATACAAGTCGCAACTATGAATATGTTTTGATGAAATTTGGTATGTAAGCTTTTAGCGGCCATAGGATGAACACTATTGAAATTGGTGGAATTCGGTCCATGTTCACACCTAGTCCCCATACAAATGACACCTATGAAATCGACATAAGTTGCCATAAGATCCAAATTATCATATAGATCTCTGTCAAATTGGGTTTTTATGTGTTTATTATATTCACTAATCAGTAGTTCAAAAATAATACCTATAGCACGATTCTTATTCATAGGCACCATATAGAGCTGGTTCCCGATCTTCACTAAAATCTATCGAAAAACAAAAATATTGCACAGATTTTTCTCAAATTTGGTTTGTATATGTTTTCAAAATATAAGTGACTACCAAATATGGTCAGGGTCGGTCCATGTTTCGACCTAATCCCCATATATATCTGGCACCCGATATGAGCTTTTTCATATCTGCAGTCAAAAAAATTAATAAGAATGCCACTCAAATTTGGTTTATGCTTATTTTCTGTATCTAATTAGTTGGACTTAAACGCATGTTATAGGGTATCGTATAGTCGGTCTAGACCGCCTATAATTTTCTTACTTGTTTTTGAAAACGTTTCTGTCAACGTGCCATAGTGAGAAAAGGGTGTATCTTTAAATCGACTTGGCACATAAAAATGACAACATTGTGAGCAAAAGTGACTCAAAGCAGCAGATTTGGACATCTCAAAATATGTATGAAAAATATTACATTTAAACAATAGTATCCTTATCGGCCGATGCCAGTTTACTTTTTTAATGTACAGTAGTTCAAGTTCGGCCACAAAAAGAAGCTGACATAGTTTTTAATTTCTACCATAATTTGCTACCATAATATATATTGCACAAGTCACGAGTCACTCTTTTTTTTGATTCAACATATAGATTTAAAATAATTTTTTTTTTTTTTTAAATATAATTTTTCACAATTTTTCAGCACAATTTTTACACTTGTGAGAATTCTGCACAATGTTTTTGTCGCAGCTATTTTAACAATTGTTGTATTCGAAAGTTCAATTATAACAAATTTATGAATTTAAAAATTATCGCCTTCCTAAATGAGCATTTAGTTAACGACTGGAAATAAATTTTTGACAGGTTCTGAATTTCACCAATTTCAATTTCGTTACACTAGATAAGACAAATCGTCAAATGTGCAACGAAACGAATTCATAACGCAACAAACCACGATAATCGAAGACAATTTTTAAAATTACCTTGTTTTTTGAAGAACTCTGGCCATGATGCACCTTTTGTCCGATATTGGACGACTAAATAGTTGTCGAGATTTAGATCCGGAATCGACGAGTTTCATTTCATTCTTGTTGCATTATTTCAGAGCTTTTAATGTCACATCCTCTTTCAAAATTATTTAGTTCTTTTGAAAACGATTACGATTTACGTGTTTGCGGCCAAAATATCTTTAAAAAATTTTCTGGTGGATCTGTTGTATATTTAAAGAGTATCAGTGATTTTATTTGGAAACCGTGGGGCTTCCAGCATAAAATCTTTATTTTCAACATCAGTTGATGGTTTTCCTCATCCGGTTACTCTTTATCTTCAGTGCTCTGGGAACTCTTTATTCCACCTGCGAAATCTCTTTTCAACATAAGTACGCAAACAAACTTTAATGGAACGTTTCCATAAGAAAACTGGGACGTTTTTAAAATCCCAAATTCATCGGATCGGATCAGTGGCCGCAGTAGTACCCACTTAAAGCAAAGTATAGCAAGTAAAAAAAATTCTAGTCCATCTAGACCGACCATACGATACCCTATACCATGGTTTAGAGACCCTATCTCTTCGGTCCAACTAACTGGATATAGAAAATAAGCATCAACCAAATTTGTGTGGCACTGTTATTAATTTTTTTGGCTGCAGATATGAAAAAGTTCATATCGGGTGCTATATTTATATGGAGACTGGGTCGAAAAATTAACCGATCTAGACCATGTTTGATAAGGTCGCTTATATTTTGAAAAAATATATACATACAAATCAAATTTGAGAAAAATCTGTGCAATATTTATGTTTATTGATAGATTTTAGTGAAGACAGGAAAGCAGCTTATGGGGCCTGCGCGTAAGAATTGTCCTATAGGGATTATTTTTGGATTACTGATTATCGAATATAAAAAATACATACAAACCCAATCTGACTGAGATCTATATGATAATTTGGATCTTATGGCAATTTACGTCGATTTTATAGGGGTCATTTGTATGGGGAATAGCTCTAAACATGGTCCGAATTTTACCAAAATTAACAGCGTTCATCCTATTGCCAACAAAAGCTTATATACCGAATTTCGTCATAATATCGTCAAATTTCGCCAAATATATTTGCGACCTGTTGTTTGATTACAAGGCTTGCATGGACACACAGACGGACACACGGACGGACAAACGGAGGGACAAATGGACGGACATGCATACGGACTAACGGACATCGCTAACTTACAACTTTGGTAAATCGGGGTTTCGTCAACGGGCTACATACCGACGTTATTTATACTGACTTCAGTAAAGCTTTCGATAAAGTAAATCATGATCTTTTACTCAAAAAATTATATTTGATGGGCTTTACAGCAAACAGCATAAGCTGGATAAAATCTTACTTGATCAACAGAAATCAACGTGTTTATTTTAATAATACTACTTCAAAGAATATTATAGTTAAATCTGGTGTGCCTCAAGGAAGTCATCTTGGACCAATTTTATTTACTCTTTTTATAAATGATCTACCAAGTATAATAAAAGCCTCAAATGTTCTTATGTATGCTGATGATATCAAGATTTTCTTAAGCTATAAGAATTATTGTGAACAAATTCACCTACAACATGATCTAAATAATTTTTATAGATGGTGCCACACAAATTTAATGGAATTAAATTTAAAAAAATGCAAACACATGCACTTTACTAGAAAACTAGGTGAATTTGGTTGTTACAAATTTGGAGATTACCAGTTGGAGCAAGTAAATAAAATCCTGGATCTGGGTGTTCTTTTAGATGCCAAATTAGAGTTTGTTCAACACATTTCGATGATAATTATTAAAGCACGTGGTGTACTGGCCTTCATTAAAAGATGGGCAAAGGAATTCAATGACCCTACAGTTACCAAACAACTGTACATCTCCCTAGTAAGACCTATTTTAGAATTCGGGTCTGTTATTTGGGATCCACTATCTAATATTCGCAGTTCCAAAATTGAATCGGTCCAGAAGCAATTTCTCCTTTTCTGCTTAAGACGTTCTTATCCAAGTTTTGTCAATCTGCCATCATATACAATTAGACTTTCTCAAATTAAACTGCCGTCTTTAAAAAGCCGAAGAACAATGCTTAATGTTATGTTTTTATTTAACTGAATTCGAGGCGACATATGCTCAAACTTTCTTATGGACAACATCTCCATGAACGTTCCGGCACGGTCAACACGTTTTTACACTCCACTGTTTATACCAATCTGTCGTCAAAAGTTTGCCGATGCTGATCCATTTAGAAGAATTTGCCATTATTTCAATGATCTATATAATTTAATTGATTTTTCTTTAAATGATGATATTATTAAACGCAATATTATATTATTTTTAAATACATAATCTCAAATTTTTGATTTAAGGATTTGTATATATTATATTCTTTTTTTCTCTGTATTATACTTAACAGTCTGTAAGGTTTTACCATAGACTTAATAAATAAAAAAAAAATGATGGTCAGGATTACAGCGCCAAAAACGCTAATCTCTCAAAAAAAAAAAAAAATAAAATAAAAAATTGTAAATAAATATGCGCAACCTTTTAGCCTTTTGCAATATGCTGCCTAACACAAACAATTATTGCTTGAGGTTTGGATACTAATGGGCTTAAAGTTTCAGATCACTTCGTATCTGAACAACATATGACAGCACTAATCCCGTTCTTTCCTGAGACTCACAATATACCAGCTTAGGTTTCAAATATGAATACCTTTCGCTTGCTCTGGTCTACTGGAATTTATGATATTTAATTTCCTTCAAATTCAAAGATCGGCATTTATCCAAATTACATTCAAGTCAAATTTGGCCTTAGTTCCTAAAGAGTTAATGAAGCCGCAATGTCTGCTTTAATTTTGAAGGCACGAGTGGGCAAATCTAGATATTCCCACAACATTTATTGCTCCGGCATATCTTTAGAGTCTGATATTGGCGTTTTTGGCCACCAGTAACCCGCAACAAGTACCATTTGATATATATTTTGTTTGCAGCTATTAATCATTTTGTAGATCCACGAAACTTTTTCGTAGTTAAGATCCTAGGTTGACAAATTAAGCGTATTGCTGCTCACGCCCTTAAGAGCTGTTTGCTTAATATGTTGTTCGGTGTGGTTTATGTGTGTAGGACCCTTTGTTCTAGATATACTTTCAGTGTACAATTAGGTCTTTCTACAGATACATAATTCAATTAAATAAACCGGCTTACTGATCATCCGTAAACGTTACGGCTTTAGTATAGTCCTTTAAAAAGTCTGATATTTTCTTAAATATCTGAATATATTTCTAGCATATCTAATCGGTTTAGAGATTTCAGTGACAGTCAACTGATGGCGTGTTGCAAAGCTATCGACTAATATAGTTTAGGCCTTTCTATGGTGATACTGATGTTACAAAATTAATTTTTGGGTTTTCTGCAGACATATCGATCCAATTTGTGCAACTTTATGGTGTTTGAAAAGAAAATTAATAATACCTTAATTTCTAAATATATGATTTGCAATTCTCTTTTATAATGGTGTTGTAGCGGATCAAAATGACATAAATGCATTTTTTAAACTTCTGTAATATATTGTAGCGAAATTTGTATTATAAGACATAATTTTGCTTAGTTTCGCCGCAAGTTTGACTTGTATATTGTGACACCTGTATTATTATGGTGTACAGAGGTAATTTTTTAGCAAAACTATAAATATCACAGGTTGGCCAAAAAATGCAAATTGTTGATTAGTTGTGCATAAGCAAATAAACTCAATAATTCTAAATCAATTTGTATAATGAGGCATGATGTTGGTCTTTGTCGTGATTTTTTTATTTCAAGGAAAATCGGTGGAGTACTCTTGTGGATAGTGACCCGTAAAAATAATATTTCGCCCAGCAGTGCATTAAAATGAACCGCCGGCGTACCTTCTGGAGTAATGAGCACAAAATTGCCAAATTTTAACAGTAAAGAAGATGAGGCTGATTGAAGTTTAGTGAAGTTTTGAAGTCTTAAGTAGCAATTATCGTTGAAGATGTTGTTGGTGAGCGGATTACTGTACTCCTCAGAAATTAACAGCAACCTCGAATAAGGAGAAAATATACCCCTAAAAATGGTGAAACAGCAATACGCCACGCGCGAATATATTGAAAGTGAAGTTGATTGTATTTGTGGAAAGTATTGAATCTTAACTGT
Organism: Cordilura impudica; assembly: GCA_963682025.1. Classification (NCBI taxonomy): domain Eukaryota; kingdom Metazoa; phylum Arthropoda; class Insecta; order Diptera; family Scathophagidae; genus Cordilura; species Cordilura impudica. Next base: position 61,237,867 of record OY821518.1, on the reverse strand, counting down.
AACCCAAGCGTTTAGGAACTATTTGACTCCATGTCAGATTAAAAACTGCGTAAACTAATCGATATGTTATTCAAAATGGGAGACAAATTGTACCAACGGAAAAATGAATTGAAGCGCTCGTTACCTTAGCGATGGCTATGAGTATTCACAAATAGCCATCTTATAAGCACTACTGGTACACGTATATATTTTATCAGTACCTTTTGTTGTCAATATAATGACTCGGAAACGATATAAAGAAATAAAAAAATCTACATTTTGTCAATAACAAAAATCGCCCAGGTCATACTGAAAATAATTATGACCTATAACAAACCATTCCACTAAGGCATGTTGTAGTGTATTGACTGCCACCTGATCACAATTTATTGACAAAAAATGATGTAATTCATAGGAAGTAATATAATGAAGAAATATATGAAAGCGAAGCCAATTTAGTTTGGATTCCCAAACTGTTTACCTCTTTGAGTGTTATGCTTACAACGGCAGAAAAGATAATGCGGAAATTGGTCTTGGTGAATCGGTTATGCTCGAACTCGCAGGGACCATTTATAACTTTGGTGTTGATTTGTGCTTAGAAAGCTTGCTCCAGAGCATAAATTTGCCAACTAAACTCATAGTTATGAACATTCGCGATTGCGGAACGATCCGAAGTAACAAAAATAAAAACCTTCTATGAAACGTGGAGATAATAAATGCTGTCGGAAATGGAATATAGAGCTGTTTTCTTTGCCCCCAACTTCATTGATTCATTATGATTAATTTTAAGTGCACTTTTTTGACTTTCAGCTACTGTAACTATTTTGGTATTCTCTCAAACTAATATAATTTAATGTCTCCAATTATTTCTCTTCTTTTCATGTACATATATCTGGAATTCATTACATTCGCATTAAAATGCAGTTGGCATAAATCTGAAAACATAATTTATTTATTAATTTTTCCATAAACTAAAGTAACTATTTCCTATCTCTGCAACAGCATCTAACACGCATATCATTGCACCAATTTTAATGTCAGGCTAAAATTATCCAAAACTTAAACATGGCAACTTCAGTTTTATCTTAAAAAAAAAAAACTTGCTACAAAAATTAATATTTTTTCTTCCACTAAACTTGAGTTATCGAATATGATATCCCGTTTGAAGGTTAATAGTAACCTTAGATTCTTGCTGATTCGTCTCTTTTTGCATGTAGTGAATTTCTATTGCTACAAAATAAAAAAAAAAGAACAAATCAACGCAATAAAGACCCAACTAGACAAATGTTAAACAGGACCAGTCAACGAAAACACACAACGAATGCGTAAATGTTGTAAAACAACAGACAGCAAGTGCTTCACAGAGTGGCAAAGACAAGTGAAATACGATTTAAGTTAATTAAGTTTATTGTAGGCATTTTTGTAAAACATACAAAAAAAAAAAAACTTTGTGGAGGAAAAGGGGCATAAAATAAATGGGAAATTCGTTTTAAAAAATTACGTTTAAATCTTATCAAGTTGAATTTTATTATTTTCTTTTTATGTTTTAAAAAAACCGTATTTTTTATATTTAAACAATCCTTCTTTTTCAACATCTCCTGTTTTTAACAAATTATGGGTTCTTTTATTCTTCTTCCACAGGAAAATATTACAATTTCATTATGCATATGTAAACAGAGAGAAAAAAGGATAAACATAAGAAATGAAATTCATGTTCAGTGGAACCGAAAAAAAAAAAAATCTGTCTACTCAGCTTTTTATATTTGATTGCCTTTGCTACAGTTCTGTTCACATTATTCAACTTCTGTTGTTTTTGTTTTCTAAGAAATCTTACAGATAATTTTCACACTTTTCCCTTTGTAGACGGCTTAAAGAGAAGCATTTTTTCAACAAATCTGTACAATTTTTTGATTAAATGTTGACAATTTCTAGTACCGTTTATTGTGGTTGCATTGTACTCGTATTTACTGCTTGTTGTCTTTCAAGTGTTTGCGTTGGTTTATGACATTTTCTTATCGTATCGTCTTCATATAGCGGCACAATAATCATCATCGTAATCTTCAGCTTGAGCTGGAACAAATTCAACATTTATTTTTCTTTATTTTTGTTAACGATTCCTAATTTCAACTCCTTCATTTATTTGATTTCCCTTATTATCTTTTTTGGTCTATTTATATCTGATCCGAGTATGAGGTTTAATAAAAATAATATCAAACAATATTACTGTTTTGGCATAATATTGACAATAAAATAAATTCAAGATAAAAAAATAGGTTTCCATGCAGAAATAAACATTAATGTATAAATGACATATAAACTGATATATAGAGTAGTAAAAGACAAATTTAATGATAAGTTGAATTGGCAGAATTTATGTTAAATTTAAAAAGGTGGATAAAAATTTTCAAACCCACTGAAACATTGTGGTTAACGCATACGTACAAAATATTGTATGAGTGTTATTTTGCTTTCAAAATTAATTGCTCATACGTATTGTAACTAAGGTGACTTTAGATATTACTTTTTGGAATTTCCTGTTGAAATCCTTGGTTATGATGATAAAAATCGCTTCAAAGAGATGCAATTAAAAAAAAATCATACACATAAAAAAGTACAAGAAGAATATTTCAAGGCCAGAAAACAAGTAAGTAAAATGATAAAAAGTACGAAATCTGCAGACTTCTCCTGCAGAAACATGGAAAATTATGCATATAACAGTTGTTAATTTTGTAATCTATAATATTAATAGGTAAGGCAATTTCTTGTGACCGACTTTGACCAAACGTAACTTATTTGAAAGGTATTTCTTTTTTGCTATCCATCAGATTTACAGATTTGCACCGTCTGGAACATTTTTTTTTTTTTTTTTTTGAGTAAAATACATTTAAAGTTCTTACTAATAAAATTTGTTAATGTGTTTCCAAAAAATAGAAAATGAGTTCGATTTCTTCATTCACAATAATAATTGTGTTAAATTGAAAAATAATTTTGTACATGAACCGTTCGCAATAATAACTGCGTCGGAATGAAAAATAATTTTGATCATAAACCAATAATGGGATCCATACTTATTAAATGAAAAAGCAAAATTTCCTAGAATTTGCACTCGAATTTTGAGGGCTGGAATCTGCTGGTAGATATTGCTTAGCTTTACGAATATTTTACAAAACATCCTAAACAACTTAGCGATTGTTGCGCTATACTTAGATATATTTAAATACCAAAATCACGCAAAATTATCGGTTTTTGTTTTTCTTTTTCAGTTCATACTTGCAAACATTACCTCAAAATTAAAACTTTTTGTTGGAAGAGTCTCACAATTGTTTCCCAAATTCGTCAGTAAGACAAAAATCATACGTCGATTAACAGTAAACAAACAGCTGTAACATACGAGAGAGCCACTGGTGTTATCTCCACTGGTTACCTCAAAAATAGACTCAGATGATCTCCACATAACATGTGGTTATCTCTGTTTATAATCAGCGAAGTAATTCAGCTTTTTAAAATCCATGAATTTCATAAAATTTGGCTTAAATATTTCTAAGCAGGAGCAATGTATAAAAAACACAATATAGAAGTCAGGAATAGCTGTGCTTATCGTAAAAACTTTCCAACCTATAAATCGAGTCAGAATCTCAAATAGAAGTTGTTGAAACATCGCTTATACAAATGTGAGCCTAAATTTTATTTACGAAGCCTCAATGTTCATATCACCTAACGAAAATTTAGTGATGGAGTGTCTGATAAATAAAATTAAAAAATATATATGCTGCTGCCTTTTTTTATACCCTCCACACCACTGTGCAGAGGACTTGTATAGGTTTGTTATTGCGTTTGTAACGCACGAAATATTAATTTCCGACCCCATAAAGGTAGATATATTCTTGATCCCGATAACAGCCTCTAACAGAGTCGCTAAAGCGAAGTCTGTCTGTCCATATGTCTGTCGAAATCAAGCTAATTCACAAAATAAACCATATACCTGTGAAAAGCTACGATAATATTATTTGCCATCAATTTTAGAAGTTTGGTATTTAATATGGGGTAAATTGGGCGTGCGCTTGTTGCAATATTTAAGTTGTTAAATATCATTGTGGTACAAAAAAGCCACAAAAAAATTATGCATATATATTAACCATACCAACAAACATAATTAACAAGAGCTGTGTTAGTCGGCAAAACGCTTAACCTGTAAACGGAGGGTCTTCAGATCTTCATCTGAATGTACATTCAGCTGTTTTTTAGGCAATATTTTAAGTAATGGTTTGTGAAGATGACTTGGAGAACAAACACTTTTATTTCAAATATTGTGTACTTCAAAAAAAAAAAAATAAAATAAAATAAAATACAACATAAAATATAATAAAAGAAACTTATAAAAAAATAAACAATTATTTTTAATTTTTATTTGATACCATTTCATAATAATTTTTTTTAAACATTTTGCTTATATTTGTTACACAATTTCATCATTGCAAATAGCTATTCGTAATGTGGAGATTTCAAGTGGCACAGCCGAATTTACCAATCTTAGTTGTTGGAATATACATATATGTAATGAGTGCGCTTTTAACGATGCCCATCCATCAATCTATCTATCTGTCTTAACGTCCGTCCGTTCGTCCGTCTTAATGCGCCACGAGACAACCAGTTGAAGCAATGGTTGTATCAACAATGATATACACGTAGCAACGGTTGCCTCAACCAACGAAAAATACCAAAACTTTTTGATATTTCTGGCTAATTGAGACAACCGTTGCTACGTGTATATCATTGTTGATACAACTATTGTTTCAACTGGTTGCCTCGTGTGTAGGCCGCATAAGGTTACAAATATGAATATGTTTTGATTTGGTGTATACGATTTTATCGGCCATAGGATAAACGGTGTTTTAAGTGGTGAAAATCGGTGTAGGTTCGTTCAGACCTAGTCTCCATACAAATGACCCCTACAGATCGACTTAAGTTTTCATAATTGTATCTATTACACCCATTAATCGGTAGCACATAACTAAACCACGTTTTGCCATTCTTACTCATAGACCAACGTCTTGCTCTATAAAGAACTTACACGAGGGTGTTGTTTTACACACATACGGGATGTCTACGTATTTTGCACTAGCAATATAATTTTTTTTTTTTTGTAGTCAAAATCATGATTTACCAGCATATTTATTTTTATATCTTCTTATATGTTACACCAAATTAGTTTACCTTCAGCACATTTTACACTAACATTGTGGTTATGAATATGCTTACACACACCTTTTTGCCTAGAACAGTATATCGTTTTATATACATTGTTCTTAGTTTTCGACTTCTTGCAATAACATCTGTGATATCTAGCTTTTCATTCCATATTCAGAGGAACACCTTTTGATCTTTTTGGAAGAATGTCGAATTATACAAGAAGACGCATTTAGAGCTGCGATATCGACCATATTTGTGAGAACTGACAACGGCTATCGATTCTTCGTTCTTTTAGCATGGAGTGATGAATTGAAGTTCGACGTTTTCGAAATGATAGCAAACCCTATGTGCTATGACCAGTTAAGAAGTCTTGGCCCAATATATAAAAAAGCAAGTAGGGTCGGCGGTAATGGTATGGGAATGTATTACCTCGTCCGGGGATGACATCCTGCAGAATAATCTAGACAATATTTGAGCTTATGAATTACCACTAGCATGGATATACACGTCTTGAGTTATTAAAATGCACTCTGGGAAGTTATTCAGGTAGAATGAAGCAATGCCGAAGTAATGCTCCAAAAAGTGTACCCTACAAAATGCCCAAAGTTTAATTTAAACAAATTTTAAGAATTTCTTTTCTCTTTATGTATTATATGTCCACATAAAATATAAGACTGGAAAAGTCAAAGATTCATCGATTTCTGCAACAATTTCATAAATTTTCCCCAAAAAGGTGAAAAAATCCACAAAAATGCACGAAACCGCCCCCTGACGGCTGTTAAAAAAACTAAAATTCAAAAATGAATTTTCCACCCAAAAAAACTGCGGGATTCACATTTTCAATAATTTGTTTTATATTTGAATGAGTATTATGGAAAATATCATGAAAATATTTTCATCGAAATTTTGGCAGGCTCAAATATTATTTTAGAGATATGGTTCCTTGGTCAAATATACATGTTATGTCTCATAGTACTAAAATAACGATGAACCCATGGAAATTTTTTCGTCCACATACAATTTGATCCACCCTTTATACTAGCAGTAACCCGATGCGCTTCGCTACACACATCGTAACGGAAAAAAAACTGGGAATACATTTAGTAGAAAATCATCTTATTTGTTTTTGGCCATTTATGTTTTAGTCGATTTTTGTTTTTGCGATTTTAGATTTCGGCGATATTTGATTTTGGCGTTTTGTTTAATATTGGCGAATTTTGTTATTCGCGATTCCCGGTTTTGACGATTTTTTTTTTTTGCTATTTTTTATTTTTGGCGATTTTTGTTTTTTTGCGTTTTTTATATTTATAATAGCTGTTTTTACCCGGTCTTGCCCGGGATAAAAAGGCCTTTGACTTGAAAAATGATTCACTATGCTTACCAGGCGCTGAGCACTTAGTCCCCGATTAATAAATTCCCCAATAAAATGAACTTTCTCCCCAAAAATTTGTATGGGCAGTAAATTTTTTATTCAATTAAAAATTTTTTTTTATTTCAATTAAAAATTTTTTGATTTTTTAATTTAGAAGTTTTTTATAAGATGCTGCAGCAAAAATGCTTCAAAAATAAGTTGCGAAACCGCTTTAAGTTTTTTTTTTCAGTTTATTTATAAACATCAAATAAAGTAGTTCAAATCGGTTTTTCCCCCACCCCAAATAAAGAACTATTTTGATCAAACTATATGCCGTAATGATAAAAAAAAAATATAAAAAGAACAAACACAAAATTTTATGTTGCCCAAATTTAAAACAATATAAAAAATGTTTGAAAAGAATGTAAATTTTGTTGGTTAATTTATAATTTTTTAAGTTATAGCAATTTTTTTTATCAGATGTCAGATTATTTTTATTTCCGTATCTAGAATATTTGATCCTAAAGGCCTTATTTATTGGTAAAAATAATTTTTTATTTGTGGCGGAGCACAAATCCATAATTCTCCATTAAAATTTTACATATTAAAACTAGCTGTTTTTACCCGGTCTTGCCCGGGATCCAAGGGCCTTTGACTTCAAAAATGGTTCACTATGCTTACCAGGCGTTGAGTACTTAGTCCCCAATGAACAAATTACCCAATAAAATGAACTTTCTCCCCAAAAATTTGTATGGGCAGTAAATTCATTTTTTATTTCAAGTCAAAATTTTTTGATTTTTTAATTTAGAAGTTTTTTTAAGATACTAAGTTGCCAAACCTCTTTAAGTTTTTTTTTAAGTTTATTTATAAACACCAAATATAACGGAATCGTTTGCAAATTAAAGCAATCAGAACTTTTAAAAGTTGAATTAGTTCATTCAATAAGTGATCATCATTGAGCAGAGACGTCAAATTCAAGTTTCAGAAATGAAAAACTAATGCGACGTTTAATATTGTGTCGCAAGGTTTCTTTAAGCAACTGCTTATAGTATATGTGTGGCCTATTTTGATCAACAGGTAATTATTTCACATACGTAGATAAAATTTATCATACGACATTTCACTAAGCTGTGTTCCGCGAGCGAGTCGCCTCCGCTTCCGCGTGTTTGGCAGCCACACCCGTGCTGCCGCGCAGTTGTTGTCAACTTATTTTAATCGCCAAAATATATTTTTCAGATTATTGCGATATTTTAGCTGAGCTATGTTCCGCGAGCGCGTCGCGTCCGCATCCGTCGCATCCGCGCGCCGCTTCCTCGCAGCTACTACCCGTGCTGCCGCTTAGTTCTCGTTAACTTATTTTAATCCCTAAAACATATTTTTAAGATCTTTGCGATATTTTAGCTGAGCTGCGTTCCGAGAGCGCGTGGCGTCCGCATCCGTCGCGTCCGCGCGCCGCTTCCTCGCAGCTACTACCCGTGCTGCCGCTTAGTTCTCGTTAACTTATTTTAATCCCTAAAACATATTTTTAAGATCTTTGCGATATTTTAGCTGAGCTGCGTTCCGAGAGCGCGTGGCGTCCGCATCCGTCGCGTCCGCGCGCCGCTTCCGCGCGTTTGGCAGCCACACTTGTGCTGCCGCGCAGCTGTTGCCAACTTATTTTAATTGTCAAAATATATTTTGCAGATCATTCCGATATTCTAGCTAAGCTGTAATCCCCGTGCCCGTAGCTTCCGTGCAACGAAATGATGCTATTGAAAAGAATACTCATTTTAAATGTATTTATTGTAGGACATATAATGAGAGCAGTATGCAAATGTTCACTAAAATATATATTTAACAAAATTGATTAAATAAAAATATGTAAAAATTTAATAATGAAGTTTGGGAGTAAGTTAATTTTTTATTTCGATTAAAAAAAATATGGGGAATTTGTTCATTTCTTTTGGGTACCTTCTTTTAAGTTTGGGGAATTTGTTCACCGTGTAGTTATTCCCGTGTAAACCAAATTTTAGAGAAATCCGTTGAAAAGTACAAATTTGTAGATGGAAAAAATATACCACACAACAAAATATGAATTTTGTATGAAAATTGGGCGTAAAAGTAGGCGCAGTCGGTAAAAATCATACGGCGAACTTCCCTGGAATATGTACTAAATTTCGGAGAAAGCCATTGAAAAATAAAAGTTTGTATATCAATCAAATAAAGAAACAAAGAAAAGAAAAAAATAAGTTTTATATACATTGAAGTGGGCGCATAGTAGGCGTGGCCTGTAAGAAGCATATGTTGACCTTGTCTGTAGTACAGAAATCGTGTGACCAAATTTTAGACATCCCTTGAAAAATAAAAATTTCTATAGTGAACAAATATACTAAAAAACAGAAAATTAATTTTCAATAAAAAGTGGGCGTAGAAGTAGGCGTGGCCAGCAAGAGTTATACAGTGACCTCTCGGGAGTACAGAGATCGTGTATAGCAAATTTCAGAGAATTCCGTTTAAAAAAAAATGTGTATCGAACAAATGTACCAAAAAACAGAATATGAATTGTATACAAAAGGTGGGCGTTACAGTAGGCGTGAGCGGTACGAAGAATATGCCGACCTTCCCTGGAGCAGAGAGATCGTGTGTACCAAATTTCAGAGAATTCCGTTGAAAAATAAAAATTTATATAATAAACAAATATAACAAAAAGCAGAAAATAATTGTATATAAGAAGTGGGCGTAAAAGTAGGCGTGGTCGATAAAAATTTTATGGTGACCTTAGCTGGAGTAAGGGGAGCGTGTGTACATAATTTCAGAGAAAATTTGTATAGTGAACAAATATGAATAAAACAGTAAAAGTAGGCATGGCCGGCAAAAGGTATATGGCGACCTTTCCTGGGGCATAGAGATCGTGTGTACAAAATTTCAGGAAAATCCGTTGAAAAATAAAAATTTGTATAGCGGTCAAACAAACAAACAAACAAACAAACAGAAAATCAATTTTATATATATAGATAAAAATAAAATTCTGAACTTAATACCAAAATAAAAATATTTTTATTAGGCTTCAGAAACAAAAGATTTTAGCTATCCTTTTTTCTTTTCTCAAAAAAAATATGGAGCGAGATTTAGACCCTTGGCCCTAGGCGTTACTATTCCTGGGGCCGGCACTGACTATAGAAGCAGAGTGCCTATAGAAGCAGGTACCCCTTAGATTGAATCATTTACAGTAGTTCAAAACATCAACACTTTTATTTTCATTTGTAATTATTTCGGTTAAAAAATAATACAGGAAAAAATCTTTAATTAATATTCGTATACATCTTAAGCAAGCTCTTAATAAATGAACGAATTTTTCGTATTTTTTTCATTACAGCATATTAAAAGCAAACACTAATGACTGAAATGAGTTCTTGGAACAAAGAAGAAGAAAAAAAGCAAGCATGATTGAATTTTTGCGAATTTGTAATGAATAGATGCAACCAAACTACAGGAAATAATTTACAGTCAAATAACAGGAATGGAATGGTTTACCAGAAAAACAAAACACAACAAACCAAGAATGCTATCAACAAAATAATTGATAACAGAAGAAGACAATCTGATGCTAAAAACAATGATATAGAGAAAAAAAGGCTACAAAAAACAGCATATAAAGAAAAAAAGAAAACACTACAAAAATATGCTGACGTCAACCAAGTAATGAAGATAGAAAAACAACCAACAACACAAAAACTCAACTAGAGTTAATATAGAACATAAAAAATAAGTGTATTGGAAAAAAAAACTAACAGAAAAAACTTTTCACTAGAATACCAAAAAGAAGACAAACAGGCGCCTTTATATATGACAACGTTGTGGTGTTATCGAAAGAAAATAGAAAAATGGAAAAAACAAAAATCTGGTGCGTAATATGAGCTGAAATGACAGTTTAAGAAATTTAAAGGAAAAATAAAAACAAAAAATTTGCAAAACATCATAGGAGCCAGTATCGCATACAAGAATTACCATCAAAGTCCTTAGACAAGGACATCTATTATATTTTGTAGCTGTCTCTCAACATGATTGTCACATGCAAGAAGGCCTAAAAGGATTTGGTTAATATTAGAGTAGAAAAAGAAACGACATCTATACAAATTGATGCTTTATATCATCTTTGGCTTTGTTGTTATCTTATCAATAGATGACATTAATGTTGTTACGCCAAACTGGTAAAGATTTTTTATTATTTAAAATAAGGTTTTTAAAAGGCCCAAGAACAATTTTTTGACATTAACTAGCTAAACGTGACAAATTTAAACTTAAACACATCTACTTGGAAAAGTAAAATAACAAAATAATTAAATTTTCTTTGAGAAGCAATTAACTAAATTGAATTTAGAGAAAAAATGTCTTATTTTAAACGAAATTCTTTAGCCATATGTAGTAGTTGGTGCCTGCTGCTAATAAACTGCTGGCTGCTGACATTAGTAAGGGGCTGCCCTAGCGAGGTGTGTATTTGTAAATGGAAAAATGGCAAAGAGACGGTGGAATGTGGTGGCCAATCTTTGCCTAATATACCCGAAGGCTTGGATCCGGGCACACAAGTGTTAAATTTCTCCGGCAATTCATTGCAAGTTCTGCAAAGTGAACGTTTTTTACGTATGGATTTATTGAATTTACAAAAAATTTATTTATCACGTAATCAACTAATAAGAATACACGAAAAAGCCTTTCGTGGTCTAACAAATCTGGTAGAATTGGATTTGTCGGAGAATTCATTGCAGCATATACCCTCAGAAACCTTTCAAGATTATAGCTCGCTCATGCGACTGACATTAAGTGGCAATCCTATAAGAGAACTAAAAACGGCTGCCTTTCGCTACTTGTCTTTTCTCACTACTTTGGAGTTAAGTAACTGTCAGATCGACAGAATAGAAAATGAAGCTTTTGTGGGCATGGATAATCTAGAATGGCTGAGACTAGATGGCAATCGTATTAGTTATATACAGGGAAATCATATATTACCAAAATCTTTACATGGCATTAGTTTGCAAAGCAATAGATGGACCTGTGATTGTAGACTGTTGGATTTGTACTCTTGGTTAAATACTTATAATACACCAGAGGCTGAAGAACCCAAATGTGTGGAACCACCCAGATTAAAAAGCCAGACTATTAAGACATTAAAAAGAGAAGAATTTGCTTGCTTACCAGAAGTTTCGCCTCAATCGACCTACACTGAGCTATCAGAGGGCCGCAACCTAAGTATATCCTGTGTGGTAAGAGCTATACCAGAACCCAAGGTCTTATGGTTATTTAATGGCCAAGTTATGACCAATGATAGTTTTTTGGATAATATGCATATGTTATATTATATTGATGAGTCTTCGACTACTTCGGAAGAAAAAAGAAGTGAAATATTCATTTACAATGTAGGCATAGAAGACAATGGTACATTTTCGTGTGTGGGACAAAATATAGCCGGCACCACCTTTAGCAATTATACCATACGGGTAATGATAAAGGAGCCACCTGTGGTAAATGAGGTGTCCTTTCCCCAAAACTATATGAATTATATAGTAGCCAGTTCGGCTGGCGGTGGCATAATATTTGTTTTGATTTTAGCATTTGTCATAATACAATGCAAAAAAAGACAAACACCAGTTAAGCGCAAAAAATGTCCTAACTCGGGCGTAACATCTGTAAATGGTAATAACACCTCAAACTCGGAAAACTCTTCTCAAAATGATAATGGCCTCATGAAATGCTCTTCCATTATCAACGATAACGACAGCCTAAATGGCAGTTCGGGCTTAATGTTGGGACAGTGTGATAGTCTGACGCCCACCAAGTTATCAAAAGAAAATGGCGTTATATTGGCTAATCAAATTAAGCAAAATATAATGCTGTACAATCCCTTAGACAGTTCTACACAGACACTACAATTGAGTGTTAATATGGCCCAAGCCTCAGGTCTCAATTCCAGCACCCCACCGCCACAATCGCTAATGGTAAATACGGCCTTAAGCTCTTCGCTGGCCTATTGTTCACCACCGTCTTCTTTAAGAAACTATGGTGAAAAAAATCCAGATTTAGTAAATGATGCCGAATCGGGTTACAAGCATAAGCTAAAAGCTTCACTTTCCTTAGATAATGGCACATCAGAATATGACGCACAAAGTGATTGCCAGAATCCGGTGCAATACGATCAATACTATCAATTGGCAGCACCACAATTTGGCTCACAGATATTAAGACCAAATGCGGTAGCAGCCATGGCTTCATCGCGCTTCGGCGGCATGACCACTTTGCCTAGAGGTATACAATTGAAAACAGTTATGAACTCCATACCTACACATCCGGTAGATGTACATCTAAATCCGGTGTGTTTTTTGGGACAAGATGGCTTTGCTTATGATTACACAAATGCCCATCTACAGCAATCACCACAACAGCCACCCTCACATCATCATCTAATGCAACAGCAACAATCATCGCAACAACAGCAACAACAACAGCAGCATCAGCAACAGCAACAGCAAACTAATTTACAGCAGCAGCAGCAGCAAAATTTCTATCGTACTCTGCCACACAACAGAGCTCATAAGCAACAACAATTTGCCAATGCCAACGGCAATAATGGCATGCGTTACAGCTTGGAGGCAGAATTCTTGCAACAAAGTTCGAATACACCAACATCATATGACAAATATAATATACCAAATGTACGCTTTACAGCAGAAGGCTATCCACAAACTCATTTGGTACAATATCCCTCACCACCGGAGGGTTATAAAACCAATATGGATCAACAAACCCAACAACAGCAGCAACAACAACAATGGCCACCCTGTTTGCCAGGCTATCATGCCCAGTCCATGCACTTTACTCCCACCATAATGGGAATGTTAAGTCCACAGCAACAACCACTTACCTCTATAAATTCTACAACAGCAACACCGTTACATACCACCTGTTCAAATACCAATGCACAAAATTCTATACTAACAACAGCATCCTGCTTACAATCATCATTGTCGCCTTCACCGCCAGCCATGACAACAAATATGGATAATACTCAAAGACAGAAACGTTGTGCGGCTGATAATTCAGCCATACCAGAATGTGATGAAACGGACGTATCACCAACAACATCATCTTTAACTGTTGGCATAACACAGCAACAACAGCATCAGCATCCCAAAAAAGAAACAGTATTAGCTGCCGCTAATACAATGGAACAACAATCAAAATTACGCCACTTAAGTAGTCCTCTAGCAGATAGTCCTGACGAAGGCTATGTCGGCGATACACATGAAACATCAACGTCAACAGCGGAAATATGACAACAGAAACAACAGCAACAACCAAAACAGCGTTCGGCTTTAATAAATGGTACACTAGCAAGTAATCACAACACCACCTCAATATCATCATTATCAGGCACACAAACACAAACACAATCAACCACCACCTGCAGTAGTGTGTCCACTAATACCTTACCTGCCTCTAAACAAAATGCATCTACATTGGCAACAACTCGTAATGCTTCAACTTCTCTATCTGATGATTCGGTAGCTTTGTAAAATAGTGAGTAAGTATGTATAGAAAACAAAAACAAAAAAACTCTTTAAGTTTAAATTTATGTTGAAGGGTTTTGCTGTACAAAACAAAAGTTTTAGTTCATTAAGAAAATTGTTATCTATTATGCAGAATTGGGCAAGACAAAGAAGTTTTCGTTTTGATTCTTATACAATTTCCAAACGATTCTTAAATGCTTTTTGCAAATACCGCAATAAATTTTATGTTTAATTTTAAACTTTCAAAAAGTAGCATTACACAGTTTAACACTTTAATTTAGACTATTTTAACTTTCACATGCAATCGCGGTAATTAGTACTTTCAAGTGAACACTGAAATGATGTTTGCTTTTACCGCTGTATTTTTTCCTATAAGTATTTAACTTGCGATTAAACATAAATTTATATAATTATAATCCCTGTTATAATGATGGCTTTACACATAAAAAATGTCATTTAGTTCTGAGACAAATGCGAAACTTATAGTTTTATCATGTTGCATACATGAGTAGATTAGAGTTTCTATTATTTTATATCTAGTTCGATATTTTTATGAACATTGTTTTAAAACTGTTATAGTAAAAATAGATTATATGTTGTCAACACTTGTAATGCTCATTTGTTCTTAATATTTCAATTTGGTTGTTCAGTTTAAAGAGAAATTTCAAAGACAAAATTTTCAAGTATATTTTGCTTGATAATATGCTAAAGTCTCCTCTGGAGGGGTGATGTCTGAATAAGCACAGATTTTTCGTCCATTTCGAAATTGGTATAACTCTAGATGCTAAAAGCATCCAAAGCCGTGCAGAAATGACAAACTACTGAAAAAAATACTCCACAAAAAGTGGTTTCGGTAGCACTATTTATAAAAAAAAAAATTTTTAATTTCTGGCGAAGACGTAATAAGTTTGTTGGTGATTTTTTTTGTGTTATTATTTTTGTAACTTTTTTGGATTTTGTTTTTTTTTTTCTCTATAACAAAAAAAAAAGTGTGTATAAACATCTAGTAATTAAAGATTTTTATGGCACTTTTCTAAAACCAAGCACAAAGCGTCGTCTATATATCACTTATAATAAACAAAAATATCTATTATTTATTATTGCAACCGGTTAATTTTTAATTTTTCGTTTTTTTTTTTCATTTTTCATTTTTTTATTTCTAATTTTTCATTTCTTATTTTTTATTTCTTATTCTCAATTTTTAATTTTTTTTTTTTTTCATTTTTATTTTTAAATTTTTATTTTTCGTTTTTCATTTTTATTTTTCATTTTATATTTGTCGTTTTTTATATTTCATTCTTCATTTTTTATTTTTCATTTTTAATTTTTCATTTTTTATATTTAATTTTTTATTTTTAATTTTATATTTTTAATTTTTTACTTTACTTTTTTCATTTTTTATTTTTCATTTTTTATTTTTTTTTTATTTATTTATTTTTTTTTTTATTTTTCATTTTTTATCATTGATTTTTTATTTTTCACTTTTCATTTTTAGTTCTTAATTTTTAGTTTTCATTTTTAATTTTTCTTTTTTAATTTTTATTATTCATTTTTAATTTTTCATTTTTAAATTTTTATTTTTCATTTTTATACCCTATACCACTATGTGGTTTGGATGTAATGATTTTGTGCTGCTATTTGTAACTACCAAAAATATTTGACCTAGACCCCACTTCCTTTGTTATACCTATCAACTCAGAATCACTTTCTGAGTCGATTTTTAAATTTTAATTTTTCGTTTTTAATTTTTTATTTTTCGTTTATAATTTTTCATTTTTCATTTTTGATTTTTCATTTTTCATTTTTTATTTTTCATTTTTCATTTTTCATTTTTTATTTTTCATTTTTCATTTTTTATTTTTTTTTATTTTATATTTTTTATTTTTTATCATTGATTTTTTATTTTTCACTTTTCATTTTTAGTTCTTAATTTTTAGTTTTCATTTTTAATTTTTCTTTTTTAATTTTTGTTATTCATTTTTAATTTTTCATTTTAAAATTTTTATTTTTCATTTTTCATCTTTCATTTTTCATTTTTCATTTTTCTTTTTTCATTTTGCATTTTTAATTTTTAATTTTTTATATTTTATTTATTATTTTTTTATTTTTATTTTTCTTTTTAAATTTTTTATTTTTCAATTTTAATTTTTCATTTTTCAATTTTTATTTTTAATTTTTAATTTTTTATCATTCATTTTTAATTTTTTATATTTTCTTTGTTTTTTCTTTTTTTTTTTTTTTGTTTTATTTTTTGTTTTTAATTTTTTTTTTTAAATTTAAAATTTTTTATTTTTAATTTTTCATTTTAAATTCTTTTTTCATTTTTTTATTTTTCGATTTTCATTTTCCATTTCTCATTTCTCATTTTTTATTTTTCATTTTATATTATTCGTTTTTTATTTGTAATTTTCGTTTTTAATTTCTAGTTTTTCATTTTTCAATTTGTATTTTTATTTTTCATTTTTTATTTTCTATTTTTCATTTTTTATTCTTAATTTATCATTCTTAGTTTTTAGCTTTTCTTTTTTAATTTTTTATTTTTCATTTTTCATTTTTTATTTTTGTTTTTGGTACTACTATGGGGTTTGGTTCTGTGCTGCTGTTTGTAACTACCAAAAATATTTGACCTAGACCCATCTTTTATTATACCGATCGTTTTAGAACCACTTTCTGAGTCGATTTAGCGACGTCCGTCCGTCCGTCTGCCCGTCTGTCCGCCTGTCCGCCCTTCTGCCCGTCCGCCTGTCCGTCTGTCCGTCTGTGTGTCCATGTAAACCTTGTAATAAAATTACAGGTCACAAATATGAATATATTTTGACCAAATTTGGCCATAGGATGAACGCTATTGAAATTGGTGAAATTCGGTCCATCTTCAGAGCTAGTCCCCATACAAATTGCGCCTATGAAATCGACATAAATTGCCATCAGATCCAAACTATCACATAGATCTTAGTCAAATTAGGTTTGTATGTGTTTATTGTATCCATTAATCAGTAGTCCAAAAAAATCCCTATAGGACAATTCTTAGTCATAGGCCCCATATAGAGCTGCTTCCCGATCTTCTCTTAAATCTATAAAAAAACAAAAATATTGCACTGATTGTTCTCAAATTTTGTTTGTATATATTTTTGCAAAATACAAGAGACTTTACCAAACATGGTCAGGATCGGTCAATTTTTGGGCCTAGTCCCCATATAGATATAGCATCCGATATGAACTTTTTCATATCTGCAGCCGAAAAAAATTTATAAAAATTCCACTCAAATTTGGTTTATGCTTATTTTCTATATCCAGTTAGTTGGGCCTGAGAGATAGGGTCTCTAAACGCATGGTATAGGGTATCGTATAGTCCGTCCAGACCGACTATAATTTTCTTACTAGTTTTTAATTTAGTTTAAATTTTTTTGTGTTAAATTAGTTGTTCCTTTCTGTTTTAATTAAAGTTTAAATATCATATTTTTTATTGTTAAATCGATTGTTCTATAAATGATCTGAAATTCATTACAAGTTCAAAAGAACGTGAAAGGATTTACATTTTATAAAGTTTTCATTTTCTGGAATCTTCCTCTTTAATTTAATACCCATTCTGACATATGGATGGAAATATTAAAAATTGTTTTTAGAAATGCTAATATCCCTAATATTTTGAAGTCCTTTAAAAGGAGTGGTACAGTCCAGCATTTTTCTATCCATGTTTGCTTTATCGTTCAACAGTTATTTCTTTTTTTTTTTTTTGATATTAGAAAAGTAATATGATTTTTAGTTTTGGGTTAATTAAAAAAGCTATAGCAACAAAATTGAAATGTTTAATAAAGCATACATGAGGTTTCAACATAAATTTTTTTCAATCCCAAATATGTGAAAGTATGAAATTTTCATAGGATATTAGTTAAAATTTTTCGCTTTGCTTTTATTTATAGAGATTATATTTTCTCAGTTTGTAGCCATATTAACATAAGCTGGTAGGTAGAAATACTTTATTAAATTTTTAGATAATTGCATACCCTTTAAATTTTAAAGTCATTTTAAAAGGAGGAAAGTTCAGAAAATAAAAAAAACTGTGATCTCAAGTTTCAAGCGTATACGATCTTGTTCAAGTCCACTCTCTATATATTGATTATATAAAATTTTGTTAGGAAAGTTTTATTCTCTATAGTATTATTTGTTGATTATATTTTTATATTTCTTTATTATGAAGATTATTCAACTTCTTCGAGCCTTCCTTATAGCTCGAAAGTTTATACATATTAAAAACTATGGATAAAGTAAGTAAAATGCTACTGATTTGCCAAGAGCTTTGTAAAATAAACTTGTTAAATTGTTGACCATGACATTACAAAATATGAAATTAAAAATAAATGATTCGTCAAACATCACAAGTCTCTTTAAATGTTTAGGCTACATCTTGACACATGTCACTTAATATTCAAACTCCACCATTAAGTAACATAGTTTAAAAGAACACTGATTATTATATGGAAATACCAGAATTGCAAAATATAAGGCAATTGTCAAGCATTAAGTTTTAATTCCAAGGTGACGCGTAGAGGACTTTATATTAATTATATATTCCCTTTCTTATTTTATATTTATACTTGTATTCAACGAAACTTCCTTTGTTGTGAATTATGGCTAAAAATTTTAAATTAGTTGAGTGTATATATTTGTTTTATGGTTTGTGAGGCTTAAAAAAAAGTTCTAAAGTCGCGATAATTAATTACAAAAAATTTATTTTTTTTTTTTTTGGAGATTTCTAATGTAACAAAGAAAAGTATACATTTTGTGAAAAAAAAAATTCAACTTTCTTTGTTTTTTTTTTTCTTATTGGATTTTTCCCAAATTGTCAGTTACAGACCATCCGCTTTTTGCTGTTCATTAATAAGAGTTGATTTGGAATTTTCTAAAGCATGCAGGGTTTAAAATAAGAGATTTGATAAGTAGCATAAAGAAAGGAATTTTTTTTGTGTATTTTTTTCATTTTGCTTTTATATTCTTTAATAGCTACTTCTAAATTCTGCTATATCACCCAAAGGTTTTGGAGCGCAAAGCTAGTTGCAAGTTGTTCTTTATTCAAAACTAGATGTAACCCGGTGTGCTTCGCTACACCCTCCCCCTCCCCCCTCCCTTCCGAATCGTTATGAAAGGGCTCACGCAAAGTCCCAAGTCTCTCACTAATACAGTAATTCAGATATATCACATTTATTATTAAGTTTGTGTGGGGGTACCACGCGCATTTTTCTAATCCCGCCCATTTTTTTGTTTGACTACTCACGTTAATAATAGATGACCTGAGACAAATTTGCAAAACTTTCTCTATCACAGTACTTAATATATATGATATTAAAAATTTTCTTTGTATGGGAGGTGCCACGCCCACTAAAAATATTTAAAAAATTAAAGGCTGTAGCACTCCCATATCCGCAGTAAGACTCTGTGAAAATTTCAGGAAGATCAGATGAGTAGTTACGGAGATTATGCTAGTATAGATTATTAGTATCGATTTTTTTTATTTTGATACTTTCTGATACACAATGTTTTTTGTTTTTTCATTCGGTACAACAATTATCAGATTTTTTGGCGTTCCTACCCTGGAGCAAGGTACATGTAGCTGCCCATGAGAAGAAGATGGATTATCCATATTAGATCTGCCAACACTTAACTATTGGCCTTGAACTTAGAATATCATTTGGCAATTTTTCTTTTTATCGATTTTTGCTTTTGCCCATTTTTGATTTTAAAGATTTTTGTTTTTGGGCGATTTTTATTTTTCGCGATTTTTGGTTTGGCGATTTTTGATTTTGGCGATATATTTTCCACGACAAATCACATTGATAACTAATGAGTCTGTCAAAAGACTGTCGCTTTCGTAGTGCTTCATATTTTTTACATAGGAGGTCCCACGCCCACTAATCCCATCCCGCCCAATATTTATTGTACTACTCACATTAATATTTGATAGACTCATGCAAAATGTCGAGTCTTTCCCTTTTATAGTACACCAGTTATATGATATTAGATATCTAATTTGCATGGGCGGTGCTACGCCCACTGCTCCGATCACGCCCATCTTTTTGTTCAACTAATCACACAGAGAACCTATGGGCTCACGCAAAGCCACAAAGCTCTCACCCTTTTACAGTACTCCAGATATATGACATTAAATAGTTACTTTTCATGGGGAGTGCCACGCCCATTGGTGTCAACCCACCAATTTTTTGTTCAAATACTCCTACTAAGATCTGATGGGCTTGTGCAAAGGGTCAAAGCTTCCCCTTTTTTAGTACACCAGTTTTATGATATCATATATTTACTTTGTATGGGCGGTGCCACGTCCAGCGCTCCGATCACGCCCATTTTTTGTCTAACTTATCACATGAATAACTTAAGGGCTCACACAAAGTCCCAAGACTCTCACTTTAACAGCGCTCGAGATATATGGCATTTCATATTTACTTTGTATGGCAGGTGCCACGCCTATTGGTCCGATACTGCCCATTTTGCATCCGACTACTGACACTAATAATAGATGACATCGGAAAATTTTGAAAAGCTCTCTCTATCACATTACTCGAGATACATAATATTGAACTGTTACTTGTATGGGAGGTACCACGCCCACTTATTCGATCCCGCCCATTTCCGGCGTAGCCACTTATATTAACAATGGGTGACCTCACACAAATTTGCAAAGCTCTCCCTATCATAGTACTCAATATATGTATATGATATTAAAAATTTACTTTGTGTGGGAGGTGCCACGCTCACCAAAAATATTTAAAAAATTATAGCCTATAGCACTTCCCTTATCCGCAGTAAGAATCTGTGAAAATTTCAGGAAGATCAGTTGGGTAGTTACGAAGATTACCTCCTACAAACAAACAAACAAACAAACAAACACACATTACCTCTTTATTATATTAGTATAGATTTGGGCTAAAATCTTAAAAGCTACTGCGTATTTCCTAAAAGGGATTTGTCTTAAGCTTTATAAATAATTCTTATACTATTTCTATCTTTAAAAACTCCACACCGTCATAACTGTCTTTCTTAAAAATATAAGTTAATAATATTTGTACTTTTTATTATATTCTGATTTTTTGACATATTTTTTAAAAAAAAAATGTTATCCAATTCATGTTTTGTTTTCCTTTTAAATTGAATAAAAATCTTTTATAGTATAATTGAAAAAGTTAAAAATAGAATTCCATTTACTTGCTTTTTTTTGAATGACATTTAATATTAAAGCAATACAAGAATGAAAATAAAAACCAAAGTAAGGAGCAAATGGAAAAAATTAAAAAAAAAAAAAAAAATACGAGACAAGGGTGAACATAAGCTTTTTTATTCACCAACTACGTTGACAAGGGTAAAACAGAGAAATATATTCAAAACAGTGCAGGAGTACAATTTTAAAGTTGGATGGTAAAAAATAGTTATATTTCTACAAGAATTTATTTTATGTACGATATTTTTTAGAATTTAAAAAATTATCGGGATTTTATTAAAATCTGTAATTTGAAGCTTTATCACAGATATTAAAAAAAAAAAGTATTCTTGTAATTTTTTTGGAAGGTAGTCAGTCAGGCCAAGGGGGTTTAAACTTGGTAAACTGATTTTTTCATATTTGCAGCAAAGCAAGCGTAGTAGAATTTGTTATAAAATTAAAAGCATTTGACGAATTAGAAACAAATTTTTTTTTTATCAACTTAGAACATTAACATCTAAACAAATAAACTTCACAATAAATTTGTATTCTTTAACGTTTTTTTTCTCGAAAATTCTGTAAATTGGCAACCATCCTGAATTACTTTCAGACCAAATAGTATTTTTTTTTCTGTACTGTGAGCGATACAATTTTGTATCCATATAAATGTTATTGTTATTTGTAGGCTTTGTCTGTGTGAAAAATTACATTCTTTGAAGCCATTTGCTTAAATAAAAATCAATTGACAAAATCCGATTCAGAAGTTATCCTTCAAATAATTGAATGTGTTACTAACAATAACATGTGCGTTAAAATATATATGTATGTATGTATGTATATTGTCTTAAAAAAGGGTAGCCAGACCTAGTTATTTATTTATTTTTTTTTTTGTCAAGTCTACGGGAAGTAGCTTTTTTAATACTTTTTAAAATGGAAGGGAAGTCCAGATAGTTTAAGTTGCTTGTAATTTAGAATTTACACGGAATTCAGTTTAATTAATTATCCGTTGTAGTGACCGTCAGCTAATTCTAATTTGCGCCGATAACATTAGAGTAGAAACGCTTAGATTTGCTTGAATTGACGATGCTACAGCCGCGACTGTGTTTGAGCCGCATATAGGAATCTCGATAGTACGATCTTCTCGCGTTGCTTCCAGATTCGGCAGAGATGTTTACCAACCTCACAATGGCACCAAACTCCCGTAAAAAATTCCCTTTTGACGTAAATGAATGCAAAACATGGGAGCACTGCACTATCCAGATGTTCTTCTCGGTGTCGCAAGCATTCATTTTAATAAAGCTAAATAGTAACCTTCCAAAGATAAAATAAAGACGATTACTCACACAGAAAAAAAGTTATTATGTCTTGTTTTTGTAGCACGATTTGCTATTTTTGATTTTGGCGATTGCTGTTATTCGCGATTTTTGATTTTGGCGATTGCTGTTATTCGCGATTTTTGATTTTGGCGATTTTTGACTTATAAAATCTTTGAAGATTTTTGATTTTGGCAGTTTCTTGTTTTTTGCGATTTTTGGTTATTCGCGATTTTCGGTTTTTGATTTTGGCGATAATTGGGTTTTGCGATTTTATTTTTTGTGATATATGATTTTTGGTGTTTTTTGATTTTGGCGACTTTTATTATTCGCAATTTTCGATTTTGGCGATTTTTGAATATGGCGATTTTTGGCTTCAGCTTTTTTTTTTGCGGTTTTCAATTTTGAAGATCTTTGATTTTGGCGATTTTTGTTTTTGAGACTTTAGATTTTGAAGAATTTTGTTTTTGGTGTTTTTTGATTTTGGCGATTGTTATTATTCGCGATTTTTGATATTGGCGATTTTTGACTTTAGCGAGATTTCTAACGATTTTTGATTTGGCGATTTTAGGCTACAGAGATTTTTGGATTTTGCGATTTTTAACTTTGACGATTTTTGATTTTGGCGATAATTGGCTTTTGCGATTTTATTTTTTGCGATATATGATTTTTGGTGTTTTTTGATTTTGGCAATTTTGTTAATCGCAATTTTGATATTGGTGATTTTTTACTTCATCGAGATTTTTTACGATTTTTTATGGCGATTTTTGACTTCGGCGATTTTTTTGCGATTTTTAATTTTGTCGATTTTTTATATTGGCAATTTTTGTTTTTTGCGATTTTTCGTTATTCGCGATTTTCGGTTTTGGCGATTTTTGATTTTGACGATTTTTGATTTTGTCGTTTTTTTTGCGATTTTTAATTTTGTCGATTTTTGATTTTGGCGATTTTATTTTTTGCGATACATAATTTTTGTTGTTTTTTGATTTTTTGGATTGTTGTTATTCGCAATTTTTGATTTTTGGCGATTTTTGACTTCAGCGAAATATTATTACGATTTTTTATTTTGACTATTTTGGCTTCAGCGATTTTTTTGAGATTTTTAATTTTGGCGATTTTTGATTTTGGCGATTTTTTTTTATTCAAGATTTTCGGTTTTGGCGATTTTTTGATTTTGACGATTTTTAGTATTCGCAATTTTCGGTTTTGGCGATTTTTGATTTTGGAGATTTCTAATTTTTGGCGATTTTTGTCATTCGCATGGGTTTCAAGACTGTCATTTTCATATTAAGCCTATTTATGTATCAGACGCTACAGTGTATATTTAGAGGATAGCAATCTTTTGAAGATTCCTAGTTATGGACTCGATTAGTAAGTCCATGTCAAACACGGCCAGTATATTGATGGAATATAGCGTTACTTATACAACAACTATTATCGGAGGCATTCTTTTATATAGTTATCTTTGCTTTAACTGCCTCTGATAACACAAATCTTGTGAAGTTTCGATAACTTTAAACGCTTATCCCGAATCAACCCAGAAGATTTTTTTTTCAATTTTTTTCATATGGCGGCTATATAGGTCCTCTGGATTACAAATGTGCAATTTTTTTCTTCTCGGTGTTTTGTATCTCAAGATATAGGATGTGACCATATGGTCACTTTGGGTATGATTAAGAATAATTGTGTTCGTTCAAACAAGAAAAAATAAAGCAAAATTTTTTACACACTTTTTATACCCTATACCACTATGTGGTTTGGGTATAATGACTTTGTGCTGCTGTTTGTAACAACCAAAAATATTTGACCTAGACCCATCTTTAATTATACCGATCGAATCAGAATCACTTTCTGAGTTGATTTAACAATGTCCGTCCGTCCGTCTGTGTGTCCATGAATATATTTTGATGAAATTTGGTAAATAAGCTTTCATCGGCCATGGGATGAATCCTGTTGAAATTGGTGCGAACCGGTACATGTTCAGACCTAGCCCCCATACAAATTGCCCCTATGAAATCGACATAAATTGCCATAAAATCCAAATTGACAAATAGATCTTACTCAAATTGGGTTTTGTATGCGTTCATTACGTCCATTAATGAGTAGTCCAAAAATGATCCCTTTGGCCCCATATAGAGCTGCTTCCCGATCTTCACTTAAATCTATTAAAAAACAAAAATATTGCACTGATTCTTCTCAGATTTTGTTTGTATATATTTTTGCAAAATACAAGAGACTTTACCAAACATGATCAGGATCGGTCCATTTTCGGACCTAGTCCCCATATAGATATAGCATCCGATATGAACTTTTTCATATCTGCAGCCAAAAAAATTAATAAAAATCAGACTCAAATTTGGTGTTTGCATATTTTGTATGTCCAGTTAGTTGGGCCTAAGAGTTAGGTAGAGTATGGTATAGGGTATCGTATAGACGGTCTAGACCGACTATAATTTTCTTACTTGTTTGCTTATTTATTTATGTATCAAATTGGGTATGAAAATTGAAGATCTATAATTTAGGCGATTTTTGTTTTTGAGACTTTAGATTTTGGCGAATTTTGTTTTTGGTGTTTTTTGGTTTTGGCGATTGTTGTTATTCGCGATTTTTGATTTTTGGCGATTTTTGACTTTAGCGAAATTTTTTACGATTTTTAATTTTGGCCATTTTTAGCTACAGAGATTTTTGTATTTTGCGATTTTTAATTTTGAAGATTTTAGATTTTGGTGATATTAGTTTTTTGCGATTTAATTTTTTGCGATTTATGATTTTTAGTGTTTTTTGATTTTGGCAATTGTTGTTCATCGCAATTTTGATATTAGCGATTTTTGAAATTTTTAAGATTTTTGTTTATGTCGATTTTTGGCTTCGGCGATTTTTTTTTTTTTTTTGAGATTTTTAATTTTGGCGATTTTTCATATTGGCAATTTTTGTTTTTTGCGATTTTTCGTTATTCGCGAAATTCGGTTTTGGCGATTTTTGATTTTGACGATTTTTGATTTTGGAGATTTCTGATTTTTGGCGATTTTTGTTATTCGCAATTTTCGGCTTTGGCGATTTTTGATTTTGGCGATTTCGCCAACATTTTCCACGACTACTCACATTGGTAATTAATGAACTTGTCAAAAGTTTCAAGACTGCCATTTTTATATTACGCCTATTTATATATCAGACGCTACTGTGTATATTTAGAGGATAGCAAACTTTTGAAGATTCTCAGTTATGGACTTGGTTAGTAAGTCCATGTCAAATATGACCACTATATTGACGGAATATAGCGATTCTTATACAACAACTACTAGGGGCATACTGGGGGGCATACTGTTATATAGTTATCTTTGCTTTAACTGCCTCTGATAACACAAGTCTTGTGAAGCTTCGATAACTTTAAATTCTTAAACAACCTAGAGATTCACAATATTGAGTTGGTAGTACTCTCCTTTAGTTTCTAACCGATTTAGTAGCTGATAGTTGCCTTTTGTTAGTTTGGTTTGTCATTTCATCATGGCTAGACTTAGACGAGAGCAACGCTGGCAAACTGTTGAAAATGTCTATCCAAATACTGGTTCCGCACGTCAAATTTATCGTGCACTTCATCCATTTTACGATAGTCAGAATCGTCTATCAGAGCGGCAAATTCGAATAACTGTGATCGTTTTCGCACCCGTCAGTTTCCAAAGAGTGCACAAAAAGCAAAAATTGATATTTATTTTGATTTTCCATACAAAATTTTGTTTAGTGATGCAGATTGTTTTTGGTTAAATGGGTAAGAATATAAGCAAAAACACCCCTCAAATTCAAACCTTTTAAAAGGTATGTCAAGAGTAGATAATCGGTGCTTTGTGATCAACAAATTTATTATCTTTTTTTTAAAAATTTTGTTAACAGTTTCCTTGCTTTATACTCACATATCAATATCAGTCAGCAAATCTAGTATTTCATATTTATTTTTTTTTGTTATTATGAGTGTTTATTTAGATATATTAATAATTATGTTTTTGTTTAAAACTAAGATCGCGCCCCCAAAAGTATCTGCGCCTTTCAAATAACCAAACACTAGCTAAAACTTAATGAATTTCAGCTTTAAACTAAAATAGATGCACACTTTTTTGTGTCCCTATTAAATGACTTTCATAACATTTCTCCTACCAACTTTTCTTTTATTATATATGATAGAAAAAAAAAAGAATTAAAATAAAAAAGCTGGTCATTAATATAACCATAAAAAAACGTGTATATTGTTCGTACAATTTTAAGAGGTTTAAGTAATGAAAAAAAATTTTTCTGCATAAAAGGTAACAATTTTATATCATATTAAATTTGACATATTTTTTTACAAAAGATTTTTTGAATTAAAACAAAAGAGGTTAACATTTAAATTAGTTATAAAAAAAAAACACAAAAGACCTTCAAGACTTATAAATTTAATTTTTATTAAAAACGATGAAGAATATTTTTATTAACAAACTTAATTAATAATAATAATATTAATAATAATAAAAAATAACAAGAGAAAACAAATACATATAATAGCACTAACTGAAAATTGTGGTAGAATTTATAGAACATAAAAAAAGAAATATACTTAAATTTAAAATAAGAAGAAATAAATAATACTATGAATATTAAAAGAAAAAAAATTGTATGTAAAACAGACTTTTCTAGCAGCACCAAAATGCAATGTAATGTATACCAAATAAATATCTAATTAACTATAAGTTTTTCACATAAATGTAGGGTTGTATATAAATAAAAGTGGGGGTAATATTATTTAAATCTTACGTTTTTCACACTTTGAACTTCACATATTACTATGAAAAAATTTTAGATTTTAAAGATTGATTATATAACTTATTTTTTTTTTCATCTAAATAACTAATTATTTTTAAAAGCTTTAAAATGTTATCATATTTTTTTTTTATTTTAAATTTTATATACTTTTTTGTAATTAATTTTGTCTTTACTTTTAATATAAATACTATTTACATACAAAGTACCACAAATACTTTTTCAGCAAAAACTTCTTATTATTTATTATAACAATTCTGTTTTTTTTTACTTCCAATATTAACAATCACACTCACACATTAAATACATACAAGATTTAAGCAAAATTGTATAAATATTAAGTAAATATTTATAGTATAATTTAAGACATACAAATTTGTTATACTATATTTAGGTTAAAGTTTATAATAAATTAATTATATAACATAGAAAACATACGATACACATACGGCTATAATTTAAATATATGAATAATAGTAAAAAAAAAACACAAAACTTATTCTATAAGTTTCATTATTGTTGTAAGCAATTATGTAAATTATTGTAATAAAATAACAAACTAAATAAGTAATATTAATTTAAAAAACAAAATATTATTAATAACTAAGAATTAAATAATAAAGGATGAAAATTAATATTTAATGAAAAATTTAACAAAAGAATTTACAGTATATTTAGTTATGGATTTGGGTAATAAAACTGTTAGATGGTAAGTATGAATTGTATGCAATAATATATAAAATATTGTGCAGATATAAAAAAAATTAGTTTTTATGATTATATCCTCTCCACTGGTAGGAAAATGGTTTTTAATGCTCAAAATATGACAACAATTGATCAATAAAATAAAGAACAGTTCAGACAAAACTTAAATTCATTTTGATCCACACACATTGCTGGCGAAATAACAGATTCTCTAAATTGAAAAAAAATTATAAAAGAAAATATGCTTTTTCCAAAGTTTAAACCAAATCTCAGTTATGGAGAAATAGAATTTAAAATAAGTTTAAAAAAATGCAAAAGAAATTAATAGTCAAGCTCGAGGTCCAATTTTTGTTTTTAAATTCTTTATTAAACCTTATGTGTGTGGAAAAAAAAACACCTTCTATAGGGTGGATAGGTACCTGGGTACCTTCATGCAAATTGTATGAGAAATGTAATTTTTTGTCTTGTATTGTACAAAAAATCGATGGTTAAATTTTACTCAATATGGGATTCCCCTTTAAATATATTTTTAAATCTGAAGCAAAAAAATAAAAATCTTATTATGTGATTCCCCGTATAATGAATGAGCAAACACTACGTATTTTCTTTTGTTGCACATATGAGATACGCACATCTCCGCAGTTTTTATTGACATTTTGACATTGATTTTGCATGAAGAGTTTCATTCGAAATAATTTTTCACCAAGTAAAGGTGCGTAGTTTTTTAAAAGTGCATTTTTTATTTCCGCAAAATGGATCAAAATATAAGAACACGTTCTAATAGATTTTCGTCAACCGAAATTCGTGAGATATTGTGTGAATGTGAAAGTGATGAAGTCGAATTTTCACCATCTGATATCGACGATGACTACATTCCACCAGCTAACGACGCAGCATCGGAAGGTTCAGATGCTGAGCAGGTGGGATGCATTGAGACTGCTGAGGATTCATATGATTCAGATGATAGTGAGGAAGAAGAGCCAAACAATGAACTCTGTGGTAAAGATGGCACTGTTTGGGATCTTAAACCTTTTACTGAATCGCAACCAATAAACCGAAACATTCTCGTCAGCGTAGCGGCGCAGCCCTTGGCAGCAATATTTTAACAGCACAGCAAATATTTAAAAGCTTTTTGTCGACCGAAATGTGTGACATAATTTTACGCGAAAGAAACCGAAAAGGAAAAAAAATTATTGATGATTACAATCTTAACATGACACAAAAGTTTACAAACGTGGCCGACCGGCCAAAAACAAAAATATTCCAACCATTTACAGAAGAAGAACTAGACGCCTTTTTGGGAATTTTAATTTTTTGTGGAGTGCACAAATCTAATAAGGAGCATTTGCCTGAATTATGGAAACCTATTCATCTACCACTGATTCGATCTGCAATGCCCCTTGATAGATTTAGAATAATGTTGCGTGTCACCAGATTTGACAACGATGCCACGATGCCACTCGTACTTCACGTGCCGCAACTGATAAAGCTGCAGCCATTCGAGATATTTGGGCAATGCTTAATGACAATTTACGTAGAAATTATAAGCCAGGCGAATGTATAACAGTTGACGAGCAGCTATATGGTTATCGTGGACGAACGCGCTTCACACAGTACATGCCGTCTAAGCCTGAGAAGTACGGAATAAAAATATTTTGGGCTTGTGACGCAAGTAATTCCTACCCCTTACAAGGTCAATTATATACAGGTAAACCAACAGAAGGCGAGCGTCAATCAAATATAGCGGAAAGAACAGTTTTAGATCTTGTTAGCCCATATAAAAACTCCGGAAGAAATGTTACTACAGATAACTTTTTACATCCTTACAACTGGCTCGAAAACTTAACTCGTGGAATTTAACTCTAGTTGGAACAGTAAGAAAGAACAAAAGATTTTTACCACCAAATATGCAGCCACATAAAGACAGGTAAGTTTAATTTTACACATAAAAATAAATGCGTGCATGATACACTGACTATGCAGAAATAAAATTAAATTGACAAGCAAATATTATTATTTCAGGCAAATAAATTCCACCAACTTTGCCTTCAGAAATGAGGCAACTTTGTGCTCCTACGTTCCTAAAAAGAAAAGGGCAGTAGTAATGTTATCTACTATGCACACAAAGCCTGTAATAGAACCCACTACAGCTGCTAAACCAGAAATTATAACTTATTACAACCAAACTAAAGGAGGTGTCGACAATATGGATAAGCTATTGGGAGAATATACTTCTAAACGTAGGACATGTCGATGGCCGTTAGCATTATTTTTCAATATTATCGATGTAGAAGCATTAGCAGCATACATCGTTTACATGGAGTACAATGCCCAATTTATTTCAACTGACCGTCGCAGACTATTTTTGAAAGATTTAAGTTTTGAACTATGTAAGGACAACATTGAACGACGTGTCAAAAATTCAAATGTAATAAAAATCGATTCCACTCGATCAGCAGTACAGGTTGTATTGGGGCGAGATATTTCAACAACAGCTGTTACTAATGTAGAAACTCGAGATAAGAATGGCCATATTGCGGTTGTGGGTAGTTGTTACCTATGCTCTAAGCTTACAAAGAAGCAGAGAAAGACTAGAAAGGCTTGCAAAAATTGCTTCAAGCCTATTTGTAATGAGCACTCAATCAATCGTCCCATATGTAACAACTGTTTGGATTAATTTTTCTGTCTTTTATTTATATTTAATTTTTATATTTTTTTTTTTGTGTTAAACCTTGAAATAAATTTTTTTATGAAAAATAATTTTTTTTATCAAAAATAAACCTTGAATAATTTTTTTTTTTTGTAAAACAATTTTTCTTTTATCAAATAAAGTTTTATTTAATGGTATTTCTAAAAACCAAGTCAAATAATTTAGATTATCACACGTTAGTAAAGCAACTAATTAATTTTTTCATGTGCCTCCATATAAAACGTATACAGGTACCCAGGTACCTATTCAACCTATTAAGGGTGCAAAAAGCAAATTGTTATGCCACGCCACCCCCCGCCCAACTGATATTGTATATAAACACTTATGAAAATATAATAATAACAAAAAGTTAGGAGTTCTCATGAAATTGTAGAATTGTAGACTAAAATCTTATATAAAAAATTTCGATTTGAAAACGCAATAGGTACACAGTTACCTGTCCACACACATAAGGGATAACCGATATTTCCCTACGATAGACGACCGACAAAACTTAAGTACTTAGCTTAAAAGGAAAACATTTTTTGTTCAAATATAGCTTACTAGCCCTGATGATGCTACTCAAAGAGTAGCGAAATATCGGTTAATAAAGAATTTAAAAACAAAAATTGGACCTCGAGCTTGACTAATAATTTCTTTTGAATTACATATAAAAAGGTCAAATAAAAAAAATTAACATATGTTTAAAAAAAATTGCTTAAAAATTTAAAATTTTCACGTGTTAGAAAGCATATCGAAATGAGACTAAGGGAAGCGCTTGGTAAAAGTGTGAAAATGCATGCTATATTATGGAAAAATGCCTGTTAAGTCTATGGGAAATGTATGCCAAATGGTAAAAATGCATGTCAAAAATGGCAAAATGTTTGCTAAATTTGAGGAAAATTTATGGGAAAATGCATGCTTAAAATAGGATTTTTTCTGCAAAGAATGAGAAAAATTTCCATGCTAAATGTAGGGAATTTGCATGATTTTCAAAGCTGCAAATAAAAAAAATCTTGCGAAAAATCAAAAACCACAAATAAAAAAGAATTTTCAACATATATTTGAATCTTACTTAATAAAATAAGATATTTTAAAATTTTTTTGACATGGATTTTTATCATTCAGCACGCATATCCTATAGACTTGCCTGTAAGTCCCATAATTTAGCATGCATTTTCCCATTTCTTTACAGCAAAACCAATTCTCTTTATCGAAATTGTCGTTTACAGAAAGAAGAGTTGTTACACATTTGTCTATAAAATCGCAAACTAATACAAAATGTAGGCAGCATTGATTTATGTTGAATTTTTGGTTGAATTTTGAGGTGTGCGGGTCGGATTATTATGACACTGGACCTAAAACTTTAGTGCGCAAAATTTGAGCCAAATCGGACAATGCTTTCTGGACGCGCATTGAGTTCAAACTTCAAATATGAATTTACATGTAAAAATTATCAAAAAAAAAAAAAAAAATCAGTGTGAGTCCGATCACAGGGGAGATGTGTAAACATATACACCTTTTCCAGTTGTATTTCAGGAAGTATCAATTGATTTTCAGAAAGTATTGACTGTATTGTATTATATCAATTGAATTTCAGAAACTATTTATTGTACTTCAGAATTAAAAAGTAGTTTACCCTACAATACCGAAAAGTTATTATTGTTTATATTAGTCATTTGGAGTCGCAGAAAATGTTTGGCAATATTTGGACTTATTTGTTATGCACTGGAAAATAAACTATCAATGGTGGCCTTTTAATCGAAAGAAAATGTGGACTTCATTTGTTGATCAGCTACAATATAAACACCAGGAAAGAATTTTGACCGATTTTGAAGTAATCATTTTGAAAAAAACACATTTATATCGCCTTCTAAAATGCAAAAGGCCGTAAATAACAAAAAGTTCAAAATTCACTTTTTTTATTGTGGTTACGGCCTTTTACTTAAAATATACTTTTTTACCATAAATTTGTTTTCATAAATAACAAGTAAGAAAATTATAGTCGGTCTAGACCGACTATACGATACCCTATACCATGCGTTTAGAAACCCTATCTCTTAGGCCCAACTAACTGGACATTGAAAATAAGCAAAAACCAAATTTGAGTGGGATTTTTATGAATTTTTTTGGCTGCAGATATGAAAAAGTTCATATCGGATGCTATATCTATAAAGGGACTAGGTCCAAAAATGGACCGATCCTGATCATGTTTGGTAAATTCTCTTGTATTTTGCAAAAATATGTACAAACAAAATTTGAGAAGAATCAGTGCAATATTTTTGTTTTTTAATAGATTTAAGTGAAGATCGGGAAGCAGCTCTATATGGGGTCAAAGGGATCATTTTTGGACTACTCATTAGTGGATGTAATGAACGCATACAAACCCAATTTGAGTAAGATCTATATGACAATTTGGATCTTATGCCAATTTATGTCGATTTCATATGGGTAATTTGTATGGGGGCTAGGTCTGAACATGGACCGATTCTCACCAATTTCAATAGGGTTCATCCCATGGCCGATAAAAGCTTACATACCAAATTTTGTCAAAATATATTCATATTTGCGACCTGCAGTTTGATTACAAGCTTTACATGGACACACAGACGGACGGACGGACGGACGGACGGACGGACATTGTTAAATCAACTCAGAAAGTGATTCTGATTCGATCGGTATAATTAAAGATGGGTCTAGGTCAAATATTTTTGGTTGTTACAAACAGCAGCACAAAGTCATTATACCCAAACCACATAGTGGTATAGGGTATAAAAATCCATCTTTATTTTTCAACTTGATTCTAAAATTTGGATATTAAGTTTAAAATAGTTATGGTTTTATGATGTTTTTGGCTTCTCCTGTAAAAAGTAAAAATATTAGTTACGGCCTTTTGCATTTGAGGCGACGATATGCAGTTTTCAAGAAATATTACAAACCCAGTGTAATACTTAAAAAAAATATGTTTTTATATAGCGTTCTGACTATTTTTCTGAAACTCAATTGATATTTTCTGAAATTCAATTCATATTTTCTGAAGTAAATTTAATTATTTCTGAAATGCATTTGATATTTTCTGAAATACATTTGATAATTGCTGAACTACATTTCATGGTTTCTGAAATACATTTGATGTTTTCTGAAATATATTAGATAATTGCTGAACTACAATTGATGTTTTCTGAAATTCATTTAAAATTTTCTGAAATACATTTGATGGTTTCTGAAATACTTTTGATAATATCTGAAATATATATGACGTTTTCTGAAATAAAGTTGATATTTTCTGAAATTCAATTAATACTTTCTGAAAATCAGTTGATGTTTTCTGAAATACAGTTGATGCTTTCTGAAATACAATTGATTATTGCTGAAATTCTACTGATGTTTTTTGAAACACAATTGATATATTCTGAGAACCAATTGATGTTTTCTAAAATTCAATTGGTACTTTCTGAAATTCAATTGATGTTTTCTGAAATACAATTGGAAAAGGTGTAGTAATTAAAAAAAACACCTAAGTTTATTTTGAACTGCTTCAAAGTTTTTTTAGTATTTAGCTTTTTAATGAATCAGGCAGCTCTTCACAATAGTTTGTGGACATGTTAAACTCACAGCACACCAAGCGGTTTTGCTTACTGAAAAAGTTCTGTCAATAACAAAAATACACTTGAATATTGAAAACTAACGAAAAAGATTTCTGATTTTGCTAAACAGACAGCGAACTTGGTAGTTCTGCTTACTAAATACACCAACACAATTACGTATACCTCACACCGATTTTCACCTACGCTGTTTTTGTGATTGTATTGTGAAATTAAACTAATTAATAAGCCGTTATCTAGAGCAATTATCTTTCTAATAAAGCAACAAAATCTATTATCGGTTGAAAAACAGCCAAGGTATATCAAGTTCCCCAAGCAATAAATGCGCCGCAGACCACTTGATAGAAAATCGAGCTCACATTTTTAAAGACATTCAAATAACTTACAACACTAATTTTACATTCTCCTCATCCCAAGATGATCTTCTGCAAAGTTGTTTGCATCTCGTCTATTGTTATGCCGTTCTAAATTAATGTCAAACAAGTAAGAAAATTATATTTGGTCTAGACCGACTATATGATACCTTATACCATGCGTTTAGAGACCCTATCTCTTAGGCCCAACTACTTGGACATAGAAAATAAGCATAAACCAAATTTGAATGGGATTTTAATTAATTTTTTGGCTGCAGATATGAAAAAGTTCATATCGGATGCTATATCTATTAAGGGACTAGGTCCAAAAATGGACCGATCCTGACCACGTTTGGTAAAGTCTCTTGTATTTTCCAAAAATATATACAATATGTTGTTAATATGTTAGATGAAAATTGTTTATCTTATAGTGATATTATTCTTTCTGGAGACCTAAATGGAAATTTGCTCATTGATTCAGATCTAATTTCACTTTTCCAACCGATTGGGCTTACAGCTGTAAACACTACTATCCCAACTCACTTCACTTCAATGAGTAGTACCCTTATTGACGTGTTCTTTGTCTCAGATATTTGAAAAGTTCTTTTGCATGACCAGTTTTCTTCTCCTATGACCTTTATCCTTCCTTATTTTAAATATGAAAAACCACAGCATATTACTTTCCGTGATTACTAGAATATTAACTATGATGCTCTTTTAAATGAAATTAATATAATCAATTGGACCAGTATCTACAGTAATCCTGATTTAACCCAACAGATATCCTTTTTTTTATGAAGCTACCACATACCTATACGACAAATACGTACCGGTTAGAAAGAAAACTGTTAAATCTTCTACTAGGCCTTGGTTTAATCAAAATATTTGTGATTTAATAGTAAAATAAATTCTGTTTACGATAAGTGGAAAAGATGTGAAACTACACAGTCAAATGAAATTTTTAAATCACTACGTAGATCTGTTACTAGGGAAGTAAAGTTAGCTAAGCAACGCTATTATAGTCGTGTATTTTCAGTGGCTATGGATACTAAAAATATGTGGAAAGAGATAAGGAAAATTGGTTATAAAGATGAAAGTGAATCGGTAAATCTTTCCACTTTTGAACTAAATGAATTGAATAGACAATTTACTTCAAATGACTCAACTCCTCTTCGTTCTGACTCTTATGCAAATCTACCAGATTGCAGTCTGGATTCTTTATTTAGGTTTTCCTGCGTTAACCAGGAGGACGTTCTGGAAGCTTTTCTTTCCATAAAGTTAAAATCTATTGGTCTAGACGGTATGAATCCAATATTTATTAAAGATATTTTACCAGAGGTTTTACCCTATATCACTCATATTTTTAACACTATTTTTACAAAATCTATTTTCCCTGATTTGTGGAAATGGGTAAAAGTAATTCCCTTGCCGAAATTTAATAAAGAATACAGACCAATTTCCGCACTTCCTTTTCTTTCGAAAGTTTTCGAAAAAATTATGAGCAAACAAATGAATGAACATTTATCCAATAATAATCTTTTATCATCTAAGCAATCTGATTTTCGCAGGAAAAGAGGGTGTATTACTACTTTAATTTATGTATCGGAAGATCTTCGTTATATCGTTGACAGTGGTAATATTGCTTTTTTGACTTTATTGGACCACTCTAAAGCTTTTGACTCAGTAGACCATGATATTCTTGTTAAAAAGCTTAAACATATTTTTGGTTATTCTGAAACCTCCTTTAAATTGATTAGCTCTTACCTTCGGAATAGAGAGAAAGTAGTTGTCTCTAAAGACAAGTCGTCTACCTCTGCGTCTTTAAGTAGGGGTGTTCCGCAGGGGTCTATACTTGGCCCTCTTTTGTTTTCTATTTACATAAGTGATCTACCACGCGTAATTAATTCATGCCAAATGCACATGTACGCTGATGACGTTCAGTTATACACATCATGTAAAGTACGAGATGTGGAAAATTGTGTACATGGGCTAGGTTGAATTGTCTTACCTTAAATCCGAAAAAATCTCAGTGCCTTGTTATTTTTAAAAAGATATATGATACCACTTGTCTTCCGAAAGTTAGTATTAATGGAGTGGATATTCCCTACGTTGTGAATGCTAAAAACCTTGGAATGATTTTTAAGAATACCCTAACGTGGAATGATCAAATTAACAAAGCTTCTGGAAAAGTTTATAGTATTCTCCGTAGTCTTTAGTCTTCTCAGTACTTCACACCGCAGAAAATTAGATTTGTTCTTGCAAAATCGTTTATCTTACCTACGCTTTTATATGGTTGTGAATTGTTGTCAAGTTGTGATAGTGCAGACATGGGTAAACTTACACGCGTCTTTAAAAGTGTAGTTAGATATGTTTACGGTTTACGTAGTATCTCCGCTTTTCTAAATAAAATATATGGCATTTCATTTGAAGACTATCTTAAATTTAGAACTTTACTTATGGTTCATAAATTTATTTTCACTAAAGAACCCGTTTAACTTTTCGAGCGATTACTCTTTACAAGATCTAACCGTAATAACTGTCTTGTACCAATATTGTAGAATAGACTAATATCCGAAAGACCCTTTTCTGTAAATGGCATACGTCTTTGGAACTCGTTATATACTTTAAATAATCAACTTCACAAAATATCAAATACAACATCATTTAAGAAAGGACTAATTAAACTTTTTCTCAATTGATTTTTAATTTCTTTAATTAATTTAATTTTAACTTCTATATAATTTTTACCTGCTGTGCAGGATATTTTTACACTTTATTTTTAAATTTTTATTTTATTTTTTATATATTTTATTTTATATTTTATTTTATATTATTCTTCCAATTTTAATTATAAATTAAGCTTACATACAATTTTCTTATTGAAAATTAATTTGTTATGACTAATGTTGTTTTATAAGATTTTAAATCTTGTTACATTAGCATTTTCATTAATACAAATTAATAAATTAAAATATACAAAAAAAATTTGAGAAGAATCAATGCAATATTTTTGTTTTTTGATAGTTTTAAGTGAAGATCGGGAAGCAGCTCTATATGGCGACTACGACTAAGAGTTGTCCAATAAGGATTGTTTTTGGACTTCTGATTAATGGATATAATAAACACATACACACAGTAGAAGGCCAAAACTGTGATACGTAGCTTTAGAATAAATTTAACTGTGATATTTTTAATTTTTATTTGCAATTGTTTTTTTAATTAAATATGTGTTTTATGTCGTGTTATATGTACTGTGTAAAACAATTATTTTTGAAAATTAACTGCAAAATTTTACGAAAAATTATTTATTTAATAAAATATAGTCCCTGAAGAGGCTGGAAAAATACCAGCGAAACGTTGGATGATGAAAATTAAATAAATGTTTTTTATTTAAAATTGAAAAGTACATGACCTTAAAAGCCTAATTAGAGAATTCTAAAACACAGAAACTTAAATTCAGAAGAAGGTCGATATATATATATATATATATATGAAAAATTATTGAACATACAAACCCAATTTGACTAAGATTTATGTTGATTTCATAAGGGTCATTTTTATGGGGGCTAGGTGTGAACATGGACCGATTCTCACCAATTTCAACGGCATTCATCCTATGGCGGATAAAAGCTTATGTGCTAAATTTCATTAGAATATATTCATATTTGCGACCTGCAGTTTGATTACAAGCTTTACATGGACATACAGAAGGACGGACGGACGGACATCGTTAAATCGAAACAGATAGTGATTCTGATTCGATTGGTATAATAAAAGATGGGTATAGGCCAAATATTTTTGGTAGTTACAAACAGCAGCACAAAGCCATTATACCCAAACCACGTGGTGGTATAGGGTATAAACAGTATGTATTTTTAGCACTATTTCAAAATCTCTAATTTTACTTTTTAAAAAATTTTGTTCTAGAAATTTTCCGAAATCAAAGATTGGACTTTAAGGTCTTAACAGAAATGTTACTTAGTCAAATTATATCAATACGTTGGTTGTGCAAATATGTGCAATATTAACAACGCTGTTGTCTGTGCAGTACTTTCGCCAAATTGAGGTAAGAACACTACTCGAGAAAGCCTACTTGGCTCCCAGTCTGGCTCGCGGTTGTGAATTGTTTTGTAATTGTAACTTCATAATAAAAAAAATTGAAGTTTTATATAACAACTAGATGTAACCCGGTGTGCTTCGCTACACCCTCCCCCTCCCCCCCCCTTCCGAATTGTTATGAAAGGGCTCACGCAAAGTCCCAAGGCTCTCACTAATATAGTAATTCAGATATATCACATTTAATATTAAGTTTGTGTAGGGGTGCCACGTGCATTTGTCCAATCCCGCCCATTTTTTTGTCTGACTACTCACGTTAATAATAGATGACCTGAGACAAATTTGCAAAGCTTTCTCTATCATATTAATATATATGATATTTAAAATTTACTTTGTATGGGAGGTGCCACGCCCGCTTAAAATATTTAAAAATATTACAGCCTGTAGCACTCCCATATCCGCACTAAGACTCTGTGAAAATTTCAGGAAGGTCAGATGTGTAGTTACGGAGATTACCTCCTACAAACCAACAAACAAATATTACCTCTTTATTATGTTAGTATTGATTATTAGTATAGATTTTTTTATTCCAATGCTTGCTGATGCTGATATACAATGTTTTTTGTTTTTTCATTCGGTACAACAATTATCAGATTTTTCGGCGTTCCTACCCTGGAGCAAGGTACAAATTAGATCTGGCAACACTTAACTATTGCCCTTGAACTTAGAATGTCAATTGGCAATTTTTCTTTTTAGTGATTTTTGATTTTGCCCTTTTTTGATTTTGAAAATTTTTTTGGGCGATTTTTTTTTTTCGCAATTTTCGGTTTTGGCGAATTTTTGATTTTGGCTATATATTTTCCACAACAAATCACATTGATAACTAATGTACTTAACAAAAGACTGTTGCTTTCGTAGTACTTCATATTATTTTTATAGGAGGTGTCACGCCCACTAATCCCATCCCACCCAATTTTTATTTGACTACTCACATTAATATCTGATGGACTCGTGCAGAATGTCGAGTCTTTCCCTTTTATAGAACACCAGTTATATGATATTAGATATCTACTTTGCATGGGCTGTGCTACGTCCGCTGCTACGATCACGCCCATTTTTTTGTTCGACTAATCATACAAAGAACCTATCGGCTCATGCAAAGCCACAAAGCCCTCTCGTTTACAGGACTCCAGATATATGACATTAAATAGTTACTTTGCATGGGGAGTGCCACGCCCGTTGATGTGAATCCCTCCAATTTTTTGTCCGACTACGCTTACTAAGATCTGATGGTGTCGTGCAAAGTGTCAAAGCTTCCCTTTTTTAGTACACCGGTTATATGATATCATATATTTACTTTGTATGGGCGGTGCCACGCCCACTGCTCCGATCACGCCCATTTTTTGTCTAACTAATCACATGAATAACGGGCTCCCACAAAGTCCCAAGACTCTCACTATAACAGCGCTCCAGATATATGGCATTTTATATTTAATTTGTATGAAAAGTGCCACGCCTATTGATCCGATACTGCCCATTTTTTGTCCGACTACTCACATTAGTAATAGGTGACATCAGACAAACTTGAAAAGCTCTCTCTATCACAGTACTCGATATATATAATATTGAATTTTTACTTATATGGGAGGTACCACGCCCACTTGCCCGATCCCGTCCATTTCCGGCGTAGCTACGAATATTAACAATAGGTGACCTCACACAAATTTGCAAAGATCTCCCTATCATAATACTCAATATATGTATATGATATTAAAAATTTACTTTGTGTGGGAGGTGCCACGCCCACTTAAAATATTTAAAAAATTATAGCCTATAGCACTTCCCATATCCGCAGTAAGACTCTGTGAAAATTTCAGGAATATCAGATGGGTAGTTACGGAGATTACCTCCTACAAACAAACAAACAAACAAACAAACATTACCTCTTTATAATATTAGTATAGATATCATACAATATATTTGCGGACTTAAAACGCGAAGTATCAAGTATCGTCATATTCGAGGGCTCTCTATTGAGTATCCTTTGAAAACTTGCTATACATAAAAATATCAAAATTTTTTCGAAAAGCAATATACTCTGAAAAACCGAAGTAGCTACAATATTTCAAAATATATGCTTTGCTAGATCGTAAAGAGAAGAAAATTTTATAATTCCCAAATTCCCGTTTCTGAATGTAAGTTCTTCATAAATGGGATATAATGACTTAGTGCAAATTATTGTAACTAGATTTTAGATTAGATTATTCTTTATTTATCGAAATTTTACAAGTTACTGTAACAAAGTAATATTAAAATTTAAGATAATGTAGAATTTATACGGGTTTGGAGATTTACCGTCAGCCGAAAAAAAAATATTTGTAACTACAAACTATTATACCGTTGCCCTTCAATCTGTCCGTCTGTCCGTCTCCGTGTCCATATATAGTTTCTTATCAAACTACAGGCCGCATAGATGCATAAGTTTTGATGAAATTTAGCATATAAGCTTCTAACGCCCATGGGATGAACGCTGTAGAAATTGGTGAAAATCGCCTCATGTTCAGACCTAGTTCTTATACTAAAGACACCTATTACATAGATTTAAATTGCAATAATAACCAAATTATGATATATGTAGATCTCGGTCAAATTGGGTATGTGTATGTTTACTACATCCATTTATCAGTAGTCCAAAAATAAACCCTATAGGAAGGACAATTCTTATTTAAATAAAGAAAAAAAAAAAATTGCACAAATTTTTCTCAAATTTTGTTTATATAACTTTTTTCAAAAAATTTGTGAACTTACCAAATATGATCAGGATCGGTCCATCTTTCGACCTAGTTCCATATAAATACAGCATCCGATAAGAACTTTGTTATATCCGAAGGCAAAAAAGTTAATAAAAATACCACTCAAATTTGGTTTATGCTAATTTTCTATATTTAATTAGTTGGCCATTAGAGATAGGATCTCAAACACAGGTTCGGGTGTTACACATAAAGAAAAAAAAATACCACGTCAGTACAAATACACCAACTGTGTGCATTATTGTCAAAATCTGTGATCTTTTGAAATTTCCAATTTACTTGTCTTCGGTTGATCAGTTTTTAAAAATTTGATATTAATAGGCAAGGCGATTTCTTGTGATTTCTGCTCTTAGTTACCAACCGATTTTGACAAAAAAAAAGAAAATTACCATTTGAAAGGTATTTCTTCACAAATGTGGATCATGATTATTAAAATTAAATTAGGGTTAGTTTTAGGTTCATTTGGTTCATTTAAAGTTGCTATTAACACATACATAAAACACATATTTAAGCTATACAATACTGAGAGTGTGTTTAATAAATTTGTAGTTTGTTAGTTGGAATTGTGAATAGGCTAATATTGGTTAGCATTAGCATAGCTCTTATAAAAAATTAAATATCCCAGAATTTAATTCTTTTGCTGCATAATTTAAATAATAAGAGAAAGTTGCACTCGAGTTTCAAGTGCTGTGAAATTACTTTTAGCATAAGTAATTTTTGCAAGTGATTTCTTAGTACTTGCAGTGGATTAATGTGTAAAAATTTATAATAATCGAATTTAAATACATTTTAGAATAATTATTTTTGCGAATTTGGCAGTTTGTGTTTACGCTATTAGATTTTAAAGTATCAATTAGAAATATATTTCTTTGATTAAAATTGTATGGGAAACTGTAAATAAGTTGTACAATTACTTCAAAATCCATAACTGTATTTTCATTATTTGAATTTGGAAGAAATAAGTTACAGCAAAAGTTCTCTGAAATCAATTTACTACGATATTTTCTTTTTATATATGTATGTAAAATTGTAATCTAATATAAATAATGAATTTTTTCTTTTGTAATATTTTGAATATAATAATAAAATCTTTTCTAAGTAATTCAACTTTCATGAAAAAAAAAAACACTCTACATTAAAGAAACAGATATCCTATTTGCTAAATTATTTCTTCAACTTCAACTGGCATGGAATAATGTTCTTTTCAAAAAGATTATCTTTTCTCTAAATTGTATGTAAATAATAATAATTTAAAATGTTCATGCCTAGTGCATTCAATTTATTGAATGTGCCGCTACAACACAATTACTTACTTCACGAATTTAAATTTTTTTTTAATCTTCAAAATATATGCAAAGTCTTATGACTTCTTTGAAAAATTGCTCAACATTCTTGCAACTTATTATTATGCAAATAGTAGGGGTCGTACTGTGGAATTATATTATATTCGATTTTTAATTTGGAATTCATTGGAAATACGTTTGTGCTAAACAATGAATGTAAAGCACAACCAACATAATGTATTTCATAATAAAAACAAAAAAAAATATAATATATATGTATGTATATACATACATATATATATATACATATATATATGTTTGGTAACGAAACCCTTGAAAAACATTTTTTTATTTTATTTTTGGCACATTAGAGAGAAAGCTGGAAATAAGCGAGAGTAAAACACCAAAAAAAAAAAAAAAAACGTGGCAGAACAATAACATTTTACTATAGAATTTCTGTTACGTAAATGAATTAAGCGTGAAATTATTCAATTGCTATTATTAGTGAGGTGCACAGTTTTTTTATGGCTTCCAATGTTTAATTTTACGAATGGAAACATTTAAGAATAATCATAAATTTCAATGGGATAGCAGGATACTATTGAAAAAAAAAAAAAAAAACAATAGACTGTTGGATATAGAAAGGGAGTTGATAAAGAAAGAAGTTAATTTAAAAGGTCGTTAGCATCTTAGCATCAGATATGCCATACAGTTTGTTTATAAATTTAATTTTCGAAATTCTTGTGGAATGCTGTAAATTGCCACTTATTCAAGGCGGGTAATTTAAATATCAATTGTATATGAATTCAGAAAATCTTACTATCAAGAAATTTTTGCATAAACATTCATACAGAGAATAAAATTCTTGTTTTTCTGCCAAGAGATTTTCTGTTGTTTTAAGTAAGTAATAATTTTTATTACTGCACCAAGCATATTCGATTGGCAACAAATTCTATTGCAAAAACTTAATCAGTGCGCTAATTTAATTTTTTATTTTTAATATTCGATGAATTTATATCTGATTTTTATTATATTACTGATCAAAACAAGATTGCCAATTATAAAAACCCGCTCCCCAAAACATAATTAAAGTTTTTTTAATTTCATATACACTTTCACATGATATCATCTTTCTTTAAATTTTTAAATTAAAAGCACTTAAAAATAAGGGTATTTACTTTCTAATATTTTCTTTTATAATGAGGACATTATCAATTCCATTTTTTGAAAACGTATATAAAAAATATCCTAACAATTTAAACTTAAATTTATTGCAGTCGATTGTAATCGATGCAACATTTTAGTTTTATAAGTAATAAAGCTGCCATTAGCATTCGGCCCTCAGTTTGTGTTTTTTGGTTTTGCGTTTCCGTTTGAATTTGTATAGATAAATTTGAATTTTTTAAATTCCCTTCAAATTTTTTTATAAAAATTTCAAGGCTATCGTTACGGGTTTTTTTTTTTTTATAAAATATACTTATTAATTCAAAAAAAAGGTTTTTTTGGACGAAAAATTTTTTTGGCCACCCCCCATATAAGGCATACTTTCAAAATACCAGAATTTCTAATTTAATAGCACTTATTGGGGCGGAAAGAAATGAAAATAATTTTAATTTCAAAAAAATTTTAGATACACACAAATGCTTTCAATTAGTTGTTGTTTTGAGATGATTAATCTATATTTTGAAAATAAAATTAAATTTCATATTAAAAAAAAGCAATCTGTAAATAAAAATAATTACTCCTAGTCAATATCGTTTCCATATTCCGGTACGGAAAATAAGCCAATAACTTCTTTTGGTAATGCTCGTCGCTTTGTCTTAGTCGCTTTCCGCAAGCTGCATATAAAGGGGTCTAACGATATGAGTAATCTGTGCAACAAATCCAAATTACTTTCAATTCTAGATGTTTTTCGGGTACAGAGTTCTCGATAATTTCTTGCATCTTTGTTTCTGGACTCTTGAGCCTCTTCAGAAAGTTGACCAATAGGAATAATGGAGGGCGATATTATATCCTTTCCATCAAAAAGAATTTTATGCACACTCACTGGCATATTGTACCATGCATATTCTGCTAAGTACAGTTCTCTGGTATCTGTGACA
Source organism: Cordilura impudica (assembly GCA_963682025.1). Lineage (NCBI taxonomy): Eukaryota > Metazoa > Arthropoda > Insecta > Diptera > Scathophagidae > Cordilura > Cordilura impudica. The sequence goes on along the minus strand of OY821518.1, from coordinate 61,192,898 downwards.
AAGCGGTCAAAAGCTACAGAATTAATTTGAAATCCACAACATATGCAGGAAAGTATTGTGTGAAACCTTTTCAACAGATTTATATTCATTCCTGTTATGTCGGACGTTATTTCAGGATCTCCAAAAAAATCTTTTCGTGTTACCATCATTTGTATTGCCTGCTTTTTGTTTTGGCATACCAATTAAAAGACCAACTTCCTTTCTGAATCTATTTTGGATATATTATTTTTTCTTTTTCATCTTCCCCTTATTTTCTTCGCCCCGTACATACCATTTCTTCATTTCCATTCGACAAGCGATGTGGAGCACACACTCCATGCATCGTTTCCACGAATGTAAAGGGAAAATTCCGAAAGCAAGCATGCTTTTGTCAACTTGTCGTTCCGATAAGGCACTAAAATTATCCATTTCTTTCGGTGAAGCCCCGCATATATAACATTTTGAGACGATGTATATGCCGACAGGGTATTACAAACTTTGCCGTCAATCATGCACAAGATAAGTGTATTTTTCACTTTACAGTTTAGTTTCTCTGTTTGAATTGTTTTAGGTTGCAAATCCGAAATTCGATCTTGGACATATTTAACCTCCCTTAAACTAACGTCTCGTGTTTCTTTTGTAAATATAAATTTTACCGGCCGGCAGTATTTTGTAGAAGATGGAGCAAGGTTATTCCATATTATAATCTTTCGTTCGCTAACTGTTGTATACATTTGAAGGAGAACTATTGAAATGAAAAACATACTGTTATCAGATTGGTTTTTTTCCGAAAATTTTTGCTTGTAAATGCTCTGTTCAGCGCCATCACATCCCCATTTTATAATTGTATTTACATCTCCAATTTCGCGAAGGAAGTGCAACACTTCCTCTTGTGCAGCACACAATCTTTTTAAACTGTGATCAATTAGCGATTGCAATCCAATCCCAGCATAAGTTTCCGTTACGGTTATTTGTTCAGGGTAGCATAAAGCCTTTGATTTTTTACACAGTTGAATGAAGGATATATTTTTCGGCTTATTTCTGAAGTATGCTGCCTGATAAGGTTATAATCATTTGTTGAAAGACCTGTATCAATAATTATCGCAAGTGCTTGATCTGGTGACAAAGTTTATTAGATAATCGAGTTTTCTTTAATGCAGTGCCTCTTGATGGAGAAGTCGCGGCCAAGTCTTATTGTATTTTTGCAGAATTTCTTTTTCCAGATGATCTCAGTGTCATTTCCGCTGCCATTAACAATTGGTCATTATCAGCATTGCTCATAATTTCCTTAGCTTTTCGCTTCTTTGAGCGCAAATAAGATTCAGAAAAATGTTTTTTTTCAGGCCTTCCTGTCTTCCATATATCGCATGATGTATTTGGCCCAACATCAAGAATATAATCTGAAAAGTTCAGCTCTTTTGACAACCATTTAGAATTTTGTTGCCAAAAACGGCTATTTATTCGACTGAAAATCAAAAGGAAGTTTGATCACAAACTTTTTAAATTTATGGTGGTCCACATCTTTTCCAATTATACTGCAAATGTGATTATATACGGCATAATTTTTGTCTTCTCTCTTGCTTGTGAGCCAAACATCAAAGAGCGCATTTCGTGGAACTGCCATGTTTTTTTTGCGAAAAATCAAAATATCGCAAAAAGGAGCAAAAAGAAGCAAAAACTTATTGTTGAATCTGAAACTAGATATATAAACCTTACATCTCCATATAATCACTTAACAGAATTTTACAGAATCATGCAAGTTTTTCTTTATCGAAAAACATAAATTTTTGGAAATCACTCAAGTTTTAGTGATTGCATATTTTCATTGAATAAAAATTAAAATAATAACGTTACAGCTTCAGAAACTTGCCAGTCTTGATAGAAAAGGTTCAAACTTAATTAAAGCAAAAAGACTTTTGTAAAAATATTTTGCAAAAAAAAACTAATGCCACCGCAAATTTCAACAAAAAATTAAAGCTATAAACAGATTTACTACAGTTGCCACAGTGACACAAGTTTGATAACTGTTATCATGTTAATTGTTGTTTTTTCGTTTTGTTTTGAATACATTTTCCTAACACAAGTACTCTTGTTTACCATATCGTTAGCTAAACGTGCAAAGGTCGTAAGTCCATATTTTTTCGAAATTGAGATTTTGGTGCAGAAATGTTTAACAGGTTGAAGTACATTATTTACAAAAAGAAAAATTTTAGATATGTCATTTTTAGTTGTTGTTTTGCAGTGATGTGCAAAGGTCGTAAGTCCAAATGTAACAAAAGAAAAGGTCGTAAGTCCATTAAAAAAACACATATTGAAAATGTCAGTCAAAGTATCAATTTTATTGAATGATATTGAGACCAAATGGTCAGACACACTTAAAAATATACTATTCTTTTTTAGTCTCATCAAATTAAAGGACTTAGCGAAGTCCGTCTGACACATCGATTTTCTGTTCGTATAGTTGTCTGTTGAAAGCCTGATAGATCTTTAACGAAAAACAGAAACGATTATAAAACTATCACTTAATGTTTGCATTTTTTTCAATTTAGTGTGCCTTCCAATTTATTTTCAATTAAGTGTGCGTTGCAATATATTTTCAATTAAGTGTTCGTTGCAATTTATTTTAATGTGGTAAATAAAAAATTTTGGAAAATTATTAGTTTCCAAAATTTGACGAAAGACAAAGGTATAATATAAAATTTTTGTGAAAAAATTATATTCTACTAATAATTTTATTTAAAGATTACGATGTCTTCTTCTAATAACAATAACGTCCCCCTATCATGTGAAAGCGGAAACATTGACGATTATGCATTTCAATCAGACCATGGAGTTATAAGCCTGGTTCCTTATGGATTTCACAACGATTCCGATAATTCAGATAATTTACCCACTACGTCGAATGAACGCAAGAAGAGAGTTCAAGTGCAAAATTCTGGTTGGTTTGCGTCTACAAATAAAAAGTGCAGAGAAAGTGCTCAACGTTATTTTGGAAAGCAAAAAGAGTGTTCTGGTTGGAATTATAAAAAGATAAAAGAGTCCCGGAAAGTTAAAGAAAGATGCTGTTGCAAAGAAAATGGAGCCATGAAATGTTCAGAGATCAATGACGACAACAGAAAGAAAATATTTTCCGAATTTTGGCAATTGGAATGGAATGAAAAAAAATTTATGTAAATAGTTTGGTTGACGCATATCAAATTACTAGACCACGAAACAGAAAAGACTACAGGAAATCCAAAAGATGCCTAACATATAAATATAATCTTAGATTTCAATGCAAAAATATTAGAGTGTGCAAAAAGTTCTTCTTAAATACGTTGGATATTGGAGAAAAAACAGTGCTTAATTGGATCAAGAAGACCATAGTTTCAAAACCAATTTCAAAAACTACTGCTCAAAATAAACTAACTGATAACAAGTAAGAAAATTATAGTCGGTCTAGACCGACTATATGATACCATATACCATGCGTTTAGAGACCCTATCTCATAGGCCCAACTAACTGGACATAGAAAATAAGCATAAACCAAATTTGAGTGTGATTTTTATTAATTTTTTTGGCTGAAGATATCAAAAAGTGCATATCGGATGCTATATCTATATGGGGACTAGGCCCAAAAATGGACCGATCCTGATCATGTTTGGTAGTCTCTTGTATTTTGCAAAAATATATACAAACAAAATTTGAGAAGAATCAGTGTAATATTTTTGTTTTTTGATAGATTTAATTGAAGATCGGGAAGCAGCTCTATGTGGGGCCTATGACTAAGAGTTGTCCCATTGGACTACTCATTAATGGATGTAATAAACGCATACAAACCCAATTTGAGTAAGATCTATATGGTTATTTGGATCTTATGGCAATTTATGTCGATTTCATAGGGGTCATTTGTATGGGGACTAGGTCTGAACATGGACCGATTCTCACCAACAGCGTTCATCCCATGGCTGGTAGAAGCTTATATACCAAATTTCATCAACATATATTCATATTTGCGACCTGCAGTTTGATTACAAGCTTTACATGGACACACAGACGGACGGACGGACGGACGGACGGACGGACGGACGGACGGCCATCGTTAAATCGAATCAGATAGTGATTCTGATTCGTATAAAAAGCAATGTCTTCATGAATTTTTTGATGCGCTACCTTTAGTAGAGTCACATTACTGCCGCGCTGTTACGCAAAAAAAATACCTTTTACCCGAATGGCGATCAAAAAACAACTTTACGACTTTTACGTGAATAACTGGTGTAAAAACAAAAACGTACAGCAACTTTCAATAACAGCGTTTAATAAAATATTTCATCAACGAAATTGTGGATTATTCGCGCCTTAAAAAGACCAATGCGAAATATGTGCTCATTATTCAGTCGGTGACCTGTCTTATGAAGAGTACACACTCCACCAAGAGAAAAAAGAAGAGGCTAGAACAGAGAAGCAAAAAGATAAAAACGAAGAAACACATGTCTTTACCGTGGATCTTCAAGCAGTCTTAATGGCTCCAAAGTCTAATGTCAGCAGTTTATACTACCGCGCAAAATTGCAAGTTCATAATTTGGTATTTTTTAATCTTAAAACCCAAAAAGCTTATTGTTTCATATGGAATGAAGCTGAAGGTGGTGTAAATGCCGAAGAATTCGCTAGTATATGGGTTTACTTTATTCAAAAAAAAAAATTCTTAATGAAAATAAAAACCCTGTTAAAATAATTTTTTATACTGATCGTTGTAATTATCAAAATCGGAACACTGTCATGAGTAATACCTTACTAAATGTAGCTGTCAAGCGTAATATTGTCATTGAGCAAAAGATTCTAGAAGTTGGCCACACACAAATGGAAGCAGACAGTGTTCATTCCACAATTGAACGTGCCATAAAAAAAAGAAATATAGATGTCCCAAGTGAGTACATTGAAATAGTTAAAGGAGCTCGAAAAAATCCTGAACCATACGACGTTATGTATTTGAACACTCATTTTTTAAAAAATTTTGTGATGTTCAATATTACAAAAATATTCGCCCTGGCCAAGGTAAAGGCGATTATAAAGTGACAGATATTCGTGGCATCCAATATATCCCAAATAGTCAAATAAATTATAAAATAAGATTTCCATACAAGTGGCAAAATCTCCCTCAAAAACTAAATAAAAATATATTGGCAATGGATTGGTCCAACTTGCAACAACTTCACCAGAATAGAAGAAAAATAACAAACAGAAAATATCAAGATTTGCAATTTTTAAAGTCAACTTTAAAAAAGAGTCACCATAAATTTTATGACGATTTACCTCATGAATAATTTTATATATTCCTATTTACCTTAATAAGTGTTCCGATCTTGAATTTGTAATTTTTTTCTTTTTTGTACTTTGTAATTTGTTAAACAGCAATGAAATAAGACTGTGTAATTAATGTTTATGTTAGTTATTATTTGTTTACTATTTTAAGAACAATGAAAAATTGTATTATTTGTATTAATATTTTTTATTAAAACAATATAAAAAAAACACACACACAGAAAAAGTCGCAAGTCCACAAAAAAGTTCACAATTGAAAACAAAAAAAGTCGTAAGTCCACAAAAATTGCTGTAGTTGCTCGAGAAATTATTTTTTTCATATATTTTCTGCTTCAATTAAAGAGCAAGAATAATAAACACGTAACTGTATTTAAAGATTTCAATAATCTTTAAAGGAAAGAAACTGAAAAGTTTTTTGTCTGTCCTGTAAAATTTAAAAAAATGGACTTACGACCCTTGCACGTTTAGCTAACGATATGCTAAAAATTCATAGCGATCGGGAACATTTTTTTTGGACTTTTGGCATCCTAAATGTGGAGAAAGTCACACAGTGCAATGCTGGGTTTTTCTTTCTTATTAGCTGATAAAACGAATTTCAGAAAAAATAGCAGTTGAAGTTTTGCGTTGGATTTTTGAAAAAATTTCGAGTCGAAGTAAACAATATTTTTTAAATTTTGTCGATATAAATGGAACAATAGGAAAATAAATTTCACAAACTCTACTTGAGACCGCACGGCATAGTGTTGAAGCCATAATTAGACAAACATATCCAAGCGCTATTTGTGTCCATTGTGCCTCACGTACTCTTATTCTTTCGACTTTTTTCGTTTTTGTAAGACACATTTAAATTTTTCGGTCCCTTGGACCGATTTTAAACTTTTGATTCTGGGGTGTAGTTCAGAATTTAACAGTCTAAACTGAAGTAACTAAAACAAAAACAACAACATCAAGCTCATTCATAACATCGGATTATATTTCATCACAACATTTTGGCTTTTTGAACTTAGCCTTAACATAAAAATAAAAAAAAGTACATTCACAAAAAGCAACAAAAATAGAATGCTGTTTTTCTGTTTGTATATATCTTAAATGCAAACAGAAAACTTAAACGAACGAAAATTAAAAAAACAGTTATTTAAATTATCTTAAAATATATGCCCCATTTCGAGGTAAATCTTTTTCAATTTCAATCAGTCGTTAGAGCTTTCGTAGCATTCAGCACAAACCATTACTGCTTGATCTAAACAAAAGTATTTTCAACATTTCTAACGAGTGTGATGAGTTTTCTGACTTTTTTAGACCCCCAATACCCACAGCGACCAGTAACCGAGCCAAAAGGTGCAGGCACAGGAGCGGGATCCCCACATATTTGATAAATTCTTTCTTTTTTACGAATTGCGATGTGTGGAAAAGAAGCTCGTCTTAAAATATATGGCCTAATTAAATCATAGGAAATTTCCTCGAGGAATTTGAGACGACGTTTTTTGATATTGCGTCTCCTTTTTTTTCCAACCAAATATTCACCACACACAAAGCAAAAATAGCTTGAATCAGTAATTATGAAGATTTAGAATGAATGTGGACTTCTGTGAGGTTATTAATTGTGAAATTGTAGTGTCAGTATTGAGTGTTTTACAGTATTTCCAGCATGCAGAATTGCCATATGGCGTTTATTTTTGGACAACTGATAAATAAATGTAATAAACCCACACAAACCTATTTCGACCGATATGTTTATGATAATTTGGATCTTTGGGCAATTTAAGTCAATTTCATTGGGGTCATTTGTATGGGGACTAGGTCTGAACATGGACCGAATTTCACCAATTTCAACAGTGTTCATTCTATGGCCGAGAAAAGCTTATACACTAAATTTCGTCAAAATATAATCTTATTTCCGACCTGTAGTTTAACTACAAGTTTCACATCGACACACAGACGGACGGACATCGCTAAATCGACTCAGAAAGTGATTCGATATAATAAAAGATGGGTCTAGGTCAAAAATTTTTAGTAGTTACAAACAGCAGCACAAAGTCATTATACATAAACCACATAGTGGTATAGGGTATAATAAACACAACACACACGTCGCACAGTGGGATTTTTTGTGCAATAAAAAATTTTTTCGACACACATAATTTAAAAATGTAATGATGCAGTTTTGTAGAAAATTGATTCAGTATGAAGAATCCATAAATTGTATTAAAAAAAAACATTTATTTGTCTTTGAAATAATGAAGTAAAGTCACATGTAAATTTTGGTCCAAAATATTGAAAACTGTTTACGCACTTCTATAGTGTTTGTACGTAAGATAATTTTATTGCTCTGATTTAAATAATGATTTTTTTCAAATATAGCCTTTTCTGCGTATCAAAAAAATTATAAAGTACGCTGATATGGTTTAAAAGATATGACAGAATAAAATTTGTTCTATAATGTGCCGTGATTGCAAATTTCCTTGGAAGAAAAAAAAGGTTGCTCGCTCGTGCTAGGTGCTCCCGCTATAATAAAATGAAAGGTAAGACTTCATACTATCAATAAAAAAAAAGTTTAAATAATTAATAATCTTTTACAAAATCACACAGCAAGACTTTTTGTTGAAAAATATAGTTGGTATTATATGCCAGTAACAGTACACAAAATACTGATACATGGAAAGGATATCATGGATGCGGCAATACTTCCTATTGGCATGCTTTTTGAAGAAGCCGAAGAAGCCAGAAATAAAGATTATAGAAATTATAGATTAAGGTTCTCCAGGAAGTGTGACAGATTTGCAACAAATACAGATGTTTTTCATCGACTTCTAGTATCGTCAGATCTTTTTATAATAGCATTAGATGTCAACCCCGTAAACAGGTTCTGGAACTTGATGATATAGTTACAGAAATAGTAGATGATGAATAAAACCCTATATTTAAATGTATGTATTGAAATTTATTTATAAAATAATTGGTTTTGGTAAAGAAACAAAAAGTTGTGGGAAAAAATATTATATGGGTTATATGGGCGGTGAGTGGTGGACGTTAATTGAGGTAATAAAGGCTCTGTGCCAAATTTAAAAAATTTTGGGCCAAAAATAAATTTTGGGTTCTATGGGCGATGGGTTGTGGGCGTTGCCAATTTTGATGAAACTTTACATTTTTCTTAATTGATCTCACCAAAGGCTGAAAGCAAAATTTCAACATTCTACGAGCACTCCTTATATTTTTTGCCAAACATTGTACGAACAAATCCCAATGTGCGTCGCGCAGTCAAGTAAAAATAAAGAGTGCTTCAAAGCACGGCCAAAAATTGTCCAATCACGCTAAATTAAATATTTTTAATGCTTGCCGTGGTAGTTACAATGCCTTTCGAATGTAGCTTTTATTTTTGAAATGTTTATCAATATGAGGTCGTAAAAAGTTTTTCTGCCATCAAATCTAACGATGGTGGTGTAGACGAAAGCAATCCTGATTATAAAAAGAATTCTTCGAAAACTTTTACCTTTTTTAAAACACGCTCACACAGCCATTATGACATATACCTTTCCAGATATTTGGTAACATTCAAAAATAATTCCGATTCCTAAAATTGTATACTCATATCAAGAAATAGTACGACCTTTTTAACCGTACTCCAACTTTGAAAAAAAAACTTCATAATCCTACCTTTGTGTAGCTTTCTACTTATTGTATGGAAATCCGTTTATTTTGTAAACAAAAATTATTCTGCTTTAGGAAAAATCAATTTTACGTATAAAGTGTTGAATTAAGTACAGCATTGTGGAACAAATTCAGGTTAGCGAAAGTTAGGTCGATTCTGAGGGTAAGGGGTGAAAATAAATGCTAAGAAGACCCGATTTTCAGCATATTGTTTATATGGTTTTTTGGCTATAACCCGTCGACTAATTGATATTTTTTCAATCTGTAAAAGCCAAATTATTGCTAGAGACCTGTGCAACAATCAAAATTTTTTAAAAAAATTGATTTAGAAAATTTTTGTAGTGCTTAAGAAGCAATATGTTAGAAAAATTATTTTTTTTTTCATGCTTTTTGAAAATATTTTCCACAAAACTAAGTCTTCTTTGCTTTCTGTTTGATCTATAATATACTTCTCAGTTTCTTCAATAAATTTCATTTGAAAAGAAAACAATCATAATACAAAACTTACGTTTTCCAGCTTAATAATAATTTCCTTCTCATTTTTTATGTACCAATTTTGTTCAGTGTTGGTTTTGAAGAAACATTGAAAAAGAAATTATAAAAATATGGAAAAAATATATTTTTGAAATGTTAGTTATGAAAAGTTTTAAGTAAAAAATTTAATAAATTAAATTAATGATTTGGCCAGTTGCCGTTTAGCAGCCGGCTGTGGATCAACATCACTGCTCTCTCTTATATCTTGGTCATCGTTATCATTATCAGAAAGGTCGATAATTTCGTCCGACAGATATTCTGGAATTTCATCTTTGTCTTCCCCTTCTTCGTGCTTTTCCTCGTCTTCCTCTTCTTCAAAGGTGTTTTTATACCACCAACAAATTTCAGCGAGTATTGCATCTGGAGATTTCTTTCCTCTGTATCTGAAACGAAAATAGTTTTCAATCGTTAACATGTTTAAATTGTGCACTCTGACAAATATGTTAGAAAAATCTAGGAATTCAAAATATGCACACTCTATAGTTACCTCTATGGTTCGTGTAGCCTATTGTCTTTAGGCCATTTCCATCCAATGCGACTATTCCAGTTATACTGTTTGTACTGGTTTCTTCCTTTAATACCTTCTACGTATCGTGAATCTCAATCGCACAAAAAAGACGGATATTTTGGACGGCCAGACGCTGTTAAGCCTGTAATCAATGAAACTGTTTTGAGGTCGCAGCAAATGCGCAACTGGTGTTCGATATATTTCACTACTTCCAGAATGTGTTTCAAATTATCGAAATTTTCACTAGTGTCAGTGCTATACGCAATCGGAAGAGAAGGCATTCTATTTGTCGTGTGAGAAAGCACAACTTTTAAGCTGATAAGTGAACTATCGATGAATGAACGCCAATCATCTTTTTTATAGGTTAACCCTATCGTCTCCATTAACTTTTCAATACCGTTGCATTAAGCGAAATTTTTTGTATCATTCACATTGAAGAACTTTTCTAACTCTTTTTGGCGTTTTCGATATGCTGTTACTTTGGTACCTTTCGCCAGCAAATTATTTCTTTTCAAAAATTAAGCCAGTGGTTCTGATTTTTTTCTGAGTCAAACACAAATTTGCAACAATTCCATTCAATTGGTTTTGTATGACTAGGATTGGGTCCTTTGATGTTTCATAGGATGTACCTTCACCAGGGTCGTATTCTGAGAAGAAATCCATGGATGTGGCAGCGGCGGTTGTAGTACTGATATTTGTTTGAAGATCAATACTTCGGTATGTTGGTACTGGAACGAATTCTGAGTGCGGTAATGGTAATAGGATACTTGGCACTGCTACATAAGTTTTATTCTTTGCTTTCCTTCTATTCAAAGTTTTATGTTAGTTGATACATCCATAGCAATTTTCTTCTTGATGCGGGCTGTTGTCTAGCCACATCATTGGTATACCAAAAGGCATAGCCTTCTTCTTTTCACTTTTCCATTGCATAAGAGTTGAATAGCAATTAAAGCAAACTTTTTTAGGGGCATAGTTTACGTCAGTGATAAACTCTTGCGCGAAATATTGTTTGTAGGCTTCCAAAACAAAATCAATCGCATTGCCACATTTTTCATCGCTTGCTATTAAACGTCCACAAACATTAAAAAAATGGTCCATTTTACATTTTGGTTCCGACATTTTTAATACAATATATATTATACAATGTTTTTTTTTCTTTTTTTTGAACCGATGCAATTAACTTAAATCACTCACAAAATGAAATAAGTTCCAAAAAATTTAATAGCGAATTTTATCACGACCGAACGAAAATTAAAAGACATCAGCTTCGGCTGAGTTTCGAGTCTTAACTGAATCTTTATTTTTGAAACTAGTTCGCTTGTACGAAATAAAAAAAAAATCGGTACCTGTGCGATGGTTGAAAACAAAAAAATTGTTTTACTAATTCCTAATTCTTGGAGCTTCCATTTTTAATTACTTCTACCTAAATCGCTATTTATTTAATGGTTTTGGGATTTTTAACGCAAATTATCGACTAAGACCATTTTCTTTTCAAATGAAATTTATTGAAGAAACTGAGAAGAATATTATACATCTAACAGAAAGCAAAAAATACTTAGTTTTGTGGAAAATATTTTAAAAAAGTATGAAAAAAAAATTATTTTTCCAACATTTTGCTTCATAAGCACCATGAAAATTTTGTAAATCAATTTTTTTTAAAAATTTAATTGTTGATCAGGTCTCTAGCAATAATTTGGCTTTTACAGATTGAAAAAATATCTATTAGTCGATGAGTTATAGGCAAAAACCATATAAACAATATGCTGAAATTCGGCATTTGACTGCAAAGTTCGAAGGTCGATTAAAAAAAAAATTCGAACTAACATAAACAAACTCCGCGACACGGGACTTCTAATTTAGCCTCTATTTTCACCTCTCACTCTCAGAATTGACCTAACTTTTGCTAACCTGAATTTGTTCCACAGTGTAGTTCTACATATTTTCTATACAGGGAACGCAATCAGCTTGGTTTTGGTGAGCTTGCAAAGCTTTTCCTTTCGCAAAGAAAGCAAGCTAACTCGTGGTTATAATTTGCTTTCTCGTTCTCTTCTTGCACATAAAACACGCATCTGCCTCTTTTTTTCAATACTAAAATGCACGAGGCAGAGTTTAGTTCCGGTATATTCTACCACACGGAAGTAGCACATATACCTCCTTTTCTCTGCGCCATGTACGGTTGGGGAATAACAAGTCCCAGATCACATAAAAACAAACGATGCCTAGTGCAAGTATATATGAAAAATAATTCTTTGGTGGAATCTGAGACCTTTTAGTGGAAATAAAACATCTAAGTTTTGTTAATTGTAGTTTTTATTTCCTTAGATTGCACACAGATGTTCTCTAAAATATTTCTTAAAGAAAACATTGTTTTAGGTAGTTGGTTATTTTTTGATGATTCTGAAAAATCTTCAATTTAAAATAAAAATTTATTGAATTTAAAATTGAATAATTTACATTGATCCAATGTCATATTCCGCGTCCATATAATAATTACTTTGTTTTTCTCTATGTAACAATCAGGCATTGATACCAAGAGAATACTGGTGAAAAGGAAAAGATTATTTTGATCCAAGCTCAAAAATTCTGGTCTGCTTTCTTGCAGTAAAAATTATGGCTCAAATCTATTGACGAAATTATGTTAGTGTGGACATTTTGCTGTAAATCTGAGTGGAAAAGAGATGCCACAGAAAGATATACAATGAGAATCTTATTTAACCTTAATCAAAGCAGTTTATAGATAAGAAAAACGAGCAAATATTAAAAATATTATTGAATTTAAATTTTTACTTTGTTTTTAGGTATCACAAAAATAACAAAAAAAAAAAAAATTAAATAAAAAAAAATTCTTAGAGCAAATCCCACATAGTTCTACCATTTATTTTTTATAACAATTATCTTTCAAAAACTCAATAAATATACACTAAACCTATTGAAATTCATTACAGTACATTAACGATAACACCATGAATCTCGTCTTAAAGCCAGTTTGTATAAAACAACTGATAAAGATTTTAAATTTTTTACTAAAACGGATATCAACAAAGGATATTATGATGATAAAATAAATCGTAATACCTCTAGAATGCTTTATTTAATAAAAAGAAGAAAGAAATGTATAAAGCATGTAAACCTTTTCAATGATAAAATGCTTTAGAAATATTATTCTGTTCTATTTTTATTTTTAAATTCCTAATCACATATAGATAAAAAAAAAGTAACGTGAGAACAATGATGCTGCTATTCAGAGGAGATGATATTGCAAACCGTAGTTTTTTAAATCTTCTTTTGCTTATGAGTATGCAAAAAAGTCTGCAATAAAAAGATTTATTTTTATTGCCTCATCCACTTTACTTATACTTAATTTGAGGAGCAATTCAGTGCAAAGAATAAAATGGGCAGAAAATATAATGGTGTCGAACTACTGCTGTAAAACGAGTAACAATGTTTAGAAAGTATACAAAATATTAAGGTATTGAGCATATTATGTTCTTCTTTGGGAAACAAGAGTATAAAATTATTAAAAGACGTGTACAACCAGTGGCATGTTTTCACTGAAATAATGGGACGAAAGACATCTGGCTGCTAGAGATAGTCGATATATAAAACGCTAGACTTTCGACAAACTATTTAGCTATTCCTAAAGACTCTGAAAGTACTTGAATAACCATCTTAAAATCGTATCATTAAACGATTCCAATTGGAAACTTAAAAAGTAAAGAAAAAGAAACCAGAAAATATTCTCCTTCCAAGGTCAATGGAAATCTTTTTATAAATTTAAAGACAAAATTCATATAGAACCATTTATCACGTCAAAAATTTTATATTATTAATTCAAAAAGTAAGGGAGTTCATAACCGTTGATATGGGAGCGAACTTAAGTATAATTGGTGATCGAAGTTTCAAAAGTGGAAGACCTGGCAAATCGATTGAATTTAAAACAAGTAAGAAAATTATAGTCGGTCTAGACCGACTATACGATACCCTCTACCATGCGATTAGAAACCCTATCTCTAAGGCCCAACTAACTGGACATTGAAAATAAGCAAAAACCAAATTTGAGTGGGATTTTTATTAATTTTTTTGGTTGCAGATATGAAAAAGTTCATATCGGATGCTATATCTATAAAGGGACTAGGTCCAAAAATGGACCGATCCTGATCATGTTTGGTAAAGTCTCTTGTATTTTGCAAAAATATGTACAAGCAAAATTTGAGAAGAATCAGTGCAATATTTTTGTTTTTTAATAGATTTAAGTGAAGATCGGGAAGCAGCTCTATATGGGGTCAAAGGGATCATTTTTGGACTACCCATTAGTGGATGTAATGAACGCATACAAACCCAATTTGAGTAAGATCTATATGACAATTTGGATCTTATGGCAATTTATGTCGATTTCATATGGGTAATTTGTATGGGGGCTAGGTCTGAACATGGACCGATTCTCACTAATTTCAATAGCGTTCATCCCATGGCAGGCAAAAGCTTATATGCCAAATTTCATCAAAATATATTCATATTTGCGACCTGCAGTTTGATTACAAGCTTTACATGGACACACAGATGGACGGACGGACGGACGGACGGACGGACATTGTTAAATCAACTCAGAAAGTGATTCTGATTCGATCGGTATAATTAAAGATGGGTCTAGGTCAAATATTTTTGGTTGTTACAAACAGCAGCACAAAGTCATTATACCCAAACCCCATAGTGGTATAGGGTATAAAGACGGTTCGAAAATTCACTCCTTCACCTTCATCCATAAAAACAGATATTCAATAATATCTTTGTAGAGGAAGTCTATGCCCACTTATTCGATCCCATAACATTTGAAGTCCCACAAATTTGTAAACCTCTACTTATTAGAGTAATTAAGAAATGTGATATTTAATAAGTGTGGAGAGAACCATATCCGCATATCGGATACGGCCAGATTTTAGCACGGCTACTCACACCCATTATCTGCCAAATCACACCAAATACCGTCACTCTTCCTTTTTCGTAGATCAAGATATTGAAAATTCACTTCATGTGGGATGTGACATGCCCTTTTATCCGATATCACCCATTTCCGAAACGCCTATTCGTATTATTTACAGATGACCTCACATCAATTCGCAGTTCTCCCTGTCACAGTATTCGGGAGATGTGATTTTGAATTTTTAATTTGTATGTGACGGGCCACGTCTACTAACACGAAATTACGAATTTTAAGCAAGGCTAATGACATCATTTATCCAGATAATCAGAAAGATATAATATTTGTATGGAAGTTGATATGTTCACTTATTTCTTTCGTGAAACTTTCAAATGCCTTTACAGTTATTCTGCTTCTTCGGTTGGAGATGAATTCAATAAAAATCAATAAACATTAAAATCAGTCCATAAATTCTTGAGTTATAAATAATGTAACTAAATGGTATACGGTCCTATGCTCCTTGGTATACATAAAGGGTGACTTCACCTAGAACCACAGGAAATAATGTATAGATGTCAAATCTCTGAGGCCAATTGGCATGTTAATTTCTCGACACCAACTTATCGCCACATTATTGTTTCAACAAGTCAATGGTTGTGGTCGCCATATGGTAAGTAGCGTCGTCCTCTTAAAAACACATCTCAAACATATTATGGTGAGCTTAGGATCTCTATTGATCATACCGTAATCTACGGCTTCATTTTTGAATAATAAGGTCCGATGATGGTAATGGTACATGAAATTGAGTCTGTAGGCTCTACGGTAGACTGATCTCACTGCGCATGTATCAATTTTGTACATTAACGAACCTATTAAGGTAAAGACGAGTCTCATCCCTGAACACAATTTTGCGATAAAACAACGGGTCTGGTTCCAACTTCTCTGGAGGCCAATATGCGAAAAACAACGCACATGATGGTCTTGTGGCTTTAATTGCTGCACCAGCTAGATCTTCTGTGGATCTATGAAAAAATTTCCATGTTGTGGACTGACAGAGCCACAATTCCTACGATCGGCGACGAATCGACTAAATAGGAATAAATAGGAAAAAAATTAAAACATTACCCACTCGCGATCGGAAAAATCTGAAACAGCCCTATAATAACGACACCCCTAAAATAATAACATATCTCAATAAGAACATAACTAGTGTTGTAACAGTTCACACAGACATAGTTTTTACTCACAAATCGTAATGTAAGAACTTTTTGCATAAAATACAGAACACGAGTACCGGGTACATAATTCATTTTTATTTTTCGGAACTGGCCAAGATTTAATTTTCTCTACTTTATCTAGATCAGCCGCAACGCGATTTTTGGTAACAACGTGACCTAAGTATTCAACTTTATTCTGAAAAAGTTTACACTTATTAGGGGCTAGTTTCAAATTTGAGCTTCTAAATCTTTTGAAGACTTTATCTAGTCCATTTTAGTGTTCGTCAAATGATCTTGCAAAGACAATCACATCATCTGAATACACGAGGCATGTTTCCCAATTAAATCCACGCAATACATTCTCCATTAACCGCTCAAATGCCGCAGGCCCATTGCAGAGCCCAAATGGCATAACATAAAAATGCCATAAACCACTACCAATACTAAACGCTGTTTTATGTTTAGAATTATTGCTCATTTCAATTTGCCAATATCCGCTCTGAAGGTCTAATGTGGAGAATAATACTGAGTCCGATAAGGCATCAAATGTGTCATCTATTCTTTGGAAGCGGGTAGCTGTCTTTTTCTGTCGCACTATTTAAAGATAGATAAAGCACACATAATTTTAAAGAACCATCTTTTTTTTTAACAAACACAACAGGAGAACACCAAGGGCTGCTGGAATGAACAATGATACCATCGAGGTTATTGTAAATAATTTGGTATCACGATTTGGTATACCTCTCGAGCTGCACTCAGATCAAGTAAGAAATTTTGAATCGCTATTATTTAAAGAAATGTGCAGCTTAATGTCGATTAAGAAAAGTCGTACTCCACTACATCCGCAGTCAGATAGAACGGTAGAACGTTTTAATCGAACAATTGAAAATTTCCTTGTAAAAGTTATAAAAAATAATCAATCGGTTTTGGATAAACATATACCAATGTTTTTGCGAGATTATCGTACTTCTTCGGTAAAACGCCTAGTGAAATGATGTTTGGTTTTAACGTTCGCTTGCCATCGGAACTAATCTTTGGTTCACCTCTATCATGGTAGTCAATTGAAAAATCGGTTGGAATAAATTCACGATAATGATACATACTACCGTTGCCAATATCAAAATACTATAAATAATATTCATATATTCTGTATATGTATATCCATAATAAGAGCATATTAAAATAAATCGGTATATTATTTTATATATACAAAATTCGGAAATTTATAGAGTTGCAAAAATAGTATGATTTTAAGGGTTGTATTTTTAGTACATATATAAACTCTGCATATTTGCATTCAAAAGTAGTAGGTGAACCATAAAATATTTAACCTGTAAAAAAATTGGTGTTTAAAAGAATACTATTTTTTGTCAGATGTTAAAAAAAGATGTTAATTATATTTAATTATTATTTAATGTCGGGACGGAGGCACACGCCATTATCAACAATTTTTTGCATGAGTTATCCACATTAAGAATAACCGCGGAGCTCAATTAATCTGCAATGATCAACCCTTGCCCTGGGAAACATACATTCATGCTTTTCTTAACACAAACGCCATTCCCAACTACCAAAAATTTTAGGTACGAGCTATTAACATTATGAATTGTGGCGGAGCTAAACTAAATCAAAGTGCAATGATCAAGCTTCGCCCTGGGAAACATATATTCATGCTTTTCTTAGCACAAACCGCACTTCTTATGGCACATTAAAAACAAACTAATTAAGAAGTACAATTCATCATTATGTTGAATTATAATACTATTTTCTTATTTTACTGCTAGCTAGTAAACAAAGTGATCGTATCATTGTGAACGAAATAGAATTGAAATTGTGTGCAGATTTGTTTTACTTAAAAAACCTGTTTCTACAGATAGTGAATAAAATCCCAGTAAGAATTTTATGCAATAAATGATCATGTAGAGTCTTTTTTGTTTTTGACTCATATGTGCTATTAAAACAGTCATAAATGCGCTCTTTTGCTGATCACAAAATATACTTCTTGAGAGTCCTTTTATCTGCTTTTCTGATCAGTTTCTACTCATTTTCGAGTTGTATTTAATGTCGTTTTTGTATAAATCACTTTCTAAGCGTAAGCAAAAATCATTTTCTAGTCTTTTTCTAATAGCGCATGTGATTAATCAGTTTTTAATCATCAAAAGTGCTCGAAGAAGGTACAGTAAGGTGATTTTTGTTAAAACAATCTTCGAAATGATGACTGGGATATCGTACATTTTTGTTAACACACACATATGCATAACGGCACCAGTAAACCGAACTCTAATCGGCTTCTTATATGTATACAGCCGAACAAAAATGAAAATACTCACCAAAAAGTAAAGTAAGCAACAATTTCATTCAGTCTTATGGAAGCTTTTGAGAGGAGATTTTTTCAGAAGTCTCTACGCTTATGAAAAAATTCCCTTCTTCCCTACATCCACTTTTTTCCCCCTACACTACTTTTTTAAAAATTTATTTTTAATTTGTACATTTTCAATTTCAATAATGTAAAAATAACATAAAAACGAAGGAAAAAATATAAAAAATAAGATAAGAATATCATGACAATTACATAAGTATAATATAAAACAAGTAAGAAAACTATAGTCGGTCTAGACCGACTATACGATACCCTATACCATGCGTTTAGAAACTCTATCTCTTAGGCCCAACTAACTGGACATTGAAAATAAGCAAAAACCAAATTTGAGTGGGATTTTTATTAATTTTTTTGGCTGCAGATATGAAAAAGTTCATATAGGATGCTATATCTATAAAGGCACTAGGTCCAAAAATGGACCGATCCTGATCATGTTTGGTAAAGTCTCTTGTATTTTGCAAAAATATATACAAACAAAATTTGAGAAGAATCAGTGCAATATTTTTGTTTTTTAATAGATTTAAGTGAAGATCGGGAAGCAGCTCTATGCGGGGTCAAAGGGATCATTTTTGGACTACTCATTAGTGGATGTAATGAACGCATACAAACCCAATTTGAGTAAGATCTATATGACAATTTGGATCTTATGGAAATTTATGTCGATTTCATATGGGTAATTTGTATGGGGGCTAGGTCTGAACATGGACCGATTCTCACCAATTTCACTAGCGTTCATCCCATGGCCGATAAAAGCTTATATACCAAATTTCATCAGAATATATATGCATATTTGCGACCTGCAGTTTGATTACAAGCTTAACATGGACACACAGACGGACGGACGGACGGACGGACGGACGGACATTGTTAAATCAACTCAGAAAGTGATACTGATTCGATCGGTATAATTAAAGATGGGTCTAGGTCAAATATTTTTGGTTGTTACAAACAGCAGCACAAAGTCATTATACCCAAACCACATAGTGGTATAGGGTATAAAAACTAACAGATTTTATAAAAAAATTATTTTTACAATTCTGTATAATTCATCTTTATACCCTATACCACTATGTGCTTTGGGTATAATGACTTTGTGCTGCTGTTTGTAACAACCAAAAATATTTGATGTACACCCATCTTTAATTATACCGATCGAATCAGAATCACTATCTGATTCGATTTAACGATGTCCGTCCGTCCGTCTGTGTGTCCATGTAAAGCTTGTAATCAAACTGCAGGTCGCAAATATGAATATATTTTGATGAAATTTGGTACCTGATCTTCTGTTGACCGTGGGATGAACGCTGTTCCTAGCCCCCATACAAATGACCCCTTTGAAATCAACATATATTGCCATAAGTTCCAAATTATCATACAAATCTTAGTCAAATTGGGTTTGTATGTATATATTACATCCATTAATCAGTATTTTAAAAATAATCCCTATAGGAAAATTCTTAGTCATAGGCCCCATATAGAGCTGCTTCCCGATCTTCACTTAAATCTATCATAAAACAAAAATATTGCACAGATTTTTCTCAAATTTGGTTTGTATATATGTTTTCAAAATGTAAGTGACGTTACCAAATATGGTCAGGATCGGTCCATTTTTCGGCCTAGTCCCCATATATATATAGTATCCGATATGAACTTTTTCATATCTGCAGCGAAAAAAATTAATAAAAATGCCACTCAAATTTGGTTTATGCTTATTTGCTATATCCAATAAGTTGGACCGAAGAGATAGGGTCTCTAAACCATGGTATAGGGTATCTTATAGTCGGGCTAGACCGACTATAATTTTCTTATTTGTTTTGATATGGCTAGATGTGCATTAAAATTTACACAATTAATTAAAATGGCTTGCAAATGAGATGTTATAACACAAAGAGAATATTGGATCCTGGTTTTAACAGATTTTTTTTATCGCATTTTAATATTTTTTCACAAGCCTTGCATCTGCATTTATAATCGTCATCTTTGACCTGTTCCAGCAATCGATTAGCTTTTCATCTCTCAACTAACTGAAGAAAATCTTTGTTTTCCGTATTTCTTTGATGTGTTTTCAGCATAATCGAAAAACGAATCGGACATTTTTCTAAAATTAATTATGTTCAAATTTAATGTAATGCACAAAAAAGTGTTTTATACTTGTATTCTCATTGTTATTAAAATGCTATATATTTACTTCCCTTATATTATAGATTTATTACTTAAAAAAGACTTTAAAGTTTGAAAATGAAAAAAATTATGCGATATTTAACAAATACATTCCAAATAGTTTTGACTGAAATTTTTGGTAGTTTTAGTTTTGCCTCGTATCAGTAAAATGTTCAGATATTAACTAAAAAAGAAACAATTTGTTTAATATTTTCATCTTAATTATCTTAATTAATTTAAAGACACAAAGATAGATTTATTGCAATAAAAACAAGTAAGATTTGAAAGCTGATATATGCGGACTCACAAATGTTCCCTATACTAATAGTATTGTAAAATTGAAAAGGATTGTAAAAAATAAAATGCATCTTTATATTAAAAAATTTAAATTAAAACAAGTAAGAAAATTATAGTCGGTCTAGACCGACTATAGGATACCCTATACCATGCGTTTAGGGACCCTACCCCATAGGCCCAACTAACTAGACATAGAAAATAAGCATAAACCAAATATGAGTGGAATTTTTTTAATTTTTTTGTCTGCAGATATGAAAAAGTTCATATCGGATGCTATATCTATATGGGGACTAGGCCCAAAAATGGACCGATCCTGACCATGTTTGGTATGGTCTCTTGTATTTTGCAAAAATATATACAAACAAAATTTGAGAAGAATCAGTGCAATATTTTGGTTTTTTGATAGATTTAAGAGAAGATAGGGAAGCAGCTCTATATGGGGCCTATGACTAAGAGTTGTCCCATAGGGATCATTTTTGGACTACTGATTAATGGATGTAAGAAACACATACAAACCCAATTTGACTAAGATTTATATGATAATTTGGATCTTATGGCAATTTAAGTCGATTTCATAGGGGTCATTTGTATGGGGGCTAGGTCTGAACATGGACCTATTCTCACCGATTTCAAGAGCGTTCATCCCATGGCCGACAAAAGCTTATATGCCAAATTTCGTCAAAACATATTCATATTTGCTTGTTAGATTTATCGTCATTTTTCAGACATATTGCAATTACTACTGTAATTAATATGCAATTTTAATTTTGTTTAAATGGTGCGTGGTAAAGAAGAAGAAAGCATATATTTCAAAAATTCATAACTGCACTGTATTCTTAATCGGACCGGTTTCTGGCATTTCAGCCTTCATCAGCGATTTATTGAACATTGTGATAATTGTTATGTTTTTTTAATTGAATAGATTGTTTCTATATGAAAATTTTTTCTACTTAGGGCTGCCGTGAGGTTTTGAACCATGAACCTTCACATACACTCGTACTTGCAATTTTTGGTCAGCGCTTTAACACACTCACCTAAAGTCAGACCTATGAGCAGTGTGGTTAGTTTCAGTTTTCGTACCATACAGCTTTACTTTGTATTAATTTCAGAAGATACAACTCTGTCCAAACACACAATCGTTATTTTTGAATTTTTGAATATTTTTTGCATTTATACTTCTAATTTCCACTATTCTCAGTTTTCGTAAGAGTTGTCATATGTGATGTACCGTTTTTGTACATACCTACATATGCACTTTACATATATTTGAGATGACGCTTTGAAGCGAAGAAATTTTTTGTTTGTTAGATTTATCGTAATTTTTCAGACATATTGCAATTACTACTGTAATTAATATGCAATTTTAATTTTGTTTAAATGGTGCGTGGTAAAGAAGAAGAAAGCATATATTTCAAAAATTCGTAACTGCACTGTATTCTTAATCGGACCGGTTTCTGGCATTTCAGCCTTCATTTGCGACCTGCAGTTTGATTACAAGCTTTACATGGACACACAGACGGACGGACGGACATCGTTAAATCGAATCAGATAGTGATTCTGATAGTGATTCTGATTCGATCGGTATAATAAAAGATGGGTCTGCGTCAAATATTTTTGGTAGTTACAAACAGCAGCACAAAGTCATTATACCCAAACCACATAGTGGTATAGGGTATAAAAAGAAAATTACAAAATAAACCATTTACCTGGTTAAACTTAATATTGTTTGTAATTATCTGAATCAGGTTAGTATTTAAAATGGGATAAATCGGGTGTCATTGTGCCAATTTATGACCTAAAATATGTAGACACCTCTATAAAATGCTGAAAATTCAGAGCATTTGTTGTAATAATTCAGTACTAGGTTTATCAAATTGTTTACATTTTCAAATAATTTATTTACATTTGTTACAAATCGTGCAAGAAGTCCAGATATTAATGTAAACGTAAAACCTAGGTGAAGGGTATCAAAGATTCGTCATAGCCGAATTTAATACTCCTACTTGTTTTTTGGAGATAAAGTTTCAAAATTTCATTTCATATCATAATCTATAGTATTTCTAGGCACTATCAAACCTTTCACAATCTAAAGTACTGGCGAGATTATCCTTTCCTTTGTCAAGGATTAAAAAAAAATATAATTTGAAGACGTTGCTGAACATATCGCTTTAAATATTTTAATTTAATTTCTAGTAGTACGGCCATAACCGACTTTGGATTTTATGAATATGAAGTGAAACGTTTATAAAACAGTGTGTATGAACATTTTTTTTAATATTTATTAAATTTTTTCGCATGAATTGGCATTGATCCAGAAAAAGTAGAAAATTTGGCGATTTTATTTTTTTTCGCATTTGAAATCTGTCGGAAATTATTATATAAATAAATGTTTAAACGAATATTCATCTTCTTCATTATTTTTTTTACTGTCTTTTAAAGCAATAATTCACAATAATGACATAACGAGCACAGTGTACTATCACTGAAAAAAAAAAAAAATAATTTCTGAATAAAAATGCCATAAGGATTTACGTTTAAAAAAAGTCCGAATTCGATATTTATGATAGTTTTAAAGCATTTTTTTCTTAAAGTAAATATAAACTTACTTCTTAACAATTGGCATCAACAAAGTAAAATCTTTTTTGTATCAAATTCTAATGCGTAATTAAATTAATTACTGAACATAATAATTAAATTTTAAAAATATTACAATTTTTATTTAAAAACCATTTCATATATAATTAGATTTAATTTCGTGGAATAATATAGAACTACAAATTAGCTGGAAACTCAAATTTATGAGATAAATTTAATACGGTATCACATAAGAAAATTGGAAGAAATCAATTATGAACAACTTATAAAATCTACTTAAAGAATCCTTAAAGTGATTTATCCATTTAAAAGCAATATTCCCTCCAGAGATGAACCTTAATAGTATTAAGATAATGACATTGCCGCCTTCGATGATTTGCCTCTTCATAATGCTAAAGTTCTACAAACTATCTTGTAAAGAACACTTTACAATTTAACATTGATAATAATAACAACTTAAAAGTTATATCAGTAAAACAGCATTCTTTCTACTCATACAACAATGTGTAAGCTAAACCACCATTAACATTGTCATAAGCATCATCTCCGACTGAAACTACACCAACTGTATATGATGATGGCTGTTGTTCTTTGTGTCAAGGATAACTTAAGCCTTAAATAAGTTGCTTATAGAAAACGAAATGTGTATTTAATATTATTTTGCTTGTACTTCATATTAAAATGTATCACGCAAGGAATTCTACGCATCTTAAGACTTTGTGCTTTACATTTATTTACAAGTCACTTGGTTTTATATGCCTATTAATTATGCATGTTTTCTTATTGTTCATCCATACTTTCAGTGTTATTTCGTATAATATTTTCTTTTTAAGTGTTGTCAACACAGTTGGTGGCAAGTGGAGATTGTTGACATTTTTGAAGTCGTGGGTTTTGTCTAATCGAAATTCTATCATATTGGTTTTCAAAACTTAAGTTTCCACAACTAATAAACATTATTTCCAAATTTCTAAACATAAAACAAATATAATATAAATTAGTATTGGAGAACTGATTCATATAAAGACAAGAAATTAAATAAAATTTTATTTGTTTTATTTATTTTTTATTAATTATATTAATGTAATTATCATAACTAACTTCAGCTAAGTTTTCTAGATTCTGGATTTTGATTTTATTTTCCAAACATTTATTCCCAAATTGGTTTAATGCTTTTTCATTAATTATTTTCAGGCGATCGGATAGAAGACTAGATCCGAAAATGTTGACTTCGAACAATTGCTAAGCGGGGCATTCATTTAGAATGAGCGTAATGTTGTCTACAGGATTACAGTGTTGATATATTGGAGGTGTTGTTTTTTTGAGTAGATATTTGTGGGAAAATTTGCAGTGACCGATTCAGAGGATGACTATTTTAGTTCCTTTGGGATTATTAATTTTGTTCCAATATTAATATATTAGGGTCGCCCTTCACTATATGGAGGGAAAAAAAGGGTTCAAACTCTCGGTCTCAGCCCCTAGAAATATACGAAGAGGAAAAAAACTGAGATACATAAAGTTTTGGGCAAATCAAAGAACATTAAGTCGTGCCACAACGCGATTGAAAATTTAAAGTGTGTTTTTTTCAGTTTTACTAAAATTTCGTTCTATGGTTTAATTTTTCCGAAAGCTGTTATATAACTCGAGATCAGTGTTAAATTATCCTTTGAAAAAGCTATAAAACTTCAAAATCGATAAAACCCCGCCAAGAAATAGCAAATGCCCCAGACCACTTTTGTGCCAAAAAAAAAACTAGGTCATGAAATTTGATGGCATTTTCTTCAACTTGGAGAAATTGATTAAAGCCATATTTTTTTTTTGTCTCTATACTTGTAAGGACTCAGATATGAAGAATTGTTTTATTAACACGTTTTTAACCTATTGCGCATTAAGACCGAAATTGAGAAATTTTTTTGATAAAATTTTGAAAACTACTTTTTCAAGTTTTAAAAAATTTTCTTTAACAAAATTTTAAAAAATGGATCTGGCACTTTAAAGTTTTGTTGTCTGCACAATACGGATTAACTGTGTGAATTTTTTAATAAATGCCTATCCCACAATTCTTTTGACAAAGATTTTATTTTTGCGGATTTCGAGAAAAATGGGATTTTTGTAAATTATTCTGTAAAGGTACTCTTTCTAAATATTTTTTATCAAAAATGCATCACTTTTCTATTTTTAAATACTATATTTCATCTTAATAGCTTAGGGTTTCGGAAAAAAATAATGTGACCCCATTACCCTTTTTGGAATTGGGGTCACATATGACCCTAAATTAATAAAAGACAATTTATTGAAAAAATTCAAATATTTTGTAAGTGCTGTTGAATTTTTAGACGCAACCCTTGGAATATAATAACCAAGTGGGTAGAACTTCCGTTCCTAAAATTTGGGATAAATCCTAGAACGTTAACCCATTATTTGCCAAGGCCAGCTTTGGATTTTAAGATATTTTTAAATAAAAATTACCGAAAAGCAGTTTTCCTATTAAACTCAATGAAACCACTATTTAGAATTTAAGAAAAATAATTTGGTTAATATTTATTTATTTATCTCTTCAGTCTCCTCGGATCAAAATAATCGATTGTGATATATCTTTGGTGCAATTATCTGCTTATTGGTCGCGAATATGAATTAAAGCAACTTTTAACCAATTTTGACCCAAAGCTAATAAAAGACAATTTACTCAAAAGAATATGAAATATAAAATTCTTTTTATTTATTTTGGTGTATTTAAGGATGATTTAGTGGTTAGCAACGTGCACACAGAGAACGGATTTGTTATGACAACCGTATTTGTTGCCAACCGAATTTTGATAGTCCCATGTACTATCACATTATTCTATTGTGATTACTGAATTATATTTTAAAAACTAACGTATTAAGTACTCAGGCAATTGAATTTTGAAATTAATTCGATTGATGAAATGGAATCTAGATTTTATTTATTGGTTGTAACAACCATTTATCAGGTAGCCTATTTTAAAAGTGCAATAATCATCTGATATATAAAAGAACATGCATTTTTAATGCTCTTATTTTTTTTCATTAGTTTATTTCTAAATATGAAATTAAAATTAATAAAAGACAAGATTATATTATATGATAAAAAAGATTTTAATAACACATACGAATAGGGAATAAATAAGCGATATTACGTGTATTAGTTAATGCATTAATGTTCCCGTTTTCACTTAGGCTCTTATACTACTCTTTTGCCGTTTGATAATTGTCTATAGCTGCATGTTGTATCCTCGCATTATATTCTTCTGATATTTCTTAAAAATGTTATAAGTAAAATAGAACTTGTGCAATATAAAAATATAGTAAAAATAAAGCCGCACACCATGTTCGGATCCAAGTAAGATGACCGTTTTACTGTAGACAAATACGGTTAGAATGTACAATCCTGTCCCCGTCACCGAAAGGGTTTTATCTCGTCTGTTTTATTTTGCTTGCAAATCGTTTGGTGTGTGTATGAAGGTAAACGCCATTATTCAGTTGAAGTAGTTGCAGAGATAGTTGTATACGTTTCCCATTAACTCTGATCAATTTGCCAATGCTAAACAATATGGCCAGACAGTTTGTTGTTTGGTAATGGCTTTAAATTTATTTTTAAGGTTATTTAACATTTTGCTTTGTTGTCCCCCAAATACCAACTTAATGGCCAAAGATAGTTTCATAAAATTGGGTAAAAGCAATTTGAATTTGATGTTAAAAAATAGTAGTTTATCTATGCATTGTCGCAAATTTACCTAAAATAGTAAGACTTCCTATAGAATGAAAAATTTACGACCATTACTGTTGTGCTTTTACTTGCTTTTTTATAAAAATTATTCCTTGACGATCTTACTTCTAATAGAATGCAACAAAATTTGGAAAAGCTTATTTTGAATTTAAACTAACTTTGCATAAAATAATTTTTACAAAAAATAAAAACACAACAAAAAAAAAAAATAATAATAATAATGACCACTTACCCAATCGATTAATGTTCTTTATTATGCGACAATCCATTCTTATGTACTGTATGTACATACGATTAAACATAATTTAATATTAACAAAAATTTTATTTTATATTTTGGTTTAATTTAATTTTTTTTTATCTGCTGTCTTATTTTTTCAAAAATGATATATTAATTCGAAAATTCGGTTAGGTTTAACATTTTTATATATTTGATGATATTAATAACTGAATTTGATTTCCTTTCGGTTGTAAATACCAAATAGTTTAAAATTTAGTTTCCCACTTTATTGTAACCGAAAAATTGTTATAAACACAAATTTGTTTCTATCATATTAACATAAAATTTGTAACAATGACTGTAGATTCATTTTTATTTTAAAATATTTCATTATGATAGAATATTTTATTGTTATCACCAATATTTAGAGTTAATACATGTTATACTGGCTTTAGTTCAGTTGCCTCAATTGAATTATTTTAACAACTTTCATAGAAACTTTCATTGGTGAAAGGAACTTATTTTGCTGTTGTATCTATTTTCGTTTTATTAGAATTATGGTTAAGAGGTATTTTAGAAAGAAAATCTATTTTATTTTCAAGTATATTTGAATTACAATAATATATCTGGATAAATAAATAATTATTTTTAATGATAACCTATTTCCAACAAATTCTTTTTCTGTGTCTGGTAATAAAACAATACTTCATATCTGAGTCCTCATAA
This sequence comes from Cordilura impudica, assembly GCA_963682025.1. NCBI lineage: Eukaryota > Metazoa > Arthropoda > Insecta > Diptera > Scathophagidae > Cordilura > Cordilura impudica. The sequence continues at coordinate 61,164,670 of OY821518.1, read as the reverse complement.
GTATAGAAACCAGAAAAAAAAAATTATAGGTTTAATCAATTTCTCAAAGTTGAAAAAAAAAATGCCATCAAATTTCATGACCGATTTTTTTTTTTTGACAAAAGTGGTCTGGGGCATTTGCTATTTCTTGGCGAGGTTTTATTCGCTTTTGAAGTTTTGTGGCTTTTTGGAAGGATAATATAACACTGATCTCAAATTATATAACGGATTTTCGGAAAAATGTAATTAAAATTAAAATTAAATTTCGTAAAATTTTAAAAAAGTCATATTTTCCCCATATAAACACACTTGAAATTTTCAATCGCATTGAGGCACGACTAAATGTTTTTTGATTGGCCCAAAACTTTCTATATCTCAGTTTTTTTCCAATTCGCATATTTCTAGGGGGTGAGATCGAGAGTTTGAACACTTTTTTTATTTAGGGACACGCTATTTATTCATACTCCATTTATGTTTGTTCATCGATTTCAAATGAGAGTGGATGGCATTTAAGAAATCCCGTGCTTCATAGGGAGCCAATTTTATTAGAGGTCTACATATTGCTTCTGCGGCTTCCAAACTTGCAACTTCATTAAAAAAAGGAAAACGCTTGATTAAGAAACTTTATCGAAAAAAAAATTATTTTCATTATTTTCTATAAATATATAATATCTTGTTTTCGATCTTTATCATTTTAGTGATTGAGTTTGGAATTATTCAGGCTCAAGATCAAAAGCTTTTACTTTAAATAAAGTAAAAACAAATTGGCACATTTGTTTCAAAAACGTATCTATATTCCGCATGATAAGTTATACAATGTTTCGATATTTTGGAATTGGCAATTACAAACTATGTTTCCAGAAAAAGCTTGTTAATGTTATCATCGAGTTTTTTTTATAGCTCTTATAAAATCTGCTATATTTTAGAGCCCGCACATTTATGGTAATTTTTAGCTGATGTTCTTATAGCCAAGAAAAAAAAAACGAATAAACTTCTATTATATATGTAAAATTTGTAAGAATTTTTAGTGTTGAAACTTTACGTTTGAACGAAGTACGTTAAACAAATGCCTAGTGCCATTCCCTAATATTATATTGCATAGATGGAAGTTTTATCCTTGGTGTTTATACATAATATTGTTATAAAATATTGTTTGTATTTATATTATCTGATAATATTTTAAATTTCTATACACACAATTATATGATGTAGGTTATCATGTTTTCTGGCTAACGTAACAGTACATAAAAATTTATAATTTTATAAAAATACGAAAAAATGCTTCCAAAATAAATAATTTGGTCACACTTTTTGCGTTCATTCTATTTTTATTCATAGCTGAATTTTCCTTTTTAATAAATTATTTTTTTTTACAGAGGCCTTGTAAATAGTGTGTTCAGTGATTCGTAGCAACGCGCGAGTACTTATTGAGTCGAAAGCTATACTCAGTATGTAGGGCTTTACAGCAAATAGCGAACAGCATATCCCTGTTATGATCTTTTTGTAGATGAACAAAGATTTGGAAGATTGCTTTCTTTGGCTTATTTTTTTTACTATTGTCTGTTTGTTTACTATTCTGGGATTTTCCTTTTCGATATTTAATGTTTACAAATTTTTTATCTGGCTTTTCTTAAAGGCGTCAAGCTTGTGGTACGGTGTTGTGTTATTTATAGCAATGTTTCATTGTTAATCCCAAAATATATGAGAATGTTTTATTTTTGTTCTTTTTTTTTTTCAATATACAACATTGTTAGGCATGCAGGAACGGCAATTCCCATGGAATATCGCGTACATCTGAAATCATAAACATCTATAAATATTTTTTTTTTTATTTTTTGATGATTATAAATTTTCTAAGTATTCGTATTTCACATTATCATGACATTTTCTCTTTTGATGACGACAAAAAAAAAATATACTTCATTACTTTATGACTATTTCAAAAATACCCAAGGTAACTATTAAATATAGTTTAACATCTGTATCCACATACTTGACCCAATTTTGTTCGATATATTTGCTAATACATATATATTTTGCAATCCATATATTTTCTTTGAAATTAAGTCCATAACTACAACGATAAATATCCTTAAATATGTATTTATTGTGCGTGTGTTCAACGAAACTATCACACATTTAATACCTGAACGACCACATCTCATCCTTGCAAATATGGTTGTAAGGTTTTAATAGAGTTACGACGTTTGATGGCTTGGTTTATCAAAATTACCACTGCCAGCAAAATACTGCATCGATTATACAATATGAAGTCACTTAGAAGAATACGTACAGTATTGGACAAAATGTAATCAACATAATTAATAATTTTTTAAACATAAAAATTTTTTACTTCGAATAGTTTTAGTTTTTCATACAAATATTGGCTTTACTATGTGGAACTTTCATAGCTAAATTCTATTGCATTAATTTTTTTAAGATATACTCAACAACCATTAACGTTCAGTTAATTGATCGAATACTACAATGAAAACAACTTTTAATTTCCCACCACTGTCACTTAAGCCCTCAATATAATAAATGTGTCCTTTACAATTTTAACATTGCTGTACGCTTCTAGTTGTTAAGTGTATAGTAAACTGTAAAACTACTTACTCCAAAGACTATCCATAAAATTGCATATAGTTAATTCGAGTTAAAAGTGCCTGTATTTAATTTTAAAAATTTTGTACGTTGGTATATTATATATATAATTTTTCATCTGTTAATTTTTCATCTGAGTATGTAAGTAAAAACTTACATACTCAAAATTTAAATACCCCAATTGAAAAATTAAACGACTTGCTCTTACTTCAACATGGACACAGAGAAAGGATTAGTTTTAGCAACCGAATTTGCTGCCAGCCGTATCTGAGTAGGCCCATCATATTATTCTGTATTGGGATTACTGATTAATATTTCCCAAATAACCTTATAAAGTATAAAACAATTGACTTTTTAACTAAATTTTATTATATAAATTGTTTATATTTAGTTGATGCAATGTTATTTATATGGGGCGTTTCGTGTCAAGCGATACAACTTTTGAAACCAATGTCTTCCGATTCGGATGAAATTTGTACTACGGTTAGTCCTATCGGATAGTAGTTTAGAAACAATTTTTCAACAAGATTGGTCCAGATCTCTCTGAGTTAGAGGGGTCAAAATTTGACATTTTGACCAAACAAGTATTTTTTTTCTCATCCATGTAACTTTTTACCTATTGTTCTTAGCAAAATTTGCCCCAAATAGTTTAGATAGCTTTTTATTCAGCGTTTCGGAAAAAATTTAAAGAAAAAAAAAAATAAAATTTGGACTTTTTTCGGACAACCAAAAATTATTTGACTTTTTTTTTTCAAAAAAAGATTTTTTTTTGCTGAAAAAAGAGCTTAGGTTTTTTTTACCCTATACCACTATGTGGTTTGGGTATAATGACTTTGTGCTGCTGTTTGTAACAACCAAAAATATTCGTCCTAGACCCATCTTTAATTATACCGATCAACTCAGAATCACTTTTTGAATCGAAATAGCAATGTCCGTCCGTCCGTCCGTCCGTCCGTCCGTCCGTCCGTCTGTGTGTCCATGTAAAGCTTGTAATCAAACTACAGGTCGCAAATATGAATATATTTTGATGAAATTTGGTATATAAGCTTCCATCGGCCATGGGATGAACGCTATTGAAATCGGTGAGAATCGGTCCATGTTCAGACCTAGCCCCCATACAAATGACCCCTATGAAATCGACATAAATTGCCATAAGTTCCAAATTATCATATAGATCTCAGTCAAATTGGGTTTTATGTGTTTATTACATCTATTTATCAGTAGTTCAAAAATACTCCCTATAGGAAAATTCTTAGTCATAGGCCCCATACAGAGCTGCTTCCCGATCTTCACTTAAATCTATTAAAAAACAAAAATATTGCACAGATTTTTCTCAAATTTGGTTTGTATATATTTTTTCAAAATATAAGTGACTTTACCAAATATGGTCATGATCGGTCCATTTTTCGACCTAGTCCCCATATAAATATAGTATCCGATATGAACTTTTTCATATCTGCACCGAAAAATATTAATAAAAATGCCACTCAAATTTGATTTATGCTTATTTGCTATATCCAATTAGTTGGACCGAAGAGATAGGGTATCTTAACCATGGTACAGGGTATCGTATAGTCGGGCTAGACCGACTATAATTTTCTTACTTGTTTTCCTTTAAGGGCTTTTTGGTCGCTTAGTGGGATGCGAGTGGGAGAGCTATAAAAAAAAAAAATGTTTTGTAACTCAAGACAACGGTTTTTCAATTTTTACCATATGCACTAATTTGAATTTTTCCATCAGTGTGTAAATGTTTCCAAAACCTTAAAAATAAAGCATATACTGGGAAACTAGACAAATTAGTCTTTCCGACGGTATACCTACTAATATTTCATACCCTCAATACTGTAATATCCAAAATATGTTAACCTCAGGAAAGAAAACACTTTTTTCTATAGAAATGTTTCAAAATTATTTATTTAATAAATTATTTATTTATAATAATAATAAAAATAAATAGGTGAATAATTTAATAAAATTTAATCCTAATCATAACTATTTATACCCTATACCACTATGTGGTTTGGGTATAATGACTTTGTGCTGCTGTTTGTAATAACCAAAAATATTCGTCCTAGACCCTTCTGTAATTCTTTAATTATAGCAATGTCCGTCCGTCCGTCCGTCCGTCCGTCCGTCTGTGTGTCCATGTAAACCTTGTAATCAAACTACAGGTCGCAAATATGAATATATTTTAATGAAATTTTGTATATAAGCTTTCATCGGCCATGGGATGAAAATTGGGGTTGTATGTGTTTATTACATCCATTAATCAGCAGTTCAAAAATAATCCCTATAGGAAAATTCTTAGTCATAGGCCACATACAGAGCTGCTTCCCGATCTTCACTTAAATCTATCAAAAAACAAAAATATTGCACAGATTTTTCTCAAATTTGGTTTGTTTATATTTTTTCAAAGTATAAGTGACTTTACCAAATATGATCAGGATCGGTCCATTTTTCGACCTAGTCCACACATAAATATAGTATCCGATATGAACTTTTTCATATCTGCAGCGAAAAAAATTAATAAAAATGCCACTCAAATTTGATTTATGCTAATTTGCTATATCCAATTAATTGGACCGAAGAAATAGAGTCTCCAAACCATGGTATGGGGTATCGTATAGTCGGGCTAGACCGACTATAATTTTCTTACTTGTTCTATACTTAATTATTTTAAAAAATTAATTTTTAAAAATCCAATCTTTCCAGCTTATTTGTCGCATTTATTTTCTGCTTTTTTAGCCAATCCTTTATTGGCGTTACCAAGTTCAGCTGTTGATTTTGCTGCTGGTTCCTTTTTGGCTTTGGAAAGAAACCGCATTGAGTAGAGGCAGAAAACTTTTTCATTTTGCGTCTTCCATCGACAAGCGGTATAAAAGCATGAGCGGTGCCATCGATTGTTTCCGCAGCAGCGAATCTGCTCTGCAGTGTTTTCAATGTTTCTCCATGAACGTCTTTGCTACTAAAAACGACTTTAGTTTCTTTACAATAATTATTTGTCCAATGGAATAAAGCAGTCGCATTTAAGATGCGATCTTGATGAGAGCACGGGAGGCTATACTTCGCTGCAATACCATCACATACTCTTTCACCATGAGCAGTACCATTAAATTGCCCCTCATCTGGCATACCAAAATCGGTTTTATGAGCCATAAGACTTGCGAGGCTGCTTTTGTTTCTAAAATGTGGACGAGCTCCGTCCCAAACGTAGTATACCTTCTCTACTGTATTATACGCAAAACTTAAATACGTCATCTGCTACAGTAAATTAAGCATAAATATAGTTATGATATAAATTAATCTAATGTGATTAAGATTACATTTTATTAAATTATTTATGTATTTATTTTTATTATTATTATTATTATTATTATTATTATTATTATTATTATTATTTTTATTATTACTATGTATTTATAATATTATTACAAATAAATAAAAAAATAGTTTCTCAACATTTTTATATAAAAGAATTTATTTTTTCCTGAGGTTAACATATTGTGGGTATTACATTTTTGAGGGTATGAAATTTTAGTTATGTTACATACCGTCAGAAAAGTTAATTTGTCTAATTTCTCAGTATATGCTTTATTTTTAAGGTTTTAGACACACTTGCACACATTCAAATTAGTGCATATGCTAAAAATTTAAAAACTGTTGTCTTGAGTAACAAAACATTCCCACTAAGCGACCAGAAAGTCCTTAAAGGAAAAAACCTAAGCTTTCTTTTGAGCAAAAAAAAAATTTCCTTTTTTGAAAAAAGTCAAAAAAATTATTGATTTTCCAAAAAAAAAGTCCAAAATTTGTTGAATTTTTTTTAAATTTGTTTTCCGAAGCACTTAAGAAAAAGTTATCTTAACTATCTGGCACAAATTTTGATAAGAGCAATAGGTAAAAGTTATATGGATGAGAAAAAACACCTGTTTGGTCAAAATGTCTAATTTTGACCACGTCTAACTTAGAAAGTTCTGGACCGATCTTGTTGAAAAATTGTGTCTAAACTACTATCCAATAAGACTAATCTTGATGTAAATTTCATTCCGATCGACGTGAAACGCCCCAAATATTTATCATCGATTGAAGAAGCCGTTTATAGGGGTTGCCCATTTAAAATGGAAAACAAGTAAAAAAATTATTGTCGGTCTAGACCGACTATATGATACCCTATATCATAGTTTAGAGAACCTACCTTTTCGGTCCAACTAAGTGGATATAAAAAATAAGCATAAAGCAAATTTGAGTTTCATTGTTATCAATTTTTTTGTCTGCAGATATGAAAAAGTTCATATCGGATGCTATATTTATATGGGGCCTAGGACGAAAAATTTACCGATCCTGAACATATTTGGTAAAGTCACTTATATTTTGAAAAAATATATACAAACCAAATTTGAGAAACATCTGTGCAATATTTCTGTTTTTGATAGAATTAAGCGAAATCGGGAAGAAGCGTTATACGGGGGCTATGACAAGGAATTGACACATGGGGTTTATTTTTGGACAACTGATAAGTGGATGTAACAAACACACACACATCCAATTTGACCGAGATCGTTATGATAATTTGGATCTTATGCCAATTTAAGTCGATTTCATAGGGGTCATTTGTATGGGGACTAGGTCTGAACATGGATCGAATTTCACCAATTTCAATAGCACTCATCCTATAGAAGCTTATATACCAAGTTTCATTAAAATTTGTTCATATTTGCGACCTGTAGTTTGATTACAAGGTTTAAATTGACACACAGACGGACGGACGGACGAACGGGCATCGCCAAATCGACACAGAAAGTGATTCGACTCAGAAAATGATTCTGAGTCGATCGCTATAATAAAAATGGGTCTAGATCAAAAATTTTTGTAGTTACAAACAGCAGCACAAAGTCATTATACCAAACCACTTAGTGGTATAGGGTATAACAACATAATACATAAATCGTCCAACAAAACGAAATATTTCAATAAAACACAACAATGGGAAAAGCTAAGTCAGAAGCATTTTCAAACCAAACTGCCGTTTGATAATGAAATTGTTGAATTTCTAAGTGGTGACTTGTCCAATGTGTTCGCCGACCAAACAAATCTCTGCGAACTCAACAAGCGAGCAAATTAAACAAATTAACGGTAAAAAATATCTACGCTACCGAAATATAGATGGAAAAGTAGATCAAGCTTTGACAAAAAAATGATATGATACATCCCATCTACATACTTAACGCTATATTAAGACTACACTACTTTCCCTCACATTGGAAATATCCAGAGATTGTAATTTTAAACAATTCAAATAAGCTAGAGGATAATGTTAAATTCCAAAGAGCAATAAGCTTACTGGTCATATTTTCCAAAATATTCAAAAGAATAATTTTGAGAGGATTATTGCCAGATCTACATAACTTAAACATCATTCCCGGTTTTGGCTTGCGGAACAAGCATGGAACTCCAGAAAAATTTAATCATATCATAGCCTTTATAGAAGATAAATGGAGAGCCAAAAAATATTGCTCAGAACGGATGAGACATCAGATATTTTTCCAAATAATGCATCGAATTTATTGCAGCATAAACTGAGTACTACTGAGACATGGTTAGCAAACGGAAAATTAAAGTCAATACTGAAACGTCATCACCTACAATTTTTTCCTTGCGTCGAGTAAATTGCTCAGTTGTGCACTTAAGTAATAATAAACAAGTTAGAAAATTAAAGTCGGTTTAGACCGACTATATGATACCCTTTACCATGGTTTAGAGACCCTATCTCTTCGGTCCAACAAAGTGGATATAGAAAATAAGCATAAAGCTAATTTGAGTGGCATTGTTATTAATTTTTTTTGGCTGCAGATATGAAAAAATTCATATCGGGTGCTATATTTATATGGGAACTAGGTCGAAAAATGGAGCGATCCTGACCGTATTTGTTAAAGTCACTTATATTTTGGAAAAATATACACAAACCAAATTTGGGAAAAATCTTTGCAATATTTTTGTTTTTTGATAGATTTAAGCGAAGATCGGGAAGCGGCGTTATATGGGGGCTATGACTAAGAGTTGTCCAATTGGGATCATTTTTGGATTACTGATTAATGGATGTAATAAATACATACAAACCCAATTTGACTAAGATTTATATGATAATTTGCATCTTATGGCAATTTATGTTGATTTCATAGGGGTCATTTGTATATGTCTGAACATGGACCTATTCTCACCAATTTCAACAGCGTTCATCCCATGGCTGACGAAAGCTTATATACCAAATTTCATCAAAATATATTTATATTTGCGACCTGCAGTTTGATTACAAGCTTTTCATGGACACACAGACGGACGGACATCGTTAAATAGAATCAGCTAGTGATTCTAATTTTATCGGTATAATAAAAGATGGGTCTAGGTCAAATATTTTTGGTAGTTACAAACAGCAGCACAAAGTCATTATACCCAAACCACATAGTGGTATAGGGTATAAATACTTCAAGATGAATGCATAAAATACATAGGACTGCATTTAGATACGATATTAACATGAAAGGCTTATACTAAAACAACTAAGAAAATTGTATTTGTTCTAGACCGATGATACGATACCCTAAACAATATTTATATAGATTCGTTATCTTAGGTCCAACTAATTATATATAAAAAATAAGCATAAACCAAATTTAAGTGGAATTGTTATTATTTTTTTGCCTTCGAATATTAATAAGTTCATATCGCATGCCATATTTACATGGGGACTAGGTCCAAAAATGGACTGATCCTGACTATATTTGATAAGGTCACTTTTTTGTGTAAAAACGTATACAACCCAAATTTTATTTAAATCTGTGCAACATTTTTGTTCGATAGATATAAGTGAAGATCGGGAATTAGCTATGACTAAGAATTGTCTTACAGGATTTGTTTTTTATGAACCAACTACTGGATGTAATAAACATATACAAACAAAATTTGGCCGACATTTGTATGATAATTTAGATATTATGGCAACTTAAGTCGTTCTCATAGGGGTCGTTTGTAATGGGACTTGGTATAAACATGAACCGATGTTCATCAATTTCAAGAGCGTTTATCATATGGCCCACGGAAGCTTGCGTAGTAAGAACTTTAATTGTGACCTAAAACCTTTCAGGAAGAGATTACAATTTATCATACTACATTATGTCCGTTATCCATTGTAATTTTACAACAAGTTTCAGGATTACAAACGGGTAATAAAATTGTCGATCCGGCTATTTATGGCTGCACATCTTCTTATCATTTTTATGTTTTTATAATAAGTTAAATTATCTGAAAGCTTTTTTTTTTTTTCTTGTTACAAATCTTATAAAATCTTATTTATGTATGTCATATAATCCAACTATCTGGACCATAGGATGAGCAAAATTAAAACTGGTGAAAATATGTGACTGTTCGGGACTAGTCCCCGTACAATCGACCCTTTGAACTCGACTTGAATTGGCCTAAGTTCCAAATTATAATATAAATCTAGGTCAAATTTAGTTTGCATATGTTTATTACAACCATTAATTAGTACCACAAAATTAAACGCTGTGGAAGCATTTTTAATCTATTCCCCATATTCTCCATGTAAAGCTGATTAACAATCTTCATTTAAATCTACCGAAAAACAAAAGTATTGCGCAGATTTATTTCAAATATATTTTGTATATTTTATTGCAAAAAATAAGTAACTTTACCAAATGATCCATTTTATGACCCAGTGTCCATATTAATATAGCACCCGATATGAACTTTTTCAGATCTGCAGCCAAATGAATTAATAAAAAATTCTACTCAGATTTAATTTATGTTTATTTTCTATATCCAATTAGTTGAACCTAAGACCAGTCCCCAGAGCGCTTGCTAAAGAGTATCGTATAGTCGGTTTAGACCGACTATAATTTAATTTTGTGTAATAGGCCATTATGCCAAACTGTGCCAAAGCTTGTTTAATATGAAGAAGTACTGCTGAACCAGAATGTTTATTTTCAAGAATATTAGCTATTATTTTCGCTCTCCTGTGACATTACCAGGAATATCAGGTTTATGCCAGAAGCCAAACTTATGCTCCGGAAAGTTATTTTTTTCTAGTTTGCTTAAAAAAAACGTCAGAAAAAACTAGAACTTCAGAAAAAAATTATATATATGGGGGATTTCATGTCAAGTGCACCAACTTTTGAAACCGATGTCTTCCGATCGGGATGAAATTTGCAGCAAGGTTAGTCCTATTGGATAGTAGCTTAGACAAACTTTTTCAACAAGATGGGTCCAGATCTTTCTGAGTTATAGGGGATCAAATTTTTAAATTTTGGCCAAACAGGTGTTTATTCTCATCCATGTAACTTATTACCTATTGTTCTTAGAAAATTTTCTCCCAAATAGTTTAGATAGCTATTTGTTCAATATTTCGGAAAAAAATACTTAAAAAAAAAAAATTTTTTTTTAGACTTTTTTTTTTACTAAATTAAAGCATTTTTTGCCTTCGTTTTCAAAAAGGGAATTTATTTTTTTTTCATAAGAAAGCTTAGGATTTTTCCTTTAAGAGCTTTTTGGTCGCTTAGTGGGATGGGAGTGGGATATCTATCAAAATAGATGTTTTGTAACTCAAGACAACGGTTTTTTAATTTTTCACAAATGCACTATTTTGAATTTTTTCCTATTTGTGTGTAAAACCTTACAAATAAAACTTATACTGAGAAACTAGACAAATTAGCCTTTCCGAACGTATACAACATACCTAACTAAAATTTTATACCCTCGATACTGTAATACCCAGAATATGTTAACCTCAGGAAAAAAATCGCTTTTTTTCTATCGAAATGTTGAAAAATTATTATTTTTTATTTATTTTTAATAATAATTAAATTAATGTATAATAATAATAATATTAAAAATAAAAAGATAAATAATTTATTAAAATTTAATCTTAATTGCACTAGAGCCATTTATATCATAACTATTTTTATACTTAATTTATTGTAGCTGATGAAGTATTTAAGTCTTGTAAATTTTTAAATACCCAGTCCTTCATCCAGCTTTTTTGTCGCCTTTATTTACTGCGTTTTTTTGTCAATCATTTCTTGGCGTTACTAGGTTCAGCTGATGATTTCGCTGCTGGTTTATTTGTTGTTTTTGGAAAGAAATCGCATTGAGTAGAGGCAGAAAACTTTTTCAACTTGAGTCTTCCATCGACAAGCGGTATAAAAGCATGGTATTCAGCGGTGCCATCGATTGTTACCGTAGCATCGAATCTGCTCTTCAGTGTTTTCAATGTTTCCTGATGATCCTCTTTGCTACTAAAAACTATTTTAGTTTCTTTACAATAACTTTTTGCCTAATGGAATAAAGCAGTCGCATCTAAGATGCGATCTTGATGAGAGCACTGGAGGCTATACTTCGCTGCATTTCTTTTAAGGTTTGCTCCAATACTATCACATGGTCCTTTGCTATGAGCAGTAGGATGAGAATGCCACTCAGCTTGCATTCCAAAATCTTTTTCATGGGCCATAAGATTTGCCAAGCTACTTTTGTTTTTAAAATGTTGACGAGCTCCGTCCGAGACGTAGTATACCTTCTTTACTGTAAATTTGGATTTTAGAAATTTTAGTATTCTCTTCTGGTACTCATAAACTGCAACTGTATCATGTTTTAAATCGTCGGATATGATTGCCATACTTTTGTGTTCCAGTTTTTCATCTTTCATGTTGTAAATAACTACTGTGAATATAGTTGCTTGGTCGTTATTGAAGTGGAATGCTTGTATGTCATCCTGAAGAACATATTTATAGTTTTCTGCGAAATCATATGAAATAACGAATTCACCAGACTTCAAATGTATCTTCAAATCCTTGAAGAATGACCATTGCTCTTTGACTAAAAAGTCATGGTTTCTCAAGTTTAGCAATCCTGTACACATTTCTTCCACAAAATTATCCTCATTTAAAATGATTGTTTTCAATGTGCATCTGTCAGTCTGAATCCAAGAATCAAATTTGACCTCCTCTATATATTCTCCATCTAAAGAGTTGATAAATTTTTTTTTATGAATGTGGTTTTCGGGCAATTGGTACATTCACCTAAGTGGCAAGAAGTTGTTGCATTAGGACACATAGTCAATTTAAGGCAATCGCGGTAATCGTGGAAATCTTCTGCCGAATCATTTATTAAATACTTTAAGTAGATTTCGTTCAACATCAGTTTAAGATTTTCATGGTAAATGCAAACGCATACTGTGTGAGTTCCGCTGCTTTCTGCCAAAACGCAATGTTTTGGCTTCATTTGGGTTAATTTCGTGAAGCCAATTCTAACATCCTCGTGTTCAGATTGAAATGTGCAAATAACTCTATCAGGTTACAGATAACCATTCTCTTCTGTTATGTTATGAAGGTATTTATGTTACATACCTTCGGAAAGGTTAATTTGTCTAGTTTCTCAGTATAAGTTTTATTTGTAAGGTTTTACACACAAATAGGAAAAAATTCAAAATAGTGCATTTGTGAAAAATTGAAAAACCGTTGTCTTGAGTTACAAAACAATTATTTTGATAGATATCCCACTCCCATCCCACTAAGCGACCAAAAAGCTCTTAAAGGAAAAATCCTAAGCTTTCTTATGAAAAAAAAAAAAAAAAAAAAATGCCCTTTTTGAAAAAAAAGTCAAAAAATGCTTTAATTTAGCAAAAAAAAAGTTTACAAATTTTTTTTTATTTTTTTTTAAGTATTTTTTTCCGAAATATTGAATAAATAGCTATCTAAACTCTTTAGGAGAAAATTTTCTAAGAGCAATAGGTAATAAGTTACATGGATGAGAAGAAACACCTGTTTGGCCAAAATGTCAAATTTTGATCCCCTCTAACTCAGAGAGATCTAGACCGATCTTATTGAAAAATTGTGTCTGAACTACTATCCAATAGGACTAACCTTGGAAGTAGACATCGGAAGACATCGGTTTCAAAAGTTGGTGCACTTGACATGAAATCCCCCATATATATATATACAACCCACCCTCCATAGTTATTCTGATGTTGTTTTTTTATTTCTAAGCAAACCAAACAAACAAACATCCAGATAAGTATAAGAATATAAAAGATAAGAAAAAAATAAATATGAGAATGCCAAACGCTTTGGTGGTTTTACTATACTAGCCTTGTACTTTCACCTTGATTTGGAATTTAGAACCCCCCAGAATGGCTATTTCATTGTTTATTTAGGTTCTCTGTAAAAGTATTAACGCAAAAGCGCGCGGCGTTATGGCACATGTAAACGAGACATTTCTCTTGCAATTTCTAAATATTCATCCGTAGTTCTATGATGTAAAATATCAGTCGGGTCTGTAACTTTTAGGGTCTTAGGATAATATTTGTTTAAATAACAAATGCCATATATCTTATAATTAAATACATACAGCACAACCAACCTAACGTAAATCAAACAGGGTTTTCCGCAACCGAATTATTCGAAATAGTAACAACTGAAACTTTTCTCTCACTGGAATCTATGTCTCATTATGAAAAAGCCATAACAAAGATTTACATTACTTATCAGTTCAGTAAGTGCGAAAGTGCATATATGTTTATCTATTTGCTTGCTTGTTTTTAAATGTGTGCGTATCTGTTTAAGACTCTGTGTTCTAGCATGCACATGCAGTTTAAGCATAACACATGTGACCCAGATGCGTTTATAATGAAATTATTGTGTAGTGAAATGAATAATGCTGAGCAACCATATAAACGTACATTACGAACACATAGATAACCACATTTTTAGCGTATTGTTATTATTTAACATAAGTCCAGCAATGGAAACTTTAAAGGATTTATTACAAAACGAACATTTAATTTTCGTCTTCCTCAGCCCAGATAAAGTTTGCTCAGTAGCTTATACACTGAGAAACTAGGTTCCTGGTCAACCAACTCTACTGTCGAGCTCTTTTAAAAACTTAGTTCTTTTTTTAAATTCAAGTTCTGTGGTCTCAATACTATATTTTATATTTTAACAGACCCAATTTGTCGGACTGAACTTTCTATTGCTAGAACTGAAAATTTAGTTGGCACATTTTTTTCTATGTGTAGATTTATTGCAAAAAAAACCTATATTTTCTGTATTTAGTATGAGAAGCCAAGCAAGTTATTTTCCAGACAATTCCTTATTAAATGATTACATATTTAAACGGAAACCCCAGGACCACCACAAGTATTTATCGTTTTAATACATTTATATTAATGAAAATCTCAAGGTTTTTGAATTCTATACACAAAAAGTTCAGTAAACTTAAAAGTTCCACAATGGTCTACCCGCAAGTCATACCACCAAAATATCGTTCGCACCCTACGGTAGTTGAACTAAGTAAATCCAATTTTTTTTTTTATAATGTACAGTACTATGTTTGCTTTCTCATCAAAACCACAAGTGTACTTGGTCTTACGTTATGTAGAGCCACATAATACTTGCTGGCCTTTGGCTTGGATTACATTTTGTATCATACGGCATACAAAATACAAGCTTCTTCTTTAATACACACACAGTGCGTTGATATTTGTATGTAGTTGCAGATGGGGTGTAGGCTTAAATATGTCCTTTGCCATAATTTTTTGTTTTGCCCATACTGCTGCTGGTGATGCAACTGCTGATGGTGTTTTGTCATCGGTCTTTTGGTTTAATGACGGATATGGATGTGTATAATTTTAATATTCATAAACATGAATGTAATTTTTTCCTTTTGTGGTTAAAGCTTTAGTTGGAGCTGTGTTAATGGTACTCTGAACTAGTCACTCCACACTTTCACTGTCGTACAAATTGTTGTTGAAGCGAAAGTTAAGCCAATTTTTTAAAAATTTAGAAAAAAAAATTAGCGATGTTATTGAAAACGAAAATCTTTATTATTATCAAATTTGTAATTACGGCGAGAGAGAGCTCTGCTTAAAATATTACTGTAAATCTTAAGTAATGTTATCATAACTTAAATATTTAAACAGATTTTAACAAGTTAAAATGCAGTAGAATTGGGATGTGTTTACTGCTGTAGTTAAAATCCAGACTCGTTTTATATCACTGGTGAAGGAAAGTTAAAAATAATTTCGCTCCTATAAACAACAAGCAATGATATTATAGTCGATCTAGAAAATAATCATAAACCCAAATTGATTGGTTATGCTAATAATTTTTGGCCTAAAGATATGAACAAGTTCATATCGGGTGCTATATGTATATTAGAATAATGTCGAAAAATGGATTAAACCAAAACATTATTTGTAATCACTAAGGCAAAATAAAATCAGCAAAGACGACTTTTTTTTGGTGCGGAGTTAATATAAGTACGACTCATTGAAAAATAATCAATTTGAGCCATATTGGTTACGTAAATTTTTTCCTACTTTATTGCTATTTTTTTGCTATTTTTTATAGAACGGCCTCTTTTTGCTCTTTTTGTATAGAACGGTCTATTTTTGCTAATAAATGCGTATTTATAAGACAAATTTTTAATTTTTATTGCTAAAATAACCGCTAATTTTCATATCCGATTTTTTCTTCAATGTAGCAACTTGTCCGTGAACAATGTAAAAAGTACAAAAATGCAACTCTGCTACATACCTTAATGTACAACCATTACTCTGTTTACGTTTTTCAAATATTTTCACAAAGTAGGCGAAAAAATGTTTTAAAAAGAAAACCAAATAAAATATTTTCTACTGCATTTCATGCGTTGTTCTGTTGTCGAGAAAAAATTAACAAGAAAGTGACAAGCTGTATTGAAAAGGTATACATATATTTAACAAATGTAAAAATAGTGTTTTTAAAGAAAAAAATTTTTATAGAGAATGCCTAAACATAAGGAGCCAGTAAGCCAAAAGTTAAAAGGATTTGTAAATGATTATCCGAATCTATTTACCGTTGGGAAGACATTAGTTTTCAATACATCTTCGAAGTCTCTAAATTCTGAAAAGCACTTTAATGTTTAGAAACACTTGGAATCTAAAAAAACATTTGGAATTAAAGGAAAGGAAAGTTAATCAAAAATTACGTCAAACTTTTTTAAAGGGACCTCAATCGACATCTGAAACATTTGGATTGGAATTATGCCAGGCATTTGCTGCAGCTGACATTCCATTGTATAAAATCAGAAATGAAAAAGTCAAAACATTTTTAGAAAAAAAAAAAACTCAATTTCATGATTCATCCGAGTTCACACTTAGAACAAAATATGTAAAACGTATTTATGATCCCAAGTGTGCGAAGATAGCCCCCATTTTTGGAAATACAATTTTTTGAAGATTGTTCTGAATTGTTCTGGAATTGTTGTTAAATGTTTTAAAACGATGAGTTTCTAAAATATATTTTGTACCGGTAAATCAAAAAAAAAAAAAAAACGAATTTTAAACTTTGCCCCTCCACTTTTGGAAAAAAAATAACAAAATATTATTCATGTATCCTTTATTACCACTTTTCGTCATGCTGCAAGCATATCGTATATATTTATATATATATATAAAATATTTATTTGTAAAATACATATAAAATTATTACAAAAAAATACAAAAACAAAAAAAAAAAAAAAACATAAAATATACAAATATCACCAAAAAACAAAAAAAAAAAAAAAAAAAAAACAAGTAAGAAAATTATAGTCGGTCTAGACCCTATACCATTCGTTTAGAGACCCTACCCCATAGGCCCAGTTAATGGACAAATTTGAGTGGGATTTTTAAAAATTTTTTTGTCTGCAGATATGAAAAAGTTCATACCGGATGCTATATCTTGGGGACTAGGCCCAAAAATGGACCGATCCTGACCATGTTTGGTAAGGTCTCTTGTATTTTGCAAAAATATATACGAACAAAATTTGAGAAGAATCAGTGCAATATTTTTGTTTTTGAATGGATTTAAGTGAAGATCGGGAAGCAGCCCTATATGGGGCCAAAGGGATCATGTTTGGATTACTCATTAATGGACGTAATGAATGCATAGAAAACCCAATTTGAGTAAGATCTATATGACAATTTGGATCTTATGGCAATTTATGACGATTTCATAGGGGTAATTTGTATGGGGGCTAGGTCTGAACATGGACCGATTCTCACCAATTTCAATAGCGTTCATACCATGGCCGATAAAGGCTTATATACCAAATTTCATCAAAATATATTCATATTTGCGACCTGCAGTTTGATTACAAGGTTTACATGGACACACAGACGGACGGACGGACATTGTTAAATCAACTCAAAAAGTGATTCCGATTCGATCGGTATAATTAAAGATGGGTCTAGGTCAAATATTTTTGGTTGTTACAAACAGCAGCACAAAGTCATTATACCCAAACCACATAGTGGTATAAAAATCCTAACAAAAAAACAAAAAAAATATATATAAGGGGAGTTTATTGACAACCTAAACGTGGTACTTCCTGCATGCGCCCACACTGATCATATCAATACAGCGTAACTAATATTAACGATATGAAAAACAATCGACTTCACGACATTTCATGTTTTCAATTATGAATAATGGCTTGGAAGCAAACGAGTACTTTTGACTCGATAGATACCTGAAAAGTTCTCCGGGAACTTCGGGATTTTTACGTCTCCAGACTGATATATTTAATTTCTAAGTAGTTTAAAATTAGTGTTTTTCGATTTATCGGTAGAAATTATATTTTAGATAGTCATCGTTTTGGAACATTTTAGAACAATCCTAGATAATTCAGAACAATATTCAAAAAATTTTCTTTTCAAAAATGGGGAAGAAATTTTGGAATCTGTACTGTAACTTTCGTGCTCCATAAAAATATTGATATCGTTTAATAACGTTGATGTCGTGGAAAAAATTTTTTCGTTCTCATTTGCGTACATTACGGTTTGCGACATATCTACTTTGGACCAATGTTTCGAACAGCTAGAACAACCTAGAACAACCGCCAAATTTTTTTTTCCAAAATTGGGGGGGGGGGCAAAGCTTAAAATTAGTTTTTTCGATATAACGGTATAAATCACATTTTAGAAACTCATCGTTGTGGAACATTGTAGAACAATCCTAGAACAATGTAGAATAATCTTCAAAAAATTTTGTTTCCGAAAATGGGGGGCTAACTTCGCACACTTTATGATTCCACCATAAATAATATTAAACGAACAATTAAAAAACAATATTTGTGGGTGTCGTCGTAAATACAATTGTTGGAATTCTTAGTGAATATGAAGATATTTCAGAAAATAGGTTCTTGTTGAGAACCTGCGCTCTTGAAAATGTAAACAGCTCAACAGTTGCCCGTTCATTTGACGATACAATGCAGAATTTGGCATAGACATAAACAAAGTTTTATTATTTGTGGCAGATGCAGGCTGCTAAATGTATAAAGATATTCTATCCAAAAATTGCACATTTAACCTGTATGGTACATGGAATTCATAGATTATGTAAAAATATAAGAGAAAATTATCCTGATGTGGATAGATTTATATCACATGCAAAAAAAAACCTTTTTTAAATGCACCATCTAGAATTGCTGTTCTTAGAGAAGTGGATGCAGATATGCCTCTTCTACTACAACCGATAACAACACGTTGGGGAACTTGGTGATCAGCGGTTATATATTAGGCCAACCATTTTTACACGCTAACGACAATTTTTTCTATGTTGAACCCTTACGTTTCGTCAGCTGTAAGAATTTATCAATCAATTATGGAAACTTATGAATTATTTATCCAGTCTCAAAATTTTGCTTTTGAACATCAACTATAAACTTATTGGAGGGAAAAAAATAGAACTCTAACTTTACAAATTGGTCAAGTTGCATCAAATTTTTTTTTTTTTGCAATCTTAAGGTTAATTTTTGCGGTCAGTTTTTTGGTTTTGAGGTTAATTTTTGGTTTTGTGGTTAACTTTCAAAAGATTTAAAAGCTGTTTTTTCGAGCTAAAGAACACGTTTTTAGAGCTACTTTTATGTTGCCCTAGTAATCACACTTATTTTTTTCAGGAAAAAATAGAGAAAAAATTTTAGAAAAATCTGTGAAATATTTTTGATTTCTGGTAAACTATGGGAATATGGTGAAACAACTCTATATGGGTGCTACGACTGAGAAATATTCTATAGACTTTGCTTTTCGAATGCTAGTTAAAGGGTGTAATTAACACAACCCAAATTTGAACTAGATCAAGATCATATGGTCAACGAAATCTATTATTCCAACTATAATCATAAGATATTTATAATTGCGAGCTGTAGTTTAACTAAAAAGTTTACATGACCATACAGATGGACAGGCGGCCGGACGGCCGATATAATGCAAAATGAGTCTATATCAAATATTTTTCGTAGTAACACACATTAGTACAAACTCATTATACCCTGACCATATCGTGGTATAAAAATATCAAAAATAACTAAGTTGCAATAATTGATTTTGTTAGGTTAAAAAAACAAAGTGGTTAAAAGTCTACGTAATGGCATTAAACTGTTGAATCCAATTAAGTTAAGGTTGGAAAGAGAACACAAAAATAAATTAAAGTTGTTGTTCGTGAAAATATACTGCAGTTTTCAGTAATGTTCATACGGATTTCATCGTTGCACCGCACGTACAATTGGGTCGTTTATTTAAAAAACTAGTCAGGCAACAAACTGCACGGTTCTACAGTGACAATATACTAGGAAAGTGACTTAGTGTAAGTTGTAGGCCATGTTGAGTAGTCAAGACAGTTTTAAAATGTTCGGAAACACCCTCAAATTTCGAAGCTATTCCGAATAAACCGTTTTGGGGCAGTTACAAGTACTCATGACCGCGTAACTTAGTTGGTTTTTAGCCAATAGTTATTTTTTAAATGGTGTCAGAAAGAAGAAAAATGTGGCTTTTCAAATATATGCAGTAGGGCGGGTCGATTTTTAGGGAGGCAAACAATGCGCTCAAGTGACAAGTAAAATCATATTCTAGGGATCAAAATAAGAAACTTTGCCCAAGAAACCATACCTCTAAAACGAATTCTGATGTCCCGACTTTTGACCTGTTTGTCAGTCTGTCTGTCTGCCATGGTGCAACCCCATTCCCCCTCATGCAATTGATCTGAAACTTGGCCCATAGTCTTCTTGTGACTAGTTATTTACCGTCATCCCATAGACCTTTTTGAATAACATAACATAGTCAAGGCGTATGAGTATTATTTATTAGTAGAGTAGAAGATACGTATACGTATGAGTGTTAATTTTAATATTAAATCAAACATAGTCAGCCCAATTCCAAACAAAAATGTTGCTTTTTTGAAATGTTTGTATGGGGAATCACCAGGGGGTTCCAGGGGTGTGCCACTGGCTTGGGTAGGTCGGCCCTCCAGAGCACTTCAAATGGTTCAAAGTGAGACAGACAGACAGACAGGTCAAAAGTCGGGACTTCACCATATACTTCTAGTATGGTTTCTCGGGAAAAGTTTCTTATTTTAATCCCCAGAATACGATTTTCCTCTTCACTTGGACGATTTTTAAATCGACCCGCCCTAATATGCATCCTTTTGTATGTATATAAATCTTTTGTAGTGAAATTCTTAATTATATTTGATTTTAATTTAATTTTTTCTAGCTTTTTCAAATTTGGCGCCATTTCTTATTTGGTTTGTTTAGAAACATACCCCTATATATATATTTTGAGTTAAACCAGCATTCAATAAATAAAATCGAGTAAAAATAAAAAAGTTATTGAGGTTTTTCAAAAGTGAAAAAATTTAGCTTTTACAAATATTGGTCTAGAACTAACACTTTATTTTATTTTACTTTATTTTTTTAGTTTTGTAATGATATGATGATATAAGTATTTTCAAATAACAGCATACAAATTATTTTATTTAGAAATTTAGAATATTTGATAAAAAAATGTTTGCTAGTACTCTTACGCTTGTACAGCAAATCGTCTGTTTCTCGCTTAAGTGACCAGCAGTAATTTGAAATCATTCTTACTTGGATTTTTCCTTCGAAGCATCTTTCGGTATCCAAAATGTCTTGGTGAAATCGTTCGCCTTGCTCATCACCAAAATGTCCTAGGTTTTCTGGGAAAAATCTAAATGTGCATGCAGAGAATGAACTTTTATGGACATTCTACATCCCATTTCTGCATATGCCTCAAGAAATTTTATTTACTTCATCAATATAATTTTCACTTTTTTTACTTCCCAAAAAATTTTCACATAAACTAATTAAGCTTCTCTATGCTTTTTTCCACAACATTTAATTTTATTGTAAATTCTTCGTCAAGCATGATTTTGCGGATTTGAGGTCCAACAAAAGTACCTAAAAATAAAAAAAAACTATACGATTATGGTTAGAAATCAATAAAGATTTGTACCTTCTTTTAGTTTTGCTTCACTTATTCTTGGGAAAACTGATTTTAAGTGTAAAAAGGCAGCACTTTCCCTATCCAGGCGTTTCACGAACTGCTTCATGTATCCCAGTTTGAGGTGTAATGGTGGCAAAATTTTTTTTCAGTACTCACTGGTGGAAATTTTAATATGTTTTCCTTGCCAATTTCAAAAACTGTTTTTGATGGCCAGTTTTTTTTGTTAGTATTAAGCTTTCCCATGACCGTCCCATTCGCAAATACAGCAAGAAAATTTAGTATAGCCTCATTGCATTCCGAATAAGATTGTCAGATTTTTTAGATCTGAAACAATTTGACATTGATACTTTTTATAACATGTTCATGTTAGTAAAGTATGCTATTGGCACTGAGAGCAACTGGTTCTCGTTGTGTAATAAAACTGCTTTCAAACATAAAAAATATGTTAATGGTTTTTGAACAAGAAAAAAATATTACTTATATTTACACGAACTGTCCAAAAATTATCTCTAATAGTTCGGCTGATGTTGGTAATTCAGACAATGGAAAAACTCATCAACATCTGCGCAACAGACAAGGTTGTTGTAATCATTGTTCTTGTTATTGTCATCATTGTCAGCTTTAAAAATGTGCTCTAACTGTATTTGGGGATTGTCTCTTGCAAATGTTACTTTTAAGTCACTTTTCGTGATATTCCACTGTTTCAGTCGAGAAGCTAATATCTCTATTTGTCTCCATGTTTCAAATATCCAACAAGATCATGAAAATATTTTTCTGTCAATAAATGCGGCTTCACTGAGAGTGCAATAAAATATTCTAAATTTCTAAATAAAATAATTTGTGGACTGTTTTTTTAAAATATATATATCACTATATCATTATAACACAAAAACAAGTAAGAAAATTATAATCAGTCTAGACCGACCATACGATACCCTATACCATGGTTTAGAGACCCTATCTTTCGGTCCAACGTATTCAATATATAAAAAAAAGCACAAACCAAATTTGAATGACATTGTTATTAATTTTTTTGGCTGCGGATACCAAAAAGTTCATATCGAATGCTATATTATATGGGGACTAAATCAAGACATGGATGGATCGTGACCATATTTCGTAGTCACTTTACAAAACTGTTGCCCAGATTTAGCTCAAATTTGGTTTGTATAAATTTTTTCAAAGAGTCTATGTGAAATTTGGATCTTATGGCAATTTATGTCGCTTTTATAAGGGTCACTTGTATGGAGACTAGGTCTTAACATGGACCGAATTTCACCAATTTCAATAGCGTTCATCCTGTGGCCGGCAAAAGCTTATGTACCAAATTTCATCAAAATATGTTGATATTTGCGACCTGCAGTTTGATTACAAGGTTTACATGGACACACAGATGGACGGACAGAGAGACGAACAGACGAACGGACAGATATCGCTACATCGACTCAGAAAGTGATTCTAAGTCGATCGATATAATAAAAGATGGGTCTAGGTAAAATATTTTTGGTAGTTACAAACAGCATCAAAAAGTCATTATACCCAAACCACATAGTAGTATAGCGTATAAAAAGTTTTAAATTTAAATTTTAAATTTAATTTTGTTGCTACATATATAAATATAAAAAATCTTTTTCGATCTTTATCATATTGATGATTGGGTTAGAAATATATCAAAGTCTAGATTAAATGATTTTACTTTTAATAAAACAAAAACTTCAGCACTTTTGTTTCAAAATAATAATTTTAATTGTAGTTTATGATGACAAATTCCTTAGGAAACAAACGTTAAAAGAACACTGCTCATATTCTATCTCAAAAGAGACTAAATTAAATAAAAGTGTTTACTATTACGCTCTATCTTGAGAATATTCTTTTTGTTTAGTGTCGTAGTATTTAATCTCTTACGAGAGAAAACGAAGCAATTTGTTGTTTTCTTAAGTACTTCCTGAAATATTTGTCATTATAAACACAAACCTTTCATAAGAAAATTGAGTGTTTTTTTTTACGTTTTTCAGTGAAATTTTCTGCACTCTGGAAAATGACAATAAACAAAAAAGTTAATTTAGTTTCCTAAAATATATACTATCGAAATAAGTATTTGACATGTAATTTTAATGGTCTTCAGCATTTGCAATACATCTCATATTAATGTTAAGCAATTTGAATTTCATATGTAGAAGATTATGCCCCATTCCCGTAAATTGTTTTTTTAAAATACCAGTCAGTTTTCACATCAATGCCATAGAGTTGCGCCAAAAGTATAAACTCCTTCTCTTGCTTATTTTATGATGTACAAATAAGAAACGAGTAACATGACACAATATATCGAACTTATTTTTTGCTTGGCTTTCACTTCACAATATTGTATGTAAAAAAATTGAATGGTTTTCTGTTTTATTTAACCAAAGTACACATGAACTTCTGATAACGTGCTAGTTGTTTTCCCTGAACTTTTTGCCACTTTAATAAATGGTTTGCTTTGGTTATTTTCCAAAAAAAAAAAAAAAATAAAAAATCAGATATAAAAATTTGTATGGCTGTTAGCAATTTTAATAAAAAAACAAATAAGTAAATTATAGTCGATATAAACCGACTATACGAAACCCTATACCATGGCTTTGAGGCCCTATCTCTTCGGTCCAACTAAGTGGATGTAGAAAAGCATAAACCAAATTTAAGTGGCATTGTTATTATTTTTTTTGGCTGCAAATATGAAAGCTTATATCTGCAGCTGTATTTATATGGGGTCTAGTTCGAAAGACGGACCGATCCTGACCATATTTGGGAAAGTCACTTATATTTTGAAAAAATGTATACAAACCAAATTTGAGAAAAAACTGTGTAATATTTTTGTTTTTTGATAGATGTAAGTGAAAATCGGGACGCAGCTTTATATGGGGACTAGGACAAAGGATTGCCATACGGTTTTTATTTTTGAACAGCTGACAAATGGATGTAATAAATACACACAAGCCTAATTTGACCGAGATCTATAAGATAATTTGGATCTTATGGCAATTTAAGTAGATTTAATAGCGGTCATTTTTATGGGGATTAGGTCTGAATATGGACCGAATTTCACCAATTTCAATAGCGTTCATCCTATAAAAGCTCATATACCAAATTTAATTAAAATATATTTATATATGACACCTGTAGTTTGATTACAAGTTTCACATGGACACACAGACGGACGGACGGACATCGCTAAATCGACTCAGAAAGTGATTCTGAGACGACTGCTAAAATAAAAGATGGATCTAGGTCAAATTTTTTTTGGTAGTTACAAACAGCAGCACAAAGTCAATATATCGAAACACATAGTAGTATAGGGTATAAAAATATATTTGCAGCCCCCATAATGTGGAGTTTTTCTTGTTTTTATTGCCAGAAAGTTCCAAATATCTTCCGATCACAATCATTTTCAATTATGTTGCTTATATTAAAAAAAAAAAACATATAAATCAGTTCAATCAAAATAAGCTTTCGTAGGTTTTTCGAGATTTTTAAATGAATATCGTGATATTGATATTTATCGGAAGTGTGAGGAAAAGTGCTTTCACTTCTTTAGAGTAGAGTGATTACCCTCTGCTGCAAAATATTTTATTTTAATTATGAGCGCCAAATCAGCTATAAAGTTGTAGATTTGATTGAGTGTGTTACAAAACCCTCACAAATCCATAATTTTTTTTATCCGATTTCAAATCTACGAGAGAGATAAATTTTGATTTCCAAACGTATAGATTAAGGACCTCCAAGAAGTTTTTTAGTTAAAAAAAACGCCAAATTGGCATTTTTTTTGTTGTGTTTAACACCTTCTAAGTATAACAGATCATGTTACACAAAATTGTATATATTTGGAGAACGTTTCTCTAAATTATTATTTATTAGTCAAAGAGACTCATAGCACTGTGTAACATATGAAGGCTTTTTGAGATATACACGGACTTGGCAATATATGTTCGATTCTGCTACCAAAGGGTAGTAAAACCTTTACGCAGTTTGGCGAGATTTGTGACCAATTTTTCTATGGTCCTCAGATATTTTGAAAATAAATGAGCACTCCAAAAAAGTTCACATCAGTTTTTCCCCAACAGCTAATTCAGACTTAGTGATACCGCTCAACTATATTTGGTAATGATGTAGCTTAGACTCCACTGAATAAACTTTATCCACATTATATGGGAAAAAGGCTTATCTTTTAGTTTTTTAGAGAAAATACAGGAAAAAATTATTGTATTTTTTTTCACTTTTTCAGCATAACCAACAAGGACTCTTAATTCTTAATCAAAAATATTTTCTAAAATTGTAGCCACGATAAGCTCTGCACAAAAAAAAGCGACCAACTAAGACAAAATAGTCAGTATGGAAGAATAAAGTGGAATTAGGTAATTCCATAAATTGTTTCTGTCCAAATAAAAATCTGGTGAACCTCGGGCCTTCCTTTTAATCAATTTTACATCATCCAATAAAGCATTATTGGCGCGATAGTCGCGAACGCTACCAGTTGTAGAATATCTTTTTTGAGTCAGTTTGAACAACAACTTATGATTAGTAAAAAAGTTGTAACACATTACATTATGTTGGGATGGGCCTTATAAAATTCCAGCAATAAAAATACTACACTTTCTCGAAGAAACAATCGGCATTACCATTTCAGAAGCTCGAGAATATGGAACTAAATAAACAATAACCAAATCTAATCAATTTGCTTCCTATAAACACCTCTAAAGAGTGGCGTCCGTATTATGCAATAATCTATACATCCACCAAGGGGTAATGAGCATATACATCAAATTCCATAAATCTTTTAAGGTATCGTTCAATGGAGAAATTTTATTATCACAAACGTGTATACTATCATTTTATTTATATGACCCTCTATCGACTCACTGCATCTTCTAATATTTAACATCCTAGAGATGCTTGATTGAGCAGTATGATATGATGGTTGGAAAAATACTGTATCTTGTAGGATACAAGATTACAAAAAAATTTTATATATCCAAAATTTAAGTAGCGAGGTTGGAAATAATATGTGTAGGTCAAATGGATAAACACATCCGTTTTAATCCAAACATACAACAAATATATTTATTGCTACCGTTTTCAAGTTTTTACATTTATGTAATAATCATGTACTTTTGGAAACGTTAGGGGGAAGATGAGACTTTAAAGCCTTTTTCCAATATATCAAGAGTGTTGCTTCAAAATATCAAGTAAATCGGAGCAAAACTAATGAAGATACAGCGTTTCCAGCGACCGGCCCTTATACAGTTTATCGTATATGTTAAAAACTTTAAATCAATTTTCTCGCAAGAAACAAAATCTGCTTGGGCGATATTTTTGAAATTTTATGCACTTTTATTACCCGGTTTTGCCCGGGATCCAAAGGCCTTTGACTTGAAACATAACTATGCTTACCAGGCACTGAGTACTTAGTACCCAATGTACAATTAAAATTTTTTGATTTTTTTAATTTAGAAATTTCTTTTAAAAGATGCTACAGCAAAAACACTTAAAAAATAAGCTGCGAAACCACTTGAGCTTATTTGTTTTGTACACATCAAATATAACAGAATCGTTTGCAAATTGAAAGAATCAGAAGTTGAAAAATGGAATTACTTCATTCAATAAATGATCATCATTGAGCAGAGACGTAAAATTTATAGAAGTCATAAAAATGGAAAATGAATGCGACGATAAAATTTTGCCGCAAAGTTGGTTTAAGCAACTGGTTATAGTATATGTGTGGCCTATTTGGATCAACAGGTAATTATTGCACATACGTAGATAAAATTTATCGCAAGACTTCTCACTGAGCTGTGTTCCGCGAGCAAATCGCATCCGCGTCCGCGTCTGCGCATTTGGCAGCTACACCCGTGCTGCCGCGTAGTTAGTTTCAACTTATTATAATTGCCAAAATATATATTTCGGACCATTCCGATATTTTATTTGACCTGTGTTCGCGAGCGCGTTCACACCACTTCACTTCTTTCGGATACATTTTTTTTTAAAGGTAGGCGTGGGCAGAAGGATATATAATCCGACCTTCGATGGATTACAGAGATCACGTATTCGAAATTTCAGAGAAAGCCGTTGAAAAATAAAAGTTTGTATAGCAGTCAAACAAAGAAACAAATGAAATGAAAAAAAAAAATAAATTGTATATACATAGAAGTAGGAGCAAAGTTAGGCGTGGCCGGTAAGAAGCATATGGCGACCTTGCTTGGAGTACAGAAATTGTGCGTACCAAATTTCAGAGAAATCCGTTGAAAAATAATAATTTGTGTAGCGAATGAATATACCAAAAACAGGAAATGAATTGTATACAAAAAGTGGGCGTAAAAGTAGGTGTGACGGAAAGGATCATCTGGAGACCTTGCGCGTCAGAGATTGCGCGTCAGAGAAATCCGTTGAAAAATAATAATTTGTGTAGCGAATGAATATACCAAAAACAGGAAATGAATTGTACACAAAAAGTGGGCGTAAAAGTAGGCGTAGCTAGCAAGATTTATATGGCGACCTTTCTTGGAGTACAGGGATCGTGTGTACCAAATTTCAGAGAAATCCGTTGAAAAATAAAATTTGTATAGCGGTCAAACAAACAAACAAACAGAAAATGAATTTTATATATATATAAATTTCTAGACGTAAAGCACCAAGTAATCACGCCTTTTTTTATTTACCATTTTTTCCCCATTTTCTACCAACAAATTCAACGAAATTGTATAGCAAAAATCGTGTTTTTCACTTCAGAATACCGCCAAAAATAAAAAAATGAAATTAAAAGCTCTTTGTGGTTACCTCAGGAAATTTTTAAAATTTTTTAATAGATTTTTCAAGTGTTATACTATAACTTAAATATGAAATAAATAGTCCACGTTATTCATATCTTCCAAAAAATTAAAACTTTACCCCCCCCCCCCTTAATGGGTGGAAAATAAATACTCAAGAGGCACAGGTCCGTGTATGACAGACTAAATATTAACCTTTATATTTATACCACATTGATTTGTCACATTAATTTTTTGATTCCACTTAGATATCGAATCGTTGATGTATCGATTAGTTACATTTAAAATAATAAATACGATGTTGGGGGTAACAAATTTCTTAAATACTCCAATTGGAATTGAATTTTGTTTGCACAGGATCTCCAGAAAATCGCGTAGTAAGCCATCTTTTCCATAAAAATTCGAAGTTCGGACTATGTCATTTCCCTCTGACTGCACTTGCACATCTGGCTGAATATCATCTTCAGGTCCATCGCTGTAATAGTTCTACTCTATCTCCAGTCCTTGTTCCTGCTCCATATCGGAAACTTCATTCTCAACAGGCACATAATCTGCGTCTTCATCATCTTCGACAATGAAAGGTTCGAATCCTTCTTCCGTTTCCCTTTACCGCTTAAGATAATTGGCTAAAGAAGTAGAAACTCCTTCGTAAAATGTTACATAAACACGTGAATACGTCTGATAGACCAAGCCAACTTCTTCTATCCCTTCATTATATCATTCCATTTTTATAAAAAAAAATCATTAAGAAAAATCAGCAAATAACAAATTATCCATAACCACTTTTGAATCACAATTTCGAATCAACTGATTGTTGTCATTAAAGCTCGTGGTCATTGTAGTTCAAATAAATGTTCTTGCAATACGCAGCTTACTTAGTTGTATCAATTCAAAAATAATATTACTGAAAGCCATGTTTACTTTGTTTGAAGTAAATTTTTCAAATCTTGTGAAGAAAAATTGCAAATACCTATTAAAAAATTACGAAAATGTTGTGGGTCTGGTCAGACCCAGGTGCTACGAATATGAATAGAGTTTGAAAAACCCTACAATTCCTACATCATATAAAAATAAAACTTGAAATTTACTCTAATCTATTCTCAAATGTATCCTTGAGAATGTTATAGAATATCATAAAAATAGCTCCTCAGGAAGTATAAAAAATACACAAAAAAAAATACATATTGGACGTGGCCAGACCCTGCTGTAGGAGAGATGGTTCAAAATGTTGTTTCTAATTAGTTTCAGACAAAAATTTATTTTAAAGCAATATTATGTCCAGAAAATGAGGAAGACATTGACATGATTCTTATTGAACATGAAGAGATATAAGACAAAATTTTATCATCTTTTGTCATTTTTATTATTGCTATACACATTCCGTTAAATAGCAAATGATCTTAACCATTTGACGACCAGACTTTTTTGGCTGAAGAGATTTGAGTTTTTTTTTTTTGACTTTTGATTTTTGATGATTCTTTATTTGGCATTTACGATTTAAATAATTTTTTTTTACAATGTTTTGAAGAGTTTAGGATAAAATTTCATTTTCTACTTAAATATTAGGTAACAATTTGTATTATTTATGTGCATTAATGTTTGTAATATTTGTAAGGAAGGGTAAAATTTTCAAAAAACCTTTATGTATTATTTTTTTTTGATTTTAATAAAAGTAGGTTTAAGCTAAGAGAATAAAATTACGTTGACACCAGCTCATTAATATGATTATACACAGAATTGCTCCAACTGTTGAAGAAATTTGATGCAAGTTTTTGTAAACGGATATTTACAAGTTCGACGTTTGCTAGATTGTGTAATCGTTGAGTAGAATAATGCCAAGGCAAATTATATATCATTTTTAACAGCATATTTTGTGCTATTTGTAATTTCTTAATATGACATTGTGCAGCCGTAGACCATACTGGAGAAGCATAAAACATAATTGAGTGGAATATTGATTTAAATATAAGAGTTTTATTTCTAATGTCGAGTTTAGAGTTTGTATTTATTAAAGGGTACAGTATTCTTATACTGCAGTTAATTTTGTCGATAATGTAGGGGATGTGATCTTTAAATTTTAATTTGGAATCTAGTATGACAACAAGGTATTTTACTTTGTTTGACCAATTGATGAAATTGTTGTTGTACAGAATGGGATGTTGTGGTAAATAGCATACTTTTCGTCGTCTTGAAAAATAGATTGCTTGTGTCTTCTGCGGGTTAACAAGAATATTCCATTTTGTGAAATAATTATAAATTTCAGTTAATGCGGATTGGATGTTTGAAATAATAGCTGACAATATACCTAAGCAGAGGATGGCAGTGTCATCAGCAAAAATTGATGTGGCACAACCATTGACACAACCATGACGGGAAATCTGCTGTCTATACATTATATAATATTGGTGAAATGAATGAGCCCTGTGAGCAACCTGCGTAGATTACTGACGGTGCAGAGTGTACAGACCTAATATGGACTGCGAAAAAGCGATTTGATAAAAAACTATGTATCATTTTGGTTAGTTGGATTGGGAAATTATAATTAATCAGTTTAAATATCAATCCATTGTGCCAAACCGAATCGAAAGCGGCTTTAATATCCATCAACACCATACCCGTAGAGTTTTTTTTTTTAAATTTTCTTAATCCTTAGCCATACGATATGAATGTCAAAAAAAGTTGACCCTCCACCCCCCTCCTTCCCCCTCAAATCACTTGGCAAATATAGTTTCCTATGGGTTGAAACGGAACTTTTTACAAAAAATATTTATGTGAAATTTTGTTTATGTTTTGAAAGATTTTTTTATTAATTATTAATTAGTTATTAACATTTCCATCTTGTGAATAATTCTATAAAATAATAATCAAATAATTCTATAAAATACTAAATTTTTAATAAAACTTACCTTCAAACAGCATTGAAAACTTCAAATGCCGGGGGATTTCTTTATGTTGAGGAACAGTTGGTTTGAATACATGAGGACGGGTATAGTTACACTCCTTTCGTAATCCAGTAAAAGTTGGTGGGGTATAGTGAAGTGGTTGAGTAAACCAGTACACTGTTTGCGGTGGAATCACTATAGTGGTACCAGATGGATTTGAAGTTGATGGCATTGGTTGTTCCGCGGTGCGATCCATTCGGGATTTTTTCATTGGCTGCATTTCTCCTTGCTTTGAACCCTCAATGACGATTTCAACCACCTCATCCGTTTTGTTTTCCTCCATATCGTTCTCCAAAAATTCCATATGTTCCTCGTCCATATTTACATCAGCCTCTTCATCACTGTTGTCACAGAATAAAGTTAATTCTATTTCTTCTGGACGAAGCATAAACAATCGGTCCCGATTTGCACTCATTTTATCTGCACTTCACAATACACACAATATTAATTTTTTTCCAAATATAAATATAACAATTAAGAAAATTACAGCCGGTCGAGACCGACTATATGATACCTATACCATGCGTTTGGAGACCCTATCTCATAGGCCCAACTAACTGGAAATAGAAAATAAGCATAAACCAAATCTGGGTGGGATTTCTATAATTTTTTTTGGCTGCAGATATGAAAAAGTTCATATCGGATGCTATATCTATATGGGGACTAGGCGCAAAAATGGAACGATCCTGACTATGTTTGGTAAAGTCTCTTGTATTTTGCAAAAATATATACAAACAAAATTTGAGAAGAATCAGTGCAATATTTTTGTTTTTTGATAGATTTAAGTGAAGATCGGGAAGCAGCTCTATATGGGGCCTATGATTAAAAATTGTCCTATCATGATTATTTTTGGACTAATGATTAACGGATATAATAAACACATAAAAACCCAATTTGACAGAGATCTATATGATAACTTGGATATTATGGCAATTTATGTCGATTTCATAGGGGTCATTTGTATGGGGACTAAGTCTGAACATGGACCGAATTTCGCCAATTTCAACAGCGTTTATCCCATGGCCGATAAAAGCTTATATACCAAATTTCATCAAAATATGGTCATATTTGCGACCTGTAGTTTAATTACAAGGTTTACATGGGCACACAGACGGACGGACGGACGGGCGGACATCGCTTAATCGACTTAGAAAGTGATTCTGAAAGTGATTCTGAGTCGATCGGTATAATTAAAGAGTGGTGCAGGTCAAATATTTTTGGTAGTTACAAACAGCAGCACAAAGTCATTATACCCAAACCACATGGTGGTATTGGGTATAAAAACGTCTTACCTTACATAAATTTATCACTGAAAATATTTATAACTTGATCACACGTCTTCAAAAAACTGACTAAATTTTCACCAACAAATTATACTATTTAACTACAAATGTTCGAAAAATTTCTAATTCAAAGATTTATTGCAGAAAAAAGCAAAGCCTACTAGATTTAAAAAAAAAGAATATTATCGAAAATTTAAAAATGTGTAAAAAGTTCCGTTTCAACTCATAGGCGAATATACTTGCCAGTCAAATTTATGTTTCCCGTTCCTAAATGTAGGACCCAATGTATTATTTTTTTTTTTGATATTGAAGCAGAAATGATACAGATAGAACATATTTAAGCCCCATTTGATTTGGTTATCATTTGGGGATGTGACCCCCGGCGCTTTAAAGTATATATTTTAACCAACTTTAGTGGCTTGTACAGAAAAAGTGAGGGTGGGGGGTAAAAACTATATACCACATTTTTGTAGCCACAAGTATTGAGTACATTTCCGTCATAGACACTTTTGTTCTATCCCGCACCTATTAAAAAGTAACGTCGAAAAATGCTATGGCAAATATGTTTGCCTATGGTCGTCAAAGGGTTAAGTGAGTACAGATTTAGGGAATTTTTGAAAATTAATAAAAAAAATATATATATGTATACCTTTTTACCCGTAGTTGAATATCTCTTAACTTATTCAAAGCCTTGCAAAATTCATTTATATTCCGTTGAAAATGTACTTCAATTTTCACCTGCTCCTCTAGAAAACTTTAACCCTCATGCATCGATTTCAAGGCATATATTACATTTTCTGTTTTAAAGTAAACAAACAAAAACATTTTTTAAAACATATCTGAGTTTAATTCACACAAGCTTTTCATCAGTTCATTTAAAAAAAAAAAATAACAAACGTTTCGTTGATGTAATGTTGAAGTAAAATTATTTTGATAATGTGAAATTGCTGTTAATGAAGATGGCATACGCTTGTTTAGAGAAATTCCTGGGAAATAATCCCCTAAGATCTTAAGGTTTTACATGCATAAAGGTAGCTTACTAAGCTTTCAAAATTAAATTCCTTAATGTCATTACTTTTTCAACTAGAATCCCTCTATCTTTTCTAATTTTTTATAAAACAAAGCTAATGATAACGTCAAAAAATTTTAGAGTTTTTATTTTTGAAGGAAAATAATTGAGCAAAGCATTCAAGGAAATGCAAAAAATCGTCAATGTATGAAACGCTGTCCCTTATAAAATCTTCATACAGCATTGCCACGTTTAAAATCTTGAGGATGCTGTTAAAATAATTAGCACGAAATTACTTTTGCATGAAAAACTTTTATTTTACATAAATTTTAAAAAATATTTCAAAACGAATTAGAAGTATTTTAAGTATATAAACTTTGCATAAAATATTTTCAAATGTCTTTTGAAGCAAGTTGTATTTTTCACATTACTCCTTCCTTAACAAGAATATTTTTTATTTCAACGAAATGACATATTTTAAAAATTAATCTTTACCAATATTCTAATCACCATTTACCTTGACTTGTGACATAGATACAACTAATCCCTTATGATTTATCCTTAACGTCAAATTTGCCTCTTTGTTTCTTCTAAAGAGCTACTGCACATGAACCAATACAATAATACTTACCTTACGGTTAGACCAAATTTTATAAAGAGTTTTCTTTTTTAGTGATTTTGATTGGCACATATTTCGTACATAAACTGCTGTTGCTACTGCTTCAATCGACAATCTTTGATTTTCTTTAGAATATGCTATCAAACAGCGAGAGTAATTTCTATCAATGTACGATTATATCTTTTCGCGATTACGTTTTGTTGCGATATGTATGGAACTTTGAGGTGTCGTTGAATAGCACATTCTTCTACATAACTATTAAATTTGTTGATGACATACTCTCGACCGCATCTTTATCTTCCGAGTAGCTTGACGTTCAACCGTATTTTTAGATATTAAAAATTTTTCAGAAACCCCACATCTACGCTTCGGAAAATATAAAATTCTTCTGGACTTGTAATATACGAAAAATATGTAAAAAATTTCGATCCCCCAATGGAATCTACATTGATAGAACCATATACATCAAAGGCATCAAAGCAGCCAACTGCAATATGGGTTTTCTTTGAAAATGATACTGTAATAGGCCCACCTGCTTCAGTTTCGCGGAAGCACCATTTGATGTAGTTCGTTATATAATTTAGTTGATATGACTATGCATTACTTTCTTCAACATTGTCCCATGCAAGCTTTCTACTTATTTACCATGTTGGATCTTTCTTTCCTCAGCATTCACATACCTCCAACAATTGCTATGAATAGTGACACTTTCAATTTGTACAGTCCAATCGCTCTGTTTGGTTAAGTGATGAAAAAACCATTTTGAAAATTCTTTTCCTTGAAATTTGCTCATAATGTTATATTCAGGATTCGTTAGTTTGTACTTTACCCAAACGCTCCTGAGTCGGCGACCTGTTGAAAATCTTGAGGATCCTGTTAAAACAATTGTCATGAAAGTTATTTTGCAGAAAAAAAATTATGTAATGTAAATGTTATTTTAAATGTCTGAAAATGAAGGAAGAATATTTTTCAATGAATAGTGAAATATTTATGATTAGTTGAAAAATGTCATTTCAAACAACGAATATTTTTAACTTGCTACCCATGTAATTCTGAATTCAAGAAATCTATAATATTATTAGGCAAGGCGATTTCTTGTGATATATTTGAGTCCTTCAACTACCAACCGATTTTGAGAAAAAATATACCATTTGAAAGGTACTTCTTGGCAGATGTACACAATCTTTACAGACTTGCACCATAAATCATACAATACTGTGTGTGTGTTTATTACATTTGTGTTGAATTTTGAATTGGCTAAACTCGATAAGGTTACCCTTAGGCTCTTATAAAACTATTTATTAACAAACCCGGTTATATATCTTCTGTGTGTAAAACAAATATTTATAATGAAATTTAATTAATTTTATTTAAAACTCATAACTTGATGAGTTTGTTTTAAACATTCATAGTTTTTTTTTTATATATAAAGATTAAAAAAAAAAACCTTGACAGAAATAATTGAATGAAAAAATTAAATTTCCCAGAATTTCCCCTCGAATTTCGAGGACAGGCCTCTGCTGTTCTCAATTAATCCCTTATCGGCTAAGAAGTGAGTGTAAAAGTATTTAGAGGAGAAAGCTAACCAAAAACTGTTTTTAAGCGATTTTATGTAGCTATTGTTTATTATTTCAAATTTTTTATTTTTTTTAAAGCTAAAGCTACCGGTGACCATTTCATCGCAATCTCTAACTACTACTGTTCATTTGTTAAATCTGCATCAGCTGCTTATGGCAGTATAACCTATATTTTTTATTCGTCAGTCTATACTAGTCCATTCAAACACAATTCCACATTTATTAATTTGTACTTAACCGGAGTTATAATATCTACTCGGCTGTAAGACATGAGATAATATATCATGAAATTCTAGAGAAGGCGGGGCGTTTCGAAGGCGACTGGGCCACCCAAGATTATGTGTGAAACGTCAACCAAAATAATATACTAGGGTGCTTAACCCATTATCGGCCGCTACCAGAAATCGCAGGAATTTTTTGAATTCCTTTTAAATACTTACTTTTAGGGGCTCAATTTAGAAAAATTTAAAAAAAAATTTTTTTTTAATTGTTCTTCTCTAGATATGAAGTGGTCGAAAAATCGACCATTGGCCAGAAGTCAACATCTAAATATATAAATAAAGAAATGCGTTTTTTTACGAATATTTAGCTTTAATTCAATTTATTCGTTTTTAGTTGTATCAAAAATGTGATTTATTGATAAGATATGAATAATTAACGCAAAAAAGGTGAGATAGTTTGGATATATTTATCAAAACACTTGGTATGCAAGTAAATATTACGCTTTTTTTTGTAAAATTGGAATTTTTTCACGAATATTTAACTTTAATTCAATTTTTTCGTTTTTAGTTGTAGCAAAAATTTTATTTATTGATAAGATATGAATAATTAACGCAAAAAAGGTTAGATAGTTTGGTGGTATTCATCACTTTGCAGTGACAATATTTGTTTTGAGGGCTTTTTACCAAAATATGGGTTTTTCGTCGATCCGTGGGAAACCAGGAGGGCATTCTTTTTTATCAACATCAGCAGCGTTATCTTCATCATATTGGAAGTCAGTAGCTTGGTAGTAACAGCAGAACGAAACTCTAATTGAGTAAGTGGCTTTGTCTTTTCATGCTTTGCCAACATGCAATGCATCTTCCAAGCATTGACCATTGCATTGCCGAGAGCGTTGGTCCATAGTGGCCACCACCACTTCTTTCCTCGTATGCATATTCGATAGTTGGCCATTGCGTTGTCGTGAAAGTCAACGTCTCCCATACCTTGGTTACATTCACGAATAACTTTAGGTTGGGGAATCGCAACTGTTTTCCTTTGCGTACGACAATATCTTCGAGCATTGAATAATGGCTCGACTGTAGAATTATTAGTAATGACATTCACAACTGCATTGTCATTCCAACGGATGACCAATATTTCTTGCTTAGCATCGAAGAATTGGACAAATTCGCCACGTTCAGCCTTTTTTAAATTTGCTAATGGAATTTTCGCCATTCTGTTTTCACGTATTGTGCCAGTTGCAAAGAAACGGCGTTCATTCAGTAGACACATAAGGTGATAGGAGGAAAAAAAATTGTCAAAGAAAATAATATGACACTCGGGATCAGATACATTTTCAAGCAAATTCAAAACCGTTTGAGCGCCAAGACCGATATTTTTATCATGGGGAGTTGCCGAGCCACCGTATGGTATGGAAAAGAATAGATATCCTTGCTCTGAACACAAGCACCATGATTTGAATCCGAACCGAATCGGTTTTCCGCGAATAAACATCTTGCACGAGTGTCTTCCAAAATAGGGTATCATCTGTTCATCTATAGATAAGATGTGGCTGAAAACTCCGAACTGCATAAATTTTTCACTGGGAGCATCAATAATCGGTCGGACTTTCGCAAAGCGATCTGCTACGTTCAGATTGTTATAATCCGAGAGGTGGAGAAATCTTTTTATGACTTTGAATCGATTTCGGCTCATCGTTTGCTTCACCATAGGTACTCCCATGTCCTGCTGAACTGACCAATAATTATCGATGTGTGGCAGCGTGTGATACCCTGAGAGGTACAGTATACCAATGAAGCTCCGCATTTCATTTGGTGTCACATCAATGGTTGCATTATTT
Organism: Cordilura impudica; assembly: GCA_963682025.1. Lineage (NCBI taxonomy): Eukaryota > Metazoa > Arthropoda > Insecta > Diptera > Scathophagidae > Cordilura > Cordilura impudica. Next base: position 61,126,477 of record OY821518.1, on the reverse strand, counting down.
TGAGTGGCATATAAATTCGTGAAGTGAGTAATATCCTCGATCAATGTTCCATCGAAATACAATGAAAATATGTCATACGGTGACATACCAGCTACACAAAGTCAAAAACTAAAAATTAAGACTCTAAAACGACTAAGGCCCGGTTGTTCAATATTCAAACAACTCATGAATAAGCTATCTATCGAATAAATTTTTTAAATTCTGTCAAATTCAATACAAATTTTACAAATTAATTCGCTAGAAATCTGAGGTTTGTTTATCTATTGAACAACCGGGCCTAAATGATATTAAAACAATTTGTTCACTTACCAATTTTTGCGCAAATTTCTTCCTTTTTCAAACCTTCCACGTTGATTGGTGCTCTGGTGTAAGTAAAATCCCCAATTTTCTGCCAATCAGAAACTTAAAAATCTGCCTTTCCTTTGAATAAGGATGGATTAACAGCTTTTTTAGGTCTTCCACGTCTTTTTGCGGCTTTCGATGTTGATGGTTGCGGCTCTTCAGTATCATTAGGTATTAAGTCATTGTCACAAACGTACTGTAACTCCACTTCCCCGGTAATTTCATTCGCACAATCAACATTGCCATCATTTAGAGCAATTTGATTATCGTCGATATCTTCTTCATCAGTCACATAGTCTACTTTAGGTGGAATATACACGACATCAACATCTTTTGAACTCATAATGGCTTGACCTTCCTCGTCATCCGAACACGGCTCGTTCAAAGCAGCCATGATTTCTACCATGGTTAACACTTTTCGAAAACACATTTTCTTTATATATAAAACCACACCAAAATGCAATTATCTCACTTTTATTTGCCACACACACGTCTGCTCTGCAGAAAAGAATAACAATTATGACAAAGCAACAGCGAAAATAAAAAAAAATTCGCAGAATTTTTCACAGCCTACTAGCAAAATTTCAAATTCAAATTCTGCAGAAAAGAATAACAAATATCACAAAGCAACAGCGAAAATAAAAAAAAAGTCGCAGAATTTTTCACAGCCTACTAGAAAAATGTCAAATTCAATTAAATATCTACTTGACGACTTCTGGCCAGTGGTCGATTTTTCGACCACCAAAAATAACGCTCTTCTGGGAAGTAGAAAACTTTCAATATTGTTACGGATATCAATTGATTATTGTTACTTGGTCTTTCCGCTTCCTCAACATGCAAAAACAAAATAAGTAATTTTAGTTTTAAGACTTTTTACTGAATTTTGAAAATTGGTCCAAAAAAAGTCCTTTCTTCTTCCTTTCACGAAAATCTGCAAACTTTTATTTTTTTACGAAAAGCTAAAATCGATGCATTAACAAAAGACCAAAATTGTCTTATCCATCAACGGTTTAAACAAAACATATCTAACGTTTGAGTTACATCGCTTCAAAGTTGCTGGTCGAAAAATCGACCAGCGGCCGAAAATGGGTTAAAAAAAATTTTTATTTTCTTATTTTTTGTCTTACCCCTTCAACATGGGAAAAATTCCGTTTTAACCAAAATTGGATTTACTTATAATTAGCGCGATTCTTTATAGGAAATCATTATATAATCTTAAAGCCGAGTATTTAAGCTTTCAGAATCGCTATTAGAAAGTATGATTATCATAAACAGAAGACTGGTTACAGCGATCTAAGAATTGTTAAATTTTAAAGTGTGGCGAATTTGCTGGTAATAATTCTTTATTGCATAAACCACAGCAGCGGCCTTGGATAAGGTTTTGGTTCCAACATTATCATGTTCGAAAATAAAAGGCATACAATGTCAAGCTGTCGATGAAATCAACACCCCAGTCCCTCATTCTTAACACTGTAGTAGAGCACTTGTAAATGTTTGTGTATTTTTTTTTTTTATTTTTTTTTTGCATGAATCTTAATAATGTATATATTTTTTTGATAATTCATTTCTTTACAATATGTTTTTATAACAATTAGTAAATTTAATTATAATTTAAGATCTTCCAGATCTTTATCCAGTGACACACGTATGGAGATCATTTTATGAAAGGTGATACCTTTTAAGTCTATTCTCTTACTCGCTTTCATCCTACAGACATACCGCTAATGTATCACTATGACTACTAATTCTATCTAGGTATCTTCTGGACCATCATTTCAGGGACACTCCCTGACACGCAAAGCTATTCATTAACTACAGTTTGCGTACCAACAAGGTAAATCCACGGTATCAGCTGTCCATGATGTTCTTACAATGATAGAAAAGGCACCTGATGCCAAACAAATATCTCTCTGTGCCTTCATTTATATACAAGGCGCTTTCGATAATACGTCATATAGGGCAATTGAAGAGGCCATGTTGAAAAAGGATATTTCTCCAATCATGATTAACTGGACGCTAGAGATGCTTAAGTCTAGGGTCATCACACTGAAAAAGGCATTATATTAAGGACCATAAGTACCACTAGGGCTGTCGTCAGGAAGGCGTTTTATCTCCACTTCTTTGGACCTTGGTCATAGATAAGCTGCTGGGTGAACTTTGTGACTTATGATTCAAAAACCTTACGCTACGCCGACGATCTTGTTATTTTTGTCGCCGGCTTCGACGAGAGCACAATATCGGAGCATATGTAACAGGCTCCGAATTATACCCTCAATTGTTGTCAGAGAAAAGGGTTATCTATGAACCCATCAAAAACCATAATGATACCCTTCACTAAACGAAGGAAACTCAACATTGTGGAACCAATTCTGAACGGCTTGTATCTTGGGATCACCTTGGATAAATCTCTCAAATAGAAAATTCACTTGGATTAAATAACCAAAAAGGCCAACAGGGCTTTATATGCCTGTCAATGATTATTTGGTAGAGCGTGGGGTTTAAAGCCCCACATGATCTACTGGTCATTTGAAACTATTGTGAAACCAATGGTTACCTATTCTGCTATTGCATTGTGGCCAAAGGTTGAACAAATTATTGAAGCAATCCTGAACAAGGTGTACCGCATTGCCTGTATTGGTATCACATCATCATGCTTAACATTACACCATTGCATATTTCGATCATCTAAGATGCGTGCATTAGTACCGTACGACCTCAGGACTTTGGTAACATGAAGGACGGTGACCTAAAGGGTCGCATGAGAGTCGCAAGGCTCTTCATCCACGACCCGGTGGCGAGAGTCACGGACAGAATGCTACCAAAAAAGATATTAATCAGGGAATTTGAAACCATGATATTGGAACGGAGCGCATGGACTAGTAGGACCTGGGAACTGGAGCAGGGTTCTTCTGTGCGGTTCACAGATGGCTCAAAGCAATCAAATAGGGACACGGGCGCGGGCATATTTGGTCTAAATTGTCAACGTGCCTTACCCATGGGTAAATACCCATCCATTTTCCAAACGGAGGTCTTCGCTATTTATACATGCGTGACTGAATGTCTCAGAAGAAAGACAAGAAGGGCACTCATTTATATACTGTCCGATAGTTAGGCTGCAGTGAAGCCAATAATGGCCTACAACGTGACGTCTAAACTGGTCTTAGAGTGCATCGTAGGGCTAAACGAATTGGGCAGATGCAACAAACTAACTCAATGCTCGATTCCGGGACACGAAGGACACGTGGGGAATGAAAGGGCCGCTTGCATAGCTAATCGAGGGGACCGTCGTCCTTTCATCGGTCCGGAACCTTTCTGTGGTGTTCCAGTGGTACACATAAAAGAAAAAATGAGGGATTGGATAAAATTACAAATTGCCGAACACTGGGAGAAAGTCCAGGCCAACGGCTGGCTAAGAGATTTATAACTCCATCCAGTGTTAAATCGGAAAGAAGAAGGACTTGATAAGAAGGACCTAAGTACCTCGACGGAATTCTTTACAGGACACTGTAATCTTAGATATCATCTACGAAAGAAGGGACAATATGCTACAGACACATGTCGGTTTTGCGAGCAGGAGGTTGAAACAGCAGAACACATTCTCTGTGAATGTCCAAAACTAAGTGGCAAGAGAATCCTTGCATTTAGAGGATACACTGTATCCCCATGAGATATATGGAATTTAATGCCAAACAGGGTAATTGACTTCATAAGAAACCAAAATCTTTAGGACAACCATGGGCTACACAAAAGGTCAAACTGGCCGCAGTGCATAGAGACTTCTTCAGCTAATCTAACCCTAACCATACTGATAACATTTACACACGTAGACTCCTGACAAAGGTACCCGGGTACCGGTGTGTGTTTATTTGTCCGTTATTATTTATGGTATCCATTTTAAAAAGGGGAATCCCCTGTTTGTATTGTATATACAATTGTACTGTGGGTATGCATCGTTTCGGTTATATTTTTGCATTCTCCGTTTTTGTGTTGATGCGCACGGTTGTGTTTCTTTGCTTTTTTTGTTTTATAAATTTTTTCGATGTCGCGTAAACGTAATGCACTTGTTATGGAGATGAATGTGTCTGAACCAATATCTTCTGATGCGGGACCATCATCTAAAGTTACACCAAGTGCTGCTGGGCAAGCCCCCATAATAAGGGCAAATATATCATCATCGAAGTCTTTAGATCGTTTACAATGGCGAAATGGATATCTTAACATCTCCGGGTAAGTTTTCTTTATATTTTTTTTATTTTTAACTACATTCATTTATTTTACGCATTTGTATTAGATTAACTGCAGAAACGGAAGTAGAGGACGACAACATGACGATTCCCACCGAACATGAATGGTTTCCTGATGAAGATGAAGCCTCGGATATAGAAATGGATGGTGTGGTTGAGACTCCAGAGGAAGAAGACAACGGGGAATTAGAATTGCGTGGCGAAGTTTCAGATACTGCTTCAAAATATATAGCAAGTGATCAGACTGAATGGTATTCCCAAGAGATCCCAAATGCTAAAACTCCATCCCAAAATGTTATGCGCAAAAAAGGTTGGTTTTATTCTATAAACACCATATGTTATAATATATTTTATTGTTTATGAACATAGGTGGACCACATCGCAAATTTAATAAAGTGATGACTGCAAAGGAAATACTTGATGAATTTTTGTCTGAAAATATAAAAAATGAGATCCTGAGACACAGCAACAAAAAAGGCAATGAAATAGCACTGGATTTCAATCAGAAAAATGCAGCGGATATTGCAGTTTTAAAATTGAAACCTCGCCAGTTTCGGTTGATTTCAATGGAAGAATTTGATGCTTTTATTGGAATTTTACTGGTCATGGGTGTAAATGGTGACAACGATGATCCTCCTTCAATTCTATGGGGGAATTACAGTCATCCTTTATACAAAGCATCGTTAAGTCGCGAAAGATTTCAGCAAATACTACGCGTAATACGTTTTGACAATGCTTTCACAAGAGCGACACGCAAACAAACAGATAAAGCTGCTCCTTTCTCCGATATCTGGAATATGTTGATGCAGAATCTATGTTTAAATTATTTTCCAGATGAAAATGTGACAGTAGACGAACAGTTATTTCCATTTAGAGGTAGAACCAGTTTCACTCAATATATTCCCTCAAAGCCAGCTAAATACGGAATAAAAATATTTTGTTTGCGTAACACAGCCAATAGCTATCCTTTGAGTGGAATCATTTACACAGGCAAGCCACCTGGTGGTCAACGACAGGTAAATGTAGGAGAAAACATCGTTCTAGATCTGGTGGATTTCTACAAACAATCTGGAATAAATGTAACAACCGACAATTTTTTCACTTCACTTCCTTTGGCCAATCGGCTACAAGTTAGAGGAATAAGTCTCGTCGGTACCCTTCGACAAAACAAAGCCTATATTCCAAAAGAGCTACGTTCAAACCCAACGGCAGATATAGATACACCCCGATATGGTTTCAACAAAAAACGGAACACTTTTGTCTGTTGTGACCAAGAAGAAGAAGTGTGTTTTCCTTCTGTCAACAATGCATTGTACTCGAGGGGAGCCAGCTATTAATGGAAAAGAGGAGATTAATTACTTCTATAACAAAACAAAAGGCGGAGTAGATGTTATGGACCAGATGGTGTCTAAATATACCACCAAACGCAAAACCAATAGATGGCCATTGGCAGTGTTTTCCAACATGATTGACGTGGCTGCATTGGGTGCATTTTGTGTATACTCCATCCTCGATCCAAGCGCAAAAATAAAACGAAGCTCTCGTCGAGGATTTTTAACATCACTTGGCGTGGAGTTGACAACTAAAAATATGAACGAAAGAGCTAATGATAATCATATAACACGACACAATAACATCCGGGCAGCTCTAGAGCTTATGACAAATAAAACCATCCCTAAAGAAGTTTTCCAGGATGCTGCGGTCCCATCAGATACAACCCAACGAGATAAAACTGGACGGTTGCCAATAAAGGGTCGCTGCTACCTTTGCGTGACTACTGATCCAAAATCTGATCGGAAAACACGCAAAATATGCGATGGCTGTAAACGACCAATGTGCAATACGCATAGCAAAACTATTGCTCCACGCTGCACTAGATGTTAATTTTTTTTATTTTTTTATGCAACAATATTAGTAAACAGTTTTATTTATTTTTTATACATGTACAAAGTTTGATGTAAAATATTTTTTGAATTAAATAACCAATAAACAAAAAAATACTACAATTTTTACTTTTTTCATGCACGTCTTTAACAGAAAAAATTTTTAAGTCCCTATAAATACTTTCATTTGTTATGTCATTAATCTTTGTGTTTAATATTTTATAAAAAGAAAAATAACAAACAAAAAAATATTTCACCTTTGTTAGATTTTCTAAATTTTCTCACAACATGAGAGTTTAAAGTTTGATAGTATGAATGGTTTTTCTCCCTGCAGTAGTATTTAGTCTATTGATATAATTCAATTGTAGAATTATAGTGTTCATAAGGGTTGGACATAATACAGAATTATCATTTTGAAATCTATCATTAGTTTAGCAATGATATGAGCAGAATGTTCCTGCTCATTTCAGCCACAATATTTAAATAAATCGATCAATTACACAAGGGAACAATATTGAACTTTTTTTGTGTTGATTTGAAATTTATAGCAAATTTTTACTAATTTGAGGTCGCTGATTTCAAATCTGCACTTGGTTTTTTTCTATCAGCTCGACTTTTCGAGATATACCGTTATGTTCAAAATTAAGGCACTTCCGCTACATATATTGGAATAACTTGAAAACGGTTCACCATATTAAATTAAAAAAAAATCCGAAACTCGCAAACAATATTCTCTTAAAGCCGTGCTTACTTTGTTTTTAAATTTTCCAAGTAGTTTTAGAGATATCGTTCAAGTTTTGAAAAAAAAATTAAAATTTTTTTAAAAAAAACATTTTTTTTGTTCTTTAAAAATTCCTAAAAAAATAAAAATGGGACAAAAATCACAGCTTTGGTCTACAAACAGTTAGTTAAATATATTTCGAATAAAATGAGCTTTATTTCATTGCAATCGGTGCACAACTTTTGATTTTGTTCACGATTTACTGAATTGATATAAATCGCGATTTCCATACAAAAATAACATTTTCTAATGTGTAAGTGTTTGTATGTAATAAGTTAGTTTTTTATGATTCTAAGAATTAAAAAAATTAAGTAATAAAAAAAGATTATTTCATTTTTATGGTCAGCTATACTTTTTAATTTAACACAAAAAGAGAATTTTAAAGAAAAATAAAAAATTTTAATACACAAATATTACAATGTAATTACAACTCATCGAAAAATTTTCTTTTATAAGATTTTCTTAAATAACCTTGTTTAGAGGGATTTGTTTTAATGCTCCAGCAATAGTCCGCCATCATATGCTTATCCCAGTGACCCTGGTACCGCTCCTCTATAGTGCGGATATCTTGATGGAAACGTTCACCTTGTTCTTCACTGAAGTCTCCAAGATTTTCAGGGAAACAATCCAAATGACTGTGTAGGTAGTGCACCTTAATGCTCATATTACAACCAAGCTGCTTGAAATGTGACAACATGTTATCCACGTGGTCCGAATAGTGCTCACCCTTTTTGTTTCCCAGGAAATTGCGCACTATCCAAACAAATTCATTCCAAGCATTTCTTTCAATATCTGTCATGGAATTACTAAAATTTTCATCATTGATTAATTTTTTGATTTGAGGGCCATCAAAAATGCCAGCTTTCAGTTTCTCCGAACTCAAATTGTTGAACTTTTTACTGATATATCTAAAACAATCACCGTCCTTGTTGAGAGCTTTGACAAATTGTTTCATAAGTCCTAGCTTGATATGGAGAGGTGGCAGTATTATGCGATCCCTGGGCACAAGTGGTTGATTAACTATATTGTGGTTTCCTGGAACCATAGCTTCCCTCGAAGGCCAGTCTTTCTTACTCCAGTGTTCAGATCTGGCTCTGCTATCCCATAAACAAATGAAACACGGATATTTTGTGTAGCCACCTTGTTGGCCTAGGAGAAAATTCACCATTTTTAGATCCACACAAATTAGCCAGCGGTGTTCGTTGTACTTTATTTTATTTATAACTGAGGCAATTGTAGAATATTCTTCTTTAGCTTTAGTTGAATGTGCAATGGGCAACGAACCCAATTTATTACCGTTATGCAGAAGTACACATTTTAGGCTGCGTTTAGAAGAATCTATAAATAGTCGCCAGTCATTTGGATCATACTCCTCTAATCCCATCGCTGTTACTAAACCAGGAACATCTGAACAATAAACAAATTCATCGTCTTCGGAAAAGAATGGAAGTAAGTTTTTTTCTCTGTTACGGTAGTATGAAATTGTTGTTCCTTGGGTTAACAGATTTTTTTGCTTTAATCGAGAAGCAAGAATTTCAGATGCTTTTTTAGAAAGTCCAAGGTCTCTCACTAAATCACTAAGCTCCTCCTGATTAAATTGCTCGCGTTCAGAAGAAATATCTAAATGCAAGTCATCTGATCCAAATTCAGAAATTGGTGAAGGAACATTTTGTCGTAAGTCGTGGAAATTGTGTGTAGATGTAGATGGTTGTGGTTCTGAATCCTCACTAAAGTACAGGACTGGTTGGGTAATAGACAACACGTTAGGATAAATCCATTTAGACCGGTTTGTTTTATTAATGCCTGTTATGTTGACAGCGCAAAAATAACAATCATCATAATGATTCGAAGGTTCCCGCCAGATCATTGGTGTTTTATACTTGAAGTGGGTCCGTTGCTTGTTTGCCCATAACCTTAAATACTCTACACAGTTTTTATATACAGTATTAGGAATCCAGTACTTGTCACGGGTTTCCATGGTAAATCCGAAGTAGTCAAAATAAATTTTTTTAATAAAATCTGACACACTTTTTCTATTTTTTATAAACGTGTATTCGCCACATATGTTACAAAAATAGTTGGGATTGATTTTACAGGTGTTTCTTGACGTAGCCATTGCACAATTTTGAAGTATATATCAAAGTAACACAATTTTCAATAAATAACACACGGGAACAAAATTGAACTTTTTTGTGTTGACTGATTAAATGTTCAATGTAAAATGATTTATATTTTTTGTCGTTATACTTTTCGCTTTCGTAAACACTTGTTGAATGAGAAAAATTGGTTGAATGAACCCATATAAATACTTAGTAGTTTTTTACTGAAGTACCAAAAAAAATTATATCCACAATTTTATTGACAGTCACTTATCAATGAACACATGTGTTCAGGGGAATTCCTTTAACAAATCATCCGTTACCAACGGTAAACCACAATAAAAACAGGTGGACTTTTCTTTTTTCTCTTTAATTGACTGTGAACTGACTAAGTGTCATAAAGGGACAATAAAATTTATAGGCGTTATGAGTTTGCTACCGCAACCATAAAAATGAAATAATCTTTTTTTATTACTTAATTTTTTTAATTCTTAGAATCATAAAAAACTAACTTATTACATACAAACACTTACACATTAGAAAATGTTATTTTTGTATGGAAATCGCGATTTATATCAATTCAGTAAATCGTGAACAAAATCAAAAGTTGTGCACCGATTGCAATGAAATAAAGCTCATTTTATTCGAAATATATTTAACTAACTGTTTGTAGACCAAAACTGTGATTTTTGTCCCATTTTTATTTTTTAGGAATTTTTAAAGAACAAAAAAAATGTTTTTTTTAAAAAAATTTTAATTTTTTTTTCAAAACTTGAACGATATCTCTAAAACTACTTGGAAAATTTAAAAACAAATTAAGCACGGCTTTAAGAGAATATTGTTTGCGAGTTTCGGATTTTTTTTTAATTTAATATGGTGAACCGTTTTCAAGTTATTCCAATATATGTAGCCGAAGTGCCTTAATTTTGAACATAACGGTATATCTCGAAAAGTCGAGCTGATAGAAAAAAACCAAGGGCAGATTTGGATTCAGCGTCGCAAATAACCTTAAAAACAATATTCAGTTCTTAATCAACAGAACCATTGTTCCCTTGTGTTATCGGTGAACAGAAAGTGTTAGGTGTATTTGTTTTTACATGCACAGTTAAGCTCTAAAAACTTTTGCAAATACTATTCCAGTGATGGTCAAATATCGAGTAGTGGGTATTAGTGTTTGCAAAAATACAATTTTGAAACACATGGTTTGCAAAAAACTAAAACTATGCATCGGGGGCAAAGAAGAAGTCAACAGTTTAAATTTGTAGATTAAATTTAACTGAAAATTCTAATTAAATTATGTATATAACAACAACCAAAAACTAAATAAAAATAAGCTTGCACATCAGAAATAAAAAAAAAGATAATAAGAAAATTATGATTGCCCTATACTGACTATACAATAACCTATACCATTAATTTAAAGAGAGGGTCTTGGATCTAACTTTGCTGAAGTAAAAACTGGATATAGAAAATAAGCTTAAACCAAATTCGAGTGTTATTGTTGTTAATTTTGGCGTGAAAATATGAAAAATTGCATGTCTGATTGTTATTCTCTTATGGAGTCTAAGTCAAAAATAACCATGTTCAGTAAAGTCACTGACTTATATCAAAAGCATATATAAACCACATTAAAAAACCACAAAAAAAAAGTCGATAAAATATTTTAATTTTTTAATAGATCTAAGTGAAGATTGGAAATCAGTTTTTTCTGAGGTCAATGAATCAAAATGATTTGTTTTTGGAGTACGTTGTCGATATATATTAGGGTGACAGCCATTTCTTTTCTAAATTTCAAGACGTGCGGGTCAGATTATTGTGACATTGGATCTAAAATTTTAGTGTGCAAAATTTGAACCAAATCGGACAATGCTTTCTAGACGCGTATTGAGTTCAAATTTCAGATATGCATTTATATGTAAAAGTTATCAAAAAAAATTATTTTTACAAAAATTTTGATATTAATATTTGCGCTTCAATTAAATTAATTAATAAACCATAATCTAGAGTAAATTATCTAACAAAATATTAAAATTTATTATCGGTTGAAAAACAGCTAAGTTATATCAAGTTCCCCAGGCAATAAATGCGCCGCAGACAACTTGATTAAGAAAATCGAGCTCACATTTTTAAAGACATGGAAATAATTTACAGCAACAACATTTTTGCATACTCCTGATCCCAAAATGATCGCATTTAAAGTATTTTATATCTCCTCTATTGTTATGCCGTCCTAAATTAATCTCAAAGCGATACGTATTTTTAGCACTATTTTAAAATCTAAAATTTTACTTTTTCAAAAATTTTGTTCAAAAAATTTACCAAAAACAGCGATTGGACTTAAGGTCTTATAAACAAAATATATATGATAATGTTCTGGGCTTACGTTCTGGAAAATTTATGAATATTTTCTTCATCAAGATTTTTTTTAAATAAAACTAAATTAAATGTATTCAGAAAATTCCTCAAATTTATTCGTTGTTTTATGAAAATATGTAGATTAATTAGTTTTTATATTTAATACAGTATAAACAAATTTCTTTATTGAGCGCTTATATACAAAAAGTGCTATCTGCAACAATAATTATTTTAACCCATTATCGGCCGCTACCAGAAATCGCAGGAATTTTTTGAATTCCTTTTAAATACTTACTTTTAGGAGCTCAATTTAGAAAAATTTAAAAAATTTTTTTTTTTTTTAATTGTTGTTCCTAGATATGAAGTGGTCGAAAAATCGATCATTGGCCAGAAGTCAACATCTACATATATAAATAAAGAAATGCGTTTTTTTACGAATATTTAACTTTAATTCAATTTATTCGTTTTTAGTTGTATCAAAAATGTTATTTATTGATAAGATATGAATAATTAACGCAAAAAAGGTTAGATAGTTTGGTGGTATTCATCAAAACATTTAGTGTGCAAGTAAACATTACATTTTTTACATGTAAAAATTGTATGTTTTTTGCATACTTTGCAGCGACAATATTTGTTTTGAGGGCTTTTTACCACAATATGGTTTTTTTCATCGATCCGTGGGAAACCAGGAGGGCATTCTTTTTTATCAACATCAGCAGCGTTATCTTCCATGTCTTCGTTCATCATATTGGAAGTCAGTAACTTGGTAGTAACAGCAGAACGAAACTCTAATTGAGTAAGTTGCTTTGTGTTTTCATGCTTTGCCAACTTGCAATGCATCTTCTAAGCATTGACCATTGCATTGCCGAAAGCGTTGGTCCATAGTGGCCACCACCACTTCTTTCCTCGTATGCATATTCGATAGTTGGCCATTGAGTTGTCGTGAAGGTCAACGCCTACCATACCTTGGTTATATTCACGAATCACTTTAGGTTGGGGAATCGCAACTGTTTTTCTTTGCGTATGACAATATCTTCGAGCATTGAACAATGGCTCGACTGTAGAATTATTAGTAATGACATTCACAACTGCATTGTCATTCCAACGGATGACCAATATTTCTTGCTTAGCATCGAATAATTGGTCAAATTCGCCACGTTCAGCCTTTTTTAAATTTGCTAATGGAATTTTTGCCATTCTGTTTTCACGTATTGTGCCAGTTGCAAAGAAACGGCGTTCATTCAGTAGACACATTAGATGATAGGAGGAAAAAAAATTGTCAAAGAAAATAATATGACAATCGGGATCAGATACATTTTCAAGCAAATTCAAAACGGTTTGAGCGCCAAGACCGACATTTTTATCATGGGGAGCTGCCGAGCCACCGTATGGTATGGAAAAGAATAGATATCCTTGCTCTGAACACCAGCACCATGATTTGAATCCGAACCGAATCGGTTTTCCGCGAATAAACATCTTGCACGAGTGTCTTCCAAAATAGGGTATCATCTGTTCATCTATAGATAAGATGTGGCTGAAAACTCCGAACTGTATAAATTTTTCATTGAGAGCATCAATAATCGGTCGGACTTTCGCAAAGCGATCTGCTACGTTCAGATTGTTGTTATCCGAGAGGTGGAGGAATCTTTTTATGACTTTGAATCGATTTCGGCTCATCGTCTGCTTCACCATAGGTACTCCCATGTCCTGCTGAACTGACCAATAATTATCGATGTGTGGCAGCGTGTGATACCCTGATAGGTACAATATACCAATGAAGCGCCGCATTTCGTTTGGTGTCGCATCAATGGTTGCATTATGTTGAGTGGCATATAAATTCGTGAAGTGAGTAATATCCTCGATCAATGTTCCATCAAAATACAATGTCACAAAGTCAAAAACTAAAAATTAAGATTCTAAAACGACTAAGGCCCGGTTGTTCAATAGTCAAACAACTCATGAATAAGCTATCTATCGAATAAATTTTTTAAATTCTGTCATATTCAATACAAATTTTACAAATTTATTCGCTAGAAATCTGAGGTTTGTTTGTCTATTGAACAACCGGGCCTAAATGATATTAAAAAAAATTGTTCAATTACCAATTTTTGCGCAAATTTCTTCCTTTTTCAAACATTCCACATTGAATGGTGCTCTGGTGTAAGTAAAATCCCCAGGTTTCTGCCAATCAGGAACTTCAAAATCTGCCTTTCCTTTGAATACGGATGGATTAACAGCTTTTTTAGGTCTTCCACGTCTTTTTGCGGCTTTCGATGTTGATGGTTGCGGCTCTTCAGTATCATTAGGTATTAAGTCACTGTCTCGAACGTACTGTAACTCCACTTCCCCGGTAATTTCATTCGCACAATCATTGTTGCCATTATTTAGAGCAATTTGATTATCGTCGATATCTTCTTCATCAGTCACATAGTCTACTTTAGGTGGAATATACACGACATCAACATCTTTTGAACTCATAATGGCTTGATCTTCCTCGTCATCCGAACACGGCTCGTTCACAGCACCCATGATTTCTACCATGGTTAACACTTTTCGAAAAGACATTTTCTTTATATAAAACCACACCAAAATGCAATTATCTCACTTTTATTTGCCACACACACGTCTGCTCTGCAGAAAAGAATAACAATTACGACAAAGCAACAGCGAAAATAAAAAAAGTCGCAGAATTTTTCACAGCCTACTAGCAAACTGTCAAATTCAATTAAATATCTACTTGGCCAGTGGTCGATTTTTCGACCACCAAAAAAAACGCTCTTCTGGGAAGTAGAAAACTTTCAATATTGTTGCGGATATCAATCGAATATCGTTATTTGGTCTTTCCGCTTCCTCAACATGCAAAAATAAAATAAGTAATTTTAGTTTTAAGACTTTTTACTGAATTTTGAAAATTGGTCCAAAAGAAGTCCTTTCTTCTTCCTTTTACGAAAATCTGCAAACTTTTATTTTTTTACGAAAAGCTAAAACCAATGAGTTAACAAAAGATCAAAATTATCTTATCCATCAACGGTTTAAACAAAACATATCTAACGTTTGAGTTACATCGCTTCAAAGTTGCTGGTCGAAAAATCGACCAGCGGCCGAAAATGGGTTAAAGAGAGCGTGCAAAATCAATTTGCTAATAAGATCCGAAAGTGATTTTCGATCGATTTGCTACAATATCTATTAAGAAATAGTCGTACTAATCATGTATGATATCAAAATTAATTTTATATTTGACAGTTGTATCAGAGCACAGCTTGAAATCAAAAATTAGTATTGCTGTCAGATGTAGTACTTTTTGATTATAAGCCCTCTGAATTTTATGAATATATCAAATTTATTTTATTTAACAAAAATCCTGATGAGGAAAATATATATAAATTTTCCTAAAGAGCCAATTTGACATCAAGAGTACCCCACGGGTTACTATCAGAAAGCAAGTCCAGAATATTATTTTTTAGAATTATAAAAATATTATTCTCAAGTTCTATCGAAATCTTTCCACAAATATATATTATTTCGATATTTTGTTTTAAAAAAATGCAAATCTCCTTAAATTTGGCATTTGACCAAAAAGAGGGACAGTTTATAGTGTAACCTTAATTTACAAGGTTGAGAACTCATGTCATGTAGTATAATATTTTGACAAAACATATTTGACATATGAAAACACCAAAAATATGTAGCCTTAAAATTCAAAAAGTATGTAAAACCACATTTTTCTTCCAATCCGCTGAAATAAAAACGCTGCATTCGCCAAATTAAGAACAGGACACCTGCAATATTTAGCATTTTTAATTAAATATATCTCTTTAATGAGACCCCAAAGTCCAATTGTTGATTTTGCTAAATTCCTTGAACAATAGTTTTGTAGAAGCAAAATTCGAGATTTTGAAATAGTGTTAAAAATACGTACCGTTTTGACATTAATTTAGAACGGCACAACAATAGACAAGATGCAAGCTGCTTTACCTAAGATCATTTTGTGATCAGGAGAATGCAAAAATGGTGCTTCTGTGAATTATTTCAATGTCTTTATAAATATGAGCTCGAGTTTCTTAATCAAGTGGTATGTGGCGCGTTTATTTGCTTAGGAACTTAATATAACTTAGCTGTTTTTCAACCGATAATAGGTTTTATTTTCTTATTAGAAAGACAATTTACTCTAGAGTATGGATTATCGATCAATTTAGTTGAAACGGAATTATTAATATCAAAATTTTTGTGAAAAATTATTTTTTTTTTTGATAATTTTTACATATAAATACATATTTGAACTTTGAACTCAATGCGCGGTCAGAAACTGTAGTCTGATTTTACTAAAATTTGGCGCACTAAAGTCTTAGATCCAGTGTCGTAATAAGCCGGTCTGTACGCCTCAAAATCCGACCAACCATTTTTTTTCATACAAACCGCTTTCACCCTAACATATATATATAATGGTCTAGATATTTGGTCGTCTTAGATGGTCTGATACGGGTCATATTTATGGGCCCAGTTACTCTTGTAGGTAATTGCAGAACATTACTGTATTCAAAAAACTTCATCGGTTGGTACTGTAGTGGTCTATATTTCCCGCTTATTTCTGTTTTCGCTGCCCCAATTGACGCTGTATGATTGGTATACTATTCATACTTAACAGCTCCTAAACTGGGTTTAATCAGAGCTGCTCGGTGGCCAATGCACTTTGCTAAATAATAGTGCAATAATGCAAAACATCGATTCTTCCATTGCTTGTGCGGCACGACGCACATTGGGTTGAAAAGGGTCAAAAGTGAGGATTAATTCAAAAATTGAAATGAGTATTTTGTAATAAATTTTTATAGCGGGTAACAGAGTATAAAATGGGTCATCACTGGCTGTCGAAATTGTTGTTCTAAGTTGTTTACTTTTCTTGCTATACTCTCTCAAATTTAAACAATTTTTTTTAATTTTGCTCGAAGTGGTAAAAAGTGAAAAACGAGATATTTAAAGTTTAATTTTTTTTCATTTTTTTTTTAAATTCTAACTTTTTTCAAATGGATGCATCAACTTCAGATATTTGACTGTATTACTAAAAAAAAAAAATTTTTAGATAAATGTTTTAGAAATATTTTTAATAATTTTTTGAAAATTGTCCTAAAAAGAGGGCATTTTTTAAAAAGAGATTGAGTTTCAACATTGTAGTAAAATATGGGATTTCTACTTGTATATTCCAAAAAAACATTTTGCCAATACTCGCCAACGAATGTAATATTCAAGTTTTTATTGAAAGTCCGCAGTATAAAATTAAAAAAAATGCTTGAAAACACAACAGAAAAAATATTTTTTTAGTTTTTGTTTTGTGTTTATTTTCGTAGCTGTGATTGTTATTGTTGCTGCTGTAAATGTGTAACCTAGTATTACAATAAATAAATTTAATGATCATGCACATTATAGTGGAGCGAAAAATAGAAGCTCTGAAATTACAAAATGTTCTCGGGTAAAAAGTTTTAGAAAAATATAAAAAAATTCCAGGAAACTAAAAGTGTTAAGACAGATTGCAAATAAGGTTTTCAATTTAAAACAAGTAAGAAAATTATAGTCGGTCTAGACCGACTATACGATACCCTATACCATGCGTTTAGAAACCCTATCTCTTAGGCCCAACTAACTGGACATAGAAAATAAGCAAAAACCAAATTTGAGTGGGATTTTTATTAATTTTTTTGGCTGCAGATATAAAAAAGTTCATATCGGATGCTATATCTATAAAGGGGCTAGGTCCAAAAATGGACCGATCCTGATCATATTTGGTAAAGTCTCTTGTATTTTGCAAAAATATGTACAAACAAAATTTGAGAAGAATCAGTGCAATATTTTTGTTTTTTAATAGATTTAACTGAAGATCGGGAAGCAGCTCTATATGGGGTCAAAGGGATCATTTTTGAACTACTCATTAGTGGATGTAATGAATGCATACAAACCCAATTTGAGTAAGATCTATATGACAATTTGGATCTTATGGCAATTTATGTCGATTTCATATGGGTAATTTGTATGGGGGCTAGGTCTGAACATGGACCGATTCTCACCAATTTCAATAGCGTTCATGCCATGGCTGATAAAGGCTTATATACCAAATTTCATCAAAATATATTCATATTTGCGACCTGCAGTTTGATTACAAGCTTTACATGGACACACAGACGGACGGACGGACGGACGGACATTGTTAAATCAACTCAGAAAGTGATTCTGATTCGATCGGTATAATTAAAGATGGGTCTAGGTCAAATATTTTTGGTTGTTACAAACAGCAGCACAAAGTCATTATACCCAAACCACATAGTGGTATAGGGTATAATGAACAAGATACGACAGCATTTATATATATTCTATATAAAGTTTGGCCAAATGGTTTTTCAGTCCACTCTAATGTATGTATGTACCCAAATAAAAAAACGTAAAATAATATTGACAGTTTTACTGGTGATGTCTTTTGTTTGCAGTGTTGTGAATAACAGTCGGCAGAAGTCAAATGAAGATATATTCAATAGGTTACTTCTTAGTTCGGATCCTTTAATTACCACTAAAAGCAAAAATTATGCCAAAAAAATATATAATATACCACAGATGGCACTAGATTTATTAATTTTGCCCAAGATTTCTGATGAAGAAGAGATTAATGAAGATATTGATGAAGATAATTATGAAGATGCCAATTATATTTATGAAGGTGATGATAATACGGAGGATCCTTGATTTTAATTGTATATATATATATATATATATATATATATATATATATATATATATATATTTAAGTTTCTCTTAAATAAGAACAATATAAAATAAAAAAATAAACAATAACAATAAATGCATATAAAATTTTCAATTATAAATGTAGCAATATATTTAATATTAATTGAATTAATTTTTTTAAAATTTTTTTTTCATTTTTCTGAAATGGTTGTTTGTTTTGTGCTTATAATTATTCATCAATAAAAACATAATATTATTTTATACTGTGAATTTTTTGAGTTAAATTTGTGGAATTGTGGAATTTGGAAAATAAAATCGGATTTTTAAATTCAATTTTTATAATATAAATACATATTAAATATTTATTCCTTTTTTATTTTTAAAAAATATTTTAATTTTTCTAAAAGCACATTAACTAAGTTCTAACTTGCAATTTCATTTACTATTTTATCGCTTTTTATTCCAAAGTTACAGCGTAAATTGTAAGAAAAGATAATTTTTTCCAATACACAAAAAAGCTCCTAACGGGTTAAAACAAATTTTTTTCCACTTTTTTTTTTAAATGAATATCCATTAAAAAAAATTAACAATATTTTGAAATTACGTCTTCCCTGAATTAATTCTCACTTTTCATGCTTTTCAACCCACTGTGCGACGGGCCATCCTGCTGGAAACAAATGTTATCCAGATCCATTTATTTGAAAATGGACCACAAATATTCAATTATCAAACACGACAAACAGTGCATCAAAAATGTTGCAGATGGTCGTGAGTCATCGGCTTCTGCACTAACTGAATTTCGCGATCTTTAGGCAACATTCGTATCAAGTGAAATGTCAACTCCTATGAATGATGGCGAGTTGTGGTGAGTGGTTGTTCTTGCATACTCTGTGCAACAGCAGCAATGTTTTCGTTTGTACGTACTGTATGACTATGAGAAGATATTGCTTTGTATAGTAATGATTCAGCTTCCCGTACACGTTTGACAAAATTGTCCACATGTTGGCTGAAATCCGATTCTTTTTACCGAATTTTGTAAGTAATTTTTCTTGCACTTTCGGTAAAAGATTCTTCACTTTAGAAATACATTTTTAATATTTCCCATCGTGTTTTAATCTCAGATTGACTCACTGTTTTAACCGCTAATGTCACACTAACTTCTTTTCGTAACATAGCAGATATTGGTGTTGTCTTTCTCCAAATAACAAGTAGTTGAAAATTGAAATATTATATGGATCACTGTGCATACTAAAATTTATCAAAATGTATGAATATTTGCGATTTGTGGTGTGATTACAAAGTCTGCAGACATACAC
Source organism: Cordilura impudica (assembly GCA_963682025.1). Classification (NCBI taxonomy): domain Eukaryota; kingdom Metazoa; phylum Arthropoda; class Insecta; order Diptera; family Scathophagidae; genus Cordilura; species Cordilura impudica. The sequence continues at coordinate 61,106,731 of OY821518.1, read as the reverse complement.
ATAGGCAGACAGAAAGACAACAGACGGCGGAAAGACATCGAAGAATTGTTTTAGAAAATGACTGAATCGATTGGTTTAATAAAAGATGGGTCTATGTCAAATATTTTTGGTATATACAAACATCAGCATAATCTCGTTATATCCTCACCACATAGTGGTAAAGAAAAAATTGGCATGTATTTTATTTTTTCTTTTTCATATTTTTTAAACACATTTGTCACGGATCTGCCTATTTTTAGCTGGTAATATTTAGCTAAAATATACGAAAATTAAAAATTATAAATTTTTCATTTGATTCGGTAAGACTTTTTATTGCAAATGTGCAACCACAGGATTCATATCGAATGTACTTAGTTTTACTCTGTTTTGCACGAATTATGCCATCGGGAACAATAAATGGAATGTAATAATATTTTTTTGTCTCAATAAAAAATTTAAAAAATACGATTTACAACTTAAAACATTAAGTTTTCCAATTTTAAAAATATCGACTGTACAAACAATATTATTCGATTTCTATCGAGCACTGAACTGTAACCAAATATGCCAGCACTACTGTGTATATTTCCATTTTGTTTTTATATCAACAACTCTTAGATATACACGTTTTTATTTACTTCGTTTACAATTCGTTGCCACTTATGTAATGCCAATAACTTGAAAAATGCAAACAAATTTTCATCCAATGCGCAAAAAAAAAAACTTGAAAAGGGTTCAAAATAAAGCAAAACTCAAATTTACATTGAAGTTTTATTCTTCTTGTTTTGTATGTTCTTTTCTATAGAAAAAATTAAGGTCAATTTGTGCCATGTGTTTTGCATTTCTAGTTAAAGTTTCTGTTTATCAACAATTTTTTCGATACTTTTTCTTCTGTTTTTCCCGAATTTGCTTCTGTCTTTTTATTTAAACAACTGTCAAACTTTTACTGTCATATGTCTTTTTTTTGTTATATGTTTAGTGTCGTTTTATTTTATCATCATTATTTATACATTTGTTGTTAAATCATGTTTTTGCTGCTGCGCTCGGGTTTATTATTATTTTTTATTTTATTTTTTCTATTTTTCTCCTTTAATGCAGCCCAACATGGCGTACACTTCATTTACATATTTTTTGTTTTAAGAAAATTTAATTTTGAAAATATATGCATGAAAAGTTGTGTAGTTATTGAAGAAACTTTTATAATGCAAATTGCTAAAATTGTGTGCTTTAATATAAAATAGAAAGATAATTTTTGGTAAGATGTAATAGTGTAACATTTTATAAATAGTTCTGTTATTGGAATACAACCTGTCTTACAATTAGAGCATTGTCCTCTCTTGGTATTGTTTCTTTACAGTGAAGTTCAGTTAATAATATCTCTTGAGTTTGTAGACTTCCTGAGATTGGCCGCCAAAGGAAATAAATTATTTATTAGAACGAAGAGAAAGGCTTTTCTACCCAAAATTTTTCTGGGATGAATATTTTAAGTGATTTCCTTATTTTTTCACAATTTTGGTGAAAAAAATCCCACGAACGACTTCTTCTAAATATACCAGTAATGTGTATAAAAGTTAAAAATTTTCAAGATTCGAATATTCGAAAGTTAACTACAGCCCTATAAATATAATAAAAATGACATGTTTGTTTGTTACCTTTTCACGCCAAAACTACTGAGCCGATTTACATGAAATTTGGCACACGGATAGTGTATTCACTAGAAGGATTATACACTATACTATATTTTGATTGGATGCTACATCCCCTTTTACTCCCACTCTGTGTAACATAATAAAATATTTTTTACGCAACCAGACTTTACTTGGTGATCATGATTTCAAGGCTTCCATATATGCATTCATTTATTACCTTTTGCCCCATATCTACTTAAGTAAAATCATGTGACTTTATTTACTATCTTCAACACATTTGGCCCAATGATCATCTAAATACTTATAGAACTTACTTCAACTCGAATATAGTTCACTTAATATAAACTGGACTGAATATTACACCTGTGATACTTTGTGCGAATAATATAAATATGAACGCGATTCAAACGATAATAAAAAAGAAACGTACGTATAAACATATTTTTTTCATTTGAAAACAAAACATCAAATGTTAGTAACGGACTGCACCTTATTCGTTTCTATGTATATTTAGTGGTCTAGACTGTGTTAAAAAAAATTATATTTCTCATTATAAGTTTTAAATGAGAGACAAGTGCATCGATATATCGAGAAGAAGCATCGATATACCGTTTCGAATAGCCGGGAATGCGAAACGTGTCGTGAGGCCTGCGAAGTATTATGAATAATAGAAAATGATACAGACTTGCCAATCAATAGGCCGTGTTAAGTTCTTCCCCATGATGATGCCGATGATACCTAAATCGAGGCTTTAATTATTATTGATGGCAAGTTGTTATCGATGGTGGGAAAAGACCTAGGCCAGTTTGTTCCTCCGCGTCGTTGTGTTGTCAAGAGAATTAACACGTTCACTTCCCACTCGCTTTTTTGCTGTGTGTATGCTATTTGCCAAAACCACTTTTCCATACTTTTTCGTACGTGGCAATGGAGAAATACTTTTACTTCTCATTGGCCGATAAAAGCGAACATGCTTAATTTCATTAAATTATATTGATATTTTTGACCCGCAGTTTGATTACAAGCCAGACGGACAGGCGGACAGACGGACGGACGGATGGACATCGCTAAATTGGCTCATAAAATGATGCTGAGTTGATCGGTTTATTTATTCAGTCTATGAAATCATCTTTACAGACTACTTAAAGTATATGTACATTTATGTTATAATTTATATATATAATTAAACATTTAACAAAATTGATATATAACATTTATTTAATTCCGTTGATTTAATGCATTTAAGTGCAATATAATATCTATTCTCACAATATCCAAACTTTTATTAAAATCAATAAACTGATACAGCATATTAAACTCATCACAAATTCTACGCAGTGGATTAAAATTAGCATAGTTTGTACAATAATATTTGATAGTTAGAAAGTTATAATTTCTTGATGATCGAAAAGGAATATTTATATTTATTTTGTTGATAAGAAATTCAGATTTAAGACTACCATTTAACAGTTTTAACAGGAAAGTAACATTTAGCATATGTCTGCGACTTTTCAATGTAGGAAGCTTAATTAGAGCCAGACGATTTTCATAAGATGGCAACCTCACATTAGGATCCCAGCCCAAACCACAAAGACAAAATAACAAAAATTGTTTTTGAACTGATTCAATTTTATTCGAATGTATATGATATTGCAGATCCTAGACTACAGACCCATATTCGAGTATTGGTCTTACCAAGGTAGTAAACAATTGTTTTGTCGTATACGGATCCGAAAACTCTTTAGCCCACCGTTTAATGAATCCAAGTACACCAGTAGCTTTATTTATTGTTAGCGAAATATGACTTCTAAAGTCAAATTTTTTATCCAGAAGTACGCCAAGGTCGTTGAATGAATCCACTAAATCAAGCCCAGCATTATTCATGATATACCGACCATTAATTGAAATTGATCTTTTAAAAATCATATATTTGCATTTTTTGACATTTAGGTCCAATAGATTTATATTACACCAATTAGTTAAACTATAAATATCATTCTGTAAAAGTGATTGTTGATCAAGATTGTTGAGTGTAAAAATTAACTTTACATCGTCTGCACACATTAATATAGTTGAGCGTTTAATTACAGAAGGAAGATCATTTATAAATAGCGTAAATAAAAGAGGTCCCAAGTGACTATCTTGAGGTACACCAGATAATACTTTTATGTTGTTGGAATACGAGTTACGAAACTTAGTACATTGTGTTCTATCTTTTAAATATGATCCAATTCATTTTATTAGCATTTTATTAGCATTATGTCATTATAAATGACATCTGTTTGTTTCATGTTAATAAAAACATCATTTACCAAAGTTGTAAGCTCCAAAAGATTTGTTATTGTAGAGCGTGATTTGGAGAATCCATGTTGCGTTGGAGATATGATAGAGGACACATGGTGTGACAACGTGTCATATATAAGATTTTCAAATAGTTTTGGAATAGCACTTAATTTAGCAATACCTCTATAATTCGAAATAGCAGCTTTAGATCCAGACTTAAAGAAGGGAATAATAAATGATTCTTTCCAAATGGGAGGAAAGTAACCCAATTTAAGGGATATATTAAACATATAGGTCAAAGGAATATACAATAAATGTGCGCAGCGCTTTAAAATGCAACTAGGAACACCGTCAGGACCAGCAGCGTACGACAATTTTAATTTTGTCAGGGCGTTCAGAACTGTATGTTGATTGATGGATGGTATATTAATAATTGAAGATTCCGATATTATGAGTGGATACAGATTATTAAATACTGTCGAAGAATAAGTTGATGAAAAAAAAATATGCAAACATATTACTTATGGAGTTATCATCTGAAGATTCTAAATCACCGTACTTCATAACCGAAGGAAAGTCAGCAGTACGTCTTTTAGAATTAATAAATTTATAGAATGATTTTGGATTATTTTTTAGATTATTCCTTACTTTAATTAAATAGTTATTATAGGCCAATTGATTAGCAATAATAAATTCCGATCTTGATAACGAGTAGTTCATATAATCTATCAATGTTCCATATTTTCTATAATTTTTGTACATATTGTTTTTCTTATTTTTAAGTTGAGATAGATGTTTTGTATTCCAAGGAGGACCATTCGATTTAGGAGGTAACATTTTAGGTACAGATGCCGAGAACCATTCAAAGAGGTGATGATAAAATGTATGCAAACACAAGTCCAAGTAATCATTGCAACGAGACAACACATTTATCCAGTCAATTTGGAATAGATGGAGTTGTAAATCTTGGTAATTAGTTTTGTTAAAGCAAAAGATTTTATCGCTGTGAGTTAAATTTTTTTTATGAAGAGGATAGGAACAACAGCAAGATATCTCAAGTGTTGGATGGTATATATCTTCCAGATTAGAAATAGAGCTATGCCGCGATATTGAAAAGTCATTAGGTTCATTAACGAAAATAAGGTCCAACAGTCTACCAAATGCATTTGTGACGGAGTTGACTTGGAAAAGACAATTTTCCAATAAAACATGAATAAATGCAGCTGAAGAATCGGAGTAATGAGATGGAACTAAATAATTGGTATCAGGATCAGGATGTAGACGGCATGTTAAAATCTCCAATTAACATTAATAAATCACATGGTTTTATATAATTTTGGATTAAATCAACTGCTTTCATATGATCCTCATAAACAGAAAGCGGAGAGTTAGGCGGAATGTATGAACAAATAATGTATATGGACCTGTTATTAATTTTAGCTAAAACACATATAATCTCAATATGTAAAAAATCGTTTAAGATAATTTTTTCAGACGAAAATTCGTTTAGTATAGCAACCAATACGCCGCCACCAGACTTTTTTATTACATTATTGTACTGATTATTATTTTTATCAGATTCAATTCTTTCACAACTTTCTCTATCTTTTCTGAAAATTTGATATTTATTTAACTTTTTTACTGAGCCAGGTCTCCGTAAATATAATAATATGATTATTGAAGCCAAAGCTATTACAATAAATTGACGAAAGTTTTGAATTCATACCTCTTACGTTTTGATACAAGATGTATATTAGTTTTTTGGATTTTGATCAGCGGATTTGGGAAGTCGAGCATTATCTTCTTCTCTATATATAAATTCACGTATTAATGCGTTTTTAGGTCAAAAACTGGCATCTACGATTTGTTAAAATAGGTATTCAGGAACAATTATTTTAAATGATGCTCTATTTCTCGAATTCATTTTGTAAACACTAATATCCTCAGGCATAAGTTTTTAATTTTAGAGATCACATAAAATTTCATCTCATCAGCTTTTATCATGTGCGAAACGTGTAGCAAATATAGTTTTCTTCGGAGGAATTGTTCGCAACCTAGGAGTGGGTATTGATTCAATACCAGTTGTAGGCACTATATTTGAAGTACCAGATGTTGAAGCAGATGGGATTGGTGATGCAGCATCAAAATTAATCAATCGACCAGCGTTCTCAGGATTATAAAGTAAATTATTAGCCGTAGCAGTTCTAAGCATTGAAGAAATATTTGGAGCAATAATGTTTAGAGCATGCTGAGTACTATGGTTACTAGCATTTGATGTAATCGGAAATGCTGCAGATTCATTTAATATTGGAGTAGGTTTATTAATTAAAACTTGAACGTTGTTTCAATGAGAAACGGCAGGATCAATACCTGTAATATTTTGAAAAGGATTTGGTAAATATAAAGCAGATGCAGTAGCAGTAGTACCATTCTGATGTGCTCCATTAGGACCAGAATTCTGACTAGAATTTTCTTTATTCAAGAACCTTGGTGACATACGACGAGTTGGGGATGGTGACAGCAATCCCTCTAAGGATTTGAAATCATCAAAAAGCTTTCCATAAGCATTAATTTGACAAGATAAATTATTAAGGTTTTGTTGAATTTGCAAAAAATTATCTTTCGTACTTTGAAAGAAACGATAAAAATCAGCACCAATTTTTTGACATCCATTACAGCGCCAGTGCAAGTTTTTATGTTTAGATATTGACTCAGCAACCAAACCAGACAGGCCACTACATTTAAAGTGACATAAACCATGACAAAGCCAACAGGTAAGCATTCGTTCTTCATAATTAACCAAAGAGCAGCCTTTTTTCAAACATGCCATTATTAAGCTCTACAGGTCAAAAACAGCACAACACATAAAACGGCAACGGTAACGATTACAGTAAAGCTACGATCTGGCTACACACAACCAACCAGTATTTTGGGTATTCTTAATGAATTTGAAGTATTTATACGATTTTACACTCAATATATATTTAAATTTAACGTATTGTTCCGACAAATACAATACTGTATAAATTTCACCAGTGGCTTCAAAACTGTCAATAATAGATAATTATAAACCAGTACTATACATGGACAAAACAGGCAAATAGTTATTTGTTGTTGTTCAGTTGACAAAGAATAAATATTATGTGTCACAGTTGTTGTTTCTGTATTTTGTTTGTTTCACAATGTTTTCTTGTTTATATTATTGTTTTTGATTTTATTATATATAATTTACTTCGAAATTTAAAATGCTTCTTTGTGATATATTTAATAGTATCAAATGTTTTTAAAAGTTTTAAAATCTTTTTATAAACACAAAATTGACAAAATAAACAGAGCATAATTAGAACACGACCGTATCGACTTCAAAAACGTATATGATGTATTTTTGGTTGTTAAAGGTATTAAAGGCTGTTCTAAACCAGAAGTGCGGGATTTACAAGGGTTACAAATAATTGAGAGGAAGTTAAAATTGTATACTTAATATCTCAAAATGCTCGCATACTTCGAGTAGCTCGACCTTTTTGTTAAAAATTCGATTGACAAAATTTTACTAAATCAAATCACTAGCTCAATCTTCGAAGAGGTGTGCAGTTATAACATATATGTGATGTTCTTGTTCTAATCTATTAGAATTACCAAAAAAAAATCTGTATAACTTCCAAAGTATAGCTACTTTATTCTTCTTTGTCACACAAAGATATCAAAATATAAGGAAGTTAAAGTTAAACTGGTGAGAAGCATTTACTTAAAAAATTAAAAAAAAAAAAACCCCATTTTAATTTATAGATATGTTATATATGGGGGTTTCGTCTCAAGTGCACCAACTTTTGAAACCGATGTCTTCCGATCAGGATGAAATTTGCACCAAGGTTAGTCCTATTGGATAGTAGTTTAGATACAATTTTTCAACAAGATCCGTCAAGATCTCTCTGAGTTAAAGGGGATCAAAATTTGACATTTTGGCCAAACAGGTGTTTTTTCTAATCCATGTAACTTATTACCTATTGTTCTTAGACAAATTTCTCCCAAATAGTTTAGATAGCTATTTCTTCAATATTTCGGAAAAAAATACTTTAAAAAAAAATTTTTTTAGACTTTTTTTTTTTGCTAAATCAAAGCATTTTTTGCCTTTTTTTCAAAAAGGGCATTTTTTTTTTCATAAGAAAACTTAGGATTTTTCCTTTAAGAGCTTTTTGGTCGCTTAGTGGGAGTGGGATATCTATCAAAATAAATGTTTTGTAACTCAAGCCAACGGTCTTTCAATTTTTCGCAAATGCACTATTTTGAATTTTTTCCTATTTGTGTGAAAAACATTACAAATAAAACTTATACTGAGAAACTAGAAAAATTAACCTTTCCGAAGATATGTAACATACCTTCGTAACATAACAGAAGAGGATGGTTCTCTGTAACCTGAAAGAGTTATTTGCAACATTTCAATCTGAACACGAGGATGTTAAAATTGGCTTCACAAAATTTACCCAAATGAGGCCAAAATATTGCGTTTTGGCAGGAGCCAGCGGAACTCACACAGAATGCGTTTGCATATACCATGAAAATGTTAAACTGATGTTGAAGGAAATCAACTTAAAGTATTTAACAGATGATTCGACAGAAGATTTACACGATTACCGCGGTTGCCCTAAATTGACTATTTGTCCTAATGCAACAACTTCTTGCCACTTAGCTGAATGTACCAATTGCCCGAAAACCACATTCATCAAAGAAAATTTAATCAGCTCTTTAGATCGAGAATATATTTGATTCTTCGATTCAGACTGACAGGTGCACATTGAAAAAAATCATTTTAAATGTGGATGATTTTGTGGAAGAAATGTGTACAGGATTGCTAAACTTGAGAACCCATGACTTTTTAGTCAAACAGCAATGGTCATTCTTCAAGGATTTGAAGAAACATTTGAATTCTGGTGAATTCGTTATTTCATATTATTTCGCAGAAAACTATAAATATGTTCTTCAGGATGCCATACAAGCATTCCACTTCAATAACGACCAAGCAACTATACTCACAGTAATTATTTACTACATGAAAGATGAAGAACTGGAACACAAATGTATGGCAATCATATTCGATGATTTAAAACATGATACCGTTGCAGTTTATAAGCACCAGAAGATAATACTAAAATATCTAAAATCTAAATTTATAGTAAAGAAGGTATACTACATTTCGGACGGAGCTCGTCAACATTTTAAAAACAAAAGTAGCTTCGCAAATCTTATGGCTCATGAAAAAGATTTTGGAATTCCAGGTGAGTGGCATTTTCATCCTACTGCTCTTGGTAAAGGAGCATGTGATGATAGTGGAGGAAACCTTAAAAGAAATGCAGCGAAGTATAGCCTCCAGTGCTCTCATCAAGATTGCATCTTAGATGCGACTGCTTTATTCCATTGGGCAAAGAATTATTGTAAAGAAACTAAAATAGTTTAGTTTTCAGGAAACATTGAAAACAGTGAAGAGCAGATTCGATGCTGCGGTAACAATCGATTGTCCCGCTCAATACCATGCTTTTATACCGCTTGTCGATGGAAGACTCAAGTTGGAAAAGTTTTCTGCCTCTATTCAATGCGATTTCTTTCCAAAGCCAACAAATCAACCAGCAGCGAAATCAACAGCTGAACCTAGTAACGCCAAGAAAGGATTAACACAAAACGCAGTAAATAAAGGCGACGAAAAAGCTGGATGAAAGACTGGGTATTTAAAAATTTACAAGACTTAGATACTTTATCAGCTACAATAAATTAAGTATAACAAGTAAGAAAATTATAGTCGATCTACACCGACTATACGATACCCTATACCATGCGTTTGGAAACCCTATCTCTTAAGCCCAACTAACCGGACATAGAAAATAAGCAAAAACCAAATTTGAGTGGGATTTTTAATAATTTTTTTGGCTGCAGATATGAAAAAGTTCATATCGGATGCTATATCTATATGGAGACTAGGTCCAAAAATGGGCCGATCCTGACCATGGTTGGTAACGTCTCTTGTATTTTGCAAAAACATATACAAACAATATTTGAGAAGAATCAGTGCAATATTTTTGTTTTTTAATAGATTTAAGTGAATATCGGGAAGCAGCACTGTATGGGACCAAAGGGATCATTTTTGGACTACTCATTAATGGATGTAATGAACGCATACAAACCGAGTTTAAATAAGATCTATATGACAATTTGGATCTTATGGCAATTTATGTCGATTTCATAGGGGTAAGTTTTATGGGGCTAGGTCTGAACATGGACCGAATTTCACCAATTTCAATGTCCAATTTCAATCATATGACCAAGAGAAGCTCATATGCCTAATTTCATCCAAATATATTCATATTTGCGACCTGTAGTTTTATTCTAATGTTTACATGGACACACAGACGGACGGACGGACATCACCAAATCGACTCCCATGGCCAATAAAAGCTTATATACCAAATTGCATAAAAACATATTCATATTTGTGACCTGCAGTTTGATTACAAGCTTTACATGGACACACAGACGGACGGACGGACGGACGGACATTGTTAAATCAACTCAAAAGTGATTCTGATTCGATCGGTATAATTAAAGATGGGTCTGGGTCAAATATTTTTGGTTGTTACAAACAGCAGCACAAAGTCATTATACCCAAACCACGTAGTGGTATAGGGTATAAAAATAGTTATGATGTAAATGGATCTAATGTAATTAAGATTAAATTTTATTATATTACTTATCTTTTTATTTTTAATATTATTATTATTATGTATTAATTTAATTATTATTACAAATAAATAAAAAATAATAATTTTTCAACTTTTCTATATTCTGGGTATTACAGTATCGAGAGTATAAAATTCTAGTTAGGTATGTTATATACCTTCGGCAAGGTTAATTTGCCTAGTTTCTCTGTGCATTTGTGAAAAATTGAAAAACCGTTGTCTTGAGTTACAAAACATTTATTTTGATAGATATCCCACTCCCATCCCACTAAGCGACCAAAAAGCTCTTAAATGAAAAATCCTAAGCTTTCTTATGAAAAAAGAAAAAAAAATGCACTTTTTAAAAAAAAGGCAAAAAGTGCTTTAATTTAGCAAAAAAAAGTCTAAAATTTTTTTTTTTTTTTTAAGGTATTTTTTTCCGAGATATTGAAAAAATAGCTATCTAAACTTTTTGGGAGAAAATTTTCTAAGAACAATAGGTAGTTAATAAGTTACATGGATGAGAAAAAACACATGTTTGGCCAAAATGTCAAATTTTGATCCCCTCTAACTCAGAAAGATCCTGACCGATTGTTGAAAAATTGTGTTTAAACTACTATCCAATAGGACTAACTTTGGTGCAAATTTCATCCCGATCGGAAGACATCGGTTTCAAAAGTTGGTGCACTTGACAAGAAACCCCCCATATATTAAATAGACCTATTTAAAAAATTTTTTTTTGGAAAAAAACTTGATCTTGGAAGTGTTTTCCAGGTTTAAACCTTTGTTTTTGGCAAAAAAATTTTTCAGTGTAATATAAATTTTTACAATGCATTTTTTCGAAAGCTGACTTATACACCTTTCTAATGGCACCAAGGTCTTTCAAATCGGTTGAGTCATTCCATATTAATCGCAGCTTAAAAGTACCTATAACCGTCATTTTTCAAATATTTCGATACCTTTCCCCGCCCACATATTTTCAAAAATGCAATTTATAAAAACGAGATTGTATTTCTATAGGTAAAATATAGCTGTATGCAAAATTTTATTAAAAACTGAGAGAGTCGGGTTCAATGCATATCGATTTGGATATGAAATTCATCATATGTGTGTACGTACATCTGTCACTAAACACGTATCGTCTCTTAGTTGGACGTCAAATTGAGCACAGTCGACTATACCTACTATACTAATTTTTACTTTCTTTACTATGCATTGCCTTCTGCGTTCAAAAAAAACCTTTAAAATAACTTTTCGAATTAATTTCAATTTATTAAATTTCATACGTTTTGTTCGTTAAAATTTTACAATATACAAAAAATATAATCTTGTAATTTCTCGTTAACAATGCAATAATTTTTTTTCTACGACCACTGATTGGACAATAATTTGTGTTTTTCTTTTATCGCTGACATTCATTCTGGATATAGTTTTCATCCATGACAAACTATCCACTCCCACTTGTTATAACCGTAAAAAAAACCATTGTTGTTTTAAACCAATTCGAAGCCAGAATTCAATAAATTTGTTCATTGATAAAAAAAAATCATAAAATATATATTTCACCATTATTAAACCAACACCTGTTGCTGCCTTGTACATTCTCTGTTGAATAAAGGCTTGTGTTTCGTTTACGATATTAATGCATAAAATTTAAATACTTAAAGATTTATGAATGTACATTAAAATGAAACCATAGCCCACAAATTGCATACATCAATAATGGCTGGTCATAAAAACACAAATAATATCACAAAATTAAATGAAATAATTACGCTGGATTATTGTTATAAACAAAAATTTATTGTTTATTGTTGGATATTAAAAAACGATAAACCAAATTTGTATTATAATCATTTAAATTTTCATAAATACCTACTTTCATTTGCAGTTAGTGGAGAGCAATACACATTAATTGATTGAAATAAAATGTTTAATTTTATTTGTATAAAATTTAATTTAATTTTCTTAGACCACATAATGCTAAACTTTCGGTATAGATTAGAATACTATGTTCGAGAAAAATACGGATATTTTTTTAAATATCCATTTAAAAAAGGGAAATTGTGTTGATACATGCATCATAATATAACTGTAGTATTATCCTTATATTACTTCATCAGAAAATTTTTATAGAACGTGGTTTAGAATAACTTTCATGACATTAACAATAAAAATTAATATGAAAAAATTGTAACTTCAAATTTACTCAATGCTAAATACAAATGTTAGGAATTAGAAACGCATCATAAAGAGAAAACCCAAAGAAGTGTAAAAGTACTTATACTAGTAACCTGGATGTATTGAAAATTGGATAGCCTCCAATGAGTGTAGCATAAAGTTGTCACAGGATGGAAGTCCTATTTAATGTATTACGGGAACTTCGTTCTAAGAAGGGTTCATTATTTTATGGCCTTTGTTATAAGCGGAAATATCTTGAGTTCAATAGATATTTGGATATCACCATAATTTTATATTAACATTTTTGGAAGTTATTTAAAATAACTTCTTAGAACATAGAATAACTGCACATACCGCTATTTCGTAAGTGATGCAAAAGCGAATCTTTTAGAATTTATATCGGGATATTAAAAAAAAAATACAATAGAAAATCTTGGGCCAAATCAACGGATGGAAAAACATCAGCCTTAGTTTCACGTTTGCTCTTAACTAGGGGCCGTAATTCGTTAACGGTGGAAGAGTAATTTATTCTATGTATTTTATTTTGGACTATACAAAAATAAATTCGATCGAAAAATTTCAGTACCGAATGCGGTGATTTGGCCTCTTTATAAAAAAATATAAGAATATAAATCAAAATCAAGTGAGGAAATTATAACCGGTATAGACCGAGCATACGAGCAAAGTTACCACTCATACCGTATAGAAAATAAGCAAATTCAGTATAAAAATTAACTGATCGTGACTGTATTTATTATTAAATACATATACAATATATAAGAACGTTATATTTGATATTTTGCTTCTTACGGCAACCCAAAATTCACAATTCTTACCAACCGTTCATCCAATGGCCGGCAGAAACTTATGAAACAAATTCTATTAAAATATATTTTTATTTATAACATGTAGTTTATTTATATGGACAGACGGACTGATATTATATGGATGGACGGTCATCGCTAAATCGACTCCGAAATTGACTTTCAATGAGTCGATGTAATATAATGTGAAATATTTTTGGTAATTAGTGTAAATAATAAGCTTTGGTTTATTATTATTTTATAATTTATATTTTATTACTGCTGTAAGATGGGGATCTGGTGAGTGAGTGAGTAATAGGAAAAATAATAATTACTCAGGCTACTTTTAGAATACATAAATTACACATTGGTGCACGAAGTTTGACTTCAATGCAGACCGGCATTAAGGTGGGGTTGACCATATAGTAGTATTAAAGTAAACTGTAACCTTATCATCCTACCTCTTCAGGAATAAATTAATTACATTATAAACGTTGAGGTTAAATTTTGGCTGTAGATGACCAACTAAGAACACGAGGTGAAGGTTGCTCGCTTTTTGATTTTCCACCAAAACTTCTGGTAATATAGTGATTGGAACTTAAGTTCGCCGGATATTAGGGAAGTTTCTATGAGAATTATCACCATTATTATTCTCCACTATGACATTAATTATACGTAGTTGTACCAAATTGTATTTGACTACATATTAGTACTAAGGTGGAGTTGACTACAAAAATTCAATAAATTGGAGAATAAATAATGTAGAGATTCACAACTGAACCAATAACCAGAATATTAGAATTTTATTATTTAAATCAGCAATAAATTATTTTAACGCAAAGAGAATAACGTAGCCATTTTATCTTCAGAATTGTGCCCATTGAAGCAATGATTCGTTGCTTGGTTGATCAGCCACACCAACCGGCAGACCACGTTTAATTCGCACTGCGAAAACTATTGAACGTGTAGAGCAAAGTGTTAACGAAACAGCTGAAACATATACCAGAAAGCTAGGAATGTCTCCTATATTACTACGGCGATGACGAAAAAGTGTTAAAGAATTTACATTTTGTATATTTTATAACCCGTATATGTTTTTGAGAAAAGTGGCAGACTTTACTACAAAAACTTTACTAAATCTGACCAACATGGCTATACAGTCGAGAAATAGAGTCATTGAAATTTTACAACATTTTAGTATCGATTACAATTTTCGAAACATCTATCCAAAGTGCTAATTATACTGTACAACTGTTTTATTTTTTTCTTTTTTAATTCTTAAATAAATATACCTTTTTGTATAGTGGAAAAATATGGATAATTTATATGTTTGTATTAGAAATTCATGTGTATATATAAATTTACAATATGCGATTCAGTTAGCTAAGCGCAATATATTATTTTTTTTTTGCCAGTTTGGGTTGTCTAAAGTGGTTTTTGTGGTTTTTGTATGAATTTATGCAATTTTAATAAAAATTGCCAAAACAGCCGAACATGAAATTTTACTGGGAATACATGAAATGGAGTGAAATAAATAAGTATAACATGAAATTGAAGAATGTCTCGTATATCACTACGGCACATTAAAAAAAAGTGTACTGTTATTCCCAATAAATCAAAAATCTGATTATGAGTAATGAAACTCATTTTCAATTGAATGGCTTTATTACTCATAATAAGCGAAATTCCAAGAGCTATTCATTAATACCAATTACACCCTAGTAGGTGCAAATTATGGTATTGAATTATATCTGGAAATATCACTGGGCCTTACTTCTTTAGATCCTGCTCTTGAAAATAGACCTTAGATGTGGTTTCAGCAGGATGGAGCCATTGCCACACACTTCCCGAGATATAAGGACACCTTTAAGCAATTTTTTGGAAAGTGAGTAATTTGCAGAAATTCGAAGATTCGCCTGATTCGTCAGCACAGAACTATTTTTTTTGGGGTTGATGGAGTGGGTATATGTCGACAAGCCCAAAACAGTCCTTCAACTCAAGGCCAACATTGTTCCAGAAATTCAAACGGTAAGGCCACACATTTTTAAAATGTTGTGGAAAGGTAGGTTATTTAAGTTGCATTAATTTCTAAACTTAATGTAGAATTTCCATTTTGCTTATTTTATAATATTAAAAAATAAAAAATAAAAAACTGTATAAACGAAAAAGTTGTTAAAATTTTTAAGGTTAGGTGCCACTTTCTTAGTTAGAAACGTCAGCTTTAGTTGGTTACACCCCGACCAAGGAGATATTTATAAAAAATAACTCTTCCGTGGAACTAATTGTTTATGGCATTCTAAGCAATATTTAAAACCCATTCCACATACATCTATATATATAAAATTCATTTTCTGTTTGTTTGTTTGACCGCTATACAAATTTTTATTTTTCAACGGATTTTCCTGAAATTTTGTATACACGATTTCTATACCCCAGGAAAGGTCACCATATACTTTTTACCGGCCACGCCTACTTTTACGCCCACTTTTTATGTAAAATTAATTTTCTGTTTTATTCATATTTGCTCACTATACAAATTTTTATTTGTTTAACAGATTTTTCTGAAATTCGGTACACAGAATCCCTATACCCCAGCTAAGGTCACCATATACTTTTTATCGACCACGCCTGCTTTTACGCCCACTTTTTGTATACAATTCATTTTCTGTTTTTTGGTATATTTGTTTGCTATACAAATTTTTATTTTTCAACCGATTTCTCTGCAATTGGGTACACACGATCTCTCTGGTCGGGAAGGTCAACATATTCTTTGTATACAATTCATATTTTGTTTTTTGGTACATTTGTTCGCTACACAATTTTTTTTTTTAACGCATTTCTCTGAAATTTGCTACACACGATCTCTATACTCCAGAGAGGTCGCTATATGACACTTGCCGGCCACACCTACTTCTGCGCCCACTTTTTATATATAATTTATTTTCTGTTTTGTGGTATATTTGTTTACTATAGAAATTTTTATTTTTCAAGGGATGTCTAAAATTTGGTCACACGATCTCTATACTACAGGGAAGGTCACCATATGCTTCTTACAGGCCACGCCTACTTTGCGCCCACTTCTATGTATATAAGGCTTATTTTTTCCTTTTGTTGTTTCTTTATTTGATTGCTATACAAACTTTTATTTTTCAATGGCTTTCTCCGAAATTTAGTACACATTCCAGGGATGGTCGCCATATGATTTTTACCTACCACGCCCAATTTTCATACAAAATTCACATTTTGTTGTGTGGTATATTTCTTCCCTACAAAAATTTGTACTTTTCAACGGATTTCTCTGTAATTTGGTTTACACAGGAATAACTAAACGGTGAACAAATTCCCCAAACTTAAAAGAAGGTACCCAAAAGAAATGAACAAATTCCCCATTTTTTTTTTATCGAAATAAAAAATGAACTTACTCCCCAAATTCATTCTTAAATTTTTACATATTTTTATTTAATGAATTTTGTTAGATATTTATTTTAGTGAACATTTGCATATTCCTCTCAATATATGTATGTCCTACAATATATGCATTTAAAATGAGTATTCTTTTCAAGAGCATCATTTCGTTGCGCGGAAGTTACGCGCACGGGGATAACAGCTTAGCTAGAGTATCGGAATGATCTGATTTTGACAATTAAAATAAGTTGCCAACAGCTGCGCGGCAGCACAGGTGTGGCTGCCAAACGCGCAGAAGCGGCGCGCGGACGCGACGGATGCGGACGCGACTGATGCGGACGCGACGCGCTCTCGGAACACAGCTCAGCTAAAATATCGCAATGCTCTGAAAAATATGTTTTAGGGATTAAAATAAGTTAACGAGAACTAAGCGGCAGCACGGGTAGTAGCTGCGAGGAAGCGGCGCGAGGCGTGCTAAACACGTGGAAGCGGACGCGACTTGCTCGCGGAACACAGCTTAGTGAAATGTCGTATGATAAATTTTATCTACGTATGCGAAATAATTACCTGTTGATCAAAATAGGCAACACATATACTATAAGCAGTTGCTTAAAGAAACCTTGCGACACAATATTAAATGTAGCATTAGTTTTTCATTTCTGAAACTTGAATTTGACGTCTCTGCTCAATGATGATCAATTATTGAAGGAAGTAATTCGATTTTTTAAAGTTCTGATTCCTTTAATTTGCAAACGATTCCGTTATATATGGTGTTTATAAATAAACTTTAAAAAAAACTTAAAGCGGTTTGGCAACTTATTTTTGAAGCATTTTTGCATCTTAAAAAACTTCTTAATTAAAAAATCAAAAAAATTGAATTGAAATAGAAAACGAATTTACTGCCCATACAAATTTTTGGGGAGAAAGTTTATTCTATTGGGGAATTTGTTCATTGGGGACTAAGTACTCAACGCCTGGTAAGCATAGTGAACCATTTTTCAAGTCAAAGGCCTTTTTATCCCGGGCAAGACCGGGTAAAAACAGCTAGTACTTTATAAAATAGAATTTTAGTCCAATGCAAATTCAATGTTAAATTTCTTACAGATTATTCACATTTTTATCAACTGTGGAATGAAGGAAAGGTATTAACCGTACTCCTACCTTGAAAAAAAACTTCATAATCCTACCCTTGTGTAGTTTTATACTTCTTCTGTGTTTGTATATGAAAAAAAGTTTATTTTATAAACAGAAATTATTTTATATAAAGAAAATTCATTTTGACGTATATCTTTACATATAACGTGATGAACAAGGTATAGTTCTACAATTTTCTATACAATAAATGCAGTCAATTTCGTTTGGTCAGCACTGCAAATGAATTTTTCGCAAACACGTCACTCTAGCTCATGGTTACAATTTGCTTTCTCGTTGTTTTCTTCCACGTAATATACGAATCTGTCAATTTTTTTTAGTAACGGAATTCGAGAGGCAGAGCTTAGTTCAAGTATATTCATTCTACCACGCAGAAGTAGCATATATGCATCGGTTTCTCTGTGCCATATATGGTCGGAGAAGGGCAAGAATTTTTTTATTATTTTCTTTTTTGGCTAATTTGGGTTTATTCTAAAAGTATATGAAAGTATTGTACTAAGTTCAACAAAAAGTTGCATTCAACGCTGATATGTCAATCATGTTACTAAATGGAACCATTGACTGGCCGCCCGTTGATTTTTCGTTTACAGCTATATCCAGAAATCGTTTTGGCAGCTGTGTCAATTTCACCCTTAGTTTGGATGTAATAAGTATGATATTATTTCTGGTAGCTTCTTTTCAACAGTCTCGACTTCTGGCATGTTGTAAAGAGTAATCTGCAGCACTGTGCATTTCCATTTTTTTTTCCAACCACCAGCCTTTTGCATTGGTGGAATCGAGCGCTTGTTCCTGTGCATTGCTCCAACCATGGTCAATTTGTTTTATAATATTTTTTGACGCAACTCATAAGACGCGAAGAAATTGTACATTGTAATATTACGACCTTTTAGGCCCTCAATCAGATGCAATAAAACTCGTTGGCCTTGATTTTTTCTGGAGCAGCTTCAGAAGCTTTCTCAAGGTATGGTTGTATTTTCCAGACATAGAAGGTTTTTGTACATAGGAGTATCTAAAATTTCAAACCATATCTCTCTGGTTTGCTCTGCATAAATAAACAACTTACATGGAAACCAGATATCTAGCTATTCGTCTACAGTGACGTAAGGGTTGAAAAATATTGGTAATATTTCAGATCACAAATCCCACAGATGACGAATTGGAGCAAATTTATCCGCAGATCTTTTTTGTCGACGACTTATAATCAAAATAATAGCAGACATTGAACAAGCAATACAGACACTTAAAGACGAAAAAGTAAAAGAAATAAAAAGAACTACACTGTGCAACAGGATAAGAAGTCACAAAAACAGCCTACGCAATACTACAAAAGAAAAATTTATTTTAAACATCTATAAAAATACCCAAAAATTTATACAAAAACATGAAGACAAAATTGTTATAACTACAGCAGACAAAGGCAACAAAACAGTGGTAATTTACAAGCAACACTATTTAGAAAAAATGGGTGAACTACTAGAAGACAAAACAGTATACAGGAAAATACGTGAATATCCAACAGAAAAACTACAAAGAACAAATAATCTAATAGTAAATGAACTTTTTAAACAAAAACACATAAATTTCCAGCAAAAAACAAAAATGTATTGCTCAGCCGCACAACCCCCTCAACTTTATAGACTACCAAAAATAGATAAAGAAAATGTACCGTTAAGACCAATTTTAGCATCACCAAATGTCCCGTGCTACAACTTATCAAAATATATCGGCAACATCTTGAAAAGCATTATATCTCGTGACTACAATATAAAAAACTGTTTTGAACTTAAAGAAAAACTTTCAAATCAAGAAATCAATGATGATGAAATCCTGGTATCATATGACGTAATTTCTCTTTTCACAAACATATCGACGACTCTAGCTATCCGCATAATTTTAAAAAAATGGGACCTTCTCAAGACGCAGACAACTATGTCAAGATCACAATTTCAGAAAACTTTAGAATTTTGCTTAATTGAAAATAATTATTTCAAATTTAATTCGGAATTGTACCATCAGAGTTATGTATGCCCATGGGTAACCCTCTTTCTCCAACTATAGCGGACATCGTTTTGGATGATCTCCTAGATGACACTAAAAAACGGTTGGAAGAAGAGAACGTTAGAATTAGAATAATTTATAAATATGTTGACGACATGGTAGCTATAGTTAAAAAAGAAGACAACTTAAAAATTATGAAAATACTTAACGAATACCACCCGAAGCTAAAATTCACCTTTGAAATGGAAGCAGACAAATCTATAGCTTTTCTTGATACCAAAATTCATAAACAAGAACAAAAATTAATTTTAAATTGGTATACCAAGCCAATTGCCTCCGGAAGGATTTTAAATTTCAACTCGACGCACATAAAATCACAAAAAATTAACACAGCAAATAACTTAGTACATAAAATATTACAAATTTCTCACTCAAAATTCAAACAAGAAAACATACAAAAAATACACAATATATTACACATAAACAACTATCCGCACCAAATAATAAGAGACTTAATTATTAAAAATGAAAACATATCTAATAAACAAAATTATAAAAATACAAATACAAATCAAAACGCCGAACCTATAAGATATATAGGAATCCAATATATTCCAAATTTGAGAGAAAACAAAAATCTAAGATCACTCATCGAACAGGAAAACATAAAAGTAGCACACCACCCAACTCAAACAATAAATAAAATTTTCACAAAAACCAAAGACAAAACTCCGCTGATAGAACAAAACAACGTTGTGTATGAAATTCAATGCAAAAACTGCAACAACAACTATATAGGAACAACAAAGCGCGCATTGAAAACAAGAATAGCAGAGCACAAAAAGGACAGAGAAAAAGGAAGAGCAACAACAGCGCTAAGTCAACATTTGATGACGCAAAAACATCATGCGGACTTTGAACATGTTAAGATCTTAGACTATGAATGTAACGAAAATAAACGATTAACTTTAGAGAGCTTAAGAATACAACAAAAAATAAAAACATGTATGAATAGTAAGGAGGACAAATACAAAATTAGTTTAGTTTATATTGTGATATTGTAGGCTACGCAACTGTGATATTTTTGTTTTGTGAAGTACAGTTTTTCTTTTTGATTATTGTTACAATTATTTATTTATTTATTTTACTGATTGACAAAAAATTAAAAATTTTAATATATATTTGTTAAATTATAAAATTTATAATAATAGCAGAAAATAATTTTGACAAATGCAATAACAACAGAAAAATGTAAATTATAACTTATTTTGTATACATTATAAAACTAATTAATTAAGAAAAAATTATTTTTTTTACAGTTCAATAAAAAAGCTCTTGAAAATGTTCCCAAAAAGGAACGAAACGTTGGGCAAATGATGTTATAAAAGTTGTTTTATTTGCATCACTAGCAAGGACCAGTAAGCTCGTAACAAATATAATCATCATAATTTGGTCTCTGGTCATCAAAAATTTCTTGACTTATTTTATCACCGAAGGGAATAATTTTGGCCAATTACTCAAACTGTTTTTTCGATATCATTTTTCTGAAAATAGGCGGACCGAAAGTGATATCGAACAGCTCGTTATTCACATATATTCAATAGCAATCAAATTACTTGTGATCGCCAGCCAATATCAAAACAGCCAGGTATGCATGAGGCATCGAATTCCTAATGGTTTTGATTCTTTAGCCCGCTAAAAGCATACTTTTTTCAAAGTGATTTTCTCAATATGCGGTTGGACAAAAACCAAGAAATCATCCTAAATACCATTCACGCACGATGAGGTAGTATTAGTAGTAACTGGCCTTAGTATCAACACATTAGCGGTTCGATTGCATCCTGCTATTTGCATAGCTGTTGCGCTCCGAAACCTGTTGTCATTTGAAACAAACAAAGGCTCAATATCAACAAAATCAGCACCGGCCTTAACTTCAGCATCAAAACTCCATAGCCTACAATTTAAAAAATACTTATTATTGTTTGGTTTCTTGCTTTCTTTTTACACTAGGCTTACAAGGTTCTATTTTAATACAACTTTCCTATGCCGAGTAAAAAACTACACCAAGGATACCGAATTGAAGTTGTTGGAAAACAACGTTCCACGTATGATTTGGAACTTTAAAGTAATCCATTTCGGTTCATATACATGATAAAGAAAAAGTCAAGAAAAATGGGTAACCAAACGTTAAGAGTTTTAGAGATTTTTGAAAAAAAAATTAGTTTTCTACACCAAGGTAGGACTACAGTGAAAGAAATATAGAAGGATTCTCGAGTATTAGATATACTTTCATTACTTTAGAATATTAAATGGTGTACCAAAATTCATCAGAGATATGAATTTGCCGTCATTTGTGCAGCAAAGTTTTGGCAATGAAAAGAAAAGGACGCATTGACAGTTATCCGTTTGGGGTTAGTAAAAATGGATCACTACACGATAAAAAACGCACTAATATTGTTAAACAGTATTTAAAAAAAAAACGGAAGCCTGGCGGCTAATGTTCGAAAATTTTGTACAAAATATAGCCGCAATATTCATTTTTGTCAACACTTAAGAGAGTGGTGGCACACTGGTCATCAGATAACAGAAGAAGCTCTCGACTGCATACATTCATGGTCTATTTCCACGCTTACAAAGTTCAATTGACATGCACAGTGAAGACTGTTCATTGAATAATTAGTGAAGATCAACAAGTGGATACTAATTTTTGGAACAAAATCATCCCAAGCGATGGAACACATTTTTACCTTGTTAATCGTCAAAATTTCGGCATGTGGGGTTCAGAAAACCCACATGTGGTTGTTTGTATATACATCGACAACGTTGCACTGTTTAATGCTGTATAAAATACATATAACAAATAAAATAATAACGATTTAATTAATTATTAATTTATAATTTTACGTTCTAAACATTCTTTATTTTCGGACAAATCCATGATGTGGTACATTCCATTAAATTGCTCACACGTCCGGCGAAATGGATCATTATTAGCATAGTTAAATCGAAAATAATTAATATTTAAGAGCTTAAAGTTTCATGTAGGTCTCGATGGTATATTAATCTAAATTCTAGTTAACAAGTAATTTGAGTCAATGTCGCCATGGAATAAACTGAGTAGAAAGAAAATACTAAGTATTTTTCTACGACTTTTTAGTGTCGGTAACTTGATTAGAGCAAGTTCCAACCAAGTCCACGTAGACAGAATAAAATATATTGTTTCTGGATAGATTCGACGAAATTTATATGAATAATTTAATGCGGATCCCATATTATGAACCATATTCCAGGATCGGACGAACCAGGATCATCATTATATACGGATCAGAAAATTCATTATTCCATCGCTTCATAAATCCAATAACGCCATAAGCTTTGTTTATTGCTGAAGATATATGCGGACGAAAAATTATTCTATGATCTAATAAAATGCCAAGATCTGAGAATATATCAATGGATTCCAATTCAATTTCATTCACAGAATAAGATTATTACATCTGTAAGAGGACATATGCCTGCATTTTTATACCCTATACCACTATGTGGTTTGGGTATAATGACTTTGTGCTGCTGTTTGTAACAACCAAAAATATTTGACCTAGACCCATCTTTAATTATACCGATCGAATCAGAATCACTTTCTGAGTTGATTTAACAATGTCCCTCCATCTGTGTGTCCATGTAAAGCTTGTAATCAAACTGCAGGTCGCAAATATAAATATATTTTGATGAAATTTGGTATGTAAGCTTCTATCGGCCATGGGATGAACGCTGTTGAAATTGGTGAGAATCGGTCCATGTTCAGACCTAGCCCCCATACAAATTACCCATATCAAATCGACATAAATTGCCATAAGATCCAAATTGTCATATAGATCTTACTTAAATTGGGTTTGTATGCGTTCATTACATCCATTAATGAGTAGTCCAAAAATGATCTCTTTGACCCCATATAGAGCTGCTTCCCGATCTTCACTTAAATCTATTAAAAAACAAAAATATTGCACTGATTCTTCTCAAATTTTGTTTGTATATATTTTTGCAAAATACAAGAGACTTTACCAAACATGATCAGGATCGGTCCATTTTTGGACCTAGTCCCTATATAGATATAGCATCCGATATGAACTTTTTCATATCTGCAGCCAAAAAAATTAATAAAAATCCAACTCAAATTTGGTTTTTGCTTATTTTCTATGTCCAGTTAGTTGGGCCTAAGAGATAGGGTCTCTAAACGCATGGTATAATATTCTTACTTGTTTTATATTGAGCTCCATAAGGTTTACAGTGCACCATCCACAAAAAATATTTAAATTGGATTGTAGCAAAAAATGTTGAAAGTAATTTTGAAGAGAGGAAAATAGTTTGCCATCATCAGCGTATAAGACAATTTTAAAGTGTTGAATAACAGAAGGGAGATCATTGATAAATAAAGTAAAAAGTACTAGACCAAGATTACTTCCTTGTGGAACACCAGAAAATACTTTGATTTTTTAGAAGCAGCGTTTCTAAATTTAGCCAACTGAAATTTGTTCTTTTCTAAAGTCCGTGTATATTACATCAGTGTGCATACGCTCTCTAAATGCGTCATTTATAATTGTAGTGAGCTCCCGAACGTTTGTGATTGAAGAACGAGATTTTCGGAAGCCGTGTTGATATGGAGAAAGTATGGATGAAACTTGATTAGATAGCGAGTCTGTTATAATTTTTTCTAAAAGTTTTTTTTCTAAAAGCTTGTGGATAGGACAGGGAGTCAGCAAAGTGCTTAAGAATATTAGTTGGTATTCCGTCAGGATCAAAACAGTTTTTCAATGTTTGCATGTTACTCAAAACAGTGATGTGTTAAGAAAATTTACATTTATTATCGAAGAAGCTCTGGAAATTTAAAAAAGATATTGTATGGATAACAAAAAAATCTACAAACACATTACTGGTTGATAAATCGTCATCGGCTGAATTTCATCCAAATTACAAAGAATTAAGATACTCACGTGATCGACGTTTAGAATTAACATAATTGTAAAATGATTTTGGATTCCTCTTCCAATTATCTTTCATACGAGTTAAGTAGTTATTGTAAGCCATTTTGTTTTCAATATTATATTCTGATCTAGCAATTAAATACTTTGTAAAGTCAGAGGGGGAACCAGACTTTTTGAATTGTTTATACACTTTATTCTTTCTATTTTTGAATTTAGCCAAATAATTATTATTCCACGGTGGATGGGTCCACCATTGAAATCATAGGACCCATTACAGATATACATGCGTTCAACATGTTGTAAAATCTTGTGGGCATCTCATCATAATCAATAGATGAAAGGATATCATTCCAGTCAATATCGAATAGTAGAGCATTCAATTTTGGGTAAGCAGTTTTCGAAAAGCAAAAAAAATTGTTTTGCTGATTATGCACAGGATTCTTAATTGGCAAATTGAATGGAAGCAAAATAAGTAAATTTACTGTAGGATGATAACGATCTTCCGGTAAAGAAATTGGATTAGATGGATGCAGCGATACTTCAGATGGTTCATTAATAAAAATTAAATCCAAAAGATTTCCATTCGCGTCGAGAATATGATTTACTTGGAAGAGACCATAATCAAATAACGATTCGATGAATTCATTAACACAGCTATTCATAACAACTGGAACCAATTAATTGGTGCTATAAAAATTTTACCACGAAATAAATGGTAAGTTGATGTTAAAGATGTTTTAGAATTCAAGAATGATTTTTTCTTAGTTGACATATGTTTTATGTAGATATCATCACTGGAACCAGGAGGGATATATGAACATGAGATGTATAATGGCTTATTTCTTAATTTGATTTTTATTGCAAAAAATTCAATATCAAATGTGGAAAAGTCTATAATTTGCTTAGAAGGAAATTCCACTGAGACTGCGATTAATACTCAACCTCCATTTTTATACCCTATACCACTATGTGGTTTGGGTATAATGACTTTGTGCTGCTGTTTGTAATAACCAAAAATATTTGACCTAGACCTATCTTTAATTATACCGATCGAATCAGAATCACTTTCTGAGTTGATTTAACAATATCCGTCCGTCCGTCCGTCTGTGTGTCCATGTAAAGTTTGTAATCAAACTGCAGGTCGCAAATATTAATGTATTTTGATGAAATTTGGTACGTAAGATTTTATCGGCCATGGGATGAAAGCTGTTGAAATTGGTGAGAATCGGTCCATGTTCAGACCTAGCCCCCATACAAATTACCCATATGAAATCGACATAAATTGCCATAAGATCCAAATTGTCATATAGATCTTACTCAAATTGGGTTTGTATGCGTTCATTACATCCATTAATAAGTAGTCCAAAAATGATCCCTTTGACCCCATATAGAGCTGCTTTCCGATCTTCATTTAAATCTATTAAAAACCAAAAATATTGCACTGATTCTTCTCAAATTTTGTTTGTATATATTTTTACAAAATACAAGAGACTTTACCAAACATGGTCAGGATCGGTCCATTTTTGGGCCTAGTCCCCATATAGATATAACATCCGATATGAACTTTTTCATATATGCAGCCGAAAAAATTAATAAAAATCCCACTCAAATTTGGTTTATGCTTATTTTCTATATCCAGTTAGTTGGGCCTGAGAGATAGGGTATCTAAACGTATGGTATAGGGTATCGTATAGTCGGTCTAGAGCGACTATAATTTTCTTACTTGTTTTAGTTATATTAACATGATCACATCTATATATCTGGTATTTATCATAAAGAATTTCAGAGTTACGAATATTATTAATAAGCCAGGTTTCAGTAAAAACAATAATATGGTAACTGAAGCGTCTGCATATGGTAGCAAAGCTGTAGAGTTCATCTGTTTAATGCTTGATTTAACAGAAAACCTTATCCAGTCTATTTGACGATTGAATAGCTGTATAACAACATAAAGTAAAAAACCGGATTTTCAGTTCAATTCAAATTTTGCATGATTTTTGGGACACCCTTTATTTTAAAATCCTACCTACATATCTTTAAATGATTTTTCTTTCTTGCTTTGCATTTCCTTTGAGGTTTTTAAGTTAAGGTTTAGCTCGAAGTTGTACATTTCCGATGGTGAAAACTTCGAGGCCAAAGAGATCCACTACGATACCCTATATATCGAACCATGTGCTCAAATGCATGAATTTCATATAACAGTTGGCTTTGCTTCCACAAGGCAATCCAAAACACATAAACTGAAATAAGATTTCTGATACTTACTTCTGTGGTTTTCTAGATTAACCGCATATGTCATAAAATCAAAATGATCAGGGGAGCCAAAAAACGTTATATTTGAAATTATGGGCTCGATATAAAGATTTTAGAGCTTTTTATTTAGCAGTCCTGTAGATATGGGCAATAAATACTTTATATAAAATTTTGAGTCAAAAATCTTCAGAGGAATAGATCCTAGAAAAGGACGAAAAAATCAATTTTTAAATAACACTCAAAGTGTGTGCAGATAAAACAACTTATGTTGACAATCGTCGTTTTGTTTGGAAAAGAAAACTGCCAATGCAACCACCCATGTAGACATAAGTTGTTGCTGCTTGAAAATGGATTTATTTGTTCGTCAGCAAAATGTTAACGGGACTAAGGATGAGAACATAACAAACTATCAAGAATAATAGTGATAAAAAATAATAGAAATAAACACACAAGTTTTTATAAGTGGTTATAAACTGAAAACTTCTCCAAAATTATTTAGCATTAGTTTTCATTAATAACAACGTATGTCGCTATGTGTCGTTTTCTGAGAAAATAATTTGTCAGCGATCAAACGTAGGTGGACATACGTCGATAGTGCTGCAAATTAATTTAATAGTCATTTAAGTTACGTCGTTATTTAAAGAAAAAACTCAGATATGGCCAATATTTTTTTTTTTAAATTGAACACACGAATAGAGCGTTAAAAATTAATATATTTGGCATCGTTTACTAAAAACTGACAAAAATTGACATACGTGGTTATTCCAGAAAACCACAGACTTGTGATAGGAAGGATATTTTCCAAACATTTTTACTAAAGGTGCTGATCAGATCTACTCTAAAGCACATTCACCCGTATCGTAATTGCTATATCCTTTGATGTCTGTGGTTCCATAGAGCAATTTTTCTTAAACACCAAGTCATAGCTACAACAATATTGCAATGAAATTAAGAATACTAGCTTTGATTAGATTAAGAATATCCTTTTTTTAGTTCCCAGACGACACAAGAATATTCATTTAGACCCTAGTATTAATCTCAATTATCAAACAAAGTGTAGACAATTTAATTTTATATTTTTTTTTTGTTCTTTACAATTGAAAATACTACTTGACCATATTATTTGTCTATTACCATTGTTAGATGGTTTTTAGAATTTGACATAGCGTACATATATCTTAATTTTCACTTAATTATTTACATTGTGGGTGTTATTTGTATACAAGTAGGCAAATATTTGTAAATGTCGGTATGTCTGTGTTTTTGTCTAGTCAACCACATGACAAGTAGCAACGACATTTTGGGGAATGTTTATTATTCTGTTAATGCAATCGAAATGATACCAATCAAAGGCAAAACACCAAGTTATCACCACATGTCAGAAACATATTTGTAACTCAACAAACATGTATATCTACATACAATCAATCTGGTAAATTTTGTTTACAATAAATATGTATGTCTATATAGTTGCTACGAGAACACAAAGCATTTACAATTGCCAATCCTTTAAATCATCTTGTAACATTACAATGCTCTGTAGATTAAATTGCTTCGGAAACCATTGCTACACTTAAAGAAATAATCAATGAAAATTACACAGTGCAACAGCCATTCTAGGGAGTAGGAATTACTAAGTCAGAGTGAATGACTAGACCAGTATAATGGAACCGAAATACGGTTTGATGTTCTAATGCCAAACCTTTTTTTTAAATCTTTTATATTTTTTTTATCCTGATTTTTGTTTGCTTACGAGTAGTTTTTCAGCTGTAAATAAAAACCATTGAGGATTTCTGATTGTATTCTTCAGCAAAAATTTTGCGAGGGATTAAATAAATCTATAACAATAATAGGCAAGGCGATTTCTTGTGACTGATAGTAAAATTTTAGTTACCAATCGATTTTGACAGAACATAATTCATTTGAAAGGTAGTTATTTTTGTTTATCCATGTGACCCGTCTAGAAAATTTTTTTTGGAGTAGCACTCATTTAAAGTTGTTACTATCACATACAAAAAACACATATTTACTTTGTGTGTGTATTTATTATAAATATCAAAAGCCCTGTGTTGAATTGTGAATTTGCTAAAATTGATTATCATACCTGTAGGCTCTTATAAAATTATTTGCTTAATGAAAAAATTAAATTACCTAGAATTTGCACTCAAATTTCGAGGGATGGGGCCTGCAAGTATTTGGTTTTAATGTATCCATGTAAAAAATTAAATGAAAAATAATGAAGTATGTTTAATTTAAATAAAAATATCACTCATACGCGTTTATCTCTTGAACTCTTGTACTAAGAAATAATAGTCACCCCCCTGATAATGACACCGAAAATGTTCCACAGTGTAATTTGAAGTGGAATCAGTTAGATAAATTTTATTTAGAGACAGAGTATGCCTTTCGGGAACTGGATTGTATTGATTGAGATAATGGAAATATTTAATGTGAAGTTACTGAGAGGTTGCATCGTTTCTATACCAAAAAATCGCGTGGCACGAAGCGAAAAGCATTTCAGCAGAATATAAACCCAGGTAACATCTCTAAGGCAGTGTAATGAAATTCGCTTTCTAACGATGACTCAGTATTCCAGCTACTGTCTCTAAAGAATGGCAAAATTCTTTTTAAATTCTGGCTGTCTTAATCATGATTTATAAGAAAAATTTTTTACGTGTATTGAATGACATAAGTAAAACGTTTTAGATCTGCATCATTGATTTTCTTTAGTATTTTGCAAAGTACAAAACTTGTTTAGTTTATATTGGTAAGTAAAATCTATAGAAAGATTACCAAAGACTTTACAAATAGTATTAGGAAAACATGCGATTTTATTTACAGCAAATTTTGAAATAATTGCAGAATTCTACATCCACTTTATTTCAGAGATATTGTAGTACAAAATAGGTCATTGGTTTGACTGTAACTGTAAAATAAGCATTTAAAAATAGCGACAACTTTTGCAGTTGCATTTCGGAAAACATCAATTGATTTTAGAACCTATCTATTAATTTGCCGAACTTATCCATTGATTTTCAAAACAAATCAATTGCCTTTTAGAAAACATAAATTGAATTTTAGAAGATAATAGTTGGCATTCAGAAAGTATCAAACATTTTCAAATATGTTTCACAAAACATTGAATTTATTTCAAAATCTTTAAAATGTATTTCTCAAAACATCGCATGTATTCAAGAAAACATCGAATGTTTTGAAAAATTTTCAAATATACATATATCAGCAATTATCAATTACATATCTTTCGGAAATAACCAAATGTGTTTTAGAAAATTTCAATTAAATTTCAGAACATATCAATTTAATTTCTGAAAGTGGTTAAATATATTTCAGAAATTTTCAAATGAGTTTATCGCATATGTTGATCATAATACAGCTGACACTTTTTCGTTGTTTCTTTTTATTTACTTTTATATTTTTATTTGATGTTTTCTTCACAAGACTTATGTCTCTTATTACAGTATGAAACTGATAAAACACTCATACAATATTACTTAGAATAGTTATAGAACTAATTTTAATTACATACATTTAACAGTTTATATTAAAATAATCTAACCAATAAAAACAAAATTTTTATTAAAACTCTTTCTTTCCTTATGAATATGAATTTTGAATCCCTCCGTGACTTTAAGTGACTATTTTAAAATTAATCTTTGAGCAAAACAAGTCTACGGACGAAGCTGTTGATCGATCGGATGAGGGGAAATGGGGTTTAAATCACTGCGTGACTGTGCGTGACTATGTCGAAGTTAATCTTTCTTTACAGCAAATATATGGACCAAGTGTTAGATTGGTTGGATGAGGGGATATGCGCTTTAGATTTCTCCGTGACTTGCGTGACTATGCGTGACTAAGTCAAAGTTAATCTTTTTCCCCAGCAAGTGTATGCACCAATTTTCAGGTCGACTGGATGAGGGAAATAACATTTATATCACTCCGTGACTGTGCGTTACTATGCCTGACTACCCCAAAATTAATCTGTAGTCATAACTGGACTACTGGCCAAGTTTCAGATCAATTGGATAAGGTTGAATAGGGTTGGCCCACGATAGACAGACAGACAGACAGAGAGAGAGAATGAGTTAAAAGAAAGAGTTTAAAAAAGCAACCAAAAAAGAAAATATTATCTAATTGATCATATTTTTTTTTTTTAATTGTTTGTTTAATTAATATGAAAGATATAATTACAAACTGCAAATAAACAATAAGTATAAACATAAATTATTTTATATACAAAGTCCTATTTTAGCGAGCTCTCAAGTATAATATTTATTTAATAGTAATGTTATTTTGCTATTACTTATACATAAATACAAGGCAGTACTTTTATATTGGTAACGATAAAAAATAGGGTCAAGGGTTAAAAGGGATAATTATTGGGTGAGCCACCAATATTTCTTAAGGTTTATATTATGTTTAATATTTTTATCATACGAATAAATACTTGTGTCAAATCGACCTTTTTCTGTCGTGGGTTCATTACAATTTATGGTTTTGATATTGGCTCGTCTATTAATATGGATTATTAATTACAGGAATGCCATCTTCATTTTCAATAAAACCATTTATATTAAGGAAAGGAAAAGCTGCCATTGGAACGTGTCCATTTAGTGATGTTTTTGAAATGTACCCTTCGGAAACATAGTAGGGATTCATGATCAAGTTATTTTTGGTGTAAACATACTACTTACAATGTGATCTCTTATGATAAGAATAATGAAATTATCGAATCTGGATATTTCAGCGTTTTCATAAAGAATTTCGTTTGATACAAATTTTTTGTAGTTACTACTCTGAGATCTTTATAAAAACGTACAATACCTGAGATATTTCCTTTCGAATATTCGTATCTTCTCCATATATGAAGGGGATATGTGAACCCATATTTGGCAATCATATGATAGAACTGGCCTTATTAAAGATTGGTACATTATAATTTAAACCCTTGATTGTGTGTATTTAGAAACAAATAATTTTTTATACATGAAAGATGCATTTTTAGCTTTAATAAGTTTTTGATTTATGTGATTGTGAAAGTACATAAGTTTATCTAGCTGAATACCTAATAATTTAGCAGTTTAATTTACTGGAATATTTATATTATTAATTGATTTAATACCAAAAGATTTCCAGTTTCTTCCTATATTGCTGTTTCATTTCACAACTCGTGGTCTGAAAAGAATACACTCGCATTTGTTTAAATTTATTTCCACATGCCAATCTAAGGAATATTTTTCAATAATTAAAAACTTGTTTTGCAAACAGTTATTAATTTTGTCTGTTTTATTGTCGGCGTGGTAGATAGCAGTGTCGTCTGCGGAAGCAATAATGTTGTCTATTTTTTCTAGCAAATCAAATAAGTGTAAATTAATTTGAATTGGGTGACGGTACCTTCTTGTAGCCCATTAAAAATTGTAAATTTTTTGGTGCCAACTGTATCTTTATTATAAACAGAAAATGTTTTATTATTCAACATATTATGTATGAGAATTACAAAATGTAGTGGAAATTTAAATTTTAATAATTTGTGTATTAAGCCGGTATCCAAATACCATCGAAAGCTTTTTTGAAGTCAACTAAACAGGCACTAGTATATAGCGATATGTTCAGGTTCCACTGAATATCTGAAACAAGAAAATGAATTGCATGTATCGTTGAGTGCTTGTATTTAAATCCGAATTGCCTTTCGCTAACTATATTTTTGAAGTCGCACAGCTTAAGAATGTTAATATTTATACAGACTTCGCATACTTTGCTGATGTTTGGAAGTAAACTAGTTGCGCGTAGACTTTTCTGATTGCTCGTTTCTTTATCCTTTTTAGGTAAATTATCACCTTAGCTTGCTTCCAAGCACGACGAAAGTAAGCATTATTGAACACGGTATTGAAGAATATTCAACATTAGGACGTTAAATCATCTGGTATGTTACGTAAGACTATATTATGTATTTTAACAACTCCAGATGAGAGTTTTGGTCTTAATTTTTAAAAAATTGATAAGTTGAATATATAATGTGAACAGACATAGACGCTTTCAACTCCGCGATAATAAAAACAGAAAACACAATATTTCTGAAGATGAACAGCGATGCTGTTGGAAATATCAATAATAAAAAATAAAAATAATAATTAAAAAAATAAAAAAGGCAAAGAAATTGATTTTTTTATTATTAAAACCACATGACCTTGAGCCTAACAAACCAAAAACCATAATTGATAAAACCTTATCTTTAGGTATAAAAATGTTATCCAGTTGAGATTCTTTTAAGTCAATAGTTCTTTTCGATTCTGTAAATGTCGTTGTGTTGGAACTATTGCATTCGTACTGGATTTTCATTTCCAAAAATTCAGTGAAACAATGATTCACATCTATATGGACGGTATTATCAGGAATAATCTCTTTAAAAGAGTGAGCTTATTCCACAAAAAATTAATTGTGCGAAACGATTAAAAATGTTTTTTGAACAGAAATTTGGCACTTATAGCCCCTATTAGATCTCGAGAAATTAAGACGTTCGTAAAGATGTTCTGGCTGGCAGGTAAATATGATATTATGCATGAGCAGTAGAACTCTCATTTTGAGTAGATTATCATAGCTAATACAATAAAGTTGAGAAGAAAAAGAAGAGATTTGATCATATCTTTTCAAACCATAAAACACAACGCACAACATTATTAAATACCACGTTAATTTTACGCAGAGTATCGCTACTGGCAAAAAGTTCCCAACCATATAATAATAAAGGCGTTAAATACGTTTTGGCAAAAAGTGTCCTACTTTTAACAGGAGTATAATATT
This sequence comes from Cordilura impudica, assembly GCA_963682025.1. Lineage (NCBI taxonomy): Eukaryota > Metazoa > Arthropoda > Insecta > Diptera > Scathophagidae > Cordilura > Cordilura impudica. The sequence continues at coordinate 61,072,526 of OY821518.1, read as the reverse complement.
ATGTCTGCTAAAGTGTTTGTAACTTAGAATATGTACGACTACATTTATTTTTTATATGGTTGACCAACTAAAAATGTTATTGAAAAATATTCAATATTAAAGGAACTGTAATTCAGCAATAAGGAATGTGCTTTTTTAATTCAGTTGAGTTTATTTCGAATTAAATGGTGTTAGAAATCAAAGCTGCTTATAAGAAACTTTATGATCGAAAGGGATAAGGCGTGGAAGAAATTTCAAAAATATTGGTATACAACGTTTAGTTTTCGTTTAGTTTTCGATACGTAACACAAGGGAACAAAATTGAACATTTTTGTGCTGAATGGAACTTTATTGAAATTTTTGCTAATTTGAGGTCACTGATTTCTCTCCATTTTTATCCATCAGTTCGCATTTTTAAGTTGCAGGTACTAATCATATTTTTGAATTTTTACCAAAAATAAAAAATTCAAAAAATCTTAACGTTACACCTCGTTAAGCGATTTTCAAAATTGTTTTTTTTTTTTTTGAATGCAAAATCACCAAAAATCATTTTAACCTTGAACACTTAATCAGTCAACACAAAAAAGTTAAACTTTTTCCGTTGTCTTATATATTGAAAACTGTATCACTTTGATATATACGTCGAAATTGTGCAACGGCTACGTCAGAGAACACGTGAAACGTCAATTTCAACTATTTTTGTAATATATGTGGCAAACACACGTTTATTAAAATTAGAGTTAATTTAACAAATATATTTTGACTATTTCAGATTTACCATGGAAATCCGTGGCAAGTACTGGATTCCAAATACTGTATGTCACAACTGTATAGAGTATTTAAGGTCATTGGCAAACAAGAAATGGACCCACTTCAATTACACTGTACAACAAAATCAATCTTTTTTCCAAAATTACAAGGTCCGGCCCATAAATTTTAAATAGAGGAGACAAAAAAGACACGTGTATCGGCGGATTGAAAGTTTACATCTGAATTTCATTTGCAGGGGGCTTAAAAATTCCCAGCTCTGGCACATTCTTATTGTTAATCGACATAAAAAACCATATGACCCTTACATTTGAGGTATAAAATGTGTTCAGCAAATTTATGTAGAATGTTTCGCAGAACATTTTTGTAGAACATGCTAACCCTCTAATTCCTCAAGGTGTGGGTCTTTTTTGTCCTTTTTTTAAAAAGAGCAAAAACACCATTAAAACAGGTATTTAAGGGGTTTAAATGTTCCGCAAAAATATTCGCCGCGGCACCTTGAAATTTTACTGTAAGTCCCTGAATACACCAAAATGGAAAATTCAACCAGAAAGTCAGAAATAAGGACAACAAAAGAGAGATTAGGGTTAATTTCGCATTTATTAAGAATTTTATTTTAAAGTACCCCAAAAATTTAGCATGAAAAAAAATGGTTAAAATTTAAATAAAAAACACTAATTACATTATTATTTTAACTTTGCTGTTGCCTTGGTTATAGATAAAATAAAGTAAAACAAAGACTAATTTGTGCGGTTCCAAAAATGGTGTATTTTCTTCTAGGCGAACAAGGAGGCTACACAAAGCATCCGTGTTTTATTTGCTTTGAGAACTTTGGTAGTTCCATATTGCAAGAATTGCTTTGGAATGAATTTTTTGGTATAGCGCACAATTTCCTGGGAAACAAAAAGGCTGAGCACTACTCGGGCCACGTGGTTAATATTTTGGCACATTTCCAGCATCTTGGTTGTAATGGTGCACTACCTATACAGTCATTTTGATTGTTTCCGTGACAATCTTGGAGACTTCAGTGAAGAACAAGGTGAACATTTCCGTTAGAATATTCGTACCATAGAGGAGCGGTAACAGAGTCACTAGAATAACCATATGATGGCAGACTCCTGCTAGAGCATTATAAAAAAAACCTTCTAAACAAGATAAAAATTTTTAGTTTTCTTTAAAATCCTCTTTTATTGATAAATTGGAAAGTATTGGAAACCTGACTAAATATATGAAATAATTCGCATAAAACCAAAATCTATAACAAACATATTATATAAATAGAATAGAAGCAAACACACACACACATATGGGTAATTCCGTGTCAAAACAACCAATGGGTGTACACTGCCTTCTCCAAATTGTATGATTTTTCGTAGGAAGACAGATTATTACAGAACTAAAATAAGTGCAAAGTTTGAGGGCACTGGCACTGTAAAAACGACAATTTTAAAAATCTTAAAAAAATACATGTTTAAGATTGGTTCCTTCCCTAAAGTTCCAAAAAATTTCAGACTGGGGGTATGCTTGGATCCAGAAATATTTATCATAGAGTAAAGGTAGATATTTAAAAAGTCGGTGCTGTGACTGTTACTGTTTATGAATGTGGTTGGTTGTGCTCGTGAGCGTCGGCGGGCTATGCACGCACGCCGCTATTTGTTTCTGGTTCTTTAGCTCTGTACTGTACTCAGCACAGACCTGTGTTAGGGTTGGTTTGACAGGTAATTATGTTAGAGCGAGACAACAGTATAAATGTTGTCGGGTGTGGTTCGTAGTGTCAAATAACTTGGATATAGAGAAGTTATTGAAAAACGAGAAGTCAAAGGAAGCACCACGAAAAAAAACCATTCTAAGCACGTTGCTTTAAAAAACCACATGTGTTGCTATAAAATCAATATTTTTAAATAAAACCAAAAGTGTTCAAAGTGATTGTTTTTTGCCTCTGTAAACAATATGTCATTTAATACAATATATTGTTGTAATCCATTTAAAAAAGTTGCTCATGTCCGGAATGCAAGAGGACTTCGAAAAGTTCAGCAATGGATGACTGGAATTAGTAATAACATTTCAATATCAAATAAAATATGTGATATATGCAGAAGAGAACTTTATAAATTAAAAGGAAGTGTAAACAATAATATTCAATCTATGAACGAGCCAGAAAACGAGACTTCAGACTCGGAAAGTGAAGCATCAGTTTCGGGAGATGTTCGAATTTCTAAGTTAAACGAAAGTTTAACATATTTACAAGAATCTCCAATATGTTCGAGAAAAATTCCATTAAAAGGGTATACAACTAGAAAGTTAGAAAAAACAACAACATCAATTAAAACCAACATTTTCCCAAATTCAACACCTTCAACCTCTCACGTATGCCCAGAATCGGAAATAATCGAACACCTAAAAGAAAAGTTTAAATCAATAACTAAAAACAGTGATAAAATTCAACTTTTAACTATTTTACCGAAAAGCTGGACATTGAAAAGAATGGAGGAGGAATTTCAAATAACAAATTTCATGGCACGAAAGGTAAAAAACTTGGTTGAGACAGAAGGCGTATTGAGTACACCGAATCCAAAACTTGGAAAACGATTGTCATTAGAAATTGTTGATGTGGTGAAAATCTTTTATGAAACTGATGATGTCAGCAGATGTCTACCAGGATGTAAAGACTACGTGTCAATAACAGAAAATGGTGTAAAAGTAAAAAAAAATAAAAGACTTTTACTCGGAAATCTTCGAGACGTTTATGCTTTATTTAAAGAAAAACGTGAAGGGATAACTATTGGAATTTCTAAATTTTTTGAACTTCGGCCAAAAAATGTGGTTCTAGCAGATGCGTCAGGAAGCCATAATGTATGTGTTTGTAAAATACATCAAAATACAAAACTAATGCTCCACGCAATAAACTTGAAAAAATTGACAGAAAATGTGCAGGATTTTGTGCTGGAAACTTATAAAGATTGTTTAAAAAGACTTATATGCAATCCCCCATCACCAAGTTGCTACCTTGGCAGATGTAGCATGTGTCCAGATATACAAAATTTTAAAGAGAAACTTGGTGAATTATTATTAGAAAATGAAATTGATGAAATCATATATAAACAGTGGATAAGTGTAGATAGAGACTCTTTGGAAACTATTATTAAAGAAACTGATTCTTTTCTGGATTCTTTATGCGAAAAACTGCAAACTCTTCTACCCCATTCATTCGTATCTAAAGAGCAGGGTGCATTTATGGCTCACAAAAAGTCTGCGTTGGAAGAAAATGAGTATTTAGTAATTTGCGACTTCTCCGAAAATGCAACTTTTGTGGTTCAGGATTCTGTGCAAGGCTTTTTATGGAATAATAGCCAGGCCACACTATACCCAATAGCAATTTATTACAAATCAAATGGAAAATTAGAAACTACAAATTTTATAATAATATCAGACTGTCTAATACATAATACCATAGCAGTTCATTTATTTCATCGCCACCTAAATGAGTTTTTAAAAAACAAGTTTTTGAAAATACCAAAGAAAATTTTTTATTTTTCGGACGGTTCTTCCGCTCAATTTAAAAATAAAAAAAAACTTTGCCAATTTATGCCATCATAGCGAAGATTTTAATTGTTCCGCTGAGTGGCGTTTCTTTGCTACCAGTCACGGCAAAGGACCTAGTGATGGTCTTGGGGGAACGGTAAAGCGTGAAGCACGAAGAGCCAGCTTGAAACGTCCATTCGAAGATCAGATAACTACTCCTCTCCACTTGTATAATTGGTGTCAGCAAACTCTTCAGAACTGCAACTTTGCATATTTAACGGAAAAAGATTATGAAGAAGAAGAGAAATTACTAACTGATAGATTTATAGGATTACGTACAATTCCGGGAACTCAAAAGCAGCACAGCTTCATACCAATTTCAAAAACACAATTATAAGCTAAAATTTATTACGCTGATAGCAAATTTGTAATTGAAAACATTTATAATAAAACTAAACAACAACAACAGCATTCATCATAATAATGTCAACAACAACAACAACAACAACAACAACAGCATTCATCATAATAATGTCAACAACGCCAACAACGCCAACAACAACAGCATTCATAATAATAATAATTCACTTGTTAAATATCTACCTTTACTCTATGATAAATATTTTTGGATCCAAGCATACCCCCAGTCTGAAATTTTTTGTAACTTTAGGGAAGGAACCAATCTTAAACATATATTTTTTTCAGATTTTTAAAATTGTCGTTTTTACAGCTATAGCCTCCCGAATTATACGTCAAGAGATGTGACCTTTGACCTTTCCAAAAAAAAATCATGTTGTATATCAAATTAAAGGTAATTAATTAACCTTTCAAATGCGACCTTGATAAGTTGCGTCACTATAATATTAATCAAGAAAATGATAATTAAGTAAGTACAACTTTGTACATTTTTATAGTTTTTCCCGATATTCAAGACCTCATATTTCCGGATCCAGATGCGTCAGTGAACTTAAATTTAGGATTTTTCTTACTTCTCGGATACACTTTAATCCTGCCAAAATTCAGTCAATTTGGAAACAGTGATGTAAAAAACAGCCATATTTTAAGTTGAGTTCAGATGGTTTAACCCATATTAAAAAAATTTTATTTTTGTATGGAAACCGCGACTTTTTAACAATTCAGTTTTCTCAGTAAATTTTGCACAAAATCGAAAGTTGTACATCAATTACAGTTTTTTTCATTCAAAATATGTATAAATAAATACTTTTAAACCAAACCTGTGATCTATGTCGCATTTTTATTTTTTATGAATATTTAAAGAACAAAACAATTATTATTTTTTTTTTCGAAATTGTTCTTTTATTCAAAACTTCCACTGTATCTCTGAAACTGCTAGCCAAATATAAAGCCAATGTAAGCACGGCTTAAAGATAATATTGCTGAAGAGTTTTGAATTTTTTTAAACTGAATTTTATCTACTGTTTTCAAGTTATTCCAATATATGTAGTTGAAGTGCCTTAATTTTGAACATGACAAAAAAAAAACAAGTGCCGATTTGGTTTCAGCGTCCCAAATAATCCTAAAATAAAATAATTAACAAAAAACTTGTTCCCTGATATAATTAGTCGTGTGTCTAAAAAAAAGTTTTACATAATCAGTAGATCAATGAGCCGTGATGAGCGTGAATATTATCAGTATCGAAAGAAACAACATGAGCTATTACATTCAAAGATTCTTCGCTTTATTTAATGGCAAAAGTGGTTGGCTATGATGAACAAAATCATTTCAATATATTTTGGGAAAAATCTACAGACGAGATGAAAAACTATAACCACCACTTTCAATCACTTGGTTTTTACCTCCATAAGTATATAATAAGGTTAATGGGACTTGATTGAAATTGACAAAATAAAAAGTTTTTTTTTTTTAGATTAAAAAAAGGTTGGCTGAGAAAAGATTTTGCCGAAATAATGATTTTGTCAGTGTAAAATTCTTATAGTTTAGCTACCAAGAGTAGACCAGAACTTCTGAAAATCAACTTTTGTTAAAATGTATTGGGATAAAAACAGATTACTCTAAAATATGTATATCGTGACTTTTTCAGCAAAAAAAAAATATTTACTCTCTTAGACCATGGCACTGTGTGCATAACGTATGTACACCCCACTTAAAAAAACATCAAAAATTATAGTCGGTCTTTACCGAATATACGATACTCTATACCATGCATTCAGAGACCCTATCTCTTAGGACCAAATAATTTGATATAGAAAATAAGCATGAACCAAAATTGAGTGCTTTCGCATATGGAAACTTTCATATTAAATTTAAGTGATACTAGTTATATATTTTATCTAATTTTCTTAAAGTTTTCTGGCAAGGAAATATGAATTCAGTGTGACACAAAATATGTTGTTAAGCAAAATCACAGATACAAAAACAAAACTTATTACAATGTTTGTGAGAAAAATTTAAACATTGGCAAACTAATAGATTTACATCTTATTATTGAAATTAAGACATCTTAATTGACTTCAGCAGCTTAAAAGAAAAAACAAAAAACATTTTCGTTGATTACCAAAAACAATAACAGTAATTCAAATGCAGAAGGCAGAAGACAACCACAACAGTAAAGAACCTTGTCAAATTTGTCAAATTCTCCAGGTAGTTAAGGACTACTTCAACTCATGTTAGTCTTCATCAACATTAGAAAAATATAAAAGAACAATACAAAATCGCAAACATATTTACAATGTGGCTAAAAAAAAAGTGAAAAAACAAGGACGAAAAAAGAATAATTGTGGCAAGAGCATACTATATACGAGAGGCAAACTACAAAAATGTCTATAGAAGTTGAAAAAATGTAGGAAACAAAACGTCACAAATTGACATGATGAAATCCCTTAACAACAAATATGACATTCGTTCATTTTTTATTATGGAGGTAGGTAGAAACAACGAAATTGACAAAAAAAAAAATATTTAAAAAAAATAGGGATATAAGGATTTGGAGCACATCCAAAACTTTGAATACACAAAATTTTTGTGAAATATTGTTTGTAGTATTGTCTGCTAAATTAGGAAACAAAAATTCTTGTTTCTCTTTAATCTTGGCAACGTGTAGATTTGGTATTAAGAAATAGTATGAAAACAGAATTATGTACAATGTGCATATAAGAGAATATTTTAAATTTATTATATGCATATTATTGTGTACTTATGTATGGAGATTTTCCTTTTAATTTCATTGTATCCTGCTGCACAGAAATCTGTGCAACAGCTATGGTTCGTTAAGTTTTTGTCAATCTTTGCCTATCAGATATTTTCACTGGCTTTTACTTCGTTTCACATAATGTGCCTGTACAGATGCTTTTTTTATTGAATGGTAATACATGAGTAAATATCAATGAAAATTCCACACAGCCTGGTTGTTAAAAGCCAAAAGCTTTTGCTCAGGTATGTACAACACGTTGTCGTATCTCAATCAAATTATTAGAAATGTTTCTAAAGCTATCCATAACCTTAGAACAGTCCATAGTCAAAGATATTTTCAGTGAACGATTCCCAAAATATTTCTGGTCTAGCGTTAACCCATTCCGAGCTTTTAAAGGTCTATTTTAAGTTTTTTGAAAATATTTTCATTCTTTCCAGATCAATATATCCAATATGGGTATGACATGATAGGTTTTTTTTTCAAGGCGCGTATATCGGTATATAAAACATGTCCAAGCATGCCCTGACTAAAATCTAATGGCGTGGAAACAATGTGGGTAAACATAGGCAATATAGGTATCAAAATTTTTCTTTTTCTCAAGTACATTTCAGTTCTGTGAAAAAAATGGAATTTTGCTAATTTCATACATTTTTCACGCTGCTCCAGAGTAAATTTAAATAAGAATGTGGAGTTTATTAAATTTAGAAGTGAATTTAGTTTCTAAATGACAGCAGGATAAAAAACACGAGACGTTTTCTTTAATGCCATGATTTTTTCGTGTTTAAAAAAAAATGAGTTATTCCAACTACATATATTCTTATTGTAATTTAATTGATATTCTATATTCCTGCAAATTATAGTTTTGCTTAAAACCGGAATTTGAACCTTATTCCATATTTCCAAAATCTTATTTATTGTTATTTTAAAATAGTTGGATAGGCCAATCCTTTTATTTGTTTTTAATTTAGTTTTATCTAATTTTTGAGCAGAAAAAAAATTTTTTTTCACTTCTTTTCTCTCTATACAGAGTGAGTCGCTCTAATATATATATATTTTTTTGAAAAGCTTCTTGCATTCATTTTAAGATTCGACATCACTATAAGGGCAAAACAACAATTTACCTAATTTAAAAAAAAAGTACTTATTTATAAAAAGTGCTTTTTAAAAAAAGTACTCAAAAATATTTTTGTTTTAAGCGCACAAATTTTTAAAAAGGTGTAGTTTTAAGCAAATTATTTTTATGAAAATATGCTTATCTTGAGAAAAAAATACTAAAAAAAAAATTAAGAACGAGCAGTATTATAGGGAAAAGCAATTTTTCTTCTTCTTAATTTGCCTATTCATTATACGAATGTTACCAGCCAATACAATTACATTTAATTACATGTTATAAAATAAAATTTCATAAGGTTTCGGCAAATACTACACCTCGGAATCCAGTCCACTCCTGAATATTTGAAATTCAAGCCATTTCCTTTCTTCCTTTAGAAGGCTTTCCGGCTATTCTTGACTTCGTAATGGTTTGTAACAATCTGTATTTTGGATTTCTCATAACATGGCCAAGGTAGGCTGTTTTCCGTTTTTTTTTTTTATAGTTGCTATGAGCTCTCCGTTTCGATGCATTCTTCTTAGCCACTCGTTATTTGATATAAAATCGGTCCATGGTATTTTTAGTATCCGTCGAAAAATACACATTTCGGAGGAATCTAGCTTTTTCACATTTGTCGCTTTCATGGTCCGTACCTCCGTTGCGTACAGTAGTACTGACCAAACATATGCTTTGATAAACCGTATTTTTGTATCTAAGTTTATATCATGACTCGTTAGAACTTTTTTTTGTATTTAAAAAATGAATCTCTTCCCATTTCTACACTTCGTCGTATTTCTTTTGATCCGTCCCATTGGTCATTGATCATTACTCCAAGATATTTAAAGTTATGAACCCTCTCAATGGAAAAGTTTAGTATTTTTAAGTTCGCTGTGCTGTAGTTATTTTTCTGCTCACAACCATATATTTGATTTCCGAATACTTCTTTTCAAACCATATATTTCACTGTATGTATTCACGAATTGAAGAATTGGTATTTGGCGATTCTTGTTTTTCGCGATTTTGGATTTTGGCGATTTTGGATTTTGGCGATTTTTGATTTGGCGATTTTTGATTTTTGGCGATTTTTGTTTATGTAGATTTTTGAATTTTGCAATTTCGCCTATATTTTCTAACATTGATAATTATCGTAATTTTTCAAAGTTGTAAGGTTGTCACTCCGATCAAGCCCATTTTTTGTTCGGCTAAATATATGAATAACTTATGTTCACGCACAGTTCTAAGGCTCTCACTATTGGAGTACTCCAGATATATGACATTTTTGTCCGACCACTTACATTAATATAGATGACGTCAGACAGATTTGCAAAGCTGTCCCTATCATAGTTCTCGTGATATATAATATTGAATTATTACTTTGTATGGGAGGTGCCACGCCCACTTATTAAATCACGTCTATTTTTGGAATAGCTACTAACATTAATAATAGGTGACGATATTGTAAAGCTCCCTCTCTCTGTCTTATAGTACTCAATATATATGATTAGGGCTGGGATTTTTATGCACTACAAAATCGAAAATATGCGCTTAAAATATGCAAAAAAAAATTCAAAATATGCTTTAAAAAAATAAGATATATGCACTAAGACTTTCAATAAAAAATCTTTTTTTAAATTTTATTAAAAAAAAAAAGTAAATGATTCAGTCTATTGTTATTCAAAGGTACAATATCTTTTAAAAACTTAAATAACTAATCTAATTTTTTTTAAATAACTAATCTCATATCTTTGGTCACAAGCGATAACCGCCTAAGTCGACTTAAGAATGATTTGAGTTATGTATGCTATCATATTCCACTAAAAACGCTTTATATTTACGTGAAATCCCCATTTCTCTAACATATTTATTAAAAACATATTAATAAAAATATACTGACCTAAGTCGTAACGAAACCTCATTGCATTATTATAAAAAGTTATTTTTCTCGAAAGCATGATTTTCGACTTAGACGGTTAATGCTTGTGACCACATATGTATATATATATATATATATATATATATATATATATCTATATATATATATATTAGAGCGGGTCGATTTGTATGGGACCGAAAAAAACTGGAAAATCGTATATACGGAAAATAAACTAGGGATATTACTGAGCAACTTTGCTGAAGAAACTATGGGTCTAAAATGTATTTCAATACAGCGATTTTTAAGCGGAAGTTTGACTTTGTATGGGAGGTATGCCTAGTTCTTCTTCGATTTTGATGAAAAATGGTGTGAACATTGTATATGAAAAAGAAATAATGTGCACCAAAAATAAGTCTGATCCAAACTATATTTCGGCCATATTTGCCCAAGAAACTATGGGTTTTTGTTTTTTGTTTTTTGAAAATACTTTTATTACAATTATTTTTTCTTCTTTATAACGTTTGGAAAAACGTTTCTAACGTTTTTAGGTTTGAAAAAGGAACTTATATAACTAAGTTAATAAATAAGTAAATAATTAAACTAGTTATTGTAAATAACTCATAACTTTGTCTGATTTACTTAAATATTGTAACACAAATAATTTTATGTTATATAGTACGTATATTAATTTCCAAATTTTTATTGTAGTTATAAATTATTTGTTTGTATAGATTAATACAGTTTCGGGCATTCGATTTATAAAGGTGTAAATTGTGTTTCTAAATTCTAAGTTGAACGTGCTGCTTTTTTATTCTTCCCAGATTTTAGCGTTTTTGGATCACACCAAAATTTTAGTGGCCTTAACTTACCAAGCAAACGTGATGTATTAAATTATTTTTTTTTTGTCTGACCACGCGAAAATAGAAGAAAAAAAGTGTGCTTACAAGAAGTTCACTGCTGAAGTGTCAAAACAAATTATTGAAATATGGAACTAGCTTCGCATTGATGTTTTGAGTGAAAAAGCGTCATAAAAAACTTAACCAGTTTATTGAAAAGTACAAAAAAGAAATAAAAACTAAGAGTAATTTAAGACGTTTTGTGGAATCGATTGATGATTTGTTTTCATCGGGAAATGCAAATGCAATTTAAAAGTACGCCAATGCGTCTGAGGGAAAATTCCAAAAAGCTTGATATTTTCATGCTGGATCAACATAATGATAGAAAGCTGACGATTCCACAGTACTTTTGTGATGTGTTAGACCAAGCAACAGCAATAACAACCTTTCCACCAGAGGGTAATGATTATACATAGAACCCAATTCATTTAAACGTAGATGTTGATGGGTTTTCGGAATTAAACCACGAGCTTACACCAAAAGGTTCTCAACTTTGAATTTCGCGATGATGTGCGACAGATTCGGCATATCTGACAGAGCAGCTTCACGTTTAGCGACAGCTCTCTTTAAGGATATTGACTATAGAGATAAAACTGGAGAGCTTATCATTCTGGATAAGAATAAAGACGCCAGAGAAAAAACGAAGAAACGGAAATCAGTATGCACGAGCCAAAAAAAAGATAGCAACCTTAGCTACTTTTTATTTGATGGCAAAAAAAATGATGCATTAACAATGGAAAAAATTTGCGGCAAATAACGGAAAAACATGGCTAAAAAACCACATTTAGTCATCCTCAAAGAGCCGAACTCAAAGCTATTAGGATATGTGAAAGTTCAAGCTGAAGATGCTTTTACCAAGCAAAGGCAGCTTAGCGATTTTTCAGAGAAAAAGGTTTTATTCTCAGTAATTTAGTTGGTGTTTGCAGCGATGGGGAAACCGCTAACACCGGCGTTGTGAATGGCATTATTCGGTGTTTTGAGATTGAATTAGGAAGGCCGTTGTATTGGTTTATATGCCTTCTATATTTCAAGGAATTGCTTTTTCGACACCTATTCGAATTTCTGTATTATTCGAAAACGAGCGGAACAAGAACTGGCAGCGGTTAATAACCAAACAAATCGTATGCTGCTAAAAATTGGTATGAAAATCATTTTAAAGAATGTTTTCCTAGATAATGTTTTATTAAACAAAAGTTTTAAATTCGTTTCAGTGTGTCCTTGATTTTAAAGCCATACCACTAGAGAACATGCCAAGCGCGATTTATTTACTGACGTAAAGTATTTGCTTCAAATGGCTTCAAACCTGGACCTGTAGCGCACTCGCATTGGCTAACTAACACCAGTCGAATCTTAAAATTGTACGTTGCAACAAGTTCACCACCTTGTAACTTGAAAACTCTAGCGGAGTAAGTAATGAGAGTTGATGTTCCCATGTACTTTAACATAAAGTACTACAGTTCTGTTATATACGGCAGTCTGCTTTTATACAAATTTATTCGCCTCGCGCAATTTTTACCCTCCAAGGAGCGATAAGTTATCTACTCAGTAGTTCAAAACCCTTCATATTTTGCTTACCCAGAAAATGTTATTCTATCAATGCTTTACGATGATCGTAAACCAGGAGGCGACCAGGGAATTAGAAAATTTTTGTACTACCGTGACAACCTTTGCGTCATGGTAGATTTTAGAGTGTACAAGAAATTTAAAATCAATTTTGACTGCTCTAATTATTACAGTATAATGGATTTGAACATTTGAAGGAATATTTAGAATTTTTAAAAACCCGCCACTTATTGATCCACAAGTTCCAAGTCATATATAAGAAACTGAACGATTACAGCTTTTCACCAGTGTTTCCCGGCGCGTAACGGAAAAAACCGCGCAAGTGTTGTGACTGTAACTGATGTTAGTTGAAAAAAATACCACGCTTGGAAAGCAAGCAGGACATAAAAACGTAGTTATTTAAGTGCCTTTTCGAACCCAAAAACGTTGAAAAAGTTTTTTCAAACGTTATAAATAAGAAAAAACAATTATAATGAAAGTATTTTCAAAAAACAATAAAACAAAAGCAAAGAAACCATAATTCTGGGGCAAATGTACCCGAAATGTAGTTCTTATCAGGCTCATTTTTGCTACGTGTTATTTCTTTTTCATACACTACGTCCACGCCAATTTTCAACAAAATTGGAGGAGAATTAGGCATACCTCCCATACAAAGTCAAACTTCCGCTTAAAAATCGCTGGATCGAAATACATTTTAGGCCCGTAGTTTCTTCAGAAAAGTTGCTCAGTATGATCCCTAGTTTACTTTGCGCATATTCGATTTTCGAAAAAAAAATCGACCTGCTCTAATGTATATATATATATATTTTTTTTTATTACACAATGAATTTTTAACAAAATTTGTGTGTGGGAGTGAAGTCCGTGTTTGGAAAAACTTCACGGAAGCATCTTTGTTTCATATTGTTTAAGCAAAAATTCTTTAAATTTGCTTATTAAATTGAGTTTGCCCCTTCCAAAGTCCAACCTTCTTTTTGGGTTAATTGCAAGTTGAAATCTAGGATATACTCATTTTTTATACAAATTTGTAGGAAGTAGTTACACAGATACTAATGAGAAACTAGTTAACGGTATCTAAAAACATTTCTCGTTACCTTTTTCTATATTAGTTGGATGTAGCTTTTAAATCTTCGTTTGAATGCCAATCCGAATACGTCGTTCAGTCCACCCATTTATTCTTCATTTCACATCAAGGTATTTTATTTGAAACAAAACACAGAGAATTTTTCTCTTATTAATAAAACCTTAAAAATTTTCGTTATCTTATTTCCAAAATCATGCATTGCGATCAACACATATCAGATATATACAAGAGCTGGTCGCTCTTTCCGCCTATATAGTACTTCATTTGTCTCTGTTTCCTAGACTAAAATTAAATATCTTCCGAAAGATATATTGAAATAGCTGATTGTACTTCGAAATTGATTTAAGCTTTTTCCGGCTGGTCCCGTTTAAGTTAGGACACACCAGCTATAGACAATGGACGGAAACTATAAAAATTCATTCAAGTGAATTTATTACAAATTGCAAATGGTATTGTCTTTTACAACAGCCAAACATACAGAGAAGAGTGTGTTTGAATGCATTGAACATATAAATCGTTATATTCTCTTTTTGGATTGTACAGTGACTGAAGTGGAACAGAAATGAATTTCAATGCGGATGTAATGAAAATGAGGCCAATAAATATATAAATTTGTACATATAGATTTCATATCTTTAATACATATATCACGTATTCCATGAGATTTAAAATTCTATATCCATGTAACCAAATCCCAAATATTGAATTCATTTTTGAATTTTTCTTCTAATAAATTCATTTTAACTGATTTAATTTCTATTAAATATATGACTTTCAAATGTTAAATGGGTAATTTTAATGGAATATACGAAAAAGAAAAATGAAATAAAATTTACAAAGGCTGGCATAAAATCAACCAAAAAAATTTAATCTTAAGTTCTAGCATTTAAGTTATCGTAATCATAGTCATCATAACTTAGTTTTATATTAATTAATTTTTTTTTTTTATTTAACAACCAGAGGAGTTTAAAAATTGCAATCATTTATAAACGCCTTAGATGTGTTAAATATATACTTATTTCAACATATAGTCCAAGAAGATGAATGAAAGTTATTTTATTTATGACTATAGCAATTAAAATGATTATGGACAACTACACCCAAGCATCTGACCTTATTATGAATATTCTGTCAAAATGACTTAACCAACATATACTAAAAGTTTCTTGTTCATCTCTGATCACATTCATTTAAAAATGCTATTAAAACTAAGAATCTCAATATCATTTGTTCCGTAAACACAAGCAGGGACATGTATGCACACCATAATTTACAATTTTAAGAGAGTTAAGCTGCTAAATGAATAACAAGAAGTACAAAAGAAATTTATACTGGATTGTAGTTCAGAGAAAAATTTTGTTTTCCTAATCAGTTTGGTATAACAAATTAAAATAAAATGTGTATTGAGTTAAAAGTTAAGAGCAAAAATATATGTAGTTGTAGTATTCTGGTATTTAACTTTTCCATTTTGAGGTACTGGTTACTTTGAGTATGGCAAGAAGTTCATTAATTATATGCGGTTTACAAAATTATTGGATTTATGCAACGAATTTGGTTCTACAATTGGGCTACGGAACACTTGGAAGAAGATGAGCTTTTTTTGCCGAAAAATCATTCTTTCGGACTAAGGTCGCTTTCATCTCTGTGGCACAGAAAATCCACACCTGAATGCTGTAACTTTTGGTGTGGTTTTTAGTTCTTCTGTATCATTGGACCAATTTTCTTCGAAGATTCGGAAGGCAAAAGCATTACAGTGAACGGGGAGCGCTACCATGCAACAATAGCTGATTATTTGGAGCATATTTCCGAAGATATGCATTAATGAAACAATCGATCTTTTACGCGGTAAATACGAAACATGCATTATAAGCCGTATTGGCGTAGGTTCGAACTGACCCGTTGGACAACTAATTGTGGAGGTTTGCTAATCACGAGTGTTATGTTAATTGAGTACGGCGCTTAAAATACCTTACTATCGAAAATGAGCTGAAAAATTTGGTCGATTGCATAGACAAGGCCAGCCGAACAAGTTATTTGAATGAAAAGTGTTCTTTAAAAAACCGCAATAAAAAACCACGAATGCAAAAGGTGCGAATTTTCTATATATAGAAAAATGAAATACATAGCATATATGGTTCACCTTATAAAAACTTATAGCTACATATATATGGGGCGTTTCATGTCAAGTGAACCAACTTTTTAAATGGATTCTTCCGATCGGGATGAAATTTGCACCAAGGTTAATCATATTGGATAGTAGACACAATTTTTCAACAAGATCGGTCCAGAACTCTATGAGTTAGAGGAGGCAAAATTTGAAATTTTGGCCAAAAAGCAGTTTTTTTTCATCCATGTAACTTTTTACCTATTTTTCTTAGCAAAATGCGTCCCAAATAGTTTAGATAGATATTTCTTCAATCTTTGGAAAAAAGAATTTAAAAAAAAATAAAAAAATTTTTTGACTTTTTCTGCAAACTCAAAAATTTTTTGACTTTTTTTTTGGTCTTCTGCCTCCATTGAATGGTTTTCTGCCTCCATTCAATGCGATTTCTTTTCGAAGCCAAAAAAAGAAATCAGCAGTGAAATCAACAGCTGAAAAGTGAAACCAAGAAAAGATTGGCAAAAAAGCAGCAAACAAAGGTGATAAATAAGCTGGATGAAAGACTTTGTATTTAACAAGTTACAAAACTTAAATACTTCTTCAGATACAATAAATTTATTAAAAAACTAGTTATGATATAAATGGATATAATGTGATTAATATAAATAATAAATTTTAATATATTATTTATATTTCTATTTTTATTATTATTATTATCATTATTAATAAATATTAATTTAATTAGTATTACAAATAAATGAAAAATAATTTTTCAACATTTCTATGGAAAAAAGTGATTTTTTTCCTGAGGCTAGCATATTGCGTGCATTAGAGATTGAGGGTATTAAATTTTATTTGGGTCTAGTTTCTCAGTATATGCGTTATTTTTAAGGCTTTGGAAACACTTACACACTAATAGGAAAAAATTCAAATTAGTGCGTTATGCTAAAAATTTAAAAACCGTTGTCTTGAGTTACAAAACATTTTTATTTTTTTTTGACAGGTATCCCATTCGCATGCCACTAAGCGACCAAAAAGCTTCTTTTTAGCGAAGAAAAATAAATAAAAGGGCCTTTTTTGAAATAGTCACAAAAAAATTTTTATACCCTATACCACTATGTGGTTTGGGTATAATGACTTTGTGCTGCTGTTTGTAACACCCAAAAATATTTGACCTAGACCCATCTTTAATTATACCGATCGAATCAGAATCACTTTCTGAGTTGATTTAACAATGTCCGTCCGTCCGTCCGTCCGTCCGTCCGTCCGTCCGTCCGTCCGTCCGTCCGTCTGTGTGTCCATGTAAAGCTTGTAATCAAACTGCAGGTCGCAAATATGAATATATTTTGATGAAATTTGGTATATAAGCTTTTATCGGCCATGGGATGAACGCTATTGAAATTGGTGAGAATCGGTCCATGTTCAGACCTAGCCCCCATACAAATTACCCATATGAAATCGACATAAATTGCCATAAGATCCAAATTGTCATATAGATCTTACGCAGATTGGGTTTGTATGCGTTCATTACATCCACTAATGAGTAGTCCAAAAATGATCCCTTTGACCCCATATAGAGCTGCTTCCCGATCTTCAGTTAAATCAATTAAAAAACAAAAATATTGCACTGATTCTTCTCAAATTATGTTTGTACATATTTTTGCAAAATACAAGAGACTTTACCAAACATGATCAGGATCGGTCCATTTTTGGACCTAGCCCCTTTATAGATATAGCATCCGATATGAACTTTTTTATATCTGCAGCCAAAAAAATTAATAAAAATCCCACTCAAATTTGGTTTTTGCTTATTTTCTATGTCCAGTTAGTTGGTCCTAAGAGAAAGGGTTTCTAAACGCATGGTATAGGGTATCGTATAGTCGGTCTAGACCGACTATAATTTTCTTACTTGTTTTTTTTAATTTTTTTCCGAAAGATTGAAGAAATAGCAATATAAACTATTTAGGACAAATTTTGTTAAGAACAATAGTTAAAAAGTTACATGGATGAGAAAAAACACCGTTTGGCCAAAATGTCAAAATTTTAACCCCTCTAACTCAAAGAGTTAGGGACCGACCTTGTTGAAAAATTCTGTCTGAACTACTATTGAATATGACTAACCTTAGTTAAAATTTCGTCACGATCGGAAGACATCGGTTTCAAAAGTTGGTTCACTTGACATGAAACGCCCCATATATAAAATTTGAAATTTGTTTGTAGTTTGTGTGTTTGTGTGTTTGACATAAATATGTGGCTAAACATTGGACCGATCTTCTTGAAATTTTCACAGTGTATAAGTTTGTATCGGGAAAGTAAATTAGGCTATACATTTTTTGATATTTGAAGTGGGCGTGGTACTTCCCATATATAAAAATATAACATCCTATATCTGGAGCTTTATGATCGCAAACGTCGTGAAACTTTGCAGGAGTACATAAGATAGTACTGTAAGAAGTCGGGCTAAAAATGGGCGGGATAAAACCAGTGGGCGTGGCATCTTCCATGCATGGTAAATACATATCATCATAATTAACAACAAAAATATTCACTAGAAATAAGTTATATGGCAAAACAACGTTTGCCGGGTCGGCTAGTATTTATATATGTAAAGTTTGCCCTCAAGTACAAAAATTTTTTTACTTAAAAAAATAACACTTTGAAATTAATCCAGAGTCACGGTCTACAGTGGTTCAAAACCAAAAAAAAGTGGTAATAAGTCTGGAACTTCTAAACTATTGGCTGGATTGGAAAAGTATATTCTAGGCGATAGTCAAGGATATGGGCTTTCAAAATATTTATTTTTGAGATACCCTGTTCTAACACAGGGTGAGCTACAGGGTGCCAAAGTCGACCACCTCGAGGTGGAAAATGCTTTCAAAGCTTGTAACTTTTATAAATATGAAGTGATTTTTACGTTTTTTAAATTTTTCCAATAACCATTAAATTATTAACAAAAAACTTGCTTATACTACCTAGTTATCGCTTATGGTTTAAAAAATATTTGATTTTAAAAATCAACATTTGAACTTTTCACCAAATTCTTTCTTGGTTTTTCGCAAATAACATTTTTATTAAAATAGACAAAAAAAATCTAAATATATGCAGCGATAGCCAGTGCTTTTTAAAAAGATACGCTGAAGTATCTTTTGAATTATTTCAAACCGTTTAGTGAGCACAAAATCTTAAAGTTGACTTTTTGAATCAGGTTCTAAAAATTGCAATTTTTTGCCAAAAAATACCCTTCATTCTTTCAATTTTTTCTCACAACCTTGGTAAAACATGTATATATTTTTCTACATATTTTAAAAGAATATGCTTCAAGAGTGGCTGTAAGTGAAACTTTTAATATTTTTGGACATGCATCCTACGTCCAGCATTGGACGAAATTGGGCAATTTTAAAAAAAAAAACTAAGTTTTAAAAGTTAATACAAAAATATCCGCTCGATTTCTTCAAATATTTCACCGCAGTATTAAAGCTCCAAATATTTTTATTTATCTGCCGTAATAAAATTCACCGCCGTTACACAAACGTGGTCAGGAGGGCTTAAATGGTGAAAAAAGTCAAATTTTCATACGAATTTTTTTTGTTAAAACAAAAAACATATTAGGATTAGTTATTTTTATATTTTGTTCATTGATTCAGAACGCTATTTAAATTATCTAAAACACTTCAATAAATCATTTTGATAACGTTAATAGTTTTTGAGATATTTATATTCAAATTTCAGAAAAAAATATAGAAAAACTATGGTTTTCGTTTTTTTTTTGGTTTTTTTGGTAAAGTGTTCCCAAAATTTTTCAATTTTACTTATTATTATATATATCGTTAAAGAAGACATATTTATCTATTCAACGATATATAACATGTCTATCAAATATATTGCAACATGCTGAAATAATGACTCCAAACCACACTCCACAGGCAAAAATTTAGCTATTTCTCTATTTGTTCATATAAATGGTCATTTACATAGTGAATGACATACTTTTTTTTTTATTGTTTTTTGGTAAAGGGTTGCATACGTTTTTATTAAATAAATAATAATAATAATAATAATAATAATCAAATAATTTTATATATCTTTTCAAAGAAGGTAAAATTATAAGTTAATGGTGTATGAAATATTTACCTAATGAGTTTGAACTGATCATAAAATTGCCCGAAACTCTGATGCTGATTTTATACAAAAAAAAAAAAAAAAAAACAGGTAAAAAGCCAATTCCTAAGATATTATCATTATTAAATAACAAATATAACTAAATTTTTTTTAATGAGTATTTTTTTATTTGTTTTATAATAGGCTTAAAATTACATAACAATTGTCTGTTGTTTTAATAGTTATTTTCTACAAAACAATCAGAAATATCAAAAGATAAAAGATGTTTTATATCCATAGCTTCGGAATCATCATTTTCTATTTCAAGACTTATTTTTGGTAACCATTTTGTTCTTATGGAGTATATTACTGGATCTGATGATATCAATAAATATTCCATTAAATCGGAATTTTGGGCTTCTTTGCTACATTTTCTTGTATTAAAAAGGTCTAAAGTGTTGGACATCTCTGTTTCTAGCTTCTTGTGCTTCTTCAGTCAGTTCTCCCAATGCATTCTTTGTCACTAAGCTTTGTGTTGTAATTTTGTCTTCCTTTGTGTACTCAAATTGGATTGGCCGACATAGAAACGTAGATCCGGGTGTTAAATTACTCCATATGTCCTGATATTCTCTCTCACTAGAAGAAGAACTTGTCTCATTATATAGCCTCATTTTTAATGGTACTAATGATGTCATAAAAATTGTTGAAAAATCTATTTCTGAATTGCTTCCACTTGGTTGTCTATACTCAGAAAATCAAGATGTTCCATCGCATTCCCATTTACATATTAACGTAACTTCTGAATTGTTGCATATTTCTATTTCTTCTTTGCTAAATGTGGATATTATTCTAGATGCAGTGTTTTCAAGCAGTTCCGCTAATCCAACATTTGCACTTTCAGTATTGGATTTCACATTAGATGCTAGAATTTTATTTTTTGTTTCCTTTATCAAATCTTTTTCTTTGAGAGCTTTTCTCAAAATACCATATTTATTTCATGTCAATCCCAAATTTAAAATAGGAGCTAACGCATCCTCTTCTGTAAATGATGTTGACGATTTTGGCGTTGAAATACTTTGCACCATACGCTTCAACCGCTTCGGAGATGCAGTTAGTAACACATCTACAATTTTAGCAGCTTCCTTTAGTTGCGTGCGTGTTAAGGCTGATTTAAAAGAATCCTTAATTTCATTAGGCGAATGGTTACTAATGATTTCTTCTTCTTTTTTCTTTTTTGTCCTTGATTGAACATTTTCGTAGTCCTTTTTAGATCGACCAAATGTCTTTTTCTCAATTTGTACTGTGAGGCCCGTTTTCAACCATTCTTCATTTTTAGTTTTTTGAAAAGATATTAAAATTATTTGAAGTAATAAACACGTATGTAACCCTTTACCAAAAAACAATAAAAAATATGTCATTCACTATGTAAATGACCATTTATATGAACAAATAGAGAAATAGCTAAATTTTTGCCTGTGGAGTGTGGTTTGGGGTCATTATTTCAGCATGTTGCAATATATTTGATAGACATGTTATATATCGTTGAATAGATAAATATGTCTTCTTTGACAATATATATAATAATGAGTAAAATTCAAAAATTTTGGGAACACTTTACCAAAAAAACCAAAAAAAAAAGACGAAAACCATAGTTTTTCTATATTTTTTTCTGAAATTTGAATATAAATATCTCAAAAACTATTAACGTTATCAAAACGATTTATTGAAGTGTTTTAGATAATTTAAATGCCGTTCTGAATCAATAAACAAAATATAAAAATAACTAATTTTAATATGTTTTTTATGTTAACAAAAAAAATTCGTATGAAAATTTGACTTGTTTCACCATTTAAGCTCTCCTGACCACGTTTATGCAACGGCGGTGAATTTTATTGCGGCAGATAAATAAAGATATTTGGAGCTTTAATACTGCGGTGAAATATTTGAAGAAATCGAGCGGATATTTTTGTATTAACTTTTAAACTTTTTTTTTTTAAATATTCCAATGCTGGACGTAGGGTGCATGTCCAAAAATATTAGAAATTTCTTGAAGCATATTCTTTTAAAATATGTAGAAAAATATATACATGTTTTACCAAGGTTGTGAGAAAAAAGTGAAAGAATGAAGGGTATTTTTTGGCAAAAATTTGCTATTTTTACAACCTGATTCAAAAAGTCAACTTTAAGATTTTGTGCTCACTAAACGGTTGGAAGCAATTCAAAAAATACTTCAACGTATCTTTTTAAAAAGTACTGGCTATCGCCACATATTTTTAGATTTTTTTATCTATTTTAATAAAAATGTTATTTGAGAAAAACCAAGAAAGAATTTGGTGAAAAGTTCAAATGTTGATTTTTAAAATCAAATATTTTTTATACCATACGCGATAACTAGGTAGTATAAGCATGTTTTTTGTTAATAATTTAATGGTTATTGGAAAAATTTAAAAAGCGTAAAAATCACTTCATATTTATAAAAGTTACAAGCTTTGAAAGCATTTTCCACCTCGAGGTGGTCGACTTTGGCACCCTGTAGCTCACCCTGTGTTACAACAGGGTATCTCAAAAATAAATATTTTGAAAGCCTATATCCTTGACTACAATCGCCTGGAATATACTATTCCAATCCAACCAATAGTTTAGAAGTTCCAGACTTATTACCACTTTTTTTTGGTTTTGAACCACTGTGCGGTCTTGGGGTTGAATGATTCATGCACTAGTTTTATATAATAGAAGCCATGAAGGGGTTAGCACTGAGTACGTACACTCCAATTGTTTGCCTTTTTAAGATTTTCATATTTTTGGACAATACTGTACAAAATGTTTAGAAAAACTTGTTGTGATGTCCACTAGGAAATTTTAAAGTAATTTTTCATAGGACATTTTAATCCGCGGATTTCATTTACCATTTTAGTTTATTTCATAAATTCCTAAAGAAAATAACCAAATATTCAAACAGAAGCAATAAGTTTTATACCATGCACTACCATGTGGTCATTGTTCAATAAAATTGTGTTGTGAAACGGGGGTTTCACGTTAACTTAGAGTATAAGATAAAAAGTATAATTAATATCTTATGTAATTCTCATTATAATATTTATCTGTATTTTTGTTAAGTGTAATTAATAATCGTCCATTGTCACGTCTTGCACATGTCTATATTTATTGCACTCAATAAAATAATTGAATTTTTGTTGTCACTATACACTAATGATATTACTAGTTTTTATGAAAAATTTGGCCGTGATGGCAATTGATGTTCATGTTATGCGTATCACTTTGTTAGGTGATTTCAGTTCAATGTTCCAAATATTCCGCACCAGACGAGATTTTTTTAAATATTTTTATTGCTATCTGTTTTTTCGGGCATAAAGCCAAGCTATTCAATAACAAATGTACGTTTATCGTTTTATTGTTATGATTATTTATTATATTTATCCAATATTTCGTTTCTCTTTGGGAACCATCTTCAGGGTAACTATATACATGCAATTAAAAGGAAACCTATGCTTAACCATTATATCATATAAATCAGGCATGGGGGTTAATCATTACATTTTGTAATTAATTATATACTCAATTACAAGTGGCATGTAATTGTAATTGAAAAATTGCAATTACATGTAATTGTAACTAAGCTGAAGCAAAAAATTCAATTACAAAAAAATGTAATTGTAATTGAGAAAATATCAATTACAAATTACATGTAATTGTAATTGAAATAATACCAATTACTAATTACATGTAATTGAAATTGAAAATTTTTCCCTTATAATTACATTTAATTGAAGAAAGGAATTGGTTTTAAGAAGAAAACTGTAATCATTATATCTAACATTAATTAATTTCAAAAATTTATTCAATTACAATTATTTTCAATTACATATAATAAGAGCATTCAATAAAACGAAAATAATAATAATAATAATTGATTGGCTGTTTTATTGTTATTTTATAATTTAAGATCCTTTATAACATGCGAAAATAAAAATTAAAAAAAAAAATTCAAACATATAGTTATAAACACATTACAAGTAACTTATTATTTTCACTTTGAAAGTAGTCCAATATTCAAAGAGCTACCATGGAATATAAGTAGCTGTTTGTTCCACAGGCTGTTGTCCAAAAAAAAAGAGTGGTAGTTGTTGTGCGGAAGTTCGGCTGCCTGTTTGCCGATGGGCCACTTGTATTGTCTGTCGTTGATGATCGATACTTATATAAAAACACAGTGGGTGCAGCTGGTTATAAACTTCTTTTATTTGAATTTATACTTTAAAATAACTTTACAAAGAAACCTTGTGGTTCATAAAAAAAGGTGAAAAAATGAAGAGGCTGATGTTGGCCTTTTGATAGTGATGCTTTTTATGATGCACACAGTAGGAACAGAATCATAAAAATGTGTGAGAAAAACGATGCCATCTCGTTTATATGGCGGCGTAGGAAAAAACCGCTTCGTGGGCGGCCAAACCGAACTACCAACTCGTTGCTCTGGTCTGTTGGCAAATCCATTGCATAGTTTTTCGGCCCAGTCAGACGGTACGTACATTGTCGGCCCGATTTAAACGGTACGTAAACAGTAGCTATGTAACATATTATTAGCAACTCATTATTTTAACTTTAGAAGTAACGTAATGAGCGGGGGTAGGTCAATATTGGTAATGCAAAAAGCAATGAGCTGCTATTACTAAATTTTTCTTGGGATATTAAAAAAATATAAATTTAACTTGTTAGTGTTTTAAAACAAACACCCGAACATGAACCCTGTATAATATTATATAGTTTAATTTTGAGACCTAAGCAGATAAAAGAAAAAAAAATAACTTCAAATAATACAGAGAGTAAAACATAGTAAATTAATAATCGCTCAATGATCAAAAGCAATTAAATATTCTGCGAAAAAAATAGTATTATTATCGAGATAATGAAGTTTTCGAATAAAAAGTAATAAAAGAGAATATTTTATTTCTGTTAATTATGAGTTGTAACTAACGAATAAAATGCATTTAATTGTATTTTTTGCTTTTTTTCGATCTCTACCTAAATACATCAGTAATTATACCCTATGCCACTATGTGGTTTGGGTATAATGACTTTGTGCTGCTGTTTGTAACTACCAAAAATATTTGACCTAGACCCATCTTTTATTATACCAATCGAATCAGAATCACTAACTGATTCGATTTAACTATGTCCGTCCGTCCGTCCGTCTGTGTGTCCATGTAAACTTTGTAATCAAACTGCAGGTCGCAAATATGAATATGTTTTGACTAAATTTGGTATATAAGCTTTTATCGGGCATAGGATGAACGCTGTTGAAATTGATGAAAATCGGTTCATGTTCAGACCTAGCCCCCAAACAAATGACCCCTATGAAATCGACATAAATTGCCATATGATCCAAATTGTCGTGTAGATCCTATTCAAATTGGGTTTGTATGTATTTATTACATCCATTAATCAGTAGTCCAAAAATTATCCCTATGAGACAACTCTTAGTCATAGGCCCCATATAGAGCTGTTTCCCGATCTTCACTTAAATCTATCAAAAAACAGAAATATTGCACAAATTCTTCTCAAATTTTGTTTGTATATATTTTTGCAAAATACAAGAGACTTTACCAAACATAGTCAAGGTCGGTCCATTTTTGGGCCTAGTCTCCATATAGATACAGCATCCGATATGAACTTTTTTCATATCCGCAACCAAAAAAAAATAATAAAAATACCACTCAAATTTGGTTAATGCTTATTTTCTATGTCCTGTTAGTTGGGGCTATGAGATAGGGTCTCTAAACGCATGGTATAGGGTATCATATAGTCGGTCTAGAGCGACTATAATTTTCTTACTTGTTTTGTTTAACTTAATTGTTCAGAAATTTAATTAATTACAAATTTGTCCAATTATTTTCCTTGAATTACAATTACAAATTACATGTAATGGCAAATTGAACTTTTAATGTGACAATTACAAGTAATTGCAATTTTTTGGTCCTTCAAGTATTTGTAATTGATTGATTGTAATTGTAATTGAAAAAAATCAATTACTAATTACATGTAATTTAATTGTAATTGAAATGTAATTGAAATCCCCCTAGTTTGATATAAATTTGCATATACAACTCACATCATTAAAATATTACTAGCTACAAAAAAGTAGTTAAAGCGTTACTAGCTTTATCAGTATGCCCGTCTTTATTGCACTGTTTTTTCCTTTTTATACCCTATACCACTATGTGATTTGGGTATAATGACTTTGTGCTGCTGTTTGTAACAACCAAAAATATTTGACCTAGACCCATCTTTAATTATACCGATCGAATCAGAATCACTTTCTGAGGTGATTTAACAATGTCCGTCCGTCCGTCCGTCCGTCCGTCTGTGTGTCCATGTAAAGCTTGTAATCAAACTGCAGGTCGCAAATATTAATATATTTTGATGAAATTTGGTATATAAGCTTTTATCGGCCATGGGATGAACGCTATTGAAATTGGTTAGAATCGGTCCATGTTCAGACCTAGCCCCCATAAAAATTACCCCTATGAAATCGACACAAAAATTGCCATAAGATCCAAATTGTCATATAGATCTTACTCAAATTGGGTTTTGTATGCGTTCATTACGTCCATTAATGCTTCCCGATCTTCACTTAAATCTATTAAAAAACAAAAATATTGCACTGATTCTTCTCAGATTTTGTTTGTATATATTTTTGCAAAATACAAGAGAGTTTACCAAACATGATCAGGAACGGTCCATTTTTGGACCTAGTCCCCATATAGATATAGCATTCGATATGAACTTTTTCATATCTGCAGCCAAAAAAATTAATAAAAATCAGACTCAAATTTGGTTTTTGCTTATTTTCTTTGTCCAGTTAGTTGGGCCTAAGAGATAGGGCATGGTATAGGGTATCGTATAGTCGGTCTAGACCGACTATAATTTTCTTACTTGTTGGTATTAGGTATTTGCAGCTATGAGAGCAATTGTCTGAGTCAGTTTTGTAGTTAAGTCGTGTTTGTGGGGGTATGTTAACTGTGTTTAACATTTCTAGAGTCAAACTCTTGTTGTAATTATTCTCTTGTTCTATGATCTCAACTTCTTTGAGATTTGGTGTATGATTGGACTTTGCACAGTGGGACGCAAGTGCAGTTTTTTGTAGTGGTTTTGTATTGTCTAGTAACTTGATGTCAGATTTATGTGCCGAAATTCTAGTTTTAAGCTTCGATTTTGTCGCCCCTATATAAATTTTATTGCAGTCTTCATTTCTGTTTCCGTTGCAAATAGAAAATGATTCAAAACTTTACGGCTATGACCAAGAAGCTATTTGTAGACATTATAAAGTTTTGTATAACTGAAAACAGATACTTTGTTGACTCTGGAACAACATACAAACAATTAAAAGGTATGCCAATGGGTTCCTCAGCTTTCCCAGTGATAGCGGACATTGTAATGGAAACAAATCTTAATCTCAATACATTAAATTCATTTTTTATTAGTTATGCTCTGAAAAGTCTAGAGATGAATAAATAAGGTTCACCCTAAAATGATTTTCTATATTTCGGTTGTATTTTTGATTACTTTTCTATTACCTAAAAACTAATTATTCTGCTTCTGTTTTCTCTTAACGTCTTTATATGAACAAAATATTTGAATTGAAATTATTAATTTTAAAAAATTATCCAAATGAGAGATTTTTTATTGAAGAATTAAATTTTTGAATATGACATCAAAAAAATTTAAAACGTTATGTGAGAGAACTTCATTGGGAAAAAGTTAATATTTTTTGAGAAAATATTATTATTTATTTCTCGAATTATTTTCGCAATTTTTACAAAAGTGTTCTCCATATAATAAATATCCCAATAATTCTAAACTATCTTAAATATACTAGCACCAAAACTTTAAAACTTTAAAAATGTGGTCTTACTGTCGTAGTGGAATACAATTTAACATGTCCAAATTTATGGTCTGCTTCTATCGAAAAACGTCTGCTTTTGGCATGTCAATTTACTTTATTTGTGGTGACAAGATTGTTTGTTCATTTTCAAATTCTTAAGTAGACGATGAATTTATGCCAATACTCGAGGCAGCTATCACATTAGTTGTTATGTTGGATTTCTTTTCTTTTTAAAGTTTACTAACAAAACACGATTATTTATTTTTTGCACCACAAGAAAGAGTTTTACACAAATGTCAACATTGAATTTCGAAGAATTCTTTTCGTTATTGAATGGTTTACTTTAACACAAAATAAAGAATTTCAGAAAGTGAAGAAGAAATGACCAAAAAATAAAGAGAAAAACCACAAAAAAAAATTAATAAAAACAAACAAAAATTGCGCAATATAAAATAAAAATCATTTTTATTTTTTGCTTTACTATATATTTTATTTTTGTGGTATTTTTCTTTAGGCGCTTTTGGCAACCATCGATTTATTATCAAGACATAAATATTTATTTTTGTTTAACACGTGCAATTTAATAACTTTATTATTAAATGCTTATCTTACAAGCTATCGTAATTTTAATAGTGTGGCAAATCATCGCAGGTTAAGACCAGTTGGTCTAACTATTGGCTCCTTTCATTTGCAAATTTTGAGCGGTGAGATATAATGACTTAGTGTTTCAACTCACATGGTCTTTTTATAAAATAATGATATGTGAAAAAGAAAATATGTGATTTAAACGAGAACTGATAAAAATAAAAAACAAGTAAGAAAATTATGGTTGGTCTGGGCCGACTATACGACACCATATACCATGATTTAGAGACTCTATTTCTTCGGTCCAACTAATTGGATATAGAAAATAAGCATAAACCAAATTCGAGTGGCATTGTTACTATCATTTGTTTGGCTGCAGATATGAAAAACTTTATACCAGGTGCTATAATTACATGGGGACTAGGTCAAAAAATGGACCGCTCCTGACCATATTTGGTTAAGTCTCTTATATTTTGAAAAAATATGTACAAACCAAATGCGAGAAAGATCTGTGCAATATTTTTGTTTTTTGATAGATTTAGGTGAAGATCGGGATGCAAATTTATATGGGGCCTCTGGCTAAGAATAGTCCTATAGAGATTACTTTTCGACTACTGATTAATGAATAGAATAAACACATACAAACCCAATTTGACTGAGATCTATAAGATAATTTGGATCTTATGGCAATATATGTCGATTTCATAGTGGTCATTTGTATTGGGACTAGGTCTGAACATGGACCCCATTTCACCAATTGCAATAGCGTTCATCTTATGGTCGATAAAAGCTTATATACAAAATTTCATCAAACTATCTTCATATTTGCGACCTGTAGTTTGATTACAAGGTTTACATGGACACACAGACGGACAGACCGACGGCCGGACGGACATCACTAAATCGACTTTGAAAGTGATTCTGAGTCGATCGGTATAATAAAAGATGGGTCTATGTCAAATATTTATACCCAAACCACATAGTGGTATAGGGTATAATTATGAACGCTATGTTAAGGGACCATTTTGTGGTTTTCTGGAATAACCGCGTATGTCCATTTTTGTCACTTTTGAGTTAATGATGTCAAACATATTAATTTTTAACGCTCTTTACATGTGTTCAATTTTTTTTTTTTTTAAATGTTGACCATTTCTGAGTTTTTTCTTTAAATAACGACGTAACTTATATGGTTATTAAATTAATTTGTAGCACTATCGAAGTATGTCAACCTACGTTAGATCGCTGACAAATTATTTTCTCAGAAAACGACACACAGCGACATACGTTGTACTTTAATGAAAAAAAAAAATGAAAAATAATTTTGGATTCGTTTTCAGTTTATAACCACTTATAAAAACTTGTGTGTTTATTTCTGTTATTTTTTATCACTATTATTCTTGATATGTTGTTATATTCTCATCCTAAGTCCCGTTAACTTCTTGTTGACGAACAAAAAAATTCATTTTTCAAGCAACAACAACTTACGTCTACATGGGTGGTTGCATTGTTAGTTTTCTTTTCCAAAGAAAACGACGTTTGTCAACATAACATATTTTATCTGCACACACTTTAAATGTAATTTACATATTGTTTTTTTCGTCCTTCTCTAGGATCTATTCCTCTGAAGATTTTTGACTCCAAATTTTATATACAGTATTTATTGCCCATATCTACAGGACTGTTAAATAAAAAGCTCTAGAATCGAGCCCATAATTTCAAATATACCGTTTTTTGGCTCCCCTGAACATTTTGATTTTATGACATACGCGATTATTCTAGAAAACCACAGATATATTCTTCGATTTTTATACCCTATACCACTATGTGGTTTGGAAATGAGTTTTTGCGTCACATGCCCACCAATTAGCTGGTTTCAAAAGTTGCTCATCTATCGTAATATTTTCATGAGGTTTATAATTATTTTTTAGGTTTATATTCAGTAAGTTCAAAATATCTCGTATTAGAGCTACTTTGTGAGACTGAGACCGAAATAACCTAGTACGGCTGTTATCGAGTCGTGTAAGCCGCAAAAGATTTTGAAATCCCTTCAAGGATATTGTTGCCCGAAACATAGGCAAATTTTTCATTTTCCAGAGCTCTGAGGTAGGCTGTGTATTACGTTGAGTTGCTCCACCATAAATCAAGACTTCATAAAATTTTTAGCATGTTTATTTGTTTCACAAACTACAATTCCTTTTGTGCCAATCGAAAAAAATCTTTTGAATATTTCAAACTTAGTAATATATTCAAGATATTATGAGCCATAAATCTTCTGGTAACTATACACAGAAAACGGATTCGTTGTTGCAACCGAATTTATTGCCAACCGAATTTTGGTAGTCCCATGTACTATCACAATATTCTTTTGTGATTACTGAATTATATAATCTATATAAACGTAGAATGGTAGGGGCAATTGTATATAAATATAAATTCGATTGTTAGAATTGTGGCATTTAGTTGGATTTATTAATTTTATTATGTTTTTGCTGGTATAAAATACCTTAAACAACACTTTCTTAGTAATAACTTTTATTAATAATTTATTTTTATTTAAGGGATATAAGACAATAGCTTACAATAAAATAGTAATCATTAATTTTTAGGTAGTCCATACATACTTTATAAATGTTACAATTTTGAGGAAAATATTTTTCTGTTCCACTAATTAAAAATCATAACATATATTGTCCGCAAAATTCCCTGATATAATAATTGATATTAATTGGGAAAAAATTTTTTTTTAGAAACTCAACTTGACCACAGAGTGGTATAATGTAAAATAAATACAAAACACAAATTATGATCACTTAAATGTAACTATCTCTTGAGTCATTGATCGACATTGCTCCTTCTATTACGGAAAAGAATTGATGGGATGAAACACCTTGTGTTCCAATGCATCGCGGTACATTTTTGGCCTTTGGTGAAATTACAAGACATTTGATCGACCTCATCCAATACGAAACATTTCATATTGTTCATGTGTATAGACTTGCGGTTAGTCATTTTTAAGTAAGGTATGATAAGATGACCACATCGTGATGACCAGCTTCCTGGTTACGTGCGTCCTTAGAAATATTTTTTCCGCCAACACAGGCGTGAAAAGGAACGTTGCCAAGTCAGGAGTTGTTACTGAAATCAAATCCCGCACATATTGATTTATTGTAATATGATAATAAATAATTTTTACAGGTATTCGACAGAGTTCAGATAATATCTCTCTACATTTGACACGGCAATTGGTAGTGCGCGGTTGAATGGTAGATTGTCTTTCTAAGCCACAAGCATAAATGTCACGCAAAAGCTTCTTGACAGATGCATTAAATACAGTTTCAGATTTCGTATTTAATTTACATACTTCTATGGTCCATTTTTTTTTTTTTTTTTGTATAAATTACATTGAAATTTTTATAAACGTTGTGTTATTTATTTGAAAATGTAAATGTTCATATAATATTCAAAAGTGTTTTTTTAACATTTTGTTTTAAAAAATGACAATTTAGTTCGAAAATTAGGTATGACTAAACATATTTTTATATTTATTCGGTATTTACAACAGAATTTGAATCATGCAAATATCTGTTGGTGAGAAATATTAAAACAGTATAATACTTTTGGTTTCTTTTGTTATAACCGAAAAATAATTCTTAAAACAAATATAATTTGTAGGAAATTAAGCAATAATTTGTTACAATATCTGTTAAAACATTTTTGATTTAAAATATGTTGTTATAACAGAATGAGAAATTGCAGCCGCCAATATTTGGGATTGAAGTATGTTATTCTTGGATTTATAAGCTTGCCTCAATTAAATTAGTTGAATATTTTGTATAAAGAATTTGATTGGTAAATGGAACTATTTTTGTTGTTGCAGATACTTTTATTTCAAAAGAATTGTGCTTATACAGTAGTTATTAAAGTCAATCTATTGTATTAGTAAATATTGAAGAATTATAATAAAAATTCTTATTACCTTAATAAATTTTTCAAGGGTTAACCGAATTCCAACCATTCTTTTTTCTGTGTGTAACCGGAGGAGACTTGGACCACTTTGTTCCATCCTTTCCTTAGTAAAAACCATTAGAGTTGGAATCTTCTTGATTTTAGACATCATTTTCATTATGTTCTTCATTTTGGGATAAATTTTCAATTTCAAAGATGTTGCATATAAAAAGATTCTGTTTTTCATACAAAAGCATAAAAATTACCGTTATTAATTGATATCACACTCACTACCAGAAATAACATTTTGTTGTCAACTAGCTTAATTCTTCAAAAAAAAAAGTAAAGGAAGATTTCTTGTGTTGCATGTGTTTTTTTATACGTTTTATTTTAGTTTTAATTAGTACAGTCTATATATAACAGTGTAGTGCCTGGTTACGCCCTGGTAGTACAAATATAAATAAAAATTTCTTGATTGTGATTGCCACGCCCACAGGTAAAAACATTTTATTTTTCACAACTTTTCTACACAAAATACCTTTATTGAGGAATTCATAAAAAATTAGCAGTGTCTGTCGATGTTATCTACGTCGGTACAAATTAAGGAAAACTAGCTAGGACCCGGTACCCACTTATGGGTTAAAAGTATATAATAATAATAACAATAATCTTTATTGACAAAATTCAGTTTAGTTACAATTTACAAATGTATTTTCTATAATTCAAATTTTTATTTTTTTCATATAAATTTTAATGAACAAAAGATAAATATAATAATAATTGACAATGTTTATTTAACGTCTGTCAGTCAGAATATGTAATAAGCTTTAATTAATTGTGTTCAGATATCATTAACTGTTTAAATTGCAGATTTCAAGCAACTTAATAAGCTGAACCAGTCGTCCTCTGCACTGCCTTCTAGAATGTACATATATCATTTCGGTTTCATTTAATAAGGGTTGGCGGAAACATCGGATTCTAGATTCCTTAAGAACTGGACAAATTTCCAGAAAGTGATGAAGTGTTTCCTTTTCTCGAAGCTTACAAAAAGTATATAGCTTTTGATCTTCTCCTACACCAAATCTATTACCATTAAGAAATATCATTCCGCTACTTGCCTTCACGATCAGTGTTATATATTTCATTTTCATATCATCCTTCTGCTTTCTTGAGATCGAGATATTTGTATATGTAGTGTTGCTTTTTAATTTCTCTTGCAAGTTATACTGTATATTGAGTGTTTTAATGCTGCTTAAAAAATCTGTACTTAACAAGTTCCACTGCTCTTCTGTTGGACTTGACCCTGGCCAAAGTATACTTTAATTAACGCCAAAGTTTATTTTTATCAATTGATGAGGCAGCCTACTTTCTCCATAATAATATAATGTCTTTCCAATGTATTTTAAGTGAAGGGCTAACATGTAGATGTGACCCTCTTCAGCAGATGTTTCTACGATTAAGAAATTTTTTGGTGTATTGCTTGGAAATTTGACAACTTTCTTCATGAAGTGTCTTTGGAGATTATCCACTGCTTCGAAATTACTAAAACCCTATGCTTGCGCTGCATATGATTATAGAGATCTATATACAGTCAAAAAAAAGTTTCCATTTCATTTTTAAATTAATATAATTCTTTCCGATGAAGTTTTTCCAAGTTGTATTTATTGCATTTTTTGCTTGGTTTTTTCGTTGTTGTTAAATGAGAGTTAAGTTGTTAACACTACTCCCAAGTAGTTATATTCTGACGATATTTCATCGGATCTCCCTTAAAATACCACTTTTCTCTTCGTGCGAGTCGACCACCATTGCAAAAGACTAAAATTTCAGATTTACTTAAGTTAACTTCTAAGTTCCATAAATTACAGTACTTTTCTAGGTTAAGTATCATACTTGTAAGTGCATCAGCTTCATCTGCAAGTATACCTATAACGGCATGTAATAATAAACGTATATTCAGATCATCGACAAAAGGTCCACCTTCTAAGTAATCGTTTAAATCATTAATATATAGCACAAATAATAATGGCGACATCAAATAATCTTGCTTCACTCCGGATTTAGTCTCGAAGTATTCAGACATATCATCGCCCGTACAAACTGCTGACCTAGTATCCTTCAATAAGTCTGACAAATTTATATGAAATCCCTACGCAAAAATTTTGTATATAATGCTCTTCTTGAAATTTTATCAAATGCTGCTTTAAGATCAACGAAGAAGGCGTATACTTTTTTCTTCTCTGCTAGTTTGATGCTAACTATAGCCGAAAGATTATAGATGTTGTTAGCTGTTAAATAATTTCTGCGAAAGACCGCCTGATACTCCGTCATTATTTTATTGCATTCCACCCAGTTAAGTAAACGATCATTGAGAATACCCATCATTATTTTAACAACAGAATTCATGAAAGTCATACCCCTGTAATTCGAAGGTTGGATTACATTTCCCTTTTTATGCATTGGAAAAATAATAGGCCTTGAAAAGTTATCATCAATTTGGCCAGTTTCAAATATTTTATTATATATTTGCAAAAGCTGTTGAAGAACTTCATCGGTTGCATTTACGATTAATTCTTATGGCACACGGTCTTCACCGGGAGCTTTATTTACTCTTACATTTCTTAGCTTATGTTCCAGTTCTATCATCGTTATTGGGCAATCCAAAAAAGAATCGAAATAAAGTAAAGGTGCGTATTGAAACTCAACTGCTGTGGGTTTAATAGTTCATAAAAATAAGTTGTAAAAATTACCGCAGATATAAGTGAACAAATTTTATAGTTATGATTTCGAAGTATAGAAGTATATAATTATCCATTTTTAAGCATTCGACGCAAAAGTATTTTTAACAGTTTCCCTAATTTAAGTTTAGTTATAATTTTCTCAAAAATTTAACCAACGTATGGAAAAATTATATAAAAATGATCCATGAAATCAAAGGTAATATTAGCTGCTATACTACAGATCTGTAGATTAGTGTTTCTGTTTAAATTAGCCAAACAGTTAACAATGGGATATAAAAAGCAAAACCTCAGCTATTATTAGGAAAAACCGTCTAACTTTAATTGAGCATGTATTTGTTGGATGGCAATATTATATTATATGAACAAAAAAAAAAAAAAAAAATACAACAACTAAAAATATCATTTGTTCAAATGAAACCACAACTTTAACAAACATTGTTTTTGAAAATACTACATACATTCACATAAATTGATATAACAATGTTAACATATTTGTGTGTGTGCATGTATATATGCAACATTGTGTTCAAAAATATTTGTTGAAAGCCACGAACAACGAACAATGTTTACAAAACTAACGAATGTGTACAACGCAGTTGTTTTTATTCAATATTTGTTGTTTAGAAATAAAAACACATCTACTGAAAACCGTTAAACAATGCAATAGAGATATTTAGAAAAAAAAAATTGCGACATAAATTGCGAACGCATGCCAAACTGTGGTCAATGAACTTTTATCTTTTTTTCTGTAAATTGGTTTTTTTTTTTTTGATAGAGACTAGTAGCTTATATTTTTTTTATAAAAACTCAACTAGAAATTTGATATAGCAAATGGATATAAATTGTATCGGAATGTTTGATGAAATTCTTCAGAAAAATTTTTAAAACAACGATGAGAATGCCACTACAATTAAATCTACCATTTCAAAATTAACATGTTCTATTTAACGCTTGATAAACTAGTTCAGAAAATGTATGACTATGCACAGAAAAAGGTAAGAACCATTTTTATTTTAATTTTTGGTACCTTCATTTATAACTTTATGAACAGAAATGAGAAACCTTTATACAAATAAATTAACTAAATAAATCGATGCAACTAAATTTGAATCATTAAATCAAGCATATTATATGAAACCAAATGTTGTTATAAATGATGGTTATTTTTATAAAAATAATTTAGTATTTGCAATTATTTTTCGCCTATAACAAAAGAAATGAAAATTTGTTGCATGTTTTGGTATTAAGAGGAAAATCAAATTCTATTGTTAATACGAAATCAGACAACGTTGATTTTCGTTATTTTCAAAATTTAGATTTTTTTCTTTGTCCTTATCACTTCTGAGTATTAGAATATTGTTCACGAAGAATAAGTGATGCTAGTAGATAGTAATTTGTGAATACTCGTAGCCCTCGTTATGCCAATGGATGATTTAATTTTTTTGTCTGTTTTTATAAATAATCTAACCCATAAAAACAAAGTTTTTATTAAAACTCTTTCTTCGCTTATGCATATGAGTTTTGAATCTTTCCGTGACTGTGCGTGACTTTGCGTAACTATTTTTATATCAATCTGTGGTCATAACAATTCTATGGACAAACTTTCAAAATGATCGGATAAGCGGAAATGAGGGATAAATCACTCTGTGGTTGTGCGTGATTATGTGTGACTGTGTGTGATTATCTCAAAATTAATCTTTGGCCACAGCAAGTCTATGGACTAAGTTTCAGATCGATCGGATGAGAGGAAGTGAGGGTTTAATATCTAGTTGACTGTGCGCGACCATGTCAAAGTCAATCGTTTTTGATAGCGAGTCTATCGACCAAGTTTCAGATCGATCGGATAAGTGAAAATGGGTTTTAAATCACTCTACGATTATGCTTGACTATGCGCGACTGTGGTTGACTACGTCGAAGTTAAAATTTCTTAACAGAAAATATATCGACCAAGTTTCAGATCGATTGGATGACGGGAAAATCGTTTTAAATCTATCCATGGCCTTATATTCTTAAATATTCGAGTATATATTTTAGTAAGCAGAACCACTAGGTGTGCTGTGAGTTTAAAAAACGAAATACCAGAAAAACTTTGAACAAATCGAAAATAAACTAAGGTGTCTTTTTAACTACTACACC
Organism: Cordilura impudica; assembly: GCA_963682025.1. Taxonomy (NCBI): domain Eukaryota; kingdom Metazoa; phylum Arthropoda; class Insecta; order Diptera; family Scathophagidae; genus Cordilura; species Cordilura impudica. Next base: position 61,035,082 of record OY821518.1, on the reverse strand, counting down.
TTTTTCAATTGTATTTCAGAAAGTATAAATTGTATTTTAGAACACCAATTGATTTTCAGAAAGTATCAATTGAGTTTTAGAAAACATCAATTAAATTTCAGAAAGTATCAATTGTCTTTAAGAAAACGTCAATTGATTATCAGAAAATATCAATTGTGTTTCAGAAATATCAATTGTATTTCAGAAAACATCAATTGACTTTCAGAAAGTATCAATTGAATTTCAGAAAACATCAACTGATTTTCAGTAATAATCAATTGTATTTCAGAAAGCATCAATTGATTTTCAGAAAGTATTATTTGTATTTCAAAAAATATCAATTGAATTTCAGAAATTATCAAATGTATTTCAGAAAATATCAAATGCATTTCCGAAATTATGAAATGTATTTCAGCAATTATCAAATATATTTCAGAAAATATCAACTGTATTTCAGAAAGCATCAAATGTATTTCAGAAATTATCAAATGTATTTCAGAAACCATCAAATGTATTTCAGAAAATTTTAAATGTATTTCAGAAAACAGCAAATGTATTTCAGCAATTATCTAATGTATTTCAGAAAACATCAAATGTATTTCAGCAAACTTCAAATGTATTTCAGAAAACATAAAACGTATTTCTGAAATTATCAAATGTATTTCAGAAAACATCAAATGTATTTCAGAAACTATTAAATTTGCTTCAAAAAATATTAATTGAATTTCAGAAAATATCACTTGAGTCTCAAAAAAATAATCAGAACGCTATATAAAAATATATTTTTTAAGCATTACACTGAGTTTGTAATATTTCTTGAAAACCCATATCACATACATGTCGCCTAAAATGCAAAAGGCCATAACTAATATATTTATTTTTTACAGCAGAAGCCGAAAACATCGTAAAACAAAAACTACTTTAAACTTAATATCCAAATTTTAGAATCGAGCTGAAAAATAACGATGGATTTTTATTTATGAAAACAAATTTATGGTAAAATAGTAGTTTTTAAGTAAAAGACCATAACTGCAATACAAAAAGTCAATTTTGTACTTTTTTTTAGTTACGACCTTTTGCATTTTAAGTGACGATATAAACGTGTTTTTTCGAAATGATAACTTCAGAATCGGTCAAAATTCTATCCTGGTGTTTATATTGTAGCTGATTAACAAATTAAGTCCTCATCTTCTTTCGATTAAACGGCCGCCCTTGGTGGTTTATTTTCTAGTGCATAACAAATATGTCCAAATATTGCTAAACATTTTCTGCGACTCCAAATCACTAATAGAAACAATTATAACTTTTCGGTATTGTAGGGTAAACTACTTTTTAATTCTGAATTTCAATAGATATTTTCTGAGATACATTTGATAATTTCTGAAATACATTTGATGTTTTCTGAAATTCATTTGATACTTTCTGAAATACAATTGGAAAAGATGTATGTAGATGTTTACACATCTCCCTTGTAATCGGACTCATATTGATTTTTTTTTGGTTCCAAAAGAAAAACATCAAGTACGAATGTACTCGTATATGCGATGGGCGAAGGCTCATATACTATAGACGCCTTTTCTATATTTTTAACACAGAAGCAGTCTTATCAATTATACCATAACTGATATTGTACTGTTGTGAAATATTCAGACCAAATAGAAAAAAATATGACCAAAAATATTATATCGTAGCTGGATGTTATATTTAAAGTTAATTCTTAAAGACAAATAAACAAAACTTTGAGAGAGGAATTAAATCAGGCTCAAATGTTTCATAAATTGATATATATTCAGCATGATGGGTTACACGTTGCGCATATAATACCGGACCAAAATTTGAATAGCAGTATTTCGGTATTATATTTTGTAGAAACCGGTACACCGGTATTAATATCGATATTTACAAACACTGAAAAAAAACATCAACAATTAATTAATTTTTTTTCACTTGAACTCAGAGAGAACAGCCGTGTTTTTTCTAAGCTCCTCAATTTGTATTATTTAAAACGAACAAAAATAAAAATAAATAAACTATTTATTATCAATAAAAATATTTTGACAATTTATCCAGTGATATAATCCTAAAACCGACTATTATTTAACATAATAAAACAAAATTAACAATCCTTAAAAACGGTAATCATAAACAAACAATAAAAAAGAAGAAAAAAAAAACAAAAACACAAATTTCTCTTCATTGAGAACAAAATAATTCGGAGTTTTATAAACTTTAAAGTGTAACAAGGAAATTTGAAACTCGAAAAACATTATTTCTTTAATAAACATAAACAATCAATGTTAACAACATTACAATAAAATAATAAAAAGCAAAAAAAAAATCACGCAATTTAATGTCAAAATGTAGAACCAAGAGAACAGAAAGCGATCATATGCCGTTGTCTGCTGATACAGGAATAGCTGATACACGTGTAGCTAAGGGAACAGCAGGCGAAGCAGAGCTTAGCGCGCTTGATAATATTCCTGCAGTGGCAGACCTCATTTTTTCAAACCCAAATAACTCTTGCTCACGCAGTCGTTTGTGGAATTGCTTAGATGTTAAATTTAAAAAACACGACGAATATATTAAAGAGCAAACTTAACTAATAAAAAACAAGTAAGAAAATTAAAGTCGGTCTAGCCAATCTATACGATACCCTATACCATGCGTTTAGAGACCATATCTCTCAGGCCCAACTAACTGGATATAAAAAATAAGCATAAACCAAATTTGAGTGGGATTTTTATTAATTTTTTTGGCTGCAGATATGAAAAAGTTCATATCGGATGCTATATCTATATGGGGACTAGGAGCAAAAATGGACCGATCCTGACCGTGTTTCGTAAAGCCTCTTGTAAATATATACAAACAAAATTTGAGAAGAATCAGTGCAATATTTTTCTTTTTTGATAGATTTAAGTGAAGATCGGGAAGCAGCTCTATATGGGGCCTATGACTAAGAGTTGTCCAATAGGGATTATTTTTGGACTACTGATTAATGGATATAATATATACATACAAACCCAATTTGACTAAGATTCGTATGATAATTTGGATCTTATGGCAATATATGTTGATTTCATAGGGGTCATTTGTATGGGGACTAGGACTGAACATGGACCAATTTCAACAGCGTTCATCCCATGGCCGATAAAAGATCAAATACCAAATTTCATCAAAATATATTCATAGTTGCGACCTGCAGTTTGATTAAAAGATTTACATGGACACACAGACGGACGGACGGACGGACGGACGGACATCGTTAAATCGAATCAGATAGTGATTCTGATTCGATCGGTATAATTAAAGATGGGTGTAGGTCAAATATTTTTGGTTGTTACAAACAGCAGCACAAAGTCATTATACCCAAACTACATAGTGGTATAGGGTATAAATATGATTGATGAAAGTAAGAGATGTTTATTAACTGAAATTGAGAAAAAATTTAACACTTTGAAATATGAAATAAATATGAAATAATGAAAGAATTAACTGATTGAGTAATTAAACTAGAGTCTGTTTATACGGAAGTTGACAATCTGAAGTTGAGAGTTTAAAAATAAAATGTTTCAGTCAAGAAAATTCTATGGCGGCATCAGAAGTACGTATCACTGGTATTCCATTTAATAATAAAATCTTACGCCGCACACTTATAGCATTTTTAAAACAGCTCTTGGCCTAGAGAAGGAAATGTTTTTGAAGACAGTGTACACTCTACGAGGTATTGTTTACGTTAAGCAAAATGAAAATGAAGAACCCATTAATATTATTTCTCCAGATCAACTGCAACAGTTTTTCCGTTCTACTCCATAAATTTTACACTGTTTATTATGTAATAATTTATTGCATGTTTGTCTCTTTATTTAATACTACACACAGAGAATGGATTTGTTATGGCAACCGTATTTGTTGCCAACCGAATTTTGATAGTCCCATGTACTATCACATTATACTGTTGTGATTACTGAATTATATTTTCAAAACTAACGTATTAAGTACTGATGCAATTGAATTTCGAAATAAATTCGATTGTATTAATTGAAAAATATAGTTGATGAAATGGAATTTAGATTTCATTTATTGGTTGTAACAACCATTTATCAGTAACCTGTTTTAAAAGTGCAGTATTCTCCTGAAATATACAATCATGAATTTTTGATGCTCTTTTTTTTCATTAGTTTATTTATAAATATGAAATTAAAGTTAATAAAAAGAAAATATTATATTACATGATAAAAAAAAATAACACATACGAATAGATAAGCGCTGTTGCATGTGTTAATGTTCCCGTTTTCACTTAGGCGTTTATTCTAATTTTTGCCATTTGATAATTGCTTCAAAATGTCATAAATAAAATAGAACTTGTGCAATATAAATATATAGCAAAAACAGGGCCACAAACCATGTTCGGATCCAAATAAGATTACCGTTTTATCGTAGACAAATACGGTCAGAATGGACGATCCTGTCCCCGTCACCGAAATACATTTTTTTGTCTGCTTTATTCTGCTTGCAAAACGTTTGCAGTGCGTACGAAGGTAAATGCCATTCCTCAGTTGAGATAGTAGCAGAGATAGTTGCATAAAGCCAATTTGCTGTTTGATAATGGCATCAAATTTATTACGTAATATCACATTTTGCTTTGTTGTCCCCGAAATAACTACATACTCGCCTCATAGAACTGGGTAGAAAGCAATTTGAATGCGTTGTCGCAAATTTTCCTAAAATAGTAAGACTTCGTATAGTCAAAAAAAATTGCTACCATTATTTGTTTTTTACTTGCTTTTTTATAAAAATTATTCCATAACAATGTTACTTCTAAGAGAATGCAACAAAATTTGCAGAAGCTTATTTAGAATTTAAACTAACTCTGCATAAAATAATTTTTACAAAATATAAAAACACAACAAAAAAACAATGACCACTTACCCATTCGATTAATGTCCTACAATTCATTCTTATATATGTATGTATGTAAATTATACGATTATACACAATATAAAATTAACAAAAAAAATTTTTTTTTGTTTATTTCATTTAATTTCAAATTTCTTTTATCTGCTGTCTTATTTTTCCAAAAATGACAAATTAATTCGAAAATTCGGTTGGGTTTAAAATTTTTTTATATTTTTTGTTATTAATAACAGAATTTGATTTCTTTTCGGTTGTAAATATCAAATAGTTAAAAATTTAGTTTCCCACTTTATTGTAACCGAAAAATTGTTATAAATACACATTTGTTTCTATCATATTAATATATAAAATTTATAACAATGACTGTAAACTCATTTTTAGTTTAAAATACTTGATTATGATAGAATATTTTATTGTTATCACCAATATTTAGGGTTAATACATGGTATACTGGCTTTAGTTCAGTTGCCTCAATTGAATTAGTTTAACAACTTGCATAAAAACTTTCATTGGTGAAAGGAACTTATTTTGCTGTTGTATCTATTTTCGTTTTATTAGAATTATGGTTAAGAGGTATTTTAGAAAGAAAATCTATTGTATTTTAAAATATATTAGAATTACAATAACATATTTGGGTAAATATATAATTATTTTTAATGATAACCTATTTCCAAAAAATTCTTTTTCTGTGTGTAGATGTAAACCGGTGTGCTTCGCTACACCCTCCCCCTCCCCCCCCTTCCGAATCGTTATGAAAGGGCTCACGCAAAGTCCCAAGGCTCTCACTAATACAGTAATTCAGATATATCACATTTAATATAAAGTTTGTGTGGGGGTACCACGCGCATTTATCTAATCCCGCCCATTTTTTGGTCTGACTACTCACGTTAATAATAGATGACCTGAGACAAATTTGCAAAGCTTTCTCTATCATAGTACTTAATATATATGATATTAAAAATTTACTTTGTATGGGAGGTGCCACGCCCACTAAAAATATTTAAAAAATTAAAGCCTGTTGCACTCCGCAGTAAGACTATGTGAAAGTTTCAGGAAAATCAGATGAGTAGTTACGGAGATTACCTCCTACTAACAAACAAAGAAACAAATATTACCTCTTTATTATGTTAGTATAGATTATTAGTATAGATTTTTTTATTTCAATGCTTGCTGATGCTGATATACAGTTTTTTTTTTTTTTTTTTTTTTTTTTTTTTTTTTTTTTTTTTGTTTGTTAGATTTATCGTCATTTTTCAGACATATTGCAATTACTACTGTAATTAATATGCAATTTTAAATTTGTTTAAATGGTGCGTGGTAAAGAAGAAGAAAGCATATATTTCAAAAATTCATTACTGCACTGTATTCTTAATCGGACCGGTTTCTGGCATTTCAGCCTTCATCAGCGATTTATTGAACATTGTGATAATTGTTATGTTTTAATTGAATAGATTGTTTCTATATGAAATTTTTTTCTACTTAGGGCGGCCGTGAGGTTTTGAACCATGAACCTTCACATACACTCGTACTTGCACTTTTGGGTCAGCGCTTTAACACACTCACCTAAAGTCAGGCCTATGAGCAGTGTGGTTAGATTCAGTTTTCGTACCATACAGCTTTACTTTGTATTAATTTCAGAAGATACAACTCTGTCCAAACAAACAATCGTTATTTTTGAATTTTGAATATTTTTTGCATTTTTCATTCGGTACAACAATTTATCAGATTTTTGGGCTTTCCTACCCTGGAGCAAGGTACATGTAGCTGCCCATGAGAAGAAGATGGATTATTCATATTAGATCTGGCAACACTTAACTGTTGGTCTTGAACTCAGAATATCATTTGGCAATTTTTCTTTTGAGCGATTTTTGATTTTGCCCATTTTTTATTTTGTATATTTTTTTTTTTTTTTTGGCAATTTTTGGGTTTTTTATTTTTGATTTTGGCGATATATCTTCCACAACAAATCACAGTGATAACTAATGAACTTGTCAAAAGAATGTCGCTTTCGTAGTGCTTCATATTTTTTACATAGGAGGTGCCACGCTCACTAATCCCATCCCGCCTAATTTTTGTTGGACTATTCACATTAATATCTGATGGAGTCATGCAAAATGTCGAGTCCTTCCCTTTTATAGTACACCAGTTATATGATATTAGATATCTACTTTGCATGGGCGGTGCTACGCCCACTGCTCGGATCACGCCCATTTTTTTGTTCGACTAATCAGACAAAGAACATATGGGCTCACGCAAAGCCACAAAGCTCTCTCTTTTACAGTACTAGAGATATATGACATTAAATAGTTACTTTGCATGGGGAGTGCCACGCCCATTGTTGTGAACCAGCCAATTTTTTGTTCGACTACACATACTAAGATCTGATAGGCTCGTGCAAAGTGTCAAAGCTTCCTTTTTTAGCACACCAATTATATGGTATCATATATTTACATTGTATGGGCGGTTCCACGCCCACTGCTCCGATCACGCCCATTTTTTGCCTAACTAATCAAATGAGTAACTTATGGGCTCACACAAAGTCCCAAAACTCTCACTATTACAGTACTACAGATATATGGCATTTTATATTTAATTTGTATGGCAGGTGCCACGCCTATTGGTCCGATACTGCCCATTTTTTGTCCGACTACTTACATTAATAACAGGTGACATCAGACAAATTTTGAAAGCTCTCTCTATCACAGTACTCGAGATATATAATATTGAACTATAACTTGTATGGGAGGTACCACGCCCACTTATCCGATCCCGCCCATTTCCGGCGTAGCTACTAATATTAACAATAGGTGATCTCAAACAAATTTGCAAAACTCTCCCTATCATAGTACTCAATATATGTATATGATATTAAAAATTTACTTTGTGTGGGAGGTGCCACGCCCACCAAAAATATTTAAAAAATTATAGCCTATAGCACTTCTCATATCCGCAGTAAGACTCTTTGAAAATTTCAGGAAGATCAGATGCGTAGTTACGGAGATTACCTCCTACAAACAAACAAACAAACAAACACACATTACCTCTTTATTATATTAGTATAGATTTATACCCTATACCACTATGTGGTTTGGGTATAATGACTTTGTGCTGCTGTTTGTAAATACCAAAAATATTTGACCTAGACCCATCTTTTATTATACCGATCGAATCAGAATCACTATCTGATTCGATTTAACGATGTCCGTCCGTCCGTCCGTCTGTTTGTCCATGTTAAGCTTGTAATCAAACTGCAGGTCGCAAATATGAATATATTTTGATGAAATTTGGCACGTAAGCTGTCATCGGCCATAGGATGAACGCTGTTGAAACTGGTGATAATCGGTCCATTTTCAGACCTAGCCCCCATACAAATGACCCCTATGAAATCAATATAAATTGCCATAAGATCCAAATTATCATATAAATCTCAGTCAAATTGGGTTTATATGTATTTATTACATCCATTAATCAGTAGTCCAAAAATAATCCCTATGGGACAACTCTTAGTCATAGGCCCCATATAGAGCTGCTTCCCGATCTTCACTTAAATCTATGAAAAAACAAAAATATTGCACGGATTCTTTCCAAATTTTGTTTGTATATATTTCTGCAAAATAGAAGAGACTTTACCAAACATGGTCAGGATCGGTCCATTTTTGGGCCAAGTCCCCACATAGGTATGGCATCCGATATGAACTTTTACATATCTGCAGCCAAAAAAAATTAATAAAAATCCCACTCAAATTTGGTTTATTCTTACCTTCTATATCCAGTTAGATGCGCCTGAGAAATAGGGTCTCAAAACGCATGGTATAGGGTATCGTGTAGTCGGTCTGGACCGACTATAATTTTCTTACTTGTTTTTCAATTGTTTTGTCATTACTAAACAATTATATGACCGTGATATTTTACCTGATTTCTAATATTGGTTTTTTTTTAATTTTTTAATTTTCTGAATGTTATCTCAAAGCTTAAACAATAAAGATGATGAATTTAAATAAGTTTTTGTGAACTCCGACATTGATGTTATTTGTGTTTCGGAAACATGGTTAGTAGCATAAACCCCTGATAGTCTTATATGTCTTTCTGATTACAAGATTTTTAGATTTGATAGAGGAAGTCATGGTGGTGGTGTTGCGATATTTGTGAAAAATAGTACTTCTTGCAAAATTTGCTTCAAGTCATCAAATAGTACAATTGGGCAAGTTTTTGATATTATTTTTATTGTAGTTTTATCATTTGACAAATAGTTATTAGTGGGTTGTGTTTATAGGCCAAATAAGAGAATACATTTGACCGCTTTGTATTCTTTTCTTGAGAATCTCGCCTCAGAGTATGATGATATAGTCATTACTGGTGATTTTAATTCAAATGTCTTAATCGAGACGACCCTGCCTCATAATATGTTATCGCTTGGTCTTTTTCCAGTAAATATGATGAATCCAACAAACCATACATCCACATCAAGCACGCTGATTGACCTTTTCTTTGCGTCTAACACTGTGAATATAAGTCTGTATGATCATACATCAGCTCCATGTTTTTCTAAACATGACCTGATATTTCTAACACATAACTTTCAAGTTCAACAAGTTAATCAGTTTTTCAGTTATCGTGACTTTAAACACTTAGATTTTAACCATTTATGTGAATATTCATCTCACATTGCTTGGAGAGACAGCTATTTTATGTCTTCCGTTAATGAGCAATCATAGTTTTTGGAGCACAATATTCAACACCTTTTTGATTTAACTGTACCACTGAACACAAGATAACGATACAACATATAAAGAAACCCTGGTTTTCAAATGCTGTTAGGAATGCTTTACACCAAAGAGATTTTGCGTATGCCAGGTGAAGGAGATTTAAAATATCTGAGCTTAAAATAGAATATTCCATTGCCAGGCAAAATGTTAATAAATACACAGATATGCTAAAACCGAATATTATTCCAAACGGTTTAGCACTGCGATCAGTTCTCAACAAACTTGGAATACTATTCGTGAAATAGGAATTGGAAATGCGAGCAACAACATCGCTTGCCAAGTAGATGCAAATATGCTTAACAGAACGTTTACCAACGCATCTGTAATCAAAGCGAATTCCACTTTTTATAGTTTTTCCTCAGCCACCTTAAATACAGATAAAGGGATAATCAACGAACATTTTCTTTAATAAAATCAAAGTCAAATGCAATGGGCAGTGGTAACTTACACCCAAAATTTATAAGATTACTTCTACCCCTTATACTATCGTGTGTTACTCATTTGTTTACTATTACTATAATGTCATGTATGTACCCGCTAAACTGAAAAATGCAAAATTTGTGCCATTACCTAAGTCAAATGGAGAATTCAGACCTATGGACATATTGTGTTTTCTATCGAAAGTCTTGGAAAAAGTGTTGTATAAACAAATGATTTCATATGTCATTACTCATAACTTGCTTTGAGGTACGCAATCTGGTTTTCGTCGGAGCCATAGCTGCATTACGGCTCTTGTGGAAGTTAGTGAGAACATACGGTAAGGATTGGAAAATGGAAATATAAACTTTTTAGTGCTTCTGAAACCCTTATTTAGATTTACGGATACATCAACTAAACTCATATCATCATATCTTTCGGACCCACAATCAATATTTGTAAACGGTGTATGGTCAGATAGATTATCCCTTACTAGGGGAGTGCCTCAGGGCTCTATTTTAGGTCCAACTTTATTTTCCTTGTTCGCAAATGATTTGCCAAAACAACTCTCCAATTGTAAGATACATTTATACGCAGATGACGTGCAACTCACTTTAAGTAGCCCAGTTCAGAATATTGCTTCATGCATAACCCTTCTAAATGACGACCTAACAGAATCTACCTTTGGGCTAATGCTAACTGACTCTGTTTGAATCCACAGAAATCTAAATGCATTGTTTACGAAAAAAAAATTAATTTCCACCATATCTGAAGATATTGTTTTAACTGGCCAGCAAATTGAAATTGTTAATACGGCGAAAAATCTAGGAATAACTTTCAAAAACAATTTGACATGGACTGAACTTAGGCAAAACTACGAGCTGTCAGCTCTGCACAGTATTTCACCCCTTTAAAAATAAGAGCCTTACTTGTCAAGACGTATCTGATTCCTTCCCTGATGTATGGGTGTGAGCTATTTGGAAGCTGTGATGCATTTAGTAATAGGAAACTAAATGTCTTGTTTAATAATGTTATACGATATGTGTATGGATTGAGAAGACTTAATCATGTTTCCTCTGTTTCCAGTAATCTTTACGGGGTCTCTCTTGATAATCTGTTGAAATTTCACACTCTTACATTTTTGCATAACATAATAAACAGACAAACACCCAAGTAAATATTTGACAAACTCCGTTTTTTCCAATCGCCAGGAAACCGCAATATTGTAATTCCAAGACATCAATGCCTAGTATCTGAATGGCAGTTTTATGTACATACCGCTCGTCTTGGGAACAATCTTCCACTAAGTCAACAACAAAAAAGCAATGTTAAGAGTTTCAAAACTTTTTTATTTGACTTTTTTAAATAGTCTATTTTTTTTTTCAATATTGTTACAATATATTAAAAACGTTATGTTACTAATAAATTTTATTGTAAAATGTTTTCTTTGTAACGCGATACTTTCCTCTACTTTAAATATAACACTCTATCTTGTTGTACAGGAAATGTATTAAATAAATAAAAAGAAATAAAAATAAATAAAATAAGTCTATCGACCAAGTTTCAGATCGATCGAACAAGGGGAAATGGGGTTTAAATCACTCCGTGACTATGCGTAACCGTGCGTGACTAGGTCGAAGTTAATCTTTCTTTACAGCAAATATATCGACCAAGTTTCAGATTGATTGGATGAGGGGAAATCCGTTTTAAATATCTCCGTGACTGTCAGTGCCCATGCGTTACTGTACGTGACTACCCCAAAATTAAACCGTATCAGAACAAGACTTTGGGCCTAGTCCCAAATCAATTGCATAAGGGGGAATGGGGTTGCACCACGACAGACAGATAGACAGACAGAGAGTATGAGTTAAAAGAAAGAGTTTTAAAAGAAAGACTAATTTTAGAGAACATATCGATTATGATCCACAGTTATAAAAAGAATTATTTTTTAAATCTGCAACGTGATCAAACACTTCGGAAAGACTTGGAAAGTCATTGCCAGAGTTATAAGTAACCTTCAACACATTTCTGTTAACACCATCAGCTTCAATTTCAATACATCCCAGTATGGCATATTCAGGCCTATTTTAATTTTCGTTGTTGTTGGTAATTTCTCTCTGCAATGATAATTTATATATCGGACTTTTCATCATTGAAGCATATGTTGTCCTCATCGCCGTCACTATCTAATGTCATTAAGATTTAGGTGATTTCGTGCTCATTAATCGAAAAAATTCATCTTAATCTACTGCTTCGCGAAATATTATTTTTACGTGTCACCATATACAAGAAACGCTTCAATCATAGCCATAGAATACCATACCACAGATTACCAAATGAAATTGATAGTTCTATAAAAACCGCAAATTTTACTTTCCTTGTCAATGTAAAAAAAGGTTGAACACATGAAATGTTTATAAACAACTTTTTTAATACAAATTATAGATAGAAGTTTTGATCTAAAAATGGGCTAGCGTGTTATAGAGCATCCTGATCCCATCAAATACGTAATCTAGTAGATCTGCTCAGGATCTTGAGAATGTATTAAAATCAAAGGTATTTTATTGATGAAAGTCAATATTTGGCTGGGAATGTTGCTGCTCTTTTAGACGCTTGAATAAGTTTAATGATAAAACAACGTTTTCTTATTTTCCCATTCTGTTTTTAAAATTTCAGCTAAACACGAATATACAACACAAACAAATAAAAAAAATATATATATATTATTCTAACCACTATTGGTTCGTATATTTATACGTTTATCATATTTTTCTTTTTTTAAATATTTTTATTTAATAACAAGTAATATATTTGTATATTTTTTATGCACTCATTGGAAAGCTTATTTTTTAAGTTTAAGAAAAAAATATTTTATTATTACGTTTCAAATATAAAGACAAGAGGAATGTATATACGATATTTCAAATAAAGGGTCCGCCATCTAACGTTTTTTTTTCAACTAGTGCTTATTTCGTGAATGGTAACACTTAGCTCATGTCTGATTTGACAGATAATTAGTTTTATCCTTCCGCTGAATGAATATGGTTGTGTATACACTTGAACAATGCTGGGAAATATTGTGACATTACTTTGAAAATCATGGTAATGTTGCAGAATGTGTGCGAAATTTGCGTACGGATTTTGGAAGAAGCGAAGTACCGTCAGCTCCGTATGTTCGTTATCTTGTGAAAAAAGTGAAAGAAACTGGCATCCTCATCGATAAACCAAAGCATGAAAAGCCAAAAACTGTGCGTACACCAGAGAGTATTGCTGCTGTGGCAGAAAGTGTGCGTGAAGCGCCATCAACATCAATTCACCGTCGTTCTCAAGAATTGACCATTTCGGAGGCATCATTGAGACGAATTTTGCATAAAGACCTTGGTTATACGCCATGCAAAGTACAATTGGTTCAGAACTTGAAGCCAACTGACCATCCAATGCGTTTTCGCTTCGCTAAGTGGGCCTGCGATCGACTTACAGAAGATGCCGATTTTGCCAAAAAAAATCATCTTTTCAGATGAAGCTCATTTCGATCTTGGCGGGTATGTAAAGAAGCAAAATTTTCGCATTTGGGGCACAGAAAATCCGCACGCATACATTGAAAAGCCGATACACCCAAAACGAGTAACTGTTTGGTGCGGATTTTGGTCCAGAGGCATAATTGGGCCATTTTTCTTCGAAAATGAGCAAGGAGTGGCCGTTACAGTCAATGGCGATCATTATCGGGCCATGTTGAACGAATCTTTGTTAACAAAAATTGAAGAGGAGGATATTGGCAACATTTGGTTTCATTTCAGGACGGCGCTACGTGCCACACAGCCGATGTTTTGCGCCCTGTTTTTGAGGATCGCATTATCAGCCGCAGAGCTGATGTCGTTTGGCCACCTCGGAGCTGCGATTTGACACCGTTGGACTGTTATTTGTGGGGTGCCCCCAAAGATGAGTGTTACGCCAACAAGCCAGAGACAATTGACGCTTTAAAGGACAATATTCGTGAAGCCATTGGTGAAATACAGCTGCACACAATCGATAATGTGCTTAAAAATTGGACCGATCGTGTAGCCTACTGCATGGCCAGCCGAGGCAGCCATTTGAATGAAATTATTTTCCATTATTAACCGAAGGATTGTACTTTCAAATAAAAAAAGAAATTTGAGATAATATTTAGTAGTTTTTTTTTATAGCATTTTCAAAATAAAAAAAGTTATTTGGCAGACCCTTTACAAAGCGTAACATAAGTGACCACTTTTGCGTCGTACAGCGAGTAATTTTGCACCTTAATTGCAGTTTTAATATTGTGTGACATCGCCCTTACCTTTTGTCACTGCTGGCAATCTGTCGGGGAAACGGAGCCCCAGATCTCCTGTATTTTCAATTTAACCCATTGACAGTCTTTTAGGGTCGTTTTTTGGGATTGAGAACCGCACTGCTAGCCGGCTAATCAATCATTTAACCATGCCTTCGTTATTTTGACTGTATGTGATGGTGCACCATCTTGTTGCAATATGTATTCATTCCCCCAATACAAAAAATTCCCAAATTTAAAAATTTCTATGTAATTAACTGCCTTTACTGTGCCATCAACGAAATGTAAATTTCCCACTCCTTGCGATGACATGCAACCCCATACCACAATGCTTGCACGAAATTTTACTTGGCTCCGTAAACAGTCCTTAGGAAATTTTTATTTCGTATAACTTTTATTTCGTATACTTTAGGAGCTTAAAAGTCTCTTTGGGAGCTACTGGACCGTGTGCAAAGGAGGGCTCATCAATGTCAGTAGGGTATCCAACTCTATTGACTCATTGGAACATCGTCGGAATGTGGGTTGTGTAGCACTGTTCTATAGATATTACCATGGGAAATGTTCTTCTCTAGTAGATCACATCCGTTTGTAGTCTGTTGTCCAATTGACCGCACAACGCATTACTCAGAGAATTCGTTTATCAGTCGATCTAGCCGTATGTGGAATAAACTCCCCGCTGAGGTCTTTCCTGACAGTTATAATCAAATATAATTTAAGTCAAATATCCACAAATACAACTCCCTCTCTCCTCCTTCTCATAACCTTTTTTCCTGAAATGAACACAATGCACAGCATTTGTGAAGGGCATCCCCTTAGTGTTGGTTAACAAAAAAAAAAAAGCTTCAACTCCTTACCCCATAAAAACCTCTTGTCCCTTAGCAAAGGGGTTACCATGGGTTTCTTCTTTGCCTAAAGATTTTAGGTTAATGCAATAAATCACAAAACAGTGCACTACTATTAGCATCATTCCCTATAAAATGTATAACCAAGTTTATGCAACTGCACCCTTGTCCATTCATGTCCTACTGTTCTTCTGATATTGCCAGACCATTTGACTGACAATTTTCTCACCGAAGATCGCCTATTCTGCTTATTGGTATAAAAAAACAACTACTGAATATTATCTCAAATTTCTTTTTTTATTTGAAAGCACAATCCTTCCGGTTAATAATGGAAAATAATTTCATTCAAATGGCTATCTCGGCTGGCCATACAGTAGCCTACACGATCGGTCCAATTTTTAAGCACATTATCGATTGTGTGCAGCTGAATTTCACCAATGGCTTCACGAATATTGTCCTTTAAAGCGTCAATTGTCTCTGGCTTGTTGGCGTAACACTTATCTTTGAGGGCACCCCACAAATAATAGTCCAACGGTGTCAAATCGCAGCTCCGAGGTGATAAGACAACATCAGCTCTGCGACTGATAATGCGATCTTCAAAAACAGGGCGCAAAACATCGAGTGTAGCTTCGGCTGTGTGGCACGTAGCGCCATCCTGTTGAAACCAAATGTTGCCAATATCCGCCTCTTCAATTTTAGTGAACAAAAATTCGTTCAACATGGCCCGATAACGATCGCCATTGACTGCAACGGCCACTCCTTGCTCATTTTCGAAGAAAAATGGCCCAATTATTCCTCTGGACGAAAATCCGCACCCGACAGTGACTCGTTTTGGGTGTATCGGCTTTTCAATGTATGCGTGCGGGTTTTCTGTGCCCAAATGCGACAATTTTGCTTGTTTGCATACCCGCCAAGATCAAAATGAGCTTCATTTGAAAATATAATTTTTTTTTGCAAAATCGGCATCTTCTGTAAGTCGATCGCAGGCCCACTTAGCGAAGCGAAAACGCATTGGGTGGTCAGTTGGCTTCAACTCCTGAACCAATTGGACTTTGTATGGCGTCATACCAAGGTCTTTATGCAAAATTCGTCTCAATGATGCCTCCGAAATGTTCAATTCTTGAGAACGACGGTGAATTGATGTTGATGGCGCTTCACGCTCACTTTCTGCCACAGCAGCAATATTCTCGGGTGTACGCACTTTTTTTTTGGCTTTTCACGCTTTGGCTTATCGATGGGGATGCCAGTTTCTTTCACTTTTTTCACAAGATAAAGAACATACGGAGCTGACGGTGCTTCTCTTCTTCCAAAATCCGTACGCAATTTTCGCACACATTCTGCAACATTACCATGATTTTCAAAGTAATGTCGCAATATTTCCCAGCGTTGTTCAAGCGTATACACAACTATATTCGTTCAGCGGAATGATAAAACTAATTATCTGTCAAATCAGACAAGAGCTAAGTGTTACCATTCTCTAAATAAGCACTAGTTGAAAAAAAAAAAAGTTAGATGGCGGACCCATCTAAACACTTGTTTGAATTTCATTTGGTAACTGATTTATACCGTTACAATTCAAAATTGCTCACTGTGTGAAGCAAAAGTGCTCACTTATGTTATATTCTATATTTGAAGTATTGTAAATAAATTGTTGTTGTTTTTGTATTTGATACATAATAGTAAAATATTTTTTTTCTTAAGCTTAAAAAATAAGCTTTCCAATGAGTGCATAAAAACATACAAATATATTACTCGTTGTTAAATAAAAATATTTAAAAACAAAAATATGACAAAACAGCTGAACGAGCCAATAGTGCTTAGGATAGTATATATAATTATATATATATATATATATATATATATATATATACAAAGAATAATAAATTTTGCTGGCGCACCATAATTTTTACCTATTTGTATTTATATTTTCAAAAAATATTACTCTTAATATACTTTTAAATTCCCACCTTTAAAGGTGGCCACACATTCGCTTTGATACTGACTAATATTTCAAATATTTATAAAATTCGAAAGTACATCGCAAACCTTAATATGGAAAGAATTTAAAAAGAAAAATTTTTTTAAAGGAAAATTAAATTAAAGTTTGTACTTGCTCAAAACAACCTTTTCCGTTTTTTCATCTCATAATCCTCAATCATAACACACAAACAACCTTTGATTAGACCTGATTTTATTTTCTTGTCATCAACATTAACCTTAGCATCCGGCTTATAATCACGTAACTTTGGATAAAACTAATTACATCAAGTGTGGTACTGGAAAGACCACCCATGTGTGTCATTTGCACAAGCAATAAAACCTACAACAACAACAAATAAGAAAAGTTCACATTTTACATTTGACCCTTTTAACCAATGATGACAAAATAAACACTCGAGATTTATATGTAAGTAAAATGAAGGGAGAGGGAGGGAACGGTTGCACAACAAATAAAAACAGATAATAGCGCATGATTGCAGAGTTGCCAGACCCGATGATATTTTATAAATTTGATTTTCGTGTTGATGAAAATTTAGTTATGGCAAGTATTTAAGTGTTTGTTATAGTTAAAAAAAAATACTTACATCAAATTGCAAAATTTGTGATCATATATGTGTGCCGATATTTTGCCGTCTTTTTTTGTTTCTGCAGTTGTCCTATAGAAAGAATAATCTGGTAGCTTTGCGTGCATTTTATAAAAGTGTAGCATACTTCTAAGTAAAACGAAATACGTGTGGAAATAAAAAAAAATATATAAAACGAAGCAAATATAAATTTTAATTATTTATTTCATATGTAAAAAGGGCAAGCTAAAAGTATTAGAAAAAATATATATATTTTATAAGGATTCTTTTTTATTAAAGCTTAGCAAATCACAACATTTTCTTTAGCAGTCAAACTCATATATTATTATTATTACAGGACTTGTATGACTCAATATAGTAAGAAAGTTTTTACTTAAGTGTAACAAAGTTCAAAGTAATAGTTAAACGCAATATTAAATTTTAAAGCTTTTATACAGTTTTGCAATTTTAACAAGTAATGCGAGTAACTGTGTGGCAATTACAAATAGTTAAGCAAAGCATATTTACACAAGGTTAACAACATTCTGATACAAATAGTAAAGTTATGGTCGGTCCAGACTGAGTGTAACTTACCTTATACTACATATGAGAAAAATGGGTCATAAAGGAAACTAATTGGATAAAGCATATGAAGACAAACAAAATTCGCTTGGCATTGTTGAAAATTTCTGACCAGCGAATATTTAAAGTTTCACAATGGATAAATTTATTGAGTAAATGAAACTGTGTAGGGTATAAAATCATTATTACGGTATAATTTTAAGTGGTGTCTTAAATTTTAAATGTATTACTATAATTTTTTAATTTTCGTCTCCCACAATAACTATAGTGTTAATAAACTGAAAGCAGCTGTAAATATAGTTTTCTTCAAAATGCAACGTGTGTTTAAGTAGAGGATGTATTATAACGCTATTATTTTTATACACTACACATATGCAATGTGGTGGGGGTATAACGAATTTGTACTGATCTTTGTATCTACCAAAAAGGTTTTGCCTAAATCCACCTTTTGTTATACCGATCGATACAGAATCACTTTTTGAGAATCACTTTCTGAATCACTTCCTGATTCGATTCAGTGATAACCGTCCGTCCGACCTTGTGTCCGCGTAAATCTTGTAATCAAACTACTGGTCAAAATCGTTACATATAACTTCAGATTGTCATATATATATATATATATTAGGGTGACAGCGGTTTGTTTGAAAAAAATTGTTGATGTGTGCGGATTATTGTGACACTGAATCTGAAACTTTAGTACGCAAAATTTGAGCCAAATCGGACAATGCTTTCTGGACGCGCATCGAGTTCAAAATTCGAATATGCATTTATATGTAAAAATTAAAAAAAAAAACATTTTTCACAAAAACTTTTATATTAATAATTGCATTTGAATAAAATTAATTAATAAACCATAATCTAGAACTAATTGTCTTTCTAATAAAAAAAAAAAAAATCTATAATCGGTTGAAAAACAGCCAAGTTCCACAGGCAATATATGCGCCGCAGACCACTTGATTAAGAAAATCGAGCTCACATTATTAAAGACATTGAAATAATTTACAACAACCACATTTTTGAATTCTCCTGATCATGATATGATCTTACGTAAAGTATTTTGCATCTCGTCTATTGCTATGCCGTTCTAAATTAATGTCAAAGCGGTACGCATTTTTTTGACACTATTTCAAAATCTCCAATATTACTTTTTCAAAAATTTTGTTCAAGAAATTTACCGGAATCAATGATTGGACTTTAAGCTCTTATTAACAAAATATATGTGACCAAAAATGCCAAACTCTATCTATCTATCCTGATCTCAATTTAGCGGATTTGAGGGGATTTGAAGAAAAATTTCATGGTGTTAGTGTATAATTTTTGCACGTAAATTTTATGTGGTGTTAGTAATAACAGTAAAGTTTTTAGAAAATAGAAAGTCAAAAAGCGATTAATTTTAAGCGCGGTCTCGGCTGTGAAGATATTGCGGCATTGCTTAACTCCAGCGACTTCAGTGATGTTAGCGACGTTAGCAATATAGAGGAGGAAGATGATTTCAATAGCGATGACAGTTTTGCTGATAAGAATTGGAATCCCATTGCGAACGATGAAAATGACATTGAAAAATAATTGGCATACGTATTTGATATATCACGGAATACTTCGCATTTACCAAAAATTTATAAGCGGCAAAAAATAGACCTAATAGAAAATATTCCTGTAGCTGGCTCCAAGTAGAAAAAGAGAAATTTCAGGTAAGAACGGCTACGTTTGGAATAACTTTCCCCTATACGGTGAAGGTGGTAAATGCACTTCAAGAAATATTTTATTTATTCGGCCAGGTAGGAAAATGACAAGTGCATTGGTTGTATTTTTTATAATATTTTTGTTGTTTAGTTAGGCCCAACGATCACAGAAAAGCAGTCTATTTATTTATTTATGACTGGAATGTTAAATACTTTTAATTTTACTTCATATTTTTAATCACACAAATTTGAAAACTTTTATTTCTAAAAATTGTATTTTTTTATTTATCTTTTAAAATTGTTTTGTTTACTAAGTTTAATAATAATTTAATATGAGTTTTCATAAATATGGGTTATTTAATAAATAAAAAGCAAAAAATTCAAAGTTTTCCACATTAATTGAAGCGCTTTAGGAAAAATTCCATAGTATGTAAAATTTACGTGGTTTTAGTTTTAACGTATAATTAAATCATGTTAGTTTTCTAGGGTTAAACAAAATATCGAAAAATTATATATTTGTGGAAGGATTTCAATGAAATTTGTTGATGATATTTTAGTAATTCTAAAAATTATTATTCTGGACTTATTTTCTGCAATTATCTCATGGGGTACTTCTGATGTCAAATTGAATACTTACTGTTTTTTTTTAATAAAACAAATTTAAAGTATTCATAAAAATCCTCAAATTTATTCGTTATTTTATGGAAATATGTAGATTAATTAGTTTTTATAATTAATACATTATAAACAAATTTTATTTTTTGTTAAAAAAAATTTTTTTTCTTTAACAGATGGTAGAAAATTATAAGATTATTTATTTTTATACCCTATACCACTATGTGGTTTGGGTATAATGACTTTGTGCTGCTGTTTGTAACAACCAAAAATATTTGACCTAGACACATTTTTAATTATACCGATCGAATCAGAATCACTTTTTGAGTTGATTTAACAATGTCCGTCCGTCCGCCCGTCCGTCCGTCTGTGTGTCCATGTAAACCTTGTAATCAAACTGCAGGTCGCAAATATGAATATATTTTGATGAAATTTGGCATATAAGCTTCTATCGGCCATGGTAGGAACGGTATTGAAATTGGTGAGAATCGGTAGCCCCCATACAAATTACCCCCATGAAATCGACATAAATTGCCATAAGATCCAAATTGTCATATAGATCTTACTCAAATTGGGTTTGTATGCGTTCATTACATCCATTAATGAGAAGTCCAAAAATGATCCCTTTGGCCCCATATAGACTGCTTCCCGATCTTCACTTAAATATATTAAAAACAAAAATAATGTACTGATTCTTCTCAAATTTTGTTTGTATATATTTTTGCAAAATACAAGAGACTTTACCAAACATGATCAGGATTGGTCCATTTTTGGACCTAGTCCCCATATAGATATAGCATCCGATATGAACTTTTTCATATCTGCAGCCAAAAAAATTAATAAAAATCCCACTCAAATTTGGTTTTTGCTTATTTTCTATGTCCAGTTAGGTTGGCCTAAGAGATAGGGTTTCTAAACGCATGGTATAGGGTATCGTATAGTCGGTCTAGACCGACTATAATTTTCTTAATTGTTTTTTTTTTTTTAATTAATTTATTTATTTCTTAAATAAAAAAGTATTAAAATATTTCATATACAAATCGCGGTTCCCAAAATGTGTCCTAGTTTTAATTTTTTTTTTTTCAGATTTATTATATACATATAAAGGTGTATCGACTGCTTATATTCAAAAAGTGCTATCTACATTTGACAGAATTATTAATTTTTCATTTCAAAATGTTCTCTGATATAACTGTCAACTATAATATTAATTTTGATATCAACTTTTTCTTAATATATATTGTAACAAATCAATCGACAAATACTTTCAGGTCTTATTAATAAATTAGTTTTACATATTTTCTTTAATATAATTATTGATGCCGATAGTACTTTTTGAATATAAGCCCTCGAGATACAAATTTGTTTATACTGTATTATATACAAAAACTAATTAATCTATATATTTTCATTAAATAATGAATAAATTTGAGGAATTTTATGAATACATTAAATTTGTTTTATTTAAAAAAAAATCCTGATGAAGAAAATATTGATAGATTTTCATGAAAATTGAATTTGACATCAAGAGTATCCCACGGGTCAATTTCAGTTCGGGATATTTTTCTAGAATTATTAAAATATTATCAACAAGTTTTATCGAAAAACTTTCACAAATATATATTATTTTGATATTTTGTTTAAAAAAATGCAAATTTATTTAAATTTGATTTTTGATCGTAAAGAGGGGCAGTTTATAGCGTTTCAATTTAACCCTTATTTACAAGATTGAGAACCTATATTAAGTAGTATTATATTTTTAAAAATATATTTCAAATTTAAAAACACCAAAAAGATGTGGCCTAAAAGTTGGACAAGTACGAAAAATCAAATTTTTCTTCAAATCCGCTGAAATGAAAACGTGCCCTCGCCAAATTAAGAACACGGTACCTACAATATTTGGCATTTTTAATCACCCATATTTTGGTAATAAAACCCTATAGTCAAATCGTTGATTTCGATAAATTTGTTGAACAAAATTTTTGAAAAAGTAGAATTGGAGTTTTTGAATAGTACTAAAAAATACTTACTGTTTTGACATTAATATAGAATGGGATAACAATAGACAAGATGCAAAATTATTTACATGGGATCAGCAGAATGCAAAAATGTTATTGCTGGAAATTTTTTTTATGTCGTTAAAAATTTGAGATCGATTATCTTAATCAAGTGGTCTGCGGCGCATTTATTGCCTGGGGAACTTGATATAACTTGGCTGTTTTTCAACCGATAACAGATTTTGTTGTTTTATTAGAAATATAGTTTACTCTACATTACGGTTTACTAGTTAGCTTAATCCAAGCGCAATTATTAATATCAAAATTTTTGTAAAAACTGATTTTTTTTTGATAATTTTTACATATAAATGCATATTTGAACTTTGAACACAATGCGCGTCCAGAAAGCATTGTCCGATTTGGCTCAAATTTTACGAACTAAAGTTTTAGCTCCAGTATCACAATAATCCGACCCGCACGTCACCCTAATATTTATGTAAATAGATATATGTGGAATATATATATATATATATATATACAGAATGTGGTTTTTCTGTGTATATGATACCCACTTATCAGCAGTATAAAAATTAGAACCATATAAGACCATTTTTGTGCAATAATCTATCAATAAACAAATATATTCATACATTTTTTTGAAATTTGTTTTATAAATGTTTTTTTAACATATCAAAACAACATCAGATATGTACTCTTTCATATCTGCATGCCACAAATTAATAAAAATACCACATAAATTTGGTTTATCTTTATTTTCTATATCCAGTTATTGCCTCAAAAATGTTGGAGCCAAGACTCTCTCTCTCTATCTCTCGCTGAAGTAGGCAATATCACGTTCCGTGGGATTCGTAAAATAGTCTTAGGTCCTAATTCCTTAGGACTTATATTGGCAAACTATAGGAAAAAAGGAGCACTTCTATATAAATGGTTTGCAAATTGTCAGACATTTTGTGACTGGACATACTTTTATACTCATATCGGATGTGATTATAATGTCATAACTGGCTGCAAAATAAGTAAATTCAGGAATATTTTAAAAGACTTTTAAAATTATATGCAAAATACAGCTTATGTGAAATATTGAAAGACAACTTCTTATACCCTTACTGCAAAATGGTGACTTTTATTCATTTGAAAAATTGAAAACTTTGTACTGTTCATTATCATTATCAGTACTGTTTATTATCAGTAAACAGATTACTTTTCTAGTAGAAATAAAGCTAAGTCTGTTTTAAAAATTTTTTGTTCAGCATGAAGCATATAAATAACATAACTTTTTCAAAACATTATACCGGTCAGCAGACAGCGACATTGACATGTGCATCGTCTATGTCAATAAAAAAGAGGACCACAAGCTCTTATAAGTATGGTCTTGGGTGCTCACTAAAATACAATTTATCTGTTTTCTGTTTTATGTTGCAAGCATCACCAAACACTGAAATAAGTAAACTTTTGAGTAAAAATGATTCTGAAAATATATTAACCTACAAACCAACTGGGTTAACTTAATTTTTTACATGCTGGGACACTTCGTGGAATAAGAGATTATATGTTTGTCTTTTTTTGGTTTACCTGTGGCCGTCTTTATGTTGTAATAAACCTATAACCCGTATTAAGCCGTAAGCCTACCATGAAAATAGACACATTTCAAATTTGTTGAGAAAATAAATGTAGAGAGAGCGACGAAAAGAATTTTGTACAGAGATTTTTTAATGAATTGAAATAAACGGATATATAACTGTTGAAAACTCTTACTCTGTTTTACAGATTTTATTAATAGTAGCAAAAAAAAATTAAATAGAACTTAATTTTATTTATTTCCTATCACATTTTCAGAATATTCTCTAATAATGCGGTGGGCCTGTGGAATTCGATTCGTGAACATGACGACTCATGAGAAGAGGTTTTAGTTGTTCGATGCAAAGCCAGATTAGTGATTCTTTAGAGCTACAGCCACCGCCAATGCAGCTGGCCGATTTTGGCAAATTTTGCTAGCCGAATTAACCAGCTTGGTCGATTTTTTAATTTTTAAAATTAACTTCTGTCATTTTTTGTCTTTATTATTTTAGATACTAAAAAATAGAAGTAATTCTTTTTTAAATAATCTCAAAGTCCATTTACAAAAACCGACTATGGGTTGCATACCAAGCGATTACTATGCCAACTATTATTAATTTAAATAACCATGTCGGATATTGGCGCGATCGGCACCTCCATTTGAACGTAATTATTCTATATCATATATACCGACTGCTATGACAGAGACAGCTTTGCAAGTTTGCCTCCGGTCACTTAGCCGGACTAAGATATGGGCGCTAAATGTCATATATCTGGAGTACTGTAATAGTGAGAGCCTTGGGACTTTGTGTTAGCCATGTGATTAGTCGAACAAAAATGTGCTCACTATGTAATATGAAGGATGAAAAAACGTTGTTACATTTCTTAGGAAAGTGTGGTAGAAGAACTGAGATTGATGAATTTTTATACCCTCCACACCTCAGTGGCAGATACCCTCTGCTTTGTCATTCCGTTTGGAACGCATCGAAATAAATTCCTGAGACCCCAAAAATATATATTTTCTTGATCCTTATAACAAGGGAAGTGTATTTACCGATGACCGTCTGTCCGTCTGTCCGCCTGTCTGTAGAAATCACGATCTCGCCGTCAATATCTAAGCTAGGCCGCTCGTTTTTATACAAAATCGTTTACTGATATCCCAAAGGAGTTGTTATTTAAAATCGTCGAAATCGGTCAAAGGGTTCACGAGCTATGAATGAAAATTTTAAAAAACTCTTGAAAAAATAAAATTTTTCAGTGTTTTTGTTGTTTTTCTTAAGATTTGTTGTGTATGTTGTAATTCTTCGTATTGTTGAAGTCATTACAGTTGTGTGTATATTAATACTGCACGTGTCACATTGGCTTAAGCAAGTTTTACCACATATTTTTTTTATCATTAAAATTAAATATTAAAAACTAAAAATTAATAAAAATAAAAAATGGAAAATGAAAAATGAAAAATGGAAAATGGAAAATGGAAAATGAAAAATTGAAAATTGAAAATGGAAAATGAAAAATGAAAATTGAAAATTGAAAAATGAAAATTGAAAATTGAAAATTGAAAAATGAAAATTGAATATTGAAAAATTAAAAATGAAAAATGGAAAATGAAGAACGAAAATGGAAAATGGAAAATGCGGAATGAGAAATGGAAAATGAAAAATGGAAAATGAAAAGTGGAAAATCGAAAATGAAAAATTAAAAATGGAAAATGAAAAATTAAAAAAGGAAAACGAAAAATGAAAAATGACAAATGGAAAATGAAAAATGAAAAATGGAAAATGGAAAATGAAAAAATGGAAAATGAAAAATAAAAAATGGAATATTAAAATTAAAATTGAAAAATGGAAAATTAAAAATGTAAATGGAAAACGGGAAACGAAAAATTAAAAATGGAAAATGAAAAATGAGAAATCAAAATTGAAAATTGAAAATTGAAAATTGAAAAATGAAAAATGGAAATTGATAAATGGAAATTGAAAAATTAAAAATGAAATATGGAAAATGAAAAATGGAAAATGAAAAATGGAAAATGAAAAATGGAATATGAGAAATGGAAAATGGAACATGAAAAATGAAAAATGAAAAATGAAAAATGAAAAATGAAAAATGAAAAATGAAAAATGGAAAATGGAAAATGAAAAATGCAAAATGGAAAATGAAAAATTAAAAATGACAAATGGCAAATGAAAAATGAAAAAATGGTAAACGGAATATGGAAAACGGAAAACGAAAAATTAAAAATGAAAAATGAAAAATGAAAAATGGAAAATGAAAAATGAAAATATAAAAATGAAAAATGGAAAATGAAAAATTAAAAATGGAAAATGGAAAATGAAAAATGAAAAATGGAAAACGGAAAATGAAAAATTAAAAATGGAAAATGGAAAATAGAAAATGAAAAATGAAAATATAAAATGGAAAATGAAAAACGAAAAATTGAAAATGGAAAATGAAAAATGAAAAGTGGAAAATGGAAAATGAGAAATTAAAAGTGAAAAACTAAAAATGAAAAACGAAAGATGAAAATTTAAAAGTGAAAAATGGAATATGGTAAAAAAAAATTCAAATTGAAAATGAAAAAGGTGGAGTGTATCAAAGATTCGGCCCAGCCGAATTTAACACTCTTACTTGTTTTGTTCAAGATTGAAAGATTGTGAAATGTTTGATATTTTAAACGGCGGTCCTGATGAAAACTGGTACCCATTATTTTTATTTGTATTTGTATTTATTTGTTTTCCAAAACAACAAGATTAAAAATCTTATAATTATAGTTAAGGAGTTTTACATTGTTGATTATTATAATTGCTTTAATATAATGATGATAAAATTAAAAAAAAATAAAAATTACAAAATATGAAAATAACTAAAATCATACACAACATGGAATATATAAAAAAGTTAAGGAAAAATTGACTAACAAAGCAAAGAGGAAGAAAAAATAAATAAATAAATAAAATTATGCATAGAATTTAAAAATTTGTTTCTTAAACTGTTGGGCGTTGCTTATAAATTTAAGATTTGATTGTAGCGAGTTCCAAAGACGGATTGAATTCACATAGAATTGAAATTTTGAAAAAGAGTTTTCGTATTTAACAGGCCGTATGTCATTGGTCCTTTCAGAGCGCGTGAGTTCAAATTTTCCAAATAGGTTCATTGGATGGCGAGTAAATATAACCTTATGTAACAATATCAATGTTCTAATGTTCAACAGATCAGAAAAGGTTACGCCGTAAAGCTTTTTAGAGTACTGAGAAATGTGGTCATATTTTTCTACGTCAAAAACATATCTTAATATGGAGTTATACGTTGATAGAAGTTTTCTACTACTTCTGGAATCACTTATCGCATATATTTCGCATCCATATAACAACGCGGGGATGAGAAAAGTTTTAGCAATTAATATACGAATTTTTTGTGGTGTAAAGTATTGGGTATGCCATAAAGTCCGTAACATTGAAAAAGTTTTCCCTGAAGCAATGTTTATATGGTCAGACCATGTTAGTGAGCCGTTAAAAGTAACACCATGATTTTTCGCGGTTTGTACTATTTTTATTCGTTGATTATTCAGAAGTAATATTGGCTCCTGGGGCAAGATCCATGTTCTTTTGGCTAATATTAAACATTTAGACTTGAGAGGATTTAGACACAGTCCGGTCGCATTTGCCCATCCGTTGATTCTCTCAAGCTCCATGTTAATATTTTCAATGCAATTGTTTATATTATCGATGTAACTACTGACATAATTACTAGCGGATTTTAGCCCTCGAAATTCGAGCGCAATCTCTGCGAAATTTTATTTTTTCATTAAATAAAGACCCTAAAAGTATGCTAATCAATTATAGCCAATTCACAAATCAACACAAAAAACAAACTCCTTTTTCTTACAAATCACCATTAACAAATTTTATAAACACACACATAGCATTGTATAATTTTATGTGAGTGTTATTAGCAACTTTAAATGCAATTTACTCAAAATAAAGAAAAAAATTTTAAAATCTGTAAGTCTGCAAAACGGCTAAAAAGAAAACCTTTCAAATAATATACGTTTGGTTAAAATCGGGATAAAACGGTAGAAAAAACATCAGTCACAAGAAATCGCCTAGCCTATTCATATTATAGATATAACGAAAGCCTTAAATTATAGAAAAATATTAATTAAAGAATATAACTTTTAATTTAAAATGCTGTTTAAAAGTGTCTCATATTAATTCCTAATTAGCATAAAATTTATTATATATTTGTTAACCAATCTCAAACTTCCGGCAAACGGTTTTTATACCATTTCGTAAAATCTTTATTATAATTTTTATTTTAATTATATAAGTATTATAACGAATTAATGAAGACATCAATAAAGAAAATACGTCTATCTGTCTATAAAATCCGCCTATCTATATACAAACAAACATGCTATTAAATTGTTAAGCCCCATGGTGACTTGTAGCTCCGCCTGTATATGTTTTTGAATAAAGTAAGTGACTTTAATAAATATTGATATGATCAATGCAAATCCTATCAGCGTAGCAATACGGTCTAGAAATAGTGTCAGTAAAATTCAAAAACAGTTAGGTATCGATTTAAATTAGCGCACGTCTATCTAAAGTGCTAATTAAACTGCCACAGCTGTTTTGTTTTTTTTAATTCTTAAATAAATACACAGTTTTGTATAGCGGAAAAAATATAGATAATTTATGTGTTTGTATTGGAAATTCATGTATGTGTATAAATTTGCAAAATGCCATACAGTTAGTTAAGCGCAATATATTATTTTTTTTTGTCAGTTTGGGTAACCTAAAGTGGCTTTTCTGGTTTTTGTATGAATTTATGCGATTTAAATAAAAATTGCCAAAATAGCCAAACATGAAGTTTTACTGGGAACATGAAACGGGAATGAAATAAATAAATAAGACATAAAATTGAAGAATGACCTAAAAAGCAGTAAATTAATTATGTTTTGCCAAACTTAGTTTTACATGACAAACATCAAGAATTCTTGTTTTTCAAATGTTTTTAAAAATTATGTTTTGTTTTAGAAAATGAAAACAGTAATAAAATTTCAGTACAATATACAAGAGATTGCAGTTAATGCAGAAAACTAACAACATTTGTTTCAAAATATTTCTAGGTAAAAACAACCAATAATAATCTAGCCCATAGAAGCAAAGGTTTTACTAAAACTCTTTGTTTCTTTACGCATATGAGTTTTCAATCTTTCCATGACTGTGCCTGACTTTGCGTAACTATCTTTAAGTTAATATTTGGTGACAAAAAGTCTATGGACAAAGTTTCAGATCGATCAAATGAGGGGAAATGGGGTTTAAATCATTGCGTGATTGTGCGTGATTATGTCGAAGTTAATCTTTCTTTACAGTTGGTATATCGAGCAACTTTGAAATCAATAATATAAGGGGGTGGGGTTGCCCCACAAAAGACAGACATACAGAGAGTATGAGCTAAAAGAAAGAGTTTAAAAGCAAAATGTTCACATGTTTTTATTTGAATACGAGCTGTTTTTACCCGTTCTTGCCCGGGATCCGAAGGCCTTTGACTTGAAAAATGGTTCACTATGCTTACCAGGTGCTGAGTACTTAGTCCCCAATGAACAAATTCTCCAAAAAAATGAACTATCTGCCCAAAAATTTTTATGGTTTTGGGGAATTTGTTCATGATGAAAAAATTCCCAGACGTTTAAGTTTTTGGGGAGTAAACTCATTTTTAATTTCAATTAAAAACTTTTTGATTTTTTAACTTTGAAGTCTTTTATAAGAAGCTTCAGTAAAAATGCTTCAAAAATAAGCTGCGAAACCACTTTAGGTTTTTTTAAGTTTATTTATTTTGTAAACATCAAATATAACGGAATCTTTTACAAACTAAAGGAATCAGAACTTTTAAAAATTGAATTACTTCATTCAACAAGTGATCATCATTGAGCAGAGACGTCAAATTTAAAGAAGTTTCAAAAATGGAAAATGTATATGTATAGTAATTATTGCACATACGCCGATAAAATTTATCATAAGACTTTTCACTGAGCTGTGTTCCACGAGCGAGTCACATCCGCGTCCGCGCGTTTTGCAGCTACATCCGTGCTGCCGCACAGTTCTCGTCAACTTATTTTAATCGCCAAAATAAAGTTTTCAGATCACTCCGATATTTTAGCCGAGCTGTGTTCCGAGAGCGCGCCGCTTCCGGGCACCTAAGTGATGCTATTGAAAAGGATACAGATTTTAAATACGTTTATTGCAGGACAGATATTAAGAACAGTATGGGGAATTTGTTCATTTCTTTTGGTAAACATTTTGGGAGTTTGTTCATCGTAAAGTTATTCCCCAATTTTTGGGGAATAAGTTCATTTTATGGGGAATTTGTTCATTGGGGACTAAGTACTCAGTGCCTGCTTACCGTTACAATTAATTATGTTTATGCATAGATGATTTTGAGTGTATGATATCTAAAAGTTACGAATTGTAGTTATTCTAGAGCTTTGAGATATACAACATTTCTGGTTTTTCCTTCTGATCCATATGCGAAAAGATTGTGCTGGCTCCCAATTCTGGAGCAGGCGACACATAATTGTCCTCATATGAACGTTATGTTAGGAGGACTTTTTGTATCATCTCTGGCAATGAAAGAACCAATTTACAGTCGTTTCAGGAGTTTCACATTCTATGAAGTCAGCTTGTCTTATCCGTTGGGCCTGAGGACGTTGTTGGGTCGTTTCAGGATTTTCAGATGGATATATTTGCATGAATTAACCTCATCGGAGTAACCCTACAGTGGTTGTCAACCTGTATCTGCTCAACCATGAAATAAATCTGCTCTAATTTTGGGGTTTTACAGCACGTATAGTAAAAAAGGCAAAACATGAATATTTGTAATTGGTTGATTTACAATATTTATTTCATAATGGTGTCAACTCAAAAGTAGTAAGTAAAGAGATTTATGCACAAAGTTTTAGGGAAGTCCATTGAAAAAATAAAACATGTTAACAAACACTAAAAGCGTATACAGAAAATTAAAATAAATGGGCGTGGCAGATAAAAATATAAGACGACCTTGCCTGGGATATAAGAATATTGTGCAGTAATTCGAGCGAAAACCGTAAAAAATTAAAAAAGGGGGCGTAAGAGTAGGTGTGGCTGGTAAGAATCAGATGCTGACCTTCCCTGGGGTATAGAGATCGTGTGTAACAAATTTCAGAGAAATCCGTTGAAAAATACAAATTTGTATAGCGTTTAAACAAACAAACAAACAAACAGAAAATGAATTTTATATAAAGGGTCCGCCATCTAACGATTTTTTTTTCAACTAGCGCTGGGCACACTTAGCTCATGTCTGATTTGACAGATAATTAGTTTTATCCTTCCGCTGAACGAATATAGTTGTGTATACACCTGAACTACGCTGGGAAATATTGCGGCATTACTTTGAAAATCATGATAATGTTGCAGAATTTGAGCGAAAATTGCGCACAGATTTTGGAAGAAGAGAAGCACCGTCAGCTCCGTATGTTCATTATCTTGTGAAAAAGGTGAAAGAAACTGGCATCCTCATCGATAAACCAAAGCGTGAAAAGCCAAAAACAGTGCGTACACCCGAGAATATTGCTGCTGTGGCAGAAAGTGTGCCTGAAGCGCCATCAACATCAATTCACCGTCGTTCTCAAGAATTGAACATTTCGGAGGCATCATTGAGACGAATTTTGCAATTGGTTCAGGAGTTGAAGCCAACTGACCATCCAATGCGTTTTCGCTTCGCTAAGTGGACCTGCGATCGACTTACAGAAGATGCCGATTTTGCCAAAAAATCATCTTTTCAGATGAAGCTCATTTTGATCTTGGCGGGTATGTAAACAAGCAAAATTGTCCCACTTGGGGCACAGAAAACCTGCACGCATACATCGAAAAGCCGATACACCCAAAACGAGTCACTGTTTGGTGTGGCTTTTGGTCCAGGAAGGAGTGGCCGGTACAGTCAATGGTGATCGTTATCGGGCCATGTTGAACGAATTTTTGTTCACAAAAATTGAAGAAGAGGATATTGACAATATTTGGTTTCAAAAGGACGGCTCGTAGAGAGCTCGTTAGGTAGGCCATTTTGTGTTTTTTTTTGTGTGTTTGTGCGTGACTCAAAAAAATGGAGTAGATATAAACTTTGTAGGCTTTGCGTTTTTTTTTGTATGGCTAGATATTTGAAGCCAAATTTAAGTCTTGTCAGCGCGATTTACTAATTTCGGCACGGATTTTTTTTGATCTGTAATATATCGTGTAAAAAAAAAAAAATATTAATACATAAGTTTTTTTTTATGTAATATTTCTATTTCTGTTTTTTTTTAATTTTTATGCTTTAGTCATAATAAAATTATGTGAACGTTTAATTTGAACCGAAATGTGTTGCTAAATCGTGTTTAGGGGTGAGGTCGACGACATGAGGTAAGTGTGGTAAGGGTAAAAGTGTGTGTGGGTTATGGGGTCACATAGAATTGAGCGGCAGAAAGTGACCAAGGTAGGGAGGGGATGTGGGAGATGGACCATCGTGTCTCCCCTCTGAAGTGTTCAACCTGTGTTTTGTTTTATAGTTTTTTTTGTGTTTTTTTTTTATTTTAATTTTATTTAATTGTGCTTGTCCCTGGGCTGTAGTGGTGGGTTGGGACCAGACCCAATTGCTTTGGTGAGCTAGCTGGCAACACCACTACAGTGCCGCACAGCCGAAGCTACACTCGATGTTTTGCGCCCTGTTTTTGAAGATCGCATTATCAGCCGCAGAGCTGATGTCATTTGGCCACCTCGGAGCTGCGATTTGATACCGTTGGACTATTATTTGTGGGGTGCCCTCAAAGATAAGTGTTACGCCAACAAGCCAGAGACAATTGACGCTTTAAAGGACAATATTCGTGAAGCCATTGGTGAAATACAGCTGCACACAATCGATAATGTGCTTCAAATTTGGACCGATCGTGTATGCTACTGCATGTCCACCCGAGGCAGCCATTTGAATGAAATTATTTTCCATTATTAAGCGGAAGGATTGTACTTTCAAATAAAAAAAGAAATTTGAGATAATATTCAGTAGTTTTTTTTTATACCATTTTCAAAAAAAAAAGTTATTTCGCGGACCCTTTATATAGATTGAATAAGAATTTAAATTTTGTCAAATGTAAAGCTTTCAAAAACATATAGAATGTCGTTATTTTCTGAGTGTATTTAATCTGTCCGTCTGTCGGTTCGTCTGTGTGTCCATGTAAACCATTTAGTCAAATTACAGTTCGCAAATATGAACATATTTTGATGGAATTATATACGTAGGCTTCTTTCGATTATAAGACAAACTTTATTGAAATTGCTGAAAATCGGTGCATGTTCAGACCTAGTGCCCATACAAATAACCCCTTGAAACCGTTTTTAGTTGTGTTTGTTATATCCATTAATCAGTATTTTAACATATAAAGCTGTTTCCCAATCTTCACTTAGGACTTTATAAAAAAAAAATAAAAAAAAGTATTGCACAGATTTTTCTCGAATTTGGTTTGTATATGTTTTCGAAAAAAAATAAGAGTCTTTACCAAATATGGGTAAGAGCAGTCCACTATTCGACCTAGTCCCCATATATGTACCATCCGATATGACCTTTTTCAGTTCTAAAGGCAAAAAATAATAATTCTACACAGATTTCGTTTTTGTGCTTATTTTCTATACCCAATTTATTGGACCTAAACTGAAATTTCTAAACGCCTTGTATAGGATGTCGCGCAGTCGGTATTGACTATAGATATACTTATGTAAAAGAAAAAAATTATTTAACCGAAAATATTTCTTATTGCATTTTTATTTTCCCATAAGTTACGCATGGTTCTTAGTAGTCTTCAATGCCATAGAATATTTTAAATTTTATATTGTTTACGCGGTCCAAAAAAAATATTTTTATGAGTTAAAAATGGAATAATTTATAAGAAGTATTAATTAATATCATACGCTTGGTGCGTGGGAACTATGGAAATGCCAGCAATAAAAAAGTAATTAACAAATGTAGATCAACAAAAAAAAAATTAAATACAATTACATATATCACATCGTAGAAGATACATCAAAGAGTTATACAAAATAAATAAAAATACAATGTATAGATTTTCCATTACCTAACCTGTTTGAAGAAGTAAAACAAAGAAAAAAAAATATGGGCTATACGTTAAGTTTACTGTCTTGGTAATAAGAAAAGTACAATGAAAATCGTTAAATTTAGTAACTGGATTTGTGAAGAAACAAACTTAATTTAAAATGGTACTGTTTTTGTTGTATATAAAAAAAAAATATATATTTGTCTAAATGGACATTTTATATATTTCAAACAGCTGAAATATTTATTTAAACCTTACAAATTATGAATATAAAAACTTTAAAATAATTCTGTAGAATTAACGCAAAAGTTTAATAAATACAAAACTATGTCAACTTTAGCCAAATACTCATAGAATTAAATATAAAAAATGTATATTTAAATATAAACTCGATACACACAAAAAAAGTTTTACCTGTTGCCGTTTAAATATTGTAACTTTTTTGAATATACTTTTTTTATCTATGGACTACCATTTACTTTACCTGTAAGATTTATCTCTATCTGTCGTTATAGTTTTGTTGTTCTTAATCACTACGTCCTTCACTGTATATGTACATACATTGGCCTTAATATGCACCACATGATATATTCAATTTCCTGTCTGCTTGCTTAATGTCAATCATTCTTAAAATATACATCAACCAATCCATGTACTTTTTTTTCCTCTCTATATATCTCCCTTGAATACATACATCTACATGTGTACTGACACACATTGTACTCATCAGAATAGCGTATTGTACATACATATATGCATTCACTTTCACATACATGAGATGGTTAAAAAAAACATCAGTTTGAAACAGATATAAAAAGTGTAAACACAAATTGGTTATCTGGCACGTGTACAATATGTAATTCGTGGTTTACATACATATTTTCCCATTGAAACTCCATCATACAAAATTACACAACACATATGTACAATGTTATAAAATCAAAGCCGAATTGAACGAAACCGTGTATCTTAAAAAAATGAATATATTTGGAATATGTATGTCAAATCACTTTTTTTGTGTAAAATAAAATGAAAACTTGCAGGCAAAACTTTTTTAAGAAGAGAAAAAATGTAGGCAACTATTGTCGGCCTATGCCCACTGTAGTATGCCATATACCAGAAGATTCAGGAAACGAAACTCTGGAAATATGAAGATATGAAAAATTAGCATCCTAATATATAGGTGCGCTCGTCTCTGACTCACTGATTTATTAACGCCCCATGTTATTATTAAAATTTTCTTTTATTAAAAAATTAATTTTTCTTAAAAACGTAAACTAACTTAAAATAATTTAAAAAGTACTTCTTCATAAAATATTTCATGTTCTTAAAGAAACCACCTTTTCTTAAAACCGCACATTTTCGTAAAAATACCATTTCTTTATAAAATAACATTCCCTAAAAACATTTCTTAAAAAGTATCGTTTCTTAAAAAGGTATCTATTACTTGAAGAAGTCAACGCATTAAAATTGCCTTTTCTTAAACAATACATGTTCTTAGAAAATTACTCTATCTTACAAAATTACCTTTTCTTAAAAATTTTATATTTCTTAAAGTACCTTTTCTTAGAAAAAGAAGTTTCCTTAGAAAAATACATTTTCCTAGAAAATACTTTTTCTTAAAAAGTACAATTTCTTCAAAAAACTATCTGTTCTTGAAAGGCTACTTTTCCTTAAAAAGTAAATTATCTTAAAAAATTAACTTTCTCAAAAATACAATTTCTTTAAAAAATGTCTTTCCTCAAAAAAGTGTATTTTCTAAAAGAAGTCTACATTCTTGAAATTGATTTTTCTTAAAGGAGTACATATTCTTAAAAAAATACCTTTTCTTAAAAATTTACACTTCGTAGAAAGTAATTTTTCTTAAAAAATACGATTTCTTAAAAAAGTAAATTTTTTCTTTATTTATTAACCTACACTAAGGGGATGCCCCCTACAGATGCATTGCGTCGTGTTGATCTCAGGAAAATAGGTTATGGGATGGCGGAAAGAGCGAGTAGTGTTTGTGAATATTTGGCTTAAATTGTATTAGATTATAACTATCAGGAAAGACCTCTGCCGGATGTTTATTCCACATACGGCTATCGACTGATAAACGAATTCTTTCTGTAATCCGTTTTACGGTCAAATGGACAATGGATTACAAACGGATGTGATCTACTAGAGAGGCGGTTAGAGCGAACCGAAACTCGGGCACTTAGAATAAGTTCGCCAATCCCAGAAGAACATTTCCTGTGGTAGTATCTATAGAACAGTGCTACCCAACCCACATTCCGACGACGTTCCAATGAGCCAATAGAGTTGTATACCCTACTGTCATTGATGAGCATCAACGCTCTCCTTTGCACACGATCCAGTAGCTCCAAAGTAGACTTTAAAGCTCCTACCCATACATGGGAATTCTATTCCACTTTTGGTCGGCTTTTTTAAAAAATAGTTTTCCTCCAAACTAAATTTTCTATAAGCACTACATTTTTTTAAGAAAATATAAATTTTAAAGAAAAAAGAAAATACCTTCATAAAATTTTAAGTTTTCTTAAAAATACCTTTTCTTAGAAAAATACATTTTCTTCGAAGGTACTGCTTCTTAAAAAAGTACTTTTCATTTAAAAAAAGTTCAGTAAAAAATACATTTTCTGCACACAGTACATTTCTTAAAAGCGCCAGGTTTTCAAAAAAAGCTTTTCATAAAAAAACAAGTAAGAAAATTATAGTCGGTCTAGACCGACTATATGATACCCTATACCATGGTCTAGAGACCCTATCTTTCGGTCCAACTACTTCGATATAGAAAATAAGCATAAACCAAATTTGAGTGGGATTTTTATTAATTTTTCTGGCTGCAGATATTAAAAAGTTCATATCGGATGCCATATCTATAAAGGGACTAGGTCCAAAAATGGACCGATCCTGATCATGTTTGGTAAAGTCTCTTATATTTTGCAAAAATATGTACAAACAAAATTTGAGAAGAATCAGTGCAATATTTTTGTTTTTTAATAGACTTAAGTGAAGATCGGGAAGCAGCTCTATATGGGGTCAAAGGGATCATTTTTGGACTACTCATTAGTGGATGTAATGAACGCATACAAACCCAATTTGAGTAAGATCTATATGACAATTTGGATCTTATGGCAATTTATGTCGATTTCATATGGGTAATTTGTATGGGGGCTAGGTCTGAACATGGACCGATTTCAATAGCGTTCATCCCATGGCCGATAAAAGCTTATATACCAAATTTCATCAAAATATATTCATATTTGCGACCTGCAGTTTGATTACAAGCTTTACATGGACACACAGACGGACGGACGGACGGACGGACGGACGGACGGACATTGTTAAATCAACTCAGAAAGTGATTCTGATTCTATCGGTATAATTAAAGATGGGTCTAGGTCCAATATTTTTGGTTGTTACAAACAGCAGCACAAAGTCATTATACCCAAACCACATAGTGGTATAGGGTATAAATACTTCTTATTAAGAAGTACGCTTTCCATAAAGTATATTTTCTTAAAATAGTCTACATCCTAAAAATTTTGTACTTTGAAGGAGGGCTTTTTCTTCAAGGATTATAAATTAAATTAATCAAGGATTATAAATCCCGCGCGTTGGCAGCTACCTTGACGTGGTGCGGGGACTTGAGTTCGCAATGATTCAAAGGGCTATGCCGATGGGATCGACATAGTAGTAGTATTCTGGCGGGGTCACCCTTGTCAGACAGTCTTTTGATGAGTGAAGGACTAGAAACTGCCACCCCCTAATCCAGGGTGTCATGCGTCACCGTGCCCATTGGATGAGTTTTGCAGTCAGGGGGTTACGTTAGACTGTATATTAACGGCGCCTTTCCGGAACCAGGCCGAATCGGGGAGTAACTGTGGCCTTACCATGGTATGGGGCGCTGCCATGGCGGACCATATGATTTCCCCTTTTACAGAATAAGACAGTCGGTAATAAACAGATGGAGCATAACAAAAAATTTGAAAATATTTATATGCGGGGCTTCTCCGCAACTGACCTAGCTGACCGGATGGAGCATGAGCTCTGTGGTGATGGTCAGCGGGGCAATGCTGCTGCTAGCAGGAGCAAAAATCTATTGCCTCAGCGCAAGAAGCCGGCACCGGCGAAGAAAGCTGGTGACAACAATAGTCAACCAGTCATAACTGGTGCAAAAGCACCAACTATTGGAACTAAGCCCACTACATATAGTGGTGCAGAAGAAAGCTTTGGCAACGGCAATCAGAATAAAGGGACAGAGACCTATAACCAGGCTTTATGAAGGGGAATGGAACCGGATAAGCCAAGTTAATGATTACTCCCTCCTAGATTGCCCCATGGACAGGGCTGAGAAGAAATATGATTTCAGGAAATACTTTACTACGGTACTTAGCAATAAGAGAGAATGGAGCGGTTTAAGTACAGCATATTCTCTAAGAGAAGTTACAACCAAATGGTACACAGATGGGTCAAAAACCGAAAGTGTAACAGGGGCGGGGTCTTCGAGCCTAGAACCAAATACTTCGAGCCAATGGGAATACATACGAGCATTTCCCAAGCAGAGATTTACGCCATCGATAGATGTGCACAAATCAACTTGAACAGGAAGTACAAAAGAAAGAACATAACCATATTATCAGATAGTCAAGCTGCTATTCGAGCATTAGGCTCCTATGAAGTAGACTCTAAGCTAGTATGGGACTGTCTGCAGAAGCTAAATGAGCTAGGTAAACACAACAAGGTTAGCCTTTGTTGGGTCCCGGGACACGTTGGGATTCAGGGCAATGAGCAAGCTGATGAACTTGCCAGAAGGGGAGCTTCCACAAAATTAATAGGGCCGGAACCATTTTGTGGAATAGGAAAAGGAGTTTGGGAAGGAGTACTCAGGGAACATGAAAATTGTGCTAGAAGGGAATTTTTCTCGAGCCACTTGGGCTTAAGGCAATCCAAAATGTTGTTGGGTGGCTACAACAAGGAGAGAATTCGGTCGTGCATTGGATTGCATTACTGGTCACTGCAGGCTCAGGGAACATACGAGCAGGTTGGGAATTGTAGCAAACCCTATGTACAGATTCTGCGATGAGGAAGCCGAATCACCAGAGCACATACCTGGGCACTGTGGAGCTCTAATGCACAAAAGGAAACAGCATCTGGGTTCCTTCCAGATACCAGGTAGTGACATAAAATTACTAGAACCAACCAACATCCTCGAATTCCTGAGGGCTTCAGGGTTGGATAAGAGTTTATAGGGACGACCTATTAGCAGAGGGCAGTACAATAGATCACTTTGGTCGCAGTACTTCGAACACCTCTTTATACAATACAATACAATACAATCTTAATCTTTTTAAAGTACTTTTTCTTTCAATTACCGTTTTTTAAATAAGTATCGTTTCTTAGCAAGGCGTTTTTCTAAAAATGTACCGTTTCTTAAAAAGTACCTTTTCTTCGAAAAGGACGTTTCCTTAAATAAGTTGTTTTTCTTTATAAAAAACAAATTTTTTTTTAAAACTACATTTTCTTAAGAGTAAAATTTCTTAAAAAAAGCTTTCCTAAAAAAGGTGTTTTCTTTTTCTTATAAGTATTTTCCTTAGAAAATTACCTTTCCTTGAAACAGACCATTTCTTGAAAAAAAATGCCGTTTCTTAAAAGCAAATTTTTCATAAAAATTTATTTTCTTAAAAAACTGTCTTGGCCAAGCGACCCAAAAAAATACTAGATCTATTGGACTGTGTTGTTTACAGAGGCATTGCTAATAATTGTTTAGATATCTTAGAAACCGATGAACTAACTTCCGATCATTCAGCTCTATTAGTAAATTATGATATGAGTTATTTACAAGTTAATGAAATGAATAAAATTATTACAAACAAAACTGATTTAAATTCTTTTAAATACTGGGTTGAAAAAAACATTACCCTTAATATACGAATTAAAGATGGGATGGTATGGTTCGCAGTTGAAAACTTAACAAACTTAATACATGATGCAGCGTGTTTGTCAACATCAACAACAGTACCGGCTAGGGGTCGAAATAAATTAATTGTATCTGCTGAAATTTCATATTTAGTAAGAATTAAAGGAAATTTAGGAAGGACATGAAAACAAACCAGAAATACAGCAGATAAAATTAATTAAAATCGGACCACAAAAGAATAAAAACAACGCTTAACCGAGGAAAAAATTAACAATTTGGCTGTTATTTCCAAAATCTTAGTCCATTAAAAACAATGAACACAAATTATGGAATGCTACTAAGATTTTAAAGAAACCAGCGAAATGAAATGTAGCTGTGAAAGATTCAAATGGCATCTGGTGTAAATCTGATTTTACCAAAGCTGATAATTTTTCTCAATACCTGAAATCTACATTTAAACCATTTGCCTTCAATAATTCGTCTAATGAAGTAACTGCGTTTTTGAAAGCCCTTGTCAAATGGACTTACTAATTAAACATATATCACCCTAAGAAGTAGCTCAAGAATTTTCCAAATTAAATAACAGAAAATATCCGGGATATGATAAATTATGTGACAAAAACCTTAAAGCACTACCATAAAAAATTTATTATTTTTTTAATACTTATCTTTAATTATATTTTTAAACAGAATCATTT
This sequence comes from Cordilura impudica, assembly GCA_963682025.1. Lineage (NCBI taxonomy): Eukaryota > Metazoa > Arthropoda > Insecta > Diptera > Scathophagidae > Cordilura > Cordilura impudica. The sequence continues at coordinate 60,994,102 of OY821518.1, read as the reverse complement.
TCCTGCTCAATGCAAATGTGCAGAAAAATGATAGAACCAGACAAGCCAGAAAATGACTTAAGGTCTTATATGCCGATAAGTTTGAAAAACCAATTTTGCATAGACTTCAGCCAATTTTGGATGCAAACAATATTATACCTGAGCATCAATTTGGATCTCGCCATAAACACGATAGACCAGAACAATGCCATCGTATAGTAAATTAAGTTAGAAATGCATTAGAAAATAAGGAATACACCTCTGCTTCATTTTTGGATGTAAAACAAGCTTTAGATGGAGTCTGGCATCCTGACCTTCTCTTTAAATTAAAGCAAATTCTTCGTGCACCTTTCTGTATATTTCTTAAGTCGTATCTAAAAGATCGCAAATTTTATGTAAAAGTAAACGATGAAATATCCAACGATGAAATATCAAAGCTAGTATCTCTCAATAAAGTGTTTTAGGTCCTATAATTTACACTAGTTTTACATCACATATGCTTGCGGATGAAGATGTTACTGTCGCACATATGCTGATGACACTGCTTTAATAGCAAAAACTAGCTGTAAAGCCAAAGCCTCCGAACTGATATAAAGAAACCTTAACAATATTTCATAGGTATATATTTCTATAGGTATGTTGAAAAATTATTATTTCTTAATTATTTTTAATAATAATTAAATTAATGTATAGTAATGATAATAATATAAAAAATAAAAAGATAAATAATTTATTAAAATTTAATCTTAATTGCATTAGATCCATTTATATCATAACTATTTTTATACTTAATTTATTGTAGCTGATGATGAATTTTTAAATACCCAGTCTTTCATCCAGCTTTTTTGTCGCCTTTATTTACTGCGTTTTTTTGTCAATCCTTTCTTGGCGTTACTAGGTTCAGCTGTTGATTTCGCTGCTGGTTTATTGGTTGTCTTTGGAAAGAAATCCCATTGAATAGAGGCGAAAACTTTTTCAACTTGGGTCTTCCATCGACAAGCGGTATAAAAGCGGTGCCATCGATTGTTACCGCAGCATCGAATCTGCTCTTCAGTGTTTTCAATGTTTCCTGATGATCCTCTTTGCTACTAAAAACTATTTTAGTTTCTTTACAATAACTCTTTGCTCAATGGGATAAAGAAATCGCATCTAAGATGCGATCTTGATGAGAGCACTTCGCTGCATTTCTTTTAAGGTTTGCTCCAATACTATCACATGCTCCTTTACCATGAGCAGTAGGATGAAAAAGTCACTCAGCTGGCATTCCATAATCTTTTTCATGGGCCATAAGATTTGCCAAGCTACTTTTGTTTTTAAAATGTTGACGAGCTCCGTCCGAAACGTAGTATACCTTCTTTACTGTAAATTTAGATTTTAGAAATTTTAGCATTCTCTTCTGGTACTCATAAACTGCAACGGTATCATGTTCTAAATCGTCGGATATGACTGCCATACTTTTGTGTTCCAGTTTTTCATCTTTCATGTAGCAAATAACTACTGTGAATATAGTTGCTTGGTCGTTATTGAAGTAAAATGCTTGTATGGCATTATAGTTTTCTGCGAAATCATATGAAATAACGAATTCACCAGACTTCAAATGTATCTTCAAATCCTTGAAGAATGACCATTGCTCTTTGACTAAAAAGTCATGGTTTCTCAAGTTTAGCAATCTTGTACACATTTCTTCCACAAAATCATCCACATTTAAAATGATTGTTTTCAATGTGCATCTGTCAGTCTGAATCCAAGAATCAAATTTGACCTCCTCTATATATTCCCGATCTAAAGAGTTGATTAAATTTTCTTTGACGAATGTGGTTTTCGGGCAATTGGTACATTCACCTAAGTGGCAAGAAGTTGTTGCATTAGGACACATAGTCAATTTAAGGCAATCGCGGTAATCGTGTAAATCTTATGCCGAATCATCTGTTAAATACTTTAAGCTGATTTCCTTCAACATCAGTTTAACATTTTAATGGTAAATGCAAACGCATACTGTGTGAGTGTGCTTTCTGCCAAAACGCAATGTTTTGGCCTCAATTGGGTTAATTTCGTGAAGCCAATTCTCATCCTCGTGTTTAGATTGAAATGTTGCAAATAACTCTTTCAGGTTACAGATAAACATTCTCTTCTGTTATGTTATGAAGGTATGTTACATAACATCGGAAAGTTTAGATTGTCTAGTTTCTCAGTATAAGTTTTATTTGTAAGGTTTTAGACACAAATCGGGAAAAATTCAAAATAGAGCATTTGTGAAAAATTGAAAAACCGTTGTCTTGAGTTACAAAACATTTATTTTGATAGATATCCCACTCCCATCCTACTAAGCGACCAAAAAGCTCTTAAAGCAAAAATCCTCAGCTTTGTTATGAAAAAAAAAAATACCCTTTTTGAAAAAAGGCAAAAAAATGCTTTAATTTAGCAAAAAAAAAAAGTCTACAAATTTTTTTTTTTTTATTTTTTTCCGAAATATTGAAGAAATAGCTATCTAAACTCTTTGGGAGAAAATTTTCCAAGAACAATAGGTAATAAGTTACATGGATGAGAAAAAACACCTGTTTGGCCAAAATGTCAAATTTTGATCCCCTCTAACTCAGAGAGATCTGAACCGATCTTGTTGAGAAATTGTGTCTATACTACCATCCAATAGTACTAACCTTGGTGCAAATTTCATCCCGATCGGAAGACATCGGTTTCAAAAGTTGGTGCACTTGACATGAAATCCCCCATATATAAAAATATATAATAATAAATATACACAAGTGGTTAAGTTATCTATAATATTAATAGGCAAGGTGATTTTTTGTGACCGATGTAAGTTTCACAGTTTTACCCCGATTATGATAAAAAATTATCATTTTAAAGGTATTTCTTTTTAGCTGTTACCCAGATTTACAGATTTTCATCATCTGGAATATTTTTTTGGAGTATGATCGTTTAAAGTTGCTACTAACACATACATAAAATTATACAATGCTATGTGTGTGTTTTTATACCCTATACCACTATGTGGTTTGGGTATAATGACTTTGTGCTGCTGTTTGTAACTACCAAAAATATTTGACCTAGACCCATCTTTAATTATACCGATCGAATCAGAATCACTATCTGATTCGATTTAACGATGTCCGTCCGTCCGTCCGTCCGTCCGTCTGTGTGTCCATGTAAAGCTTGTAATCAAACTGCAGGTCGCAAATATGAATATGTTTTGACGAAATTTGGTATATAAGCTCTTATCGGCTATAGGATGAACGCTGTTAAAATTGGTGAGAATCGGTCCATGTTCAGACCTAGCCCCCATACAAACGACCCCTATGAAATCGACTTAAATTGCCATAAGATCCAAATTATCATATAAATCTTAGTCAAATTGGGTTTGTATGTGTTTATTACATCCATTAATCAGTAGTCCAAAAATGATCCCTATGGGACAACTCTTAGTCATAGGCCCCATATAGAGCTGCTTCCCGATCTTCACTTAAATCTATCAAAAAACAAAAATATTGCACTGATTCTTCTCAAATTTTGTTTGTATATATTTTTGCAAAATACAAGAGACCTTACCAAAGATGGTCAGGATCGGTACATTTTTGGGCCTAGTCCCCATATAGATATAGCATCCGATATGAACTTTTTCATATCTGCAGACAAAAAAATTTAAAAAATACCACTCAAATTTGGTTTATGCTTACTTTCTATGTCCAGTTAGTTGGGCCTATGGGGTAGGGTCTCTAAACGCATGGTCTAGGGTATCCTATAGTCGGTCTAGACCGACTATAATTTTCTTACTTGTTTAAATTTGCTATTGTGTTTGTGTTAATGTGTTGAGTTTGTTTTCTTCATTTAAAATGAGTTGAATTATGAAGCATACCTTTGGGGTCTTTATTAAATGAAAAACTAAAATTTCCTAGAATTTGCACTCGAATTTCGAGTGCTGGACTTATATTATACATTTTTAGTATGTATATATATGTATGAATATTTTAGCCTCATTGCAAACTAAAACTCATGTGAAGATTTATTTGCTATAATTTGCTTATTATTGTAAAATAGATTGCAAATAAATGAATGAAAAAAAAAACTATCTAGTATTAAAAAAGAATATCTTCTCATAAAAAAATACACACTCTTAAAGCAAAACCTCTTCCTTAAAAGTATTATTTCTTAAAAAAGTAAATTTTATTACAAAAAAAAAATAGTTTCATAATTTTGCAAAGTGCGACTTACAATTTGCAACTAAATAATAATAAGGAAGGATGACAAATGTACCTATATAATACTGAAAAAGTATAATTATTTAAGTCGGTCTACACCAGCAATACAATACACTGCGCACTGCGCTCAGAGAAAGTGTATTAGTCCAACTTATTGGATAAATAAGATAAGCTTAAACTAAATTTTAGTAGCATTGTTATTATTTTTTTTATCTACAGATATGAAAAACCCATATCAGAGCTATATCTCTAAGGGGACTAGCTCAAGAATGGGGTGATCTTGATGATATTTTAGAAAATCTGTGCAATTTTGTTATTGTTTTTTTTTTTTTAAATTTAAGTGAACATCTGCAAGTAGCTTTATATGAGCCGTATGACTAAGAATTGTCTCACACGGTTTATTCTTTGACTACCGATTAATGGGTAAAATGAAACTATACACCCTAATTTGATCGAGATCTACATATATAATAATTTGGATTTTATGGCAATTTAAGTTGGTGTCACAGGAGTTATATGTCCTATGGCCGATTATAGCTCACATGTCAAATTTTGAAAGGAGATATTTCATATTTGCTACCTGGAATCATATTAAAGGTTTACATGGGCACACAGACGGGCAGTTTGATAAACGGACGGACATCGCTTAATCGACTTTGGTAGTGACAAAGATTAGCGTAAACTCATTATGCCCTGACCGCAAAGTGGTATATGGTATAATAATTGTGCGCTTGCCTATTCTAGAAATTATATAAGTTACTTTATTTCAATTGGATAGGATTTAGTGTCTTTAGGCGACAATTTAGAACCTAGTAATTCATATACCATATGATAGCGATCAGAATTTTTTGTCCCATTTTGCATCTATTTCATAACACTGTTTCTCTTTTGATTAGTGTCATATAAAAATTATGGATGAATATGCACGCTTAAATTTGTATTTTTTTTTTTTTTTTTTTTTTGATTCGACATGAGGTAGGAAAAAATTTTACATGTCACATACTGATACCTGTATCACGTTGGTTTTTTTATTTTAACAGTTGTAGATTACATAATGTCGATGAAGGTTGATGGAAATACTGTGTAGAATAAATATTTTGTTCCGGTATTTGGAAGACATGAACAAGAACCTTAAAGTACCAAATCTTCAGTACTAAAAAGCGAAGACATTGTGAGTGCTTCATAGCTAAACAAAATTTTTACGTGTCAATTTTTCTACTGAATTGCCTTAGAAAGTGTGTTAGAACTAGTTAGTTAAGAGTTAAACTTTGATAGTAGTATCGGTTTTTATTTGTATTTTTATATGTTTTTTATAGCTGTTGCTTTATTGAATTAAAGTTCTTAATTGATTCATAGTATTATAGACTTGTTGTATATATCATTTACAATTTAATAAAATATGCTTAATTGCTAAATATTGATATTTTGCATATTGAAATGTTTTATTCGGAATTTTAAATGGGTCAACCAACTTACTGATGACAAAAAATGCATTTATTAATTATTAGGAATTTTGTAAAGAGCAACGAACCATATTTTATTGGTTCGACAAAATTGTTAACTATTGAGAATTAAAATGTAAAAAGCAAACAATATTAATTATTTCGAAATCAAAACAAAAGTAGTTGCAAAATATCAATAGTTTGTAAAATAAAATTATGTTCACTTGCAATTTTATTTTACATTAAAAATAAAATTATAATGTGTGACCATAATTTTATATTGTAGGTATGAATGAAATTATAATATTTATATTATGATTTTATTCGGTGTTATCGTAACTCCCCCACCGTTAGATTGAGGCTCTGACGAAATATGATATACATTTATTTTTATACCCTATACCACTATGTGGTTTGGGTATAATGACTTTGTGCTGCTGTTTGTAACAACCAAAAATATTTGACCTAGACCCAACTTTATTTATACCGATCGAATCAGAATCACTTTCTGAGTTGATTTAACAATGTCCGTCCGTCCGTCCGTCCGTCTGTGTGTCCATGTAAAGCTTGTAATTAAACTGCAGGTCGCAAATATGAATATATTTTGATGAAATTTGGCATATAAGCTTTTATCGGCCATGGGATGAACGCTATTGAAATTGGTGAGAATCGGTCCATGTTCAGACCTAGCCCCCATACAAATTACCCCTATGAAATCGACATAAATTGCCATAAGATCCAAATTTCATATAGAACTTACTTACATTGGGTTTTATATGCATTCATTATGTCCATTTATAAGTAGTCCAAAAATGATCCCTTTGGCCCCATATAGAGCTGCTTCCCGATCTTCACTTAAATCTATTAAAAAACAAAAATATTGTACTGATTCTTCTCGGATTTTGTTTGTATATATTTTTGCAAAATACAAGAGACTTTACCAAACATGATCAGGATCGGTCCATTTTTGCATCTAGTTCCCATATAGATATAGCATCCGATATGAACTTTTTCATATCTGCAGCCAAAAAAATTAATAAAAATCAGACTCAAATTTGGTTTTCGCTTATTTTCTATGTCCAGTTAGTTGGGCCTAAGAGATAGGGCATGGTATAGGGTATCATATAGTCGGTCTAGACCGACTATAATTTTCTTACTTGTTCTTTTATATATTAATGATGTGAGTACAATAATAATGATGAATATAATGATATTTATTCCATTACTGGTTATATTAAATATTTTATTATATTTATGTTTAAAATCGATTTTCTTAAAATCATTTTCGTAATTTATTTGTTTTAAATATAAATCTTCAAGTTTAAAATCAACATGCAATATTTTGTTCTATTTTATATCGGTAATTAGATGAGATACAATAACATTTTCTTTAAAATTTATTTCATTGTTATAATAAGTTCTATTTTCTACAGTTATTTTACAGTTTTGGAATTTCAGAATAAAAGTGCCAAACAGTTTTTCATTGTTTTCGTGAATGCAATCGTGTGTTAAGTTTCCGAAATAGTTTTTAAACAACAGGAAACCTTGCTTAATTTCCTTTATTTCATAGAGTTCAAATTTTTTAAAATTGCATTTAGGTTCTTTGTTTTCTATAATATTTTCGATACAATGATCGTTAAATGTTTTCAAATTTTTAATGGAATTGAGACTTAAATTTGCGTGAAATACGTTATTTTCTTTGTCAATTAATATTTGATTTTCCTCTAAATATAAGGATTTATTTTCTTTATTTGGGATTGGTTCAAATGTTATTTTGGAAAGCAAGTTAGGGGAATATTTTGGAATAGATAATATTATTATAATAGTATCCAAAAGGTATGTAACTCCAATTTTAATATTAGTGTAAGTATTAAAATCGTCAATGAGTTGCAATTCTTGTTCGCTGAATATATCGGTAGGAATAATACCCATTTTACCCGTAAATATGACCTGACCAATATCATCCACATGATTTCTTAGTAAGGTGATATCATTATCAATTTGGTATATATGTCTCAGAAACATTACTTCATCTTCTAGGTCTGCTATTCTGTTTTGAACTTCGTTCTGGAATTTGTTTATATATTTTCTAACTATGTTTTGTTGTGTATTAATATGTGTTGTTATATTTTGGATTTGTGAAGAAATTGTATCACTTATTTGGATAAGAGAAATTATTTCTATTGATTTATTTTTCATGTTTGTTGTGAGAGCATCGAGAGCATTTTTAATTTCTTTTTCGTCATCGCTGTCCATATTTCCGGTTATGAATTTTAGTCCTTTTCCAAGTGCATTAACTAGACCGCGTTTATTCCTAAAATGTGGTGGTAAATTATTTACTTTAGCTTTGAGTAAGATGAAATTATTTTCGATGGTACCCAATAGTGGTCTCAAATTCTGTTTCTCTATTATTTCAATGGAATGATGATAGTTGGTTAAATTGATGAAATGGAATATTCTATTATAGTGGTCGATGATTTTTGTGTCATCTTCTTTTATTGGGATGTAACCTTTGTTATCAGTCAAATTCTGGATGTACATGTTTTGTGGTTTTATCATTTCGGGAAGTGAAACCAATATTAGAATTATGTGAGGTAGATTCATCTGAAAATAAAAAAAAAAAAATTTCTTTTTGTTTTACATTGTTTACATTGTTTTACATTGTGTCTATTATATTTGGGGTTTGGGTGTTTTGAAATTTCTTCATTCTTTTGATGTGCGATTTATAGTATTTGTACCCATTATTTGTTATAACATGATCATTATCTAATTCAGAAACTACTATTTTTCTAAACTTAGAATGGTTTTTTCCGCCTTTTTCGTCTTTAATGTAAATTGGTCCTGTCTGAATATCTACGTTTTCTCGGGTTTCGTTGAGTTTGTTGATAGTATTTTCTTTCATTTTGATAATGGAGTCCCTGATTGAGGGATACTCCTCTTGTTTAATGGTACCGTTTCTAAAGTCAACCGGTTTTCTTTTAGTTGTTGAATGGATAGTATTATTATAATACATTATTATTTTGTAAATTTTTTCATCGACTGTTTCCGATTCTCTGTTGGGATCATGTTTGATTATTCTAATATGTTCGTTATGTAGCCTTTCTACATCAGAGTTTGAAGAATGGTTATTATTTGAAGTATAATGTATTTCGATTTCTTGTTTTCTAAGAAATTCTAAAAGTGGTAGGGCCTTGAACCCTAATTCGTTATCTATAATAAACTTTTTTATTTTCCCCGTAATTGATAAGTACTGTGTTAAAGCTATTTTAAACTCAACCCAAGATCTATTTCTTATCTTTATAGCCTGAGCATGTTTGGAGAATTTATCGATGAATGTTCAAAATAGGGTTTTTCCTAAACTATAAAATACGTCTGCGTGTATTATATCCCCAAGTTTTTCTTGAGTTTCTGTTATTTTGAAATCCTGTTTGACTGGTCTTCTTTCGTATTTCTCTCTATTACAAATGTCAAAATTATTTATAAATTGAGTAATTCGTGTTTTTAATTTTGGGTGATATATCTCCGTTCTTAATTCTGCAAAATTTTCATTTATACCTCTGTGGTTATTCTTTTTATGTTCTTTTTCTATTAGTTCGGTTAGCACATTCTCGTCTAAGATATCTTCTAATATTCTCTTGCATATTAGAACTTTGAATCTATTATTGGCTTCAAAATATCTATTTATTACTTCCTTAAATTTTTCTAAAACGAATTCTTCGCGAATTAGGATTGCGTTGGTTCTATCTGAATCAAAATAATTTTTCAATATTGTTATAATGGTTGGTTCATCATATTCTTTGGCCGATATTGTTTTCCTTTTGTTATTAAATATCTTTTCATTTTTTATTTTTAGTGAACCAGAGCTTGTTTTATTGACAATGATTTGTCTTCGATAAAAATTTAAGGGATTGGTAGTTTCTACAATTATGTTTTCACCAAATTGAGGTAGGTTATTTAGGTATTTAATTGGATTTATGTGGATTTGTGGTGGGTTTGCCATTATATTTTATTTTGTTTTAATTTGGGAAAGGAAAATCAAAATAATTCAAAAAGCAAAAATATTTTGTATTAGATTAAGGACTGCGCGTAATAAAAAAAGTAATTAAAGGGAGTCAAAAAAAAATTAAAATTAAAAATGAAAAATCGTTGGCACACACGTTTAAAAAAAACAAAAAAAATAATTGCTATCTTAAAAATATATCTTATATTAATATTTACGTTTTTCCTGTGGTTGTTGTTAGATAGTTGTTTATTCCGTTCTGCTGTTGTTCACTTCTTCTCGTGGTTCTGCTGTTGTTCACTTCTTTTTATTGTTTTTTCTTCTGTTGTTGTTCACTACTTTTTATCAAAAATGTTATAAAAAAATGCATTTATTTTCTGAATTTTTATTTGCTTTTTCTTTTTTTTTATATTTTGAGCAAAAGTTTGTGATCTTTTAAGTTAATTGTGTGATAGAAATTGTTTTCTTTTTAAAGTGAATACTTTGTTTTAATAACGTTTGTATTTTATATTACAGTTGTTTTTTCTTGAAAATTCACTTTCACTTTTTGGAGTAGGTTTTATTTTTAAAGTTTTTTTTAATTTGTCAAAGGATATGACATTTCATTTATACCAAGAAAAGGTATAGCCTTAAGGAATAATCCTTTATTGTATCCTCGTCGCCAGTTAAACTTTGGTAGTAGTACATTTAAAAAATAAAAACGCGTATCGGTTTTTATTTGTATTTTTATATGTTTTTTATAGCTGTTGCTTTATTGAATTAAAGTTCTTAATTGACTCATAATATTACAGACTTGTTGTATATATCATTTACAATTTAATAAAATATGCTTAATTGCTAAATATTGATATTTTGCATATTGAAATGTTTTATTCGGAATTTTAAATGGGTCAACCAACTTACTGATGACAAAAAATGCATTTATTAATTATTAGGAATTTTGTAAAGAGCAACGAACCATATTTCGACAAAATTGTTAACTATTGAGAATTAAAATGTAAAAAGCAAACAAAATTAATTATTTCGAAATCAAAACAAAAGTAGTTGCAAAATATCAATAGTATGTAAAATAAAATTATGTTCACTTGCAATTTTATTTTACATTAAAAATAAAATTATAATGTGTGACCATAATTTTATATTGCAGGTATGAATGAAATTATAAAATTTATATTATGATTTTATTCGGTGTTATCGTAACTGTTAAGACTATCTATGTTGGTGTACTACTTATTCTGCTGAACTGCCAAAACACGCCGGTTTATTACTCTGCCTCAAACTTGGACGCATAGATATCAATTTCTGTCAATTGTTATCAGTAGTATTGCACTCATTTTTTAATTTAAAATTTCTTTAAATTTCAGTGGCTCTCATTTTATGGTGTTACTTTAATTCGGCTTTTAAATATTTTTTTGTAGTTCAATCCTTCTGCTATATTTGTCATACAGATTTTATTTTTCCTGTATCCCTTTTGCATTTTTCCATTTGATTTATATGAATTGCATAACTATGCCAACAACAGCAATATCGTATTAAATATTTGTTAAACAGAGTAGTATTTGCTGGATATAATTAATAGTTGATGATACGCATAGAAAATGTTTATCAAATTGGCATGGCTGACATAATAACAAGTGAAAATTGTTGTTATGGCATCAAAGGGTTTTCAAACCAGCTATGCTACACGTCTGCTATGTTATACATTTGCAATATATGTAAAAATTTAAATTTGTTTAAGTACAATTTAAAAGCGGCTCTTAGGGTTTCATTAAAGTTTAATATAATTATTTTGTAATTAATAGCTGACTGGGAAGTTGTAGCTGAGAAAAATTTAAAATGGTTTAAAAATAAATTAAAATAATTAGTTAATTTACTGTGTGGATCATGGAAGTTCTTTTCAGAACTGATTAGCTATTATTGATTGGAAAAAAATATCCTAACATTTTGTGCACTAAGCAAAGTTAAAATATTCTGGAAAACGATTGAAATACTTCGCTTCGTAAGCAATAAATTCTTTTTTCCCACTATTTTCGGTTTTGTCTTTCGGTTTTTGTTTTGTTTTTCGGTTTTCTAGGGAAAAAAACAATATTTATAGAAAAAAGTACAAAACTTGAATAAGCAATGAATTAATTAGTTTTTTGTTGAAAGTACACAAAAGGCATCAATTTTGCTATTGGTCGCATAGGTAATAAATTTGCCTTTAAAATAGCATGTAATATGAATTTTCCTTTTTCCAAAACCAAAAGTTAAACATTTTGTGACTAGGTTCGCGGGTATATATCTCGAAAACCTGAATTCTTAGTTTTTTTAAATAGGTTATGTCGATGAAGAAGCGTTTCTCTTTGCAATCTGTATGAATTTATTTCCGATATACTAAGAAAAGTATCACACCATGTAAATAAACTTTGAACCCAAATCTATAATATTAATATTAATAATGATTTTCGATGTTTGGCTTTAGACCCTAGTGCAGTTTTATTATTTTTTTCATATAAAACGATTTTTAATGGGAAGCACAAAAACTTTGTATTTATATCAACAGACATTATGGGGGCGAGAAACTCCAAGACAGTTTAGAAGTACCAGTATTATTAAACCTCGAATGGGTATGGCGTTCTTAGGACAAACATATTTTTCTCTTTAATATTTATGTAGTTTTTCAACTATAAATCAAGAACTACTGATGATTTCTGATAATTATTCTTCATAAAATGGTTAAGGTTTAAATAAATAAAAAAATCTAATGGAATATTATTATATTATTATTTTTTTTTTTATTTTTCCTCTTTTTTTAAATCAATTTTCTCAATAACTCGTTAATAGTTAGAAAACTTCTGGCCATAAACAACTGCAAATATAAAGCCAAAGAAAATTTTAAATATCTTGAGCTTATAGAAATGTAACACTTTTATTTCGGCAAAAACAATTTCTCTTTAAAAAAAAAAGGTCTTTACTTTAGTTCTACGAATTGAAAATATTTCTTAGCGTATCAAATGTTTCTTTCATTTTTGTACCATATACGATTAGAAACTTTCCAAGCTGTACTCTCCCATTCGCTCAAAATTAAATGCTTATAGCTGAAGAACTAAGTACACAAACATCAAGATAGGTAAATAATATAAAAGGTCACAAAAAGGCCTGAGAACGTCAAAGCCTTTGGATTTCTTAGAATTTTCCACCCCCAAATTATTCTACGCTGTATTTTTTTCCACAAATTCGTTGTTTTTTTTTTTTTAATTATTGGCCTACAAAAGCGCTTTTTATGGTTTTCTTATGCACATTTTATTTTGTAGCATTCTGTATTGCATATTACTGTTTTATTATTAAAATTAAAGTTCTAAGAATTAATTGATTGATAAATATTCTATTTTTATTTTTTAAATTTGTAAATTTGTTCAGCAAAAACTTCTCTGTCTCCTGGGTAATTTTCAAATTTTAGTATAATTTTTACCACAGAAATAAAACGATAGATTTTCTGTTTCCCAGTATTGTTCGTAGTCCTTAAAATTGCAATTTTAATTTGTCCGCTTTTCCTTATGCTCTTGGGCATTGCAAATGCTTCCATGTGGATCGCTGGAATCTTTGACCTAGCTGAGTTACAAATAAATACCATTCAACAATGCACGCAAAACCTTCACCATGATAACTTGTGACGCTAATCCATCTGAGGATTAAATAATTTTTGGAAGATTTGAACAATTTTTTTTTTACTCAAAAATGCTATTAAATGTCTAAGAAATAGATGAATGCCAATGTTATATTCAATATATCCGAATATTTTTAGACAAGTTGTGTGCAATATTTTTCAATTCAAATTATAATGTATAGAAATTGGATGTAATGTAAGTTGTATGTTATCGTAATGAAATCCCAAGACCGAATTTTGAATTACAAATGTTGTATTTTCCGAAAAATTAAATACATCAAAATTACATTTTAAATGTCGTTTTTTAGCTGGTCACGCAAAGTGTTTCCTTACTACCAAAGAATCGGGAATGACCTTTTTCACAAAAATTCTATAAAACTTAAAGTAGCTTTAAAAATAAATCATAATACACATCGAAAAATAAAGTAAGCATTTCTGAAAAATATATAATAAAAAGGTTTTATTATGACCAAACCACATAGTGGTATAGGGTATAATGACTTTGTGCTGCTGTTTGTAACTACCAAAAATATTTGACCTAGATCCATCTTTTATTATACCGATCGACTCAGAATCACTTTCTGAATCGATTTTATATTCGGAGTAAAAACTTTTTTCAAATGTTCTACAATTAGATTACCATTTTCTATATCATTTCTAGCCCAGCCTGCATTTGCATTCTTAACGGTTGTTTACGTACAACGGGTAAGTTTTTTTTTTTAGCTCGCCATAACGAGTAATCAGTTCTTGAAGTCGGACCTAATTTTTCGAGATATCTGTTTAATTTATCATGTCTCTGGGTTTCAAGAAAGTTTCTTAAGTCTGATTTAAATGCTTTCAATTGTTGCTTATGTTGAGGAGATCTGTACATTTGCCACTCTCTTCGAATTCTTCTTTTTTCATTTAATAGCCACTCGACATCTGCCGAACAAGTTATATGCTGCCCTCTGTATCGGGGAGGTTTCGCAGCAATTTGAGAAGATATTCTGAAATTTTGTTCAAAGTTAACAATAACCAGGTCAATATCATCCGGTGTTCTTAGTGGTAACCTATTCGTACAATGGGTACTGAGAAACTTTCTATACTTTAACCAATCTATAATACTTGTTGGCACTAAATTACCATTCGGGACACAATTTCTCGGGGGGTTAGAAATAGTTACAATAACTGGTGTGAGATCTGATGAGAGCTCCAATGAGGATTCAGCATTTATGATATCTCTCGAAATGTTCCTCGTTACTCCAAAATCGATTAGATCGGATACCTTTTGTCTATCTGTCGGCCAGTGTGTTGGTTCTCCGCTTGAGATAATAATTAGGCCCATATTAGAAACTGTGCAAACAAAACACGGCCTTTCGCGTCGTGGCGGGCGGACACTTTCACCTTTATTTGGTTGGTACGAGTATACGTTTCTGGTTCCCTTTTGTTCCCTTGTAAAAAGGATCGCAAGTCATTATCGATGATAACTTGCGAGTAGTCACCATTTACTTTTGATAAAAAAAACAAAAAAAAATACCTCTTTCTGAAACTAAAAAACAGTTGAGCTTGACGGTATGACACGCCCAAAATTAGCTATAGTCTAACATAATTTCTTGGCTACTTCAATTTGGAATACTAGCTACAAAATGGCGTTAAATTTTAAACATCGGTGACGAAAAAATTTGATTTTGGCCAATGAAATCGAAATTTCAGCCACATTGTGGCATAGATAATGCTGATGAAATGATTGAATCCAACAACACGAAAGCTAAAAAAAAATCGATGGCCTAGTATTGTATTTGCAAACATAACTGATATATCCGCTTTGAATGCGTACATATAATTTTCTGAATCGGAATCGCAAGACAACAGAAACTGGAACTTTCTTTGGCCGAAGCGCATATAATGAAACGGACCACTTTACCTCAGCAGGAGTTCTCAGCACAGTTATTTACAAAAACACGGGCACCATGCATATATTCAGTGGCCTCCTCAAATAATTCTACTTCTAATTCAGGGGTTCGAAATCGTGGAATTTGTAATTGCTGCAAGTCTAAGTCTGATATAAAATGCTTCACCTGCAGCAAGCTTATTTGCAAAACTAACCGAAAAAAATATTGCTCATCATACAGTGACAAATATTGTTGAGGAAACTAATAAGCTCTATTTTTTTAATAAATATAAATAAAAAATTAAAGAAAATATATTACGGACCAAAGGTACCTTAACATAAGTCAGGAAATTTACTTTTTACATGTAACTTTTGTTTATAAAAGAGTTGAAAAATTAAATCATTATATATCACCGTTCAAAACTTGCAAACGAAACAAGCCAATAATTGGACAAATAGGCTTAACCTAGCAACAGGGTTATGTACATAAGTGAGGGCATTCACAAAATGCTATTTTTAAAAATACATATAATTTAATTTTTTCCTATTAGATATGTTTTGTTTGTTAATCTATACTAATATAATAAAGTGATGTGTGTTTGTTTGTTTGTAGGAGGTAATCTCTGTAACTACTCATCTGATCTTCCTGAAATTTTCACAGAGTCTTACTGCGGATATGGAAAGTGCTATAGGCTATAATTTTTAAATATTTTTGGTGAGCGTGGCACCTCCCACACAAAGTAAAGTTTTAATATCATGTATATTGAGTACTATGCTAGTACTATGTAAGGTCACCTATTGTTAATATTAGTAGCTACGTCGGAAATGGGCGGGATCGGATAAGTGGGCGTGATACCTCCCATACAAGTAATAATTCAATATTATATATCTCGTGTACTGTGATAGAGAGAGCTTTTCAAATTTGTCTGATGTCACTCATTATTAATGTGAGTAGTCTGACAAAAAATGGGCAGTATCGGGCCAATAGGCGTGGCACCTACCATACAAATTAAATATAAAGTGCCATATGTCTGTAGTACTGTTAAAGTGAGAGTCTTGGGACTTTGTGTGAGCTCATAAGTTATTCATGTGATTAGATAGACAAAAAATGGGCCTGGTCGGAGCAGTGGGCGTGGCACCGCCTGTACAAAGTAAATATATGATATCATATAACTGGTGTACTAAGAAAGGGAAGCTTTGACACGTTGCACGACACCATCAGTTCTTAGTATGAGTAGTTTTACAAAAAGTTGGTGGTTCACACCAATGGGCGCGGCACTCCCCATGCAAAAAAACTATTTTCTGTCATATATCTGGAGTACTGTAAAAGAGAGAGCTTTGTGGCTTTGCGTGAGCTCTTAGTTTCTTTGTATGATTAGTCGAACAAAAAAAATGGGCATGATCGAAGCAGTGGGCGTAGCACCGCCCATGCAAAGTAGATATCCAATATCATTTAACTGGTGTACTATAAAAGGGAATGACTCGACTTTTTCACGAGCCCATCAGATATTAATGTGAGTAATCCTATAAAAATGGGCGGAATGGGATAAGTGAGCGTGGCACCTCCTATAAAAAAAAATATGAAGTACTACGAAAGCAACAGTCCTTTGAGAAGCACATTAGTTTTCATGTGATTTGTCGTGGAAAATATATCGCCAAAAATAAAAATCGCCCAAAAAACAAAAATCTTCAATATCAAAAATGGGCATAATCAAAAATCGCTAAAAAGAATAATTGCCCAGTGATACTTCAAGTTCAAGGCCAATAGTTAAGTGTTGCCAGATCTACTTTGGAAAATCCATGTTCTTCGCATGGGCAGCTACACGTACCTCCAGGGTAGGAACGCCGAAAGATGTGATAATTGTTTTACCGAATGAAAAAACAAACAAGTAAGAAAATTATAGTCGGTCTAGACCTACTATACGATACCCTATACCATGCGTTTAGAAACTCTATCTCTTAGGCCCAACTAACTGGACATGGAAAATAAGCAAAAACTTAATTTGAGTGGGATTTTTATTAATTTTTTTTGGCTGCAGATATGAAAAAGTTCATATCGGATGATATATCTATATGGGGACTAGGTCCAAAAATGGACCGATCCTGATCATGTTTGGTAAAGTCTCTTGTATTTTGGAAAAATATGTACAAACAAAATATTAGAAGAATCAGTGCAATATTTTTGTTTTTTAATAGATTTAAGTGAAGATCGGGAAGCAGCTCTATATGGAGTCAAAGGAATCATTTTTGGACTACTCATTAATGGATGTAATGAACGCATACAAATCCGATTTGAGTAAGATCTATATGACAATTTGGATCTTATGGCAATTTATGTCGATTTCATATGGGTAATTTGTATGGGGGCTAGGTCTGAACATGGACCGATTCTCACCAATTTCAATAGCGTTCATCCCATCGCCGATGAAAGCTTACATACCAAATTTCATCAAAATATATTCATATTTGCGACCTGCAGTTTGATTAAAACCTTTACATGGACACACAGACGGACGGACGGACGGACGGACGGACATTGTTAAATCAACTCAGAAAGTGATTCTGATTCGATCGGTATAATTAAAGATGGGTCTAGGTCAAATATTTTTGGTTGTTACAAACAGCAGCACAAAGTCATTATACCCAAACCACATAGTGGTATAGGGTATAAAAGGTGCCGAAGCTTTATCTACCGGTATACATGTTTGAGTTGCTGGGTCGGAAATTCTCTTAACAGCCTTTTGCAGTAAGTTTGGATTTGTATTTGACACAAGTTTATCCACTTTTCGCCTTTTGGTGCGATCCGAGCAATCGTCAAAGTTTGTCGAAGGTCTTCCTCTACGGTTGGTGCTAGGTTCCTAAAATAACACAATCATTTAGAAACATAGAAATTATGTTCCATATAATGTACTTACAAAAGATAAACACGCATCACTTATAACAAAAGGTGAATTTAGCCACGATCCGAACTTTTCTTCAAACCTCTCTCTCATGTAGTGACACTTTTGCCAATTAGTTTTTATTTTTAATAATATAAATTGAATTTATTTAATTATCTTCTCATTTAGTTTTAACTTTAACTCTTCTTCTAAATACGCAATTACTTCTCCCTGGGCAGCACTTGGAGTACGATGCCTAAGCCAAATATTAAAAAATTGTCGAATTTTCACCTGTTTCGACACTGAAAATTGAAAGAATAAATGAAAGGGGGATAAAGGGGGACGAGAAACTTACTTTTTTAAACTCTACACACTTGCCCGAATATTATATTAAAATATTAGAAAAGTATTTTTTGGTATTTTTTTTTTAAACTCCACTGAACTTGAATGTTTTTAACAACTTCGCTTTTCGCTTTTTGTTTACATTCGGTATAACGGTAAACCACATATGACATACCAAACGTGCCAAAAAACGAGTTGCCATTTCATTGTATTCTAACAAGTTTGTTCAGTCCTAAATTATACTGTTTTACCGACAGTTTTTATTTTAACTTACCGAATTAAATCTGCGTAATTTTTATCATTTTATATATCGATATTTTCTTTACTACAACTATTAACTTTGAATACTCATAACTTTTTGGAAATACATTTTTTAAAAATTCTCTTTGATTTAACACCAGCCTTTTTTAAACACTAGTACAGTCATATTTTTCATTTTTGGCCGCCCTCACGACACTGTGTGACACCTCCAATACAAAGTAAATTTTTAATATCATACATATATATTAAGTACTATGATAGAGAAAGCTTTGCAAATTTCTCTCAGGTCATCTATTATTAACGTGAGTAGACAGATAAAAAAATGGGCGGAATTGGACAAATGTGCGTGGCGCTCCCCAAACAAACTTAAAATTAAATGTGATATATCTGAGTTATTGTAATACTGAGAGCCTTGGGACTTTGCGTGAGCCCTTTCATTACGATTCGTGGGAGGGGGTAGCGAAACACACCGGGTTACATCTAGTAATATAATAAAAAACAACAAAATATTTTTTCTTATTGGAAATAAATACCAAATGAAAGGGTTAAGAGGATATAGTACAATTGGTTTTGTTTGGAATTAACTAATGTTTTCTATGGAGAGATAGGCGCATATTTTCGCGTTCGAAAAAAGTTTATAAAAAAAACTCGAATTTTGAAATAAAAATCGTAAAAACCTTGTATGTACTACTTACCAGCTATATTATTTTTTTGCCAACTGGTTAATATACGAAGATTGCCTTTTATGGTTTGGGATGTTTCAACAGCGCGAACCAAATCTAACAAATATAGTTCACGCACGAAGCAATTCTTCGGGCGATATATTTATTGGAAAAGCACCGTATGATGGTCAGTTGTGTGTTACACACAAATAAAAGAAAGATAAAGCCCCGACTAGGAAATGTTTTCAAAATAACAACTTTTTTATCTAACAAATCATCAATTTGAGGTGAAGTAGTGATACATGGAAAAATTATTTGCATGGATGTGTTATGTTTTTGAGATGACTCAATCCGTATTGAAAACGTTTTTTTTTTTCGAAATTTGTATTAATTCTACTTGATAATATTTTAATTTTCAATAACAAATTGTTGTTTATTTGTTTATCTGAAAACGATCAAACATACCTCGTAGTTATTTAAATTTTAATCCAACGATGCTTTTGTCCATTTGGTTATTAATTCTACGATAAAAGCAGAATGTTAATACGAAGATAATTGCATTTAAAATCCATTTTGAACAAGAGATTAAAATTATTCTAACTACAAAAGTTAGAAAATAACAGTTTTTAAAATAATAATATTAAAATAATTATGCGAAATAAAAAAACATTACTTTTTTGTGCTAATTATTATATTACTGCGGTGAGATAATTGTTTTAAAATCAATGGTACTTAAAATTTAATATAAATAGGATAAAAAAGTATGTGTATTCTCTAATTTTTAGCCAGATGATTCAAACAAAATGTTTATATAAAAAAAAAATATATACATATACATAAATAAATTCTCTTATTTAATATAGACGGAATGAAAGCGTTTATAGCATTGCGTTTAGATAAATGCTGTGTTAATTGTTATTTCTATTATGTTTGTAGGACTTTTTGATTATATTTTACAACTTACACTTATTTAACAGTCCGAACGACAGTTAAGTGAAATTAACTTGATTAAAATTGTAAAAAAAAATTACTCATATGTTGTCTGTCTCATAACTACCTATACAAAAAAGAAAAAAAAATAAAGAAAACATAAACGAGTTTATAATTGAAGATTATACCAAGTAAGTTCATTGCCAAACATGCAACCATACAAATAAAATAATCATTTAGTTATTTTATAAAAAAAAAAATTACTTGGAAAAATTGAAGGTTAAAGTAACTTTAATAGGTGAATAATTATGCAGGTATATGTTGAGTTTGTAATTGAGAATCGTATTATTCTAGATACAGTTTTTACCCAACAGAGACAATTGTCAATGCCAACCTAAATTATTATTAGTATTATAAATAAGAAATTGTATGAATTGTATACAATTTAGCTTTTGAAAATAAAGAATTACTACTACTACTACACAAAAACATATTTGTTTGGAAATCGGGTATACGTTTCTATTCTATGTGCTGCGGAGTTCAAATGAAAATGTTGATGGAAAATAAAAATCTTTACTTATTCTTTCACATAATTTTTGTTATGAAATAAATAATCTAGCCCAGAAAAACAAAGTTTTTATTAAAACTCTTTATTTCCTTATGCATATGAGTTTTGAATCTCCCCGTGACTGTGCGTGACTTTACGTGACTACTTTAAAATTAATCTAATGATCACAATAAGTCTATGGATAAAGTTTCAGATTTATCTGATGAGGGGAAATGGGGCTTAAATCCCTCCGTAACTGTGCATGACTATGTGTGACAATACCAAGTTTCAGTGCGAACAGAAAAGAGGAATAGCCTCTTCATTTAATAACCAGAAGACACTTGGTGTTAAATCAGTCAAATATGGTGGCTGTAAAAAGATATGAGTCGAATTTTGTGCAACATGGTCTCCAAGACAGAATGAACTGAAAGAACGTGTGTCATCATATTATCGTATCTGCCAATAAATTTGGACTCGTTTTATGAACAACTTAATGCAGACAATGCCCTACTCTCAAATACTTTTTGTGAGAACCTCCTTGTATTAATTTTTGTGTTACTCTTTGTAAGTTTTATTTTTTTTTATATGTAAACATCTATACGCGCAGGTGGGTAAATTTCTAATTCACGATACAATCACAAAAACAGCGTAATATGTGAGCGTAGGATCTTACGCGTGACATGTGACAAATCGTTGTGACATGATTGTTTGGTGAAAAAATTATGATATATAATAACCTTTTTGTCGCTATTTTCTGCATTTTATTTATTACCAGATGTTTACACATCTCCCCTGTGATCGGACTCACATGATTTTTTTGTTATAAAAATCAACCGATATAGCTTTCAATATTTTTTTGATGTGTAAGCGTCTATACGCTTAAGGGGGTAAATTTCTATTTCACATTACAATCACAAAAACAGCGTAACATGTGAGACGTAAGACAAAATCGGTGTGACTTATGATTTTGTTGGTGAAAAAATTATGAAATGGTATGTAACCTGGTTGAAAATGAAAAAATTAAAAACCAAAAATGAAAGCAAAAAATTTTGAATAAAAAATGAAAAACGAAAAATAAGAAATGAAAAATAAAAAATGAAAAATGAAAACCGAAAAATGAAAAAAGAAAAATAAAAAATTAAAAATGAAATCTGAAAATGAAAAATGCAGAATGGAAAATGAAAAATAAAAATTAAAAATATAAAATAAAAAATAATAATTAGTTATTTATATTTCGGTTCGAAAAATAAAAAATAAAAAATAAAAGATTAAAAATAAAAATAAAAATAAAAATAACAAGTAAGAAAATTATATGAAATTATATGAAAATTATATTATTATACGATACCCTATACCATTCGTTTAGAGACCCTATCTCTCAGGCCCAACTAACTGGATATAGAAAATAATCATAAACAAAATTTGAGTGGGATTTTTATTAATTTTTTCGGCTGCAGATATGAAAAAGTTCATATCGGATACTATATTTATATGGAGACTAGGCCCTAAAATGGACCGATCCTGACCATGTTTGGTAAAGTCTCTTGTATTTTGCAAAAATATATACAATCAAAATTTGAGAAGAATCAGTGCAATATTTTTGTTTTTTGATAGATTTAAGTGAAGATCGGGAAGCAGCTCTATATGTGGCCTATGACTAAGAGTTGTCCAATAGGGATCATTTTTGGACTACTGATTAATAGATGTAATATATACATACAGACCCAATTTGACTAAGATTTGTATGATAATTTGGATCTTATGGCAATATATGTTGATTTCATAGGGGTTATTCGTTAAATCGAATCAGATAGTGATTCTGATTCGATCGGTATAATTAAAGATGGGTGTAGGTCAAATATTTTTGGTTGTTACAAACAGCAGCACAAAGTCATTATACCCAAACCACATAGTGGTATAGGGTATAAAAAAAAAAAAATCATGTGAGTCCGATCGCAGGGGAGATGTGTAAACATCTAGTAATTAAAGATTTTTTTATAGCACTTTCTTAAAATCAAACAAAAAACGTATCACTTATAGCAATCAACTGCAGGGGCTCGTTAATATAAAAATATTTATTAGTATTTATTATTTTAACCGGTTAATTTTTAATTTTTCGTTTTTTATTTTTAATTTTTCGTTTTTCATTTTTCATTATACCCTATACCACTATGTGGTTTGGGTATAATGACTTTGTGCTGCTGTTTGTAACAACCAAAAATATTTGACCTAGACCCATCTTTAATTATACCGATCGAATCAGAATCACTTTCTGAGTTGATTTAACAATGTCCGTCCGTCCGTCCGTCTGTGTGTCCATGTAAAGCTTGTAATCAAACTGCAGGTCGCAAATATGAATATATTTTGATGAAATTTGGCATATAAGCTTTTATCGGCCATAGGATGAACGCTGTTGAAATTGGTGAGAATCGGTCCATGTTCAGACCTAGCCCCCATACAAATTACCCATATGAAATCGACATAAATTGCCATAAGATCCAAATTGTCATAGAGATCTTACTCAAATTGGGTTTGTATGCGTTCATTACATCCATTAATGAGTAGTCCAAAAATGATCCCTTTGACCCCATATAGAGCTGCTTCCCGATCTTCACTTAAATCTATTAAAAAACAAAAATATTGCACTGATTCTTCTCAAATTTTGTTTGTATATATTTTTGCTAAATACAAGAGACTTTACCAAACATGATCAGGATCGGTCCATTTTTGGACCTAGTCCCTATATAGATATAGCATCCGATATGAACTTTTTCATATCTGCAGCCAAAAAAATTAATATAAATCCCACTCAAATTTGGTTTTTGCTTATTTTCTATGTCCAGTTAGTTGGGCCTAAGAGATAGGGTTTCTAAACGCATGGTATAGGGTATCATATAGTCGGTCTAGACCGACTATAAATTTCTTACTTGTTTTTTATTTTTCGTTTTTCATTTTTCATTTTTATACCCTATACCACTATGTGGTTTGGGTATAATGACTTTGTGCTGCTGTTTGTAACAATCAAAAATATTTGACCTACACCCATCTTTAATTATACCGATCGAATCAGAATCACTATCTCATTCGATTTAACGATGTCCGTCCGTCCGTCCGTCTGTGTGTCCATGTAAAGCTTGTAATCAAAGTGGAGGTCACAAATATGAATATATTTTGGTGAAGTTTGGTATTTAATCTTCCATCGGCCATGGAATGAACGCTGTTGAAATTGGTGAGAATCGGTCCATATTCAGACCTAGCCCCCATACAAATGACCCCTATGAAATCAACATAAATTGCCATAAGATCCAAATTATCATATAAATCTTAGTCAAATTGGGTTTGTATGTGTTTATTACATCCATTAATCAGTCGTCCAAAAATTATCCCTGTTGGACAACTCTTAGTCATAGGCCCCATATAGAGCTGCTTCCCGATCTTCACTTAAATCTATCAAAAAACAAAAATATTGCACTGATTCTTCTCAAATTTTGTTTGTATATATTTTTGCAAAATGCAAGAGACTTTACCAAACATGGTCAGGATTGGTCCATTTTTGGGCCAAGTCCCCAAATAGATATATCAGCCGATATGAACTTCTTCTGGGCCTGAGAGGTACTTACTTGTTTATTTTTCATTTATATTCTTATTTTTTTAATTTAAATATTTAATGTTTTTTTTTTAATTGTTCATTTTTCGCTTTTCATTTTTCATTTTTCGATTTTCATTTTTTATTTTTCATTTTCCGGTTTTCATTTTTTATTTTTAATTTTTTATTTTTCATTTTTCTTTTCTCATCTTACATTTTTTATTTTTCATTTTTTATTTATCGTTTTTCATTTTTTATTTTTTATTTTTAATTTTTATTCTTAATTTTTTACTTTTCATTTTTAATGTTTTTTTTAATTTTCCATTTTTCGTTTTTCATTTTTCGTTTTTCATTTTTCATTTTTTATTTTTCATTTTTCGTTGTTCTTTTTTTATTTTTGATTTTTTGTTTTTCATTTTTCATTTTTCATTTCTAATTGTTTATTTTTCATTTTTAATTTTCATTTTTTTATTTTTCATTATTTATTTTTCATTTTTCATTTTTCATTTTTCATTTTTCATTTTTCATTTTTCATTTTTCATTTTTCATTATTCATTTTTAATTTTTCTTTTTTCATTTTTCATTTCTCATTTTTATATTTAATTTTTTATTTTTCATGTTTCAGTTTTTATTTTTAGTTTTTTATTTATCATTTTTTATTTTACATTTTTCATATTTAATTTTTCATTTTTCATTTTTTAATTTTTTATTTTTTATTTTTAATTTTTCGTTTTATTTTTTCATTTTTCCTTTTTCATTTTTTATTTTTAATTTTTTTTTTTTTATTTTTTATTTTTCATATTTAATTTTCAACAAGTTATCATAATATCATAATTTTTTCACCAATTTAGTCACATTTTGTCTTACGACTCACATGTTACGCTCACATCTTACGCTCACATGTTACGCTTACAAGTTACGCTGTTTTTGAAATTTACCCCCCTGCGCTTATATAAAAATAATATATAATAATAAATTTTATTATATTAGCAGAGCCACTGCAGTTTAATGCTATAAGTGATACATAGATGACGCTTTCTGTTTGATTTTAAAAAAGTGCCATAAAAAAATATCTAATTGCTTGATGTTTACACATCTTCCCTGTGATCGGACTCATATAATATTTTTTTTTTATTTCATTTAAAGTGACAACGTGGTGCAAAAAAATTAATTAAATTTAATGGCAAAACCATTTATTTAACAAATTTTCTCATCACCTTTTTTGTCTTTAGATTTATATCGAGGCAATTAAATCATAAAACTGAAAACTGTCGATTTGTTGTAATTTTTTTATTAATAAATTATTTTGTATTTGAATTTAATTTAAGCGTGATTTGATATACATATATTTTTATATTAAAATAATAATAGTTTTTTCATATCTATTTTACGTATATTCACGTAATGTTTTTAAGAATTTAATGTCGTGTTGCTTATAGGCGTCATTGTATATTTAAGGTCATATTTCCTATAGTTCCTGTTATTTTTGCTAACGTTTTTTTTTTCAACTAACCATTAAGATGTGTGAGCATACGATTACGAAGTTACATTATTGAAAGCTCTACAAGTGTTCAGTTGCGAGGTGGCTAAAAAGGTGTTCAGACGTATGCAAAAAAAAGTGAATAAAGTTGTTTTAAAAAAATTCAAATCAAAACTCAACACACAAGAATTTTTTATTAAAAACCTAATTTCCTTATAAAGAACAGGTAATAAAATTGAACAAAATCGGCAAAACTTAATTTTTTTTTATTGGTGTCAGGAATTTCATGAACACATTGTTGTTTATAGGGAACATTTGTCCATAGTGGAAATAATTTTTTTTTTTTTGGAAATGTGTCCAAAAGGTCTCAGAGAATCAGAAATAAAACAAATAGTCGACCGACTGAAAAAATTTTTGCAAATTGCTGATTCTTTATCAAGAGTACGCTGTGAGGAAATCAAAAAAGCTTCTCTCATAAATGATTATACTCATCAGTCGGAACTTGGATCATATAATTACGACAATGTTTATAAAATACGGGTATTACTGGATAAAATAAAATAGAAAAGCAACAAAATAGACCAAGAGGAACAAATGATTAGATATAAACTATGCCACCATCTAAAGCAATACTCACCAATTAAGACCAATAATTAGGGTTTTAAAATGTTCACAAGAGTGGAGTTTCAGGTATACGATTTTACTCTTTATGTAGGAGACGGAAGGTGTCCAACTTTTCGATTGGTGATCTCATCAGATATTGTGTTGAACTTGGCTTCTAATATTCCACAAAACAAGAATTAATAATTTTTCGATAATTGGTTCACCTCCATAAGCCTGATGATTGCGCAAAAGGAAAAATTCGAAACAATCGAATGAAAAACTGCTGCCCTATGAAAGACACGGAGCTCATGCAAAAGGTCGTGGAACGTATGATTTTAAATTAGAGGCAGCGCGTAATTTAATTGCCTGAAGCTGGTACGACAACAAGAGCGTACTACGAATCTCAAATTATATAGCTGAAAATCAAATTTCCGAACACTGGGATGTCGTAAGCAAAAGAATTATACGAATATGCCTGGACCTGCTATTATCGAGTGTTATAACAAGCATATATGAGCCGTAGGCCCGGCTGAAATGTTGTTAGAGTTGTATAAAATCAACCACCGTTCTAAAAAAAATGGTATATGCGTATTATATACTGGTGCTTCAGCTAGTGGTTGTATAAAATAGATCTAAAAAATCTAGACGGAAGAACGAAACATATGCCATTGTTGAATTTTCAATTAATGATAGCAAATGAGCTTCTCCGTGCATCTGATATTACGCCAGTAAATCAACGCAACGTCCATCGGCAATCCTCTCAAGCATGCAATCAGATTCACCATCAGCACCGACTCCAGCACTATCTAGCATTTCGGACGTTTCATCACAAAATTCGTCATCATCAACAGAACGACCATACATACCAGAATCTCCAAAATCCTTACGTCTTAACCAAGCTTGCCATTGAGTTGAATGGGAGGCAAAATGAAGGTGTAGATTATGCCAAAATCAAAATATTATAAGTCACCAGAAAGAAAAAATTGTTTCATTTTACACATCAAATGTATCAAAAATTGATAAAAGTGACATAACATGTCAATGTTCGTTTGTGTTTTAAAATGTACCACCATTGGGCAATGTTTGTTAAAAACAACATCTCATAACGGTAAAACCAGAAGTATTAGAGGCTTGAAATTGATAAGAGTTCATACCCGAGGCTCAACCAACAACCTAATATATTCAAAATTCTTTTAACTTTGCCCACTTAAATTCGGATATCAGAAGGTTGACTGAAATATATTCTAAATGCGTATACAAATGCATACAAACATACATACATGCATCTAAAGTAGCGAAATAAAAAAGGAAACATTATCCTTAATCAATCAAAAATATTATATTTGAAATATTGAGATCTTTAGTATGCAGGGAATATAAAAATGGTGAGCCCATTACAAAATTATTATGTATACGAAAATATCTTAAATTATAATATACCGTATTTTCTATTTCAATTTCTCTTTTCCCATTTTTATTAACACACAATAGTCTCTTAAAATAAAATATAAATTGGTAAAGGAAGAAAACAAAAACCAATACAATTTATGAATTTGAATGTTAATAACATAATTGCTAAAATACCATAAGTACCAAAATATTTCTTTAACATTTTATTTCGTAGAGCTTTTACCATATTCTGTTAAGGGTTGTTCGGTTAATATTTGATACTAACCATTATAAAAATAAGGCTCAATAAAAATTTTAAAAATATATTTTTCTTAAGAAATTAAACTTTTTCCTTAAGCGCCTAAAATATGTTTAACGTTTATGCTGTTTAACATCAAATATTAGCAGAACAGACCTTAACAGAAAACCAGTAAGAAAATTATAGTCGATCTAGACCTACCATATGATACCCTATACCATGGTTGAGAAACACTATCTCTTCGGTCCTACTAACTGGATATAGAAAATAATCAAAAACCAAATTTGAATGGTATTGTTATTAATTTTTTTTGGCTGCAAATATGAAAAGGTTCATATCGGGTGCTATATTTATATGTGGACTGGGTCAAAAAATGGACCGATCCTGACCATATTTGGTAAAGTCACTTATATTTTGAAAAAATGTATACAAATAAATTTGAGAAAAATCTGTGCAATATTAATGTTTTTATTTATAGATTTAAGAGAAGATCGGGAAGCAGCTCAATATGGGGCCTATGACTAAGAATTGTCCAATAGGGATTATTTTTGGACACTGATTAATAGATACAATAAATACATACAAACCCAATTTTACTAAGATCTATATGATAATTTGGATCTTATGGCAATTTATGTCGATTTCATAAGAGTCATTTGTATGGGGACTAGTTCTGAACATGGACCGATTTTCACCAATTTCATTCTATGGCCGATAAAAGCTTATACACCAGATTTCATCAAAATATAACCTTATTTCCGACCTGTAGTTTGATTACAAAGTTTACATGGACACACAGACGGACGGACGGACGGACGGACATCACTAAATCGACTCAGAAAGTGATTCTGAGTCGATCGGTATAATAAAAGATGGATCTAGGTCAAATATTTTTGGTAGTTACAAACAGCAGCACAAAGGCATTATACCCAAACCACATAGTGGTATAGGGTATAATGACAAAAGATATAGAAATAATTCCAACAAATGCATATAATTTGTTTTTTGTACTATTATGTTGCTATCTTGTTAACAGAATATTGTTAGTTGAATGTTGTGTTAGTTGGCAACCCTCCAATTATTAAAATCACTTTGGCAGTTTTGAAGATAATAAAAAAACATTTCTTGTATAACTTAAAATTTTCGCTTTATATTTTATTAAAAACAATATTGAAATAATTAAAAAAATTTAGTGAAGTGCGCTAAAAAGTTGTAGAACAAAGAAAAACTAAAAACAAAAAAGCAGAAGAGCAGAAAAACGTAAACATGAGGGTGAGCAAATGCCAGCAAAGCAATAGTAAAAAACAAATGAGAAATTGTGCGAAAAACTGTCATTTTTGATATTTTTAATGAAATGATTATATTTATTTACTGTAACTGTATCCTTTCACAATTTTCCGAAAAATGCAGCACAGAGGAAGCTTTGGGTATTGTTTTGCGATATGGCTTCATATTTGTGGTAATTGTATGCGATTCAGGTATTGGGAATAAGAAACTGTTCAATGAACTTAAAGTAGATTTTTTTGTACCACAGAGCGAAGTATTTATATTCAATGATGCTCAACATCTGACCCAACTGTTGAGAAATCATTTTATTGATAATGGATTAATTATTAGCTAGCTGATTCCAGCACCCGAAATTCGAGTGCAATTTCTAGACGGCTTTCTCTTTCAACTTAGCCAATTCACAAACCAACACTTTTGAGGTTTATTATTACTGTGAATGAAGATAGCAAACTCATTAACAAACACATTAACAAATTTAATAAAACACCCTTAGAATATGCATAATTTAATGTATGTGTTAGTAGAAATTTTAAATGCAATTTATTCAAAATAAAGGAAAAAATTTAAAAATCTGTAAATCTGCAAAACGGCTAAAAAGATATACCTTTCAAGTAATATACTTTTGGGCCAAAATCGGAATAAAACGGTAGAAAAAACATCGGTCACAAGAAATCGCCTAGCCTATTAATATTAAAGATACCAGGGAAATTAAAAACTATATCATTTGGAATATTCTGTCGCTCTAATCCAATGATCATATATAAAACATCAGCACAAAATGTAAGCATGGTTGGTGCTGAGAGGCAGAAGTTTAAACAATCTACCAATTTTTAAAGGAAAGAGGAAATTTATTAAAATAAAAACATAGTATAAAAATATTTAGTAACCTTAGTCTAAAGCACAGAACAATTGTTTTGAAAATATGATCAAATATTGTTAAACCATTTCTATCTAAAGAATATAAAATAAATAAATTACCAAATTTATAAAAATTCGTAATAACCAGAGTAAACCCCCAAAAATAATTTTCATCTTCCCCTTTTGGAAATTGGTTTCTTTCTTAAATCTCACACAATTTTGTAAATTGAAACTTACATGTATTTTATAAAAATGACAGAGTCGATGATTGAAATAAACGTGCGCAAAATAGGAAGATTTTTGCTCTTGAAAAACGTTTTATATCCCAATGCTTGGAATTTGTTTCATTTTGAAAGTTTACGTTAAATTAGCGCTAACATATACATCCACATACACATACGAACCAGCCAAACGTAATTGTTTAATACACTGCATTATCTATTTACAACAGGGTGTAATGCTTCTTAACAGGATGCCAAAAATTACAATCCTCGAAGTTGAAAAAAAATTTAATTGATACAAAAAAAATTATTAAACCAAAGAATTTTCTGGCAACAAGCGCCCCTACTAAAGTTAAGGATATTACAGAGCGACTTCGGTAATCAGGGTGTACCAAAAGGCAGTGGAGCGTTGATTCCAAAGAAGGACCCAGACGATAAAAATGTTAACCAGACAATAACACGTTGGGGAAATCCATTCCTAGAAGCTAACAAATCATCAACTGACAATTTGTGATCTCACTAATATTTTTCACATTTTGAAAGGATCGCCCAACACAAAAAACACTCCTTTTTTATTAGTTATTATTTTTTTAATAGCATGACAGTAGTACCCTTCAAACCATTATTTAGTTTTGTCTTATATGACTTTTGTGTCTTTTTAATTGTATGCTTGAATTTTTAATCTTATTTTCTTCAGCCTTAATTCTAAAACCTACAGGGCTTTTTCAAATCTCGATTGGTTTAAAAGACACTCCATTTTTTTTTTGTTTTTGTTTGAAGAGCGTGACAGTAATACATTACGAAACATACTTTAGTTTTGCCTTATAAGACTTTTAAGTTTTTTTTTTTTTATTATTTATAATGTTTTAATTTTTATCTTATTAACTTCAGTCTTAATTATAAAACCTACTAGGCTTAATGGAATGTAGAAATGAAAATCGTTAGAGTTTTAATTAAATTTAAATGACAATAAAACAACCATAATTCAGCCATTTGTTAGAACTAAATATTGGGTTTATTTTATTTTTTGTATGATATAAATAATCTCTATTTCAAATACGCAGTTCATTCAATTGAATATTCTTTTGACATAAAAAAAAAGAATCTTGTTAAGTTTTTTGTTTTAAAGAACAGAATTTTATGGGTTTTCTTCCACTCAGCTTAGTTTGTGACAACTATACCCAAAAACAAATTTTTGCTTGAGTAAATGTATTTAAGTTTTTTGCTTTTGGTTTAGTTAATTCTCATGACCTTTAAATAACCTTTTCGATACCTCTTCTAATTGAAATTCTTTTAAGCTTATTTCAAACAAAAAGGATTGGTTTAACAAAACGTGTTTAGTAATTAATATTGACAAATTATTGGATATTTTCTTTTTACAATTAAAAGTGTCATTTTGAATAAAATAAAAGTTTTTGAAGCGTTACATGTTTTTTTGGTTTAAAATAATTGAAATAAAATATCAAACCTTTTTTTCTTTTGTTTTTTCCTTATTTTTATTTTTTTTTTTGATGGTGAGAAGTAATTATTTATTTTTTGTCATGTAACAATCATTATACATTTGGAACCAGAATATTGACAGCCGAATTTATATTAAAAAAAAAGTTACTAAAGAAGTTAATAAAGAAAACTGGGACCGAATTGTTCCAAATAATTACAACAGTGAAAAATTATATTCACGGGTAAAAGTTTTCCAAATATAACAACACAGCGTGAGTTACATCATGAGTTATAGGATGTTGATATTCCCAAAATGCCATAGAATGTCGGAGGATGTAATATTTGTAAGTATGATTATTGTGGTTTCTACAGTACAACCCATATACCTTAATATAGTCACTGTAAAATTTAAAAAAAAAAACGAACATTGGTTTCCACTGATTTTACAACATTTTTCATACAAATTTCTATATAATTTTAGCATTATTCTTTTTAACCCATTATCGGCCGCTACCAGAAATTGCAGGAATTATTTGAATTCCTTTTAAATACTTACTTTTAGGAGTTCAATTTAGAAAAATTTAAAAAAAAATTTTTTTTTAATTGTTGTTCTCTAGATATGAAGTGGTCGAAAAATCGACCATTGGCCAGAAGTCAACATCTACATATATAAATAAAAAATGCGTTTTTTTACGAATATTTAGCTTTAATTCAATTTATTCGTTTTTCGTTGTATCAAAAATGTTATTTATTGATAAGATATGAATAATTAACGCAAAAAAGGTTAGATAGTTTGGATATATTCATCAAAACACTTGGTATGCAAGTAAACATTACATTTTTTGCATGTAAAAATTGTATGTTTTTTGCATACTATTTATGCAGCGACAATATTTGTTTTGAGGGCTTTTTACCACAATATGGTTTGTTTCGTCGATCCGTGGGAAACAAGGAGGGCTTTCTTTTTGTTATCAACATCAGCAGCGTTATCTTCCATGTAGCTTGGTAGTAACAGCAGAACGAAACTCTAATTGAGTAAGTGGCTTTGTGTTTTCATGCTTTGCCAACATGCAATGCATCTTCCAAGCATTGACCATTGCATTGCCGAGAGCGTTGGTCCATAGTGGCCACCACCACATCTTTCCTCGTATGCATATTCGATAGTTGGCCACTACGTTGTCGTGAAGGTCAACGCCTCCCATACCTTGGTTATATTCACGAATCACTTTAGGTTGGGGAATCGCAACTGCTTTCCTTTGCGTACGACAATATCTTCGAGCATTGAACAATGGCTCGACTGTAGAATTATTAGTAATGACATTCACAACTGCATTGTCATTCCAACGGATGACCAATATTTCTTGCATAGCATCGAATAATTGGTCAAATTCGCCACGTTCAGCCTTTTTTAAATTTGCTAATGGAATTTTCGCCATTCTGTTTTCACGTATTGTGCCAGTTGCAAAGAAACGGCGTTCATTCAGTAGACACATAAGATGATAGGAGGAAAAAAAAATTGTCAAAGAAAATAATATGACAATCGGGATCAGATACATTTTCAAGCAAATTCAAAACCTTTTGAGCGCCAAGACCGATATTTTTTATCATGGGGAGTTGCCGAGCCACCGTATGGTATGGAAAAGAATAGATATCCTTGCTCTGAACACAAGCACCATGATTTGAATCCGAACCGAATCGGTTTTCCGCGAATAAACATCTTGCACGAGTGTCTTCCAAAATAGGGTATCATCTGTTCATCTATAGATAAGATGTGGCTGAAAACTCCGAACTGCATAAATTTTTCATTGAGAGCATCAATAATCGGTCGGACTTCCGCAAAGAGATCTGCTACGTTCAGATTGTTGTTATACGAGAGGTGGAGAAATCTTTTTATGACTTTGAATCGATTTCTGCTCATCGTTTGCTTCACCATAGGTACTCCCATGTCCTGCTGAACTGACCAATAATTATCGATGTGTGGCAGCGTGTGATACCCTGATGGGTACAACATACCAATGAAGCGCCGAATTTCATTTGGTGTCACATCAATGGTTGCATTATTTTGAGTGACATATAAATTCGTGAAGTGAGTAATATCCTCGATCAATATTCCATCAAAATACAATGAAAATATGTCATACGGTGACATACCACCTACACAAAGTCAAAAGCTAAAAATTAAGACGCTAAAACGACTAAGGCCCGGTTGTTCAATAGTCAAACAACTCATGAATAAGCTATCTATCGAATAAATTTTTTAAATTCTGTCAAATTCAATATAAATTTTACAAATTTATTCGCTAGAAATCTGAGGTTTGTTTGTCTATTGAACAACGGGGCCTAAATGATATTAAAAAAAATTGTTCACTTACCAATTTTCGAGCAAATTTCTTCGTTTTTCAAACCTTCCACGTTGATTGGTGCTCTGGTGAAGGTAAAATCCCCAGGTTTCTGCCAATCAGGAAATTCAAAATCTGCCTTTCCTTTGAATAAGGATGGATTAACAGCTTTTTTAGGTCTTCCACGTCTTTTTGAGGCTTTCGATGTTGATGGTTGCGGCTCTTCAGTATCATTAGGTATTAAGTCATTGTCTCGAACGTACTGTAACTCCACTTCCCCGGTAATTTCATTCGCACAATCATCATTGCCATCATTTAGAGCAATTTGATTATCGTCGATATCTTCTTCATCAGTCACATAGTCTACTTTAGGTGGAATATACACGACATCAACATCTTTTGAACTCATAACGGCTTGATCTTCCTCGTCATCCGAACACGGCTCTTTCAAAGCTGCCATGATTTCTACCATGGTTAATACATTTCGAAAAGCCATTTTCTTTATATAAAACCACACCAAAATGCAATTATCTCACTTTTATTTGCCACACACACGTCTGCTCTGCAGAAAAGAATAACAAATATCACAAAGCAACAGCGAAAATAAAGAAAAAGTCGCAGAATTTTTCACAGCCTACTAGCAAAATGTCAAATTCAATTAAATATCTACTTGACGACTTCTGGCCAGTGGTCGATTTTTCGACCACCAAAAATAACGCTCTTCTGGGAAGTAGAAAACTTTCAATATTGTTGCGGATATCAATTGATTATTGTTATTTGGTCTTTCCGCTTCCTCAACATGCAAAAATAAAATAAGTAATTTTAGTTTTAAGAGTTTTTACTAAATTTTGAAAATTGGTCCAAAAAAAGTCCTTTCTTCTTCCTTTCACGAAAATCTGCAAACTTTTATTTTTTTACGAAAAGGTAAAATCAATGCGTTAACAAAAGATCAAAATTGTCTTATCCATCAACGGTTTAAACAAAACATATCTAACGTTTGAGTTACATTGCTTCAAAGTTGCTGGTCGAAAAATCGACCAGCGGCCGAAAATGGGTTAAACAAAATTCGAAAGCAACAACGACAGGATTTTTTAAATCTGATATTTATTATTTTTATACCCTATACCACTATGTGGTTTGGGTAAAATGACTTTGTGCTGCTGTTTATAACTAACAAAAATAGTTGACCTAGACCCATCTTTCATTATACTGATCGACTCAGAATCACTTTCTGAGTCGATTTAGCGATGTCCGCACGTCTCTCCGTCTGTGAGTCCATGCAAACTTTATAAATATAAATATGAATATATTTGGATGAAATTTGGTATATGTGACCTGCTCCACGAAAAGGGACCTCTGCGCCGAAAAGAAGTTATTGAGAAAAACGCGTTTTAAAAAAGCGCTTCGTTTTTCCGTGTTTTGCGCATGGTTATGCAACTCTTCCTTCAACCTGATCATCTGGCGATGTATTTCTGTACTTTGTACGATGTTCACTATGCAGTGTTGCCTCTATGAAAAATATTTCTAACAGTTAAAACCTGCTAATTTTGTTTTCAAAATTACTAGAGCTGTTTTATTCCTTATCAAATTATCAATGTTTTGGATTTATTTTTATTATTTAATTTAATTTATTATTATTATTTAATTTATCTATTATTTAATTAATTTCAGGTTAAAATAAATCTTAATTGACGTAAGAAAATGTGTCTGGAAGACGAATTTAAGAGTGTTGAAGAACAATACTTCAATACTTTACTATACTTTACCTATAGTCAGTGATGCGTCGGATGCATTTTCATCGCCAGAAGTTTCAGAAGCGCTGCAATTATCTCTTCAAGATATTGAGGAAGAGCAAACTTTATCGCAGTTTTTAGAAAAACCTTGCTGTACGAATTGATGCACTACTGTAATTCCGAAAGAACGAATTGTTTTTGCAAGAAATAACTTTTTGGAATTACAGAAAGTTGAACAAAATTTAGTAATTCTAAGCCCAATTCAGTCTGGTAAATGGCATAACCATTTCAATGACGCCTATAAAGATATATTGGCGAAAATCAAGTATGGACGTAAGTCAACTCAAGACAGCTCAAAAGGTCACATACTTTTTTACTTTCATCAGTTGCCCATCTGCCGCAAAATGTTTCTATTTCTACACGTTTGTGGACTGAAGAGGTATAAAAGTTTACTCGCACATTTTGATCGCCATGGTGTAGTGATGCCAATTCACGCATCGAACAACAAACCCTGCACTAATCATTAAAGTAGTAGATTTTATAAAAAGTACGGCAGATCAATTAGCGATTCCATTACCCGGACGTATGCCTCGTTTCAAAGATTATAAAGTAATGAAACTCCCCTTATCTGAAACAAAATCATCTTTGTATCGAACGTACATATCTTCACTTCCACCAGAAGATAGAAAATTGAGTATTCAGTCATTCAGGAAAAATCTGGAACCTTTATGTACCATATATCACCACTATGAATCCCTCCGATGACTTATGCGACGTTTGCAGAGGTATTTTTAAAATAATTTATTATTATATGTAAAAAATGAACAATGTGTAACTAATCATTGAAATTCTTTGTACAGAAAATAAGTTGGTGATTTCTCAGCTGAAAAATTGCTGAGAAGAGGAAAAAGAAAAACGAATTTCTTCTTTCATGGATCATATCCAAAAACCAAAGAGTCAACGTGCCTACTACAAGAAATTTTGCACAGAAATCAATGAAGATGCCGACATACGGTTTTTTGATTTTGCGCAAAACGTCAATTACCCCGTCAGTCCTCAGCAGCCGGGCAGTGTATATTTTAAGTCTGGTAGAAAGTGCTCAGTGTTCGGCATTACTAATGAATTATTGAAGAAGCAGGTACCCTTTCATTTATTATTGAATTTTTTAATTCCATCGCAGAATGTGACCTTGACGATCTTAACATTTTTTTTTTCTTTTCAGTTTTTCTACTTGATTGATGAACAAGACTAAATAGGAAAAAGCCCAAATTGTACCATCAGCTTATTGTATCACCATCTTTCAACCTCATCTGTACCTGGCAAAACCTTGATATTATTTAGTGAGAACTGCGTTGCGCAAAATAAAAATAATGCGGTGCTTGGATACCTTATGTGGAGAGTGGCCAGAGGATTAAACAAACAGATATATTTCAACTTTCTTCTAACGGGGCACACCAAATTTTCGCCAGATAGATATTTTGGAATTTTTAAAGCCAAGTACGCCATCAGTAATATTGATACTTACGAACTTATCAAGAACTGCGTGACTGCCTCTTCTCCCTCCGGCTGTAATAAACCAGTGACAATGGAAAACGTCACATGGTATGATTGGGTTGAATATTTGAAGAAGTTTTTCAAGCCATTAGTTGTAATTACGACCTTTCACCACTTCACCACTAGTAAGGATAGAGTGGAAGCGAAATTATTCGCAGAAAGCCAGGATACAATAACATTTGAGCTACGTATCTGCACCGATGATTTATCCTATCCTAACGTATTACTCCGGATGGATTAAACTTAGAAAGACAATGGTATTTATGCAAAAATATAAGAGAGCTTGTTTTCGATAAGAAAAAGTGCGACGATGTGGCTCCGAAGCCACAAATACCGATGAAGAAGAAGTCAGTGAAATCCGAAGAATTAACATCAGCCGAAAACAAGGCAGTCACCAAAAAAAATAAGAACAAAAAAACACCCTAAGAAGACAGCTGCAGTTGAAAAAGCTCAAGCTGATGTGAAAACTAGAAACAAAGACGGAGATAAACAATCTATAAAGAGACGTGCTACAATGGTGAATAAATCGGAGATGAAAATAACAAAAAAAAAAAAAAAAAAAACTGGAAGAACTTCCTAAAAAAAAATCAGACAAAGGTGAAAAGCAAAATACAGAAGAACCACCCAAAAAGCGTGTTATGAGTAAAAAAGAGTAAAATTTTGATATTTTTGTAATTTTGTACCTTTGATATTGAACTTTTTTTAAATTTCAAATATAATATATATTATCTGTTTATATCAAATTTTTAAATTTTTTCATTAATAATGTTCATCTTTACAGGTGATTTGTAAAAAAACTAAAAGACATAGAAACTTGCGGTTTGCGGCATTTGAAAGAGCGTTTTTTTCCTATAAGAATCACTCAAAAAGTAAAAAAAAAATTTTTCGGCGCAGAGGTCCCTTTTCGTGGAGCAGGTCACTTATAAGCTTTTACCGGCCATAGAATTGAAACTGGATATTGAAATTGTTGAAATTCGGCCCATGTTCAGACCTAGTCCCCATGACCCATATGAAATCGACCTAAATTGCCATAAATCCAAATTATCATATAGATCTCAATCAAATTTGGTTTGTATGTGATTATTATATCCACTGGTCAGTAGTTCAAGTTAAATTCCTATAGGACAATTCACAGTCATAGGCCCTATATAGAGCTGCTTCCCGATCTTCACTGAAATCTATCAAAAAACAAAAATATTGCACAGATTTTTCTCAAATTTGGTTTGTATATATTTTTTCAAAATATAAGTGACTTTACCAAATATGGTCAGGAGCGGTCTATTTTTCGACCCAGTCCCCTTATAATTACTGCATCCGATATGAACTTTTTTATATCTGCAGCCAAAAAATTAATAACAATGCCACTCAAAATTGGTTTATGCTTATTTTCTATATCGAATTAGTTGGACCGTTAGAATTAATAAACCATGGTATAGGGTGTAGTATAGTCGGTCTAGACCGACTATAATTGTCTCACTTGTTTTTTTTTTATTTTGCAGTCTTCAAAAAAATACTGTATTATTATGTTATATACTTTGAAATGTTTTTTTGAATTGCAATTTAAAAATTATGGCTATTCACAAAAAAATTATAAATACGATATTTTAAAGCATGGGGTAAATTTTTAAAATTTTTTTTATACCCTTCATTTTTTAATTTTTTCTGATAATTTTGTTATAAATTTTTTGCTTACTCTGAATGAATGTATTTTAAGAATGACTTTTAGTTTAGTTTCACCCCACGTCCAGTCTAGGTAGAAAATTTGGAAATTTAATATAAATCTAGTTTTGAAATTAATACAAAAAAAGTAATGTCGATTAATAAATTTTTCGAAACAATATGTTACAGAAGGAGGTTGGAAGTGTTTATTTTGGGAAAGTATAAAATTTTCCGTGTGCATTTCTTAGTATACACTTGTGGACACACAAATAAGTTACTCCTGTAATATATTTTTCTGAGTGAAAAAATAACGTTACGTTATTTGCTGATTCACTTAAATTTTCCCAATTATGCAGTACCATTATGATTCTTTGAAAATAAAGAAAAAAATTAATATTTCAATGTCTAAGTTTTTGAATAATCATTCATTTCTTACCACATTGCCGAAGTTAAGTGGACAAATAATTAAGTCATTTTAATTATCGAAGGCAAATATTTGTATCAAGATGGTAGCCAAAAGGATTTTATTTGTCTTTTGCTGTAGTTCCATTTGACGTTTTTAAATTATGGGTAAAAAGGGATATCATTTGGAATTGCTTCCAAAATTATGAAAATATTATCAATATTGTACGGAAATGATGCTAATGCATTTAATAATTTGCAAAGGCATAAACAAAGCAAAACGACACAAGTGGAAGAAAGGCTTATGGCCAGGATGCGTAAAATTGACCCATTCCTCATATAAACTCAGAAGAAGGCTTCTGACCGAAAATAATTTCATTTGCCGCTTAGCGAAAAAAAAAAAATGTGTCAAAGAAAACTATTCAGCAGCGCTTGTGGTTTGCAAAAACCCATCTCCGTGAGGGTAGAAGTTTTTGGAAATTAATAGTATATAGTGATGAATCAAAACTCAACGTTTTCGGAAACGATGGCAGACCATATGTG
The DNA here is from genome assembly GCA_963682025.1 of Cordilura impudica. Lineage (NCBI taxonomy): Eukaryota > Metazoa > Arthropoda > Insecta > Diptera > Scathophagidae > Cordilura > Cordilura impudica. Next base: position 60,953,977 of record OY821518.1, on the reverse strand, counting down.
CTATGACCAGTCAGCAAATTTTTGGACCCAAAATATACCGAAAAAATAGGAAGGTAAGGAGGGTCGTCAGTAATGGTGTGGGAATGTCCTGAGTTGATCCCTTAGTTAAAAGCGATGGGAAAATGACTTGCGAAATGTACAAAGGTATCCTGCAGAATAATCTAGACAATGTTTATGCTGATGATTTACCACTAACATGGCAGGATAATGACCCAAAACATGCAACTCGGGTTTGGTAAAAAGAAAATAAAGCTTCTTGAGTAACCAGCTCAAAGTCCGGATTTAAGCCCCACAGCAAATCAGTGGTGGCCAGAAAACCTACAAACAAAAATGCAATTTGAGTATTATTCATGCAGATTGGGATAATATTACTGCTCAGCAGGGCTATGATGTAGCTAAAACAATGCTAAAAAGATGTGCTGAAGTAATCCTCCACAGATGGGACCCAACAAAATACTAAAGGTTCAAAATAGTTTGAATATAAAATAAAACAAGTAAGAAAATTATATTCGGTCTAGACCGACTATACGATACCCTACCATGCGTTTAGAAACCCTATCTCTTAGGCCCAACTAACTGGACATTGAAAATAAGCAAAAACCAAATTTAAGTGGGATTTTTATTAATTTTTTTGGCTGCAGATATGAAAAAGTTCATATCGGATGCTATATCTATAAAGGGACTAGGTCCAAAAATGGACCGATCCTGATCATGTTTGGTAAAGTCTCTTGTATTTTGCAAAAATATGTACAAACAAAATTTGAGAAGAATCAGTGCAATATTTTTGTTTTTTAATAGATTTAAGTGAAGATCGGGAAGCAGCTCTATATGGGGTCAAAGGGATCATTTTTGGACTACTCATTAGTGGATGTAATGAACGCATACAAACCCAATTTGAGTAAGATCTATATGACAATTTGGATCTTATGGCAATTTATGTCGATTTCATATGGGTAATTTGTATGGGGGCTAGGTCTGAACATGGACAGATTCTCACCGATTTCAATAGCGTTCATCCCATGGCCGATAAAAGCTTATATACCAAATTTCATCAAAATATATTCATATTTGCGACCTGCAGTTTGATTACAAGCTTTACATGGACACACAGACGGACGGACGGGCATTGTTAAATCAACTCAGAAAGTGATTCTGATTCGATCGGTATAATTAAAGATGGGTCTAGGTCAAATATTTTTGGTTGTTACAAACAGCAGCACAAAGTCATTATACCCAAACCACATAGTGGTATAGGGTATAACAATGTTAAGAATTGTTTAATTATATGGCCACACACTTAATTATATGACAGTTCAAGTGAAGAAAAATTTTTTTAGCACTATTTCTGCGATTCAGTACTACTGTATGGTTGTGAAACATGGAGCGCGGCCCCGAAACTCCTTCAACGTATGCAAATCTTCATCAACCGCTACCTTAGACGCTTGCTAAGGATATACTGGCCAAACACAATCTCGAATGCTAGCTTATGGTCACTGAAAAACCAAACACTTAAACATTATGGAGCGCAAGTAGAACTGGATAGGCCATAATTTGAGGAAACAAGCAAATGACATCACTAGGCAAGCCATTGAGTGGAATCCGCAGGGCAGTCGTAGAAGGGGTTGTCCGGCGCTCACTTGGAGAAAACAGCACATTGAGAAAAGCGGAAAGAGCTGGAGCGAAATTAAAAGTTTATCATCAAACAGAACACGATTCAAAAATTTTGTTGTGGCCCTATGCTCCTCATAGGAGTGAACGGAATAAATATATGTATATATATATATATATATATCTCCGATTCAGATGAAATTCAGTAGAGAGGCTTTATACTTAGGAAAGCTTGCAGAAAAATTTTGAGCTTGATCGGGCCTCCGCTGTAGGTTTTATAAGCTTTTAATGGTGAAAATCGCGTTTTTTTTTTTCAAAGTCAAAATATTGAAACCGTAAAAGCTACAAATGTGATTTTTTTCAAATATTTGGGACTTAAATCTCTTTAAAAAATTTTTTTGAAAAAACATTCAAAAATTTTAAAAAATTGGGTAAAAAAAATTGGTCTAGCAAAAATACCATTCTTCACAAATTTTTGAAAAATTATATGTTAAACCTCCATCTTTCCTAAAAATGGAACAAGTTGATGGGGCAAAAAACACCGGAGTTATAGCATTTTTTGTAAGGCAACATCTAAAAATTTTTAAAGGAACGAAGCAAAAAAGAATTTGTTTTTTAAATATTAAAGCACTGTAGAAAACTTAATTATTATTTGGAAAACTAAATAGTCGCTGCAGAAAAAAACTTAAATAAAACCACATTTTCAGCTTGAACAAAGTCGCTGCTGAAGCTATTTAGCCGAAATTTTGTTTCCAGGTATTTTTGTCTATGAGCCCATCTAACGTTTATATTTTTATGACTTTTATTTTCAAGCTGTTTGAAGTTGTTTTAGCATTTACTGAGTTTTCACTCGAAGGTGACACAGAAAGCAGCTTTAGTGTACCTTTGATAGCTTTTCAAGTTTCAAATCTTGCCCTCAAATATTCCGCAGACTCTTCATATTCGCTGGATGGGCAAAAGAAAACGTAAAGGTTCTTAAGATTTTCTTTTGCCCATTCAAATAATTGTTTTGCCATCAAAGTTTCACTTCTTGTTCCCTGTTGGAGGTAATATCGTCTAGCCAATCGCTTCAGACTACGCCTACACCGTCACAGGCACCATTCCCATGAGCTGTGGCAAAAACATGCCATTCTGCTGCAACGCCAAAATCTTTCAAACGGTTTAGCAGGCTTACAACATTTTTTTCATTTTGTACTGCTCTAGGGCTCCATCAGAAAAATATTTTATTTCTTTCACAACAGCAGATTTTTTCTTCAAAAAGGTAATCAGTTGCCGTTGGAACATGTAAACGGCTATAGTGTCATGATCCAAATAGTCGAAAATTCCAACCAACGATACGTGGTCAACCTTTTGTGTTTCAGAATTTCGAAAATATATCACTTTCGGGTGAACTGTGACCTCATTGTTATTCCAGTGGAAGGAAGCCTTCAACGGCTTATTGAACAACAAACGCGAAATTTTCCGAGAAGTCTAAAGTCACTAAAAACAAACTCCATCTGATAATGTTTCCTTCGCCGTTTTTAAATATTTTGATTGCACTGTAGAATAAAGACATGAAGCAAGAGTTTCGCCAGCTTATCCATTAAAGATGAACAAAATTCGTCTTTACTTTCAATCAAAGTATTCAGTGTGCACCTAAACAAAAGAAATTACAAAAAATTTAAAAACTAATGAAAAATCAAAGAGTAAAAGAAACAAGTAAGAAAATTATAGTCGGTCGAGACCGACTATATGATACCCTATACCATGGTTTGGAGACCCTATCTTTCGGTCCAACTACTTCGATATAGAAAATAAGCATAAACCAAATTTGAGTGCGATTTTTATTAATTTTTTTGGCTGCAGATATGAAAAAGTTCATATCGGATGCTATATCTATAAAGGGACTAGGTCCAAAAATGGACCGATCCTGATCATGTTTGGTAAAGTCTCTTGTATTTTGCAAAAATATGTACAAACAAAATTTGAGAAGAATCAGTGCAATATTTTTGTTTTTTAATAGATTTAACTGAAGATCGGGAAGCAGCTCTATATGGGGTCAAAGGGATAATTTTTGGACTACTCATTAGTGGATGTTATGAACGCATACAAACCCAATTTGAGTAAGATCTATATGACAATTTGGATCTTATGGCAATTTATGTCGATTTCATATGGGTAATTTGTATGGGGGCTAGGTCTGAACATGGACCGATTCTCACCAATTTCAATAGCGTTCATCCCATGGCCGATAAAAGCTTATATACCAAATTTCGTCAAAATATATTCATATTTGCGACCTACAGTTTGATTACAAGCTTTACATGGACACACAGACGGACGGACGGACGGATATTGTTAAATCAACTCAGAAAGTGATTCTGATTCGATCGGTATAATTAAAGATGGGTCTAGGTCAAATATTTTTGGTTGTTACAAACAGCAGCACAAAGTCATTATACCCAAACCACATAGTGGTATAGGGTATAAAAATATTAACCTATTAGTGGAGATCCACTATTTAAATGTAACTTGGTCAGCATCCTCCAGAGCTTCAAGCAGTTAGCATTGTATAATTTTCTTGTCAGGGCAAGATGAACATACTCCTTAAAAACACACTCTATAAAACCTATAAAAATCTCTGCATTACTTTCACCAATATTTATTGTACCTAAACCATGTGATCACCGGTGAAGTATATTTCAGGTTTCCTGTGAAATAGGTAAAACGTTACATGGATGAGAAAAAATACCTGTTGACCATACACAGGAAATCTTAAATAAATTTTACCGGTTATCACATGGTGTAAATACAATAAATATTGGTGAAAGTAATGCAGAGATTTTTAGAGATTTTGTGTTCTTAGGCAAATTTTTTCCCAATAGTTTAGATAGCTATTTCTTCAGTCTTTCGGAAAAAAGATTTAGAAAAAAAAAATTTTTTTTTTTGACTTTTTTCAAAACTAAATTTTTTTTGACTTTTTTCAAAAAAGGATTTTTTTGGCTCAAAAGAAAGCTTAGGTATTTTGCTTTAAGAGCTTTTTGGTCGCTTAGTGAGATGCGAGTGGGATATCTATAAAAAAATGTTTTTTAACTCAAGGCAACGGTTTTTCAATTTTTAGCATATACACTAATTTCAATTTTTTCCTATCAGTGTGTAAATGTTTGCAATCCTTAAAAATGAAACATACATTGAGAAAGTAGACAAATTAGCTTTTCCGACGGTATGTAACATACCTAACTAGAATTTCATACCTTCGATACTGTAATACACGTAATATGGTAACCTCAGGAAAAATATCAAAAAAATTTTTGATTTGAAAAAAAGTCAAAAATTTTTTTTTAATTTTTTCCGAAAGACTGAAAAAATAACTATCTAAACTGTTTGGGAAAAATTTTGCCAAGAATAATAGGTAAAAAGTTACAAGGATGAGAAAAAAACACATTTTTGGTCAAAATGTCAAATTTTCCCAAAATGTCAAATTTTGACCTCCTCTAACTCAGAGAGTTCTGGACCGATTTTATTGAAAAGTTGTGTAGGACTAATCTTAGTGCGAATTGCATCGCGATCGAAAAACATTGGTTTTAAAAGTTGGATGACTTGACATGAAACGCCCTATATAGGTTAAAATATATTGAAAGAAAAAAATTTTATTAAAAATTAAATTTCCTAGAATTTGCACTCAAATTTCGAGGACTGGGTTCTGCTAGTATAAATTAATATTAACGATCTGTAGTTTGATTAAAATGTTTACATGGACATTCAAACAAACAGACTGGCAGACGGAGAGATATACATCTACTAGGTCAAAGTCAAGTATTTTTTGGAAGTTACAAACAGTAGCACGAACACTTTATACCCTGATAACAGAGTAGTGTGAGGTTTAAAGGATATACAATCAACATCTTTTAAAATTCAAGTTAAACTGTAATCGTTATACAACGTTCATTTACCAGCGACTGATTTTATGTTAATTTCTATTAAATTACTAAGAAAAAATTAGTCTTTGATTTCTTTATTCCCACATCAAGTCTTTTATCTTCCCTACACAGATAAGAAATAAGAAAAACATAAAAAAACATATTCATTTGATAAAACATCAACCGTTAAGTAATTGCACTCATAAAAATGTTTTATCTGACAATCCCTTGCTGAAATCAAGTACAAACAGTTTGAATACGAAAATATTACATTCCCACCTTAGAATGTTGCAAACGAATGGTTGCCAAATCTTTTCGGCATTTTCAGTTTGTACCTTCAACCCTCAAATAACAAATTATACGCATTTGAATAACCATACATTTGAATTCGATGCACGTTTAGAAATTCAATAAATCTCTAAGATAGCAAAATAGAATTAAAGAAGAAAAAAAAACACAGAAAAATCACCTTGGCTTTTGAACTTTCTATGATTATTCTTAAAATGTACAAATAACTAGGTAAAAGATTCGCAACAAACTGCGAAAAAAAAATACACATTTAATTCTATTCATGTTTAAGCAAAAAATAAAATAAAAAAAAACATGCAAAAAACAAAATTTAATAAAAACAAATCACACAAACATAAGAAAAAGTTTAGCTCTTCAAAATATTTCAAGGTGTTTGCAATCTTTTTTTAATTCTCATATACCCTACTATGCAGGGTAGGCATGGATTTGCTTACTTATTTCCGATAATTTTTTTAACACAAACTTTTTACTGAAACTTAATTGAGCTGAGATTGGTTGGCATATCTGTGCTCTAATTTAATACACAGAGAAATTCATATTTAGATATTAATTTAAATTTAATAGTAATTCGACATTCGAATGCTTGATCATCACATTATATTTGAAATTTCTGAGTAAACTATCTAAACCTAGTACATTCGAACAATTATCCATCCTACTGACATTGAGCAATTCTACCAAAATTTAAAAACTTTTCTTCTTACTTGTGAGAGGGTATGGCATATAAAATTCATCACTGCCAAAAGCTCTACACTTACTTGTGTCTTCTCCTAATATTATTGCAAAAACACTGCTCTTATATCAAAACAAGTGAGCTACAAAAAATTTTGTTTTTGTATAAACAGAAAATGAAAAATAAAAAAATAAATACTTTAAGCATTGTATTGACAACATAAGTGTCACATTTATATACCCATATAATCAAGCGGGATCTGATTTTTTTTTGTGCTTATTGGAATGATGTGTATTTAAATTACACGCATATTTGATTTTATTTATGTTGTTATGACAGTTCATGATTTTGTATCTCAAGATGTTGTGTTCAGGTTTAACACGATGTTCGAAATTTGAACAATAATTATATTGTATTCGTGTTAGTTTGAGAACAACTGTTGTTGTTTTACATCCGAGGCAAGCAGAGATACTTCCCAAAATGTTACCATGGAAATTTTAAACTTCCGTTTCTATTACACATACGTAATGTTATATTTTCTTTTGACCCTTTTTCAAATAACGTTCAAATTATCCTAATAATATTTAAGTCCCAGTGTGTGGCACATAGAAAGTTTTTTGTATTTTTAAATTTAAATTACAGCATTGGTTCAGGAATAAAAATGAAGGAAATTATAATCGGTTTAGGTCGACCGTATGATAACCTATACCATCCGTTTTGAGGAATGGTCTTGGATCCAACTTTGCTGAGGCAGTTTTTGGATACAGGAAATAAACCTAAGCGATGTTTAAATGGTGGAATTGTTATTAATTTTTGCTCCGAAATACGGAGAAGCTTACATCAGATTCTATTTTTCTATTTGAGTCTTAAACTGCTTTGTGGCCTCTTTTTATGTGTATTAAACGCTCATATATAAAAATTGTCTTATAGCAATATGATTCCTTGGATCCAACCTAAATGTAGGTCGATCTGATAGGGGTTCTTTTCGTGCGGCCTAGAGTTAATTTATTTAACACAATTTTTTTAAGGCTTTAATTATTTATTGATTCATGATGTTGTTCTCAGGAATGTTGTTTTAAAACTCAAGAAAAAATATTTTCATTTAAAAAAAATACTACAATAAAATTAAAAAAAAAATATGAACAAGAAGTTACAAATAAAATATAACAAAGTATTTTTTAACAGTTAGAAACAAATATAATTGAAAGTAATTAAAATTACAAATTTGGAATAAGTATAGGAAAAAGAATGACTAACTAATGATATTTAATATATAACATCTCCACCTTTTGATCACACATTTCTACTGAAATGTGGATTTGATTTATATTGTTAAATTTACAATAATAATAATTATAAATAAATCTTTTCTGAATTTAAATTTATATTTAAAGATATAATTTATATTTATACATATTCATTAAACATCAGAAAAAATAAAAATTAATAATAAAATTTAATAAAGATAATTGATTTTTAATATATTATATTTAACAATTTCCATAAATTATGGACCAATTTTAATTTTTATTCTTTTTTTTTTGGAATAATTCCTACCAGTAAGTTTTCTGTCAAATTTTACATCTGATAATCCCTTTTGGAATTTAAAAGTTCTATTTATATATTGTATATTCATTTCATAATCCTTTTCGTCTGCAAAATTTGTTTTATTGTTTTCTTTAACTTGCTTTATAATATACTAGAATGCCCTGTCTCAATTCGCTACGACTTACCAAAACTTAATGATATATTTTACTTCATAATTAATTTTTCCTATGAAATTTATATTGTAAAAGTAAAATATTTTATTTTATTTATTTTATACCTGTTTGATTTCAATGCCTTCTTATATACAATATTTTTTTTTTCGTTACCTATGAGAAAAACATTAAGTTCGGTAACAATTCACGGTTTGCCTTGAATTTTGAATATCATTTGCCAATTTTTAATTTTAGCGATTTTTGATTTTGCCAACTTTTGATTTTGCCATTTTTAAAATTTTTTTGTGTGCGATTTTCGATTTTGGCGGTTTTTGAATTTGGCTAATCCTCCCATATTTTCCACGACTCCTCACATTGATAATGTATTTTTTAAAAGTTTCAAGATTTTCGTTATCATAGTACTTTTCATATTTTTGTATTGGAGGTGCCACGCCCACTGATTCCATATTGCTGATTTTTATCTGACTACTCAAATTAATATCTGATGGACTGGTATAAAGTGCTATGGCTCTGCCTTTTATACTACTTTAATTATATGATATTATATATTTTCTTTGTACTGGCGGTACCACGCCCACTGCTCCGATTACACCCCATTTTTTGTACGACTAATCTATGAATAATTTATAGGCTGACGCAAAATTCCAAGGCTCTCGCTATTACAGTACTCCAGATATATGACATTAAATATTAAATTAGTATGGGGGTGCCACGCCCACTTTTCCCATACCGCCTATTTTTTATATAACAGCTCACATTAATATCATATGGACTCGTATAGAGTGTCAAGGCTTTTCCTGTTATAGTAATGCAGTTATATGATATTATATATATACTTTGTATTGGCGCCGCCACGCCCCATGCTCAGATTACGCCCATTTTTGGCCCGGAAAATCATATGAACAACTTATGGGCTGACGCAAAGTCCCAATGTTCTCACTTTTATAGTACTACATATACATGACATTTTATATTTAGTTTTTATGGGAGGTGCCACTCCCATTGGTCAATTCTTGCTAATTTTTGTCCAACTGCTTATATTAACAACAAATGACTCATAAAAAACTGCAAAGCTGTTGCTGTGATAGTACTCGAGATATATAATATTGAATTATTACTTTGTATGGGATGTGCCACGCCCACTTATGTGATCCCGCCTATTTCAGGCAAAACTACTAACAATAGTAATAGGTGACCTTACACAAATTTGTAAATCTCTCCCTGTCATAGAACTCAATATATATGATATTAAAAATTTGCTTCGTATGGGAGGTGCCACGCGCAATAAAAAATATTAAAAAAATTATAGCATATAGCACTTCCCATATCCGCAGTAAAGCTCTATGAAAATTTCAGGAATTTCAGGTCAGTAGTTATGGATATTACCTCCTACAAACAAACAAACAAACACACATGATAATATAATTAATATGAATGATAATATTATTAATATTATAATATTATTAATATTATATTATAGATTTTGGTTTCTGTTTAATATTATAAAGTCCGAGATTTTTAACTAACTCTTTTTCTTTAAACTCATGACAATCTTGTCTATTTTCGTTAATTTTCTTAATTCGTTTAATTTTATTTTTATGTATATGTGACCTTCTCCGAGAAAAGGGACGTAGTGTGTGAAAATTTTCTTTTAAGAAAAAAAACGCATTTAAAGTTTCTATAACCCTTTAGGTACCAGAATCCACCGTTTTTGACACAACCCGTTTTTTGACACACTAGGTCCCTTTTCTCGGAGAAGGTCACATATAATTATGCAATCTTTTCCAAATTGATTTATCTACTTTGTTATGGAGTAATTCATTTGGGTTATATCCTGTTGTGCTATGAATCGTATCATTATATATTTGATCAGTTTTAAAAACAGGAGCTTTATCATCAAAACTTTTAGTTTTTTTCTTCTAATTTTAAAAGTCTAAAATGTTCATTTAGTGTGCGGTATGTGTATTTAGAGAGGTAAAGTAAAAATCTATTTCTTCTGAGTTTAGAAAATCTTTAATAAATGATGTATTAGATTCATTGTCAGCTATAATTTTATTAGGCTTTCCTAAAATTGCAAATCTCGCTTTCAGCATTTCGACTATAGTCAATGAGATTTTGTCGTTTAAAGTGTGAATTGATATCTACATGTTTAATTAGTTTGTGTATAAATGTCAAAAATGTAGTGTTTTTATTAAAAAACCATATATCGATGTGAATTATTTCATTAGATTTCATTGGAGTCTCTGTTACACATAGCTTTGGTTTTATAGGTCGTCTCTCAAATTTAGACATATTACATACTATAAAATTATTTATAAATTTATGAATTTAAAAGAGTTTAAATTGGGATAATAAATTACATCTTTGAGTTCTGAAAATGTTTCTTCTATGTCTCTATGATTTTTGTTGTTTTATTTTTTAAATAGTTCTAAAAGTTTTTTTATTGAAAATATCCTTAATAAATTTAGAACATTTTAAAAATTTCATTTCATTTAGATTTGAAAAAGCATTAAACTACAGTTTGTTGAAAGTATGTAAATAGCTTGATATTGTCACAAAAATTGCTGCAGTTCGTTTTATAGGAAATATTTGTTTTAAAAAATCCAATACTTTTTCTTCAAAATATTCTTTAATAATAATTGTATGTCTAATCTTTTTTTACATAAAATGTTCTTGTCATATTTATAATTTTTTCCTAGTAACTATAATAAAAATTTGATTCTTGAATATGTTAAGCGGTGATTCAGAAATACTTTCATAATCACTAAGATTTTCTTTTCCACTATGAATTGTAGCTAAATCAGTATGAATTGATTGTTCTTCTTCTGTTAACATATTTACATCTAAACGACTTAGAAAATCTGCAACTTGATTTGTTTTTCCTTTACTGTATTCTATGTCAAAATTATATTCATTTAATTGTATTTTCCATATTTGTAGTTTGGAATTAGGTTCTTTCAATGAATTAAGCCATACAAGTGGACGATGGTCAGTTTGAATTTAATTTTTTTTTGCAAATATATATGTTCTTAAATATTTTACTGACAAAACAATCGCTAGTAATTTTTTTTCAATAGCACTATAATTTAGTTCACGTTTATTTAAAGTTCTTGATGAATATACGATTGGATGCCCATTTTGTGATAACACCGCTCTTAGTGCCTCATTACTAGCATCAGTTGCCAATACAAATAACTTTTCAAAGTTTGGGTATGACATAACTGGACTGACACATAAAAGTTTTTTTAATTTGTTAAAGGAAGCTATATAGGTTTGGCCTTTAACGTTTATTATGGAAAATTTGTTTAAATATGCAATAACAGGTAATGCAATTCGGCTATAATCTTTAATAAATTTTCGATAGAAACCTGTCAAACCTAAAAATTATCTTATTTCTTTAATATTCTTCGGTACAGAAATTTTTTGAATTACACAGATCTTTGCAGGATTTGATTTAATTCCATCTAGGGTTATTATGTGTCCTTAATATTCTGATTCTCGTTTAAAAAAATTACACTTATCTACTTGAACTTTAAGGTTGTATTCAGATAGTCTTTTAAACATTTTTGTCAATGATGAAATATGTTCTTGAAGCGATGTTGAAAATGTTAAAATATCATCTAAGTATACTACATATATATTATTTATAAAGTCATGTAGTACTCAGTTCATCATTCTTTGAAAAGAAGCTGGAGCATTTTTTAAGCCAAAAGGCATTCGTGTGAATTCATAATGTCCTATTTATGTCGAAAATGCCGTTTTATGTCTCTCTTTAAGTAAAATTGGAATTTGATGAAAACCTTTGGCTAAATCTAATGTACTAAAGTATTGAGAATTTCCCGACTTTGAAAAAAGCTCCTCCATATTAGGCATTGGAAATTTGTCTTCGTTAAGTTTTCTATAATCAACTACTACTCTCCATTTCTGCTTATCAATTTTTTTGAGCGATTTTTTTGCCTCCCTACAAATCTACCTGCCCTAATGTTCACGAACTTGAACAATGGTTGGAAGAAAATCGGTTTAAAGTTTTTAACATATATATGAGTACCAGTCGCTGGAACCGCTGTATCTTCGTTAGTGTGGTTCCGATTTACTTGAAATTTTTAAACAACACTCCCGACATGTTGCAAGTTCAGAAAAAAATGAAAAATAAAAATTTTTTTGAAACCGTACCCTAATTGTATTAAAAATTTATAAATTTAGCTAGCCCTGTCAGTTAATTTCTTATACTAATCGAGAAGTAATGTAAACATGTCCATGCATGTTTCGTATACCACCATATAAATATCTATTCCAAGTAAGGATTGAATTATCCCTAGATCTAGATAATTTAAATAATGCGCAGTAGTGTGTATCGTCAAGGAGATTTCTAGAAATTTACTTCGGCTCTATGCAAATAGATGTTCAAAATAAGTCAGTAAATTTTTAGTCCATATAGATCGATACGATATCCGATACTATGCACATAGAGAAAGGGTTATTAGTTTCTTTTTGCCTTCAGACACGAAAAATTCTTATCGGACCCAATAGCCATTAATTTTTTTTTTTTTTGCAGAAACATATACAATAAAAATTTCAGAAAACATTGTGCGATACCGGCTTATGGTATACCAATTTTGTTGTGTATTTGATTTAATATCTTAATACGCAAGGCTATTTATTGTGACCGATTTTAAACCTTAAATTCCCAACCGATTTTGACAAAAAATATACCATTTGAAAGTTATTTCTGTTTAGCTGCCCACCCACCATATTTACAGATTTGCACCATCTGAAAATTTTTCTTGGAGTAATTTTCAATTAAAGTTGCTACTAGCACATACATCAGAGAACTGCAAAATTAACGTTTTCCTTGATTTAATCATTCACTTAAATTCTTATTCATCTTTAATCACTCAACAAAACTCAACGTTGAATATAATAAACGTCATGTTGTTGAACTCCTAATTCTGATCAGTTTGCTTTTTCTGATCGAACGTTTTTTATCCACATTTAATCATTCAAAATATTACTCATAAATAAATAGATAACATTAATCTTATGCCCTGAATATGTAATTTTATTCAAAAATTTATTTAAAACAAAAACGGGAAAATCGAAAAATATGCTGAAGAATGAGAACTCATCAACGACTTGAGATCGGCACTAGTACTTTTAACCTGACTTAAAGTTTCTCGCCCACCACAATGGCAGTGTATTTGTGAAATATTAAGGCAATTATTAAAAATATGTGATTTTTAATAACAACTACAAATACCTTTTCTTGTTCTGAAAAACTCCTAGCCATTGGTATATTTTGTAAAATACACTTTTCGAGAAGAAGATGTGATTTAGAGATTTAAAAAAGGTTTAAATTATTTTTCATATATATATATAATACCAGTAACCCAAAGCGCTTCGCTGCGACCATCGTAACGAAAGCTAGAGTCGCATTCCACTCTCTGCACAAAGTCTGGCGTGCCAACAACATTTCCCAAGCCACAAAGCTTAGAATCTTTAACTGCAGCGTAAAATCTGTCCTTCTCTATGGTTGCACCACCTGGAGCACAACGCAAATCACCCAAAGGAAATTGCAAACTTTTGTTAACCGATGCCTTAGACAAATCCTTTGGATCTTCTGGCCCTGCTGGGTAACAAATGAGCAGCTTTTATGTATGGCAAAGTGTGTACCAATCGAGATTGAGGTTAAACGTCGCAAATGGTCTTGGATAGGCCATATACTACGCAGACCAAGTAACGAAATCAGACGAGCTGCACTTGACTGGAACCCTCAGGGTCATCGTCTACCAGGTCGTCCCCGAAATACCTGGGTAAGAATGGTTAAAAGAGAAGTCGAAAGCTGCAACAAATCGTGGAACCAAATCAAGTCTTTAGCCGCCGATCGTATAAAATGGAGAGAATTTACAGACGCCCTATGTTCAACATGAACTTTTATATAATTTGAAGATATTTATACTGTCAATTAATTTATATAAATAAAAGGAAATATATATATACTCTTAATGGAATAAATTACAAAATTAAATCAAAGTGAATTTAAAAACCTCATATTTTTGAGAGATATGACCTAATTTGTTTTAATTTATATTAGCGAGCAATAAGCAGATAGTTGCACCAAAGATATATCACAATTGATAATTTTGATCTCAGGAGTGCTGAAAGGTTAAATAAAAAAAAATTAGCCGAATTATTTTTCTTAAATTCTACATAGTGGTTTCATCAAGTGTAATAGAAAAACTCGTTTTCGGTTATTTTTATTTAAAAATATCTTAAAATCCAAATCTGGCCTTGGCAAATAATGGGTTAACGTTCTCGCATTTATCCAAAATTTTTGGAACGAAACTTCTACACATTTGGTTATTATATTTTAAGCGTCGCATCTAATAATTGGACAGCACTTACAAAATATTTGAATTTTTTTAATAAATTGTCTTTTATTAGATTGGGGTCATATGTGACCCCAATTCCAAAAGGGTTAATGGAGTCATATTATTTTTTTCCGAAACCCTAGGCTATTAGGATAAAATATAACATTTAAAAGTAAAAAAGTGATGAATTTTTCATACAAAGTATTTAGAAAGAGTACATTTACAGAATATTTCACAAAAATCCAAGTTTTTTCGAAATCCGCAAAAATAAAATCCTTGTCAAAAAAATTCTGCTAGAGGGATTTACTTAAAAATTCACACAGTTAATCTGCAACATGTATTAAATAAAACCTTAAATTAATATATTAATTTTTTTAAATTTTGTTTAAAGAATTTTTTCATAATTGAAAAAGGAGTTTTCAAAATTTTATCAAAAAAATTTCCAATTTTCGGTCTCAATGTGCAATAGGTTAACAACGTGGTAATAAAACAGTACTTTATATCTGAGTACTGATAAGTATAGAGACCAAAAAAGAATGATGGCTTTAATCAATTTCTCAAAGTTGAAAAAAATGCCATAAAATTTCATGACCTAGTTTTTTTTGGCACAAAAGTGGTCTGGGGCATTTGATATTTCTTGGCGAGGTTTTATTCGATTTTGAAGTTTTATAGCCTTTTGAAAGGATAATTTAATACTGATCCCGAATTATGCACCAGCTTGTCGGTAGAATTAAACTATAGAACGAAATTTTCGTAAAACCTGAAAAAAAGTCATATTTTCCCCATATAAACACACTTGAAATTTTCAATCGCTTTGGGCCACGACTAAACGATTTCTGATTGGCCCAGAACTTTGTATTCCTCAGTTTTTTTGCTATTCGCATATTTCTAGGGGGTGAGACCGACAGTTTGAGCACTTTTTTTTCCTCCATATAACGAAGGGCCACCCTAGTATATATACGTGGTTTCAGAAGTCTTGCTGTCATAGTAATCTGGATATTATATGTTGAATTTGGATGTTAAAATTACACTTTATATGGGAGGTACTTCTTTTTAGGCAAACATGTTAGTTTTTGAGAAATTACTCGGATATTTAACCAATCTGGCAAAGTTTTCTAGAATTTTGTTTAAATGCCTTTCAAATTATCAATAACACGAAAGCTAGACAGGAAAACAATCCAAGCCTTTAGTTCGTGTTTAGTTTGTGTCTCAAGAGCCAACTACTCAACGAAAACTGGCAAGAAAACTGCTCACGGATGCAGGCGTGAAGTACTGTAAATAATATTCTATAATAGTCTTAGTTACTAGCCACCAAATAAAATTAAGAACGCATCTCGGTTTGAATTTTACTAAGATTTATATGAATAAGGACGGAAACAGGATAAGACCATTTTTGAAATCTTTTTTCAACATACTTTGGAAAGAATTTCTTTTCGTCCTTTTCGAAATCAGAAAGAAGAATATTTTTTTTAAATGTTCACAACATAAAATAAACTTTCCTGTCATTAGAGTGATACAACATACATCTGCGGAATCATGGTGTGCAAGTTAAAACTATTTTTTTGATCATAGTAAGTAATTGGAACTTGGGAGGTAATCACAAATAATGTTCTCTTCAGTCTTGCTAAAGTATGCTACTATGGGGGACCTATTCACTATAAGTGTATAATTATAATTTATTAATGTTAATTTTTAAGAAATGCGGCTATAACGCGACACCATAAAAATTAATATAAGAATTTAAAAAATAAAATTAGTATTTTTTCGGTTAATATATTTTAGGCTATAGAAATATGGTGGCCATCTCGTTATATTCGGCCTTATTTTATTTGCAATATATTTTATGTTATTTGAAATATTAAATAAAGTTCAAAAATCTAATAAGCAGAAACTAAATCTTTTCTTAATACAGAAAAAATTGGAAAACAGTTGCTATGACAAATATTACTTAAAATTTTTAAATTTTATAACAATTTTGCTATGTTGCGTTAAGTTCAACTTGCTTGATTCCAAGTAGCTTTTTAACATAAGAACTATAAATGTTATACAAGAATTATATGATTTTTTTTTCAATTATAGCATTTTCTAACCAAAAATCATTACTCTACTGTGTTTAAAATTAAAGTTTGTCAATAAACTTATAATGTTTTATAATAAATATAAATTTATTTTAATCATGCCATAGTTGTAGATGGTGAAAAAATGTAATCGTGCATCACTAGTTTTATTTATGTGATAGTTAAATAACAAATACATGTTTTTATTTTCTTTTTTTCTATTATTTATAAATAAATAACTGTTTTATCATTTATACTAAAGGCTTTAATATCATATGAAATATAAATGAAATATATTCAGTTGAAACCTCTGAAACCACTTCATTTAATATTATGTTTTTTAGTATGAGTTATATTGATTTATATTTGTATAAATTGATAGTTTGTTATTTGTGTGTCAGCCATACAAATGAAACATGATTTATAAATACATACATGCCAGAAGCAAACAAAAAATTACTTAAGCTTGTATTTATTCAATAAAAATAATATTTATATGGAATGCATATTTTCAATTATTATATATTATTAAAATTGACCACGAATTGCAAATTGTAGTTCACTTCTTCTCCAATATTAATTTCAACAATATTATTAGAATAAAATTTCCGGTGATTTGGTTTTAAACAAGATATCACTGACGGTATATTGAGTACTTAACTATAATGGATATATTAATTATCAGATTTTTTTTTTATATTATTTTATATTTTAATGTATATATTTATTTCGTTTTAAACTACGTGGTAAAGCGGCAAGAGCTATATTTGAAATTTTGTTAAATGTTTGGGCTCTAGCTTTCAACATGAATTTAACCCACATATGCAATCTCGTATTAGAACTACTAATAATATGATTCAGATTAATTTTTATGCTGCTGTACTAAACGCAGAATGAAGTTAAGAATGTTATTAATGTTATTAAATGTTATTTAAGAATGGGTACTTTTATAAAAGATATTTTTGAAAAAGCTATTTTTTTAGAAAAGTAATCATCATTATCATTTATACTAAAGGCTTTAATATCATATGAAATATAAATGAAATATATTCAGTTGAAACCTCTGAAACCACTTCATTTAATATTATGTTTTTTAGTATGAGTTATATTGATTTATATTTGTATAAATTGATAGTTTGTTATTTGTGTGTCAGCCATACAAATGAAACATGATTTATAAATACATACATGCCAGAAGCAAACAAAAAATTACTTAAGCTTGTATTTATTCAATAAAAATAATATTTATATGGAATGCATATTTTCAATTATTATATATTATTAAAATTGACCACGAATTGCAAATTGTAGTTCACTTCTTCTCCAATATTAATTTCAACAATATTATTAGAATAAAATTTCCGGTGATTTGGTTTTAAACAAGATATCACTGACGGTATATTGAGTACTTAACTATAATGGATATATTAATTATCAGATTTTTTTTTTATATTATTTTATATTTTAATGTATATATTTATTTCGTTTTAAACTACGTGGTAAAGCGGCAAGAGCTATATTTGAAATTTTGTTAAATGTTTGGGCTCTAGCTTTCAACATGAATTTAACCCACATATGCAATCTCGTATTAGAACTACTAATAATATGATTCAGATTAATTTTTATGCTGCTGTACTAAACGCAGAATGAAGTTAAGAATGTTATTAATGTTATTAAATGTTATTTAAGAATGGGTACTTTTATAAAAGATATTTTTGAAAAAGCTATTTTTTTAGAAAAGTAACTTTTTTAAAAAAATTACTTTTGTAAGAAAGAATATTTTTATAACAAAATTGATTTTTGTGAGAAAAGTTACTTCTTTAGAGAAAGGTACTTTAATAAAAGATACTTTTTTGAAAAAAACATACATTCTTATGAAAAGCTTCTTTATTAAAAAAAGTCACTTTTAATTATGTACATATTTTTCGAAGAAAATACTTTTTTAGAAAAGGTACTATTTTAAGAAAAGGAACTTTTTAAAAAAAGCACTTCTTTAAAAACAGTTAACTTGTTGACAGGGAAAACAAAAATTTGTTCTAAAAAACATGTTATGCGCTTAAAAAATATCCTTAAAAACAGAAAATATGCTCTAAAAACCTAAGAAGCTCTTAAAAAATCAAACAAATTTTTTTAATTCATAAATTAAATTTTTTATTAAAAAAAAGAACGAAAGCACAAAGAAAATGACAACATTTTTAACTATGTATATAACAAAACATAACGTAAAAAAGTTATAAACTTTACCAAAAAGTTAAAATATTAAAAATGAGAATTCAGTGGCAAACAATAAAGTTTTTTTTTTATTACGACTAATTTTAGCTGTATTATTATTATTTTCTATTATAAAAAGTTTTTTTTTATTAACAATAATTTTAGTTTTATTATTTTCTATTCCAAAAAAATTTTAAAATGTTTTTTTTTATTAATTTGTTTACATTTAGAGTTTTATCTTCAAATTAAAAGATTTAAATTGTGGTTCAGAAATCTCCTACTGTGTATTGAAAATAAAGATTTAATTTCGGAATTAATCAACACCTTTTGTCAAAGATACTCAATTGTTTTTCAAAAATTTTATAAATTTGATATTTTCTAAAACACTAGTTAAACCTTCCAAACAAATTAAAGTTTCTAAATTGGAATTGATAATATCTGATATACCTGGTACTAGATGTTAAAAAGCTCTTAAAAAAAATCAAAATTCATGTATTTTTTGAAGAAGTACTCTTTTGCCAAGGTTAGTGAAACTCTGAATACCTCTTATGAAAAATATTTGAAATACAATTTCGAATGCAGTGCAAGAAAAGCACATGTAATTTAAAATAAATTATAAAATAGGTTAGAACTAATTAATATTTTAAAAAATCTTATTGAAGCAAAAAATAAAATTATATAAATTTAGTCTTTTAACGTTTTTTATGGATTTTGAAATTCTATCAGTTAAAATTTAGAATTAAAAACGGTAGTATAAACATTTATATTAAGAATTTTAATAAAAGTTAATGTTGCAGTAAATTACAAAGCAATGGCTTAAGTTTTCAAATAAAAATCTTTGTCTGTTATCTCTAAGCATATGTTTGTACATCGAAAAGCTTTTATTTTTTACATTTACAGATGTTGTAGCAGCAAATTTAAGTGCTAATATTTCTCCTGCACTGTATTTTGAGGACGATTTTTGGTAGAGCCACTTCATACTCCACAAATTATTATAATACCTTCAAAGCCATTTTTTTTATCTATAACTTGCTTAAGCTTAAGCTGAACACTATGAGAAGTATCGCAATTGGGTACATTATTTTTTGCTCTAACCGTATCCAAAACTACCCGTGTTTGCTCAGGAAGGATAAGTCCAGATGTTTGAAGTTTCCTTATAGAATTCACAATAAATCCATAATTAGAGGAAATAAAATTAAATCAGCCTTTGTTTGAGAGCTTCGTAAGGTTTTTTGTTTTTAGCAATATCAATAGATAAGGCGTCTTCACTGCTTAAAGCTTCAATTATTTCTTAAATTTTATCATAATTAATTGCATAATAGTTAACTGACTAAAACCAAGTTCCCCATCGAGTTACAATTGGCTCAGGAGGCAGTGACAAATCCGGATGAAGTTCTCTAAAATCATCAAATCTACACGGAGCTTTTAAAAACACTTTTTAAATTTGAAACTACAAAATTTACACTTTCATATGAATCTCGTATGCATTCACACACTCGATGAAGGCCATGGACCACACATGTAGTATGGGTTACCTTAGGATAAAATACTTCAATAGCCATCGTGGCTTTTATCATATAGGGAGCAGCATCCGTCATAAAAAGTAAAATCGAATTTTTTTTATACTATCCCCCAGAATTTTAATAGAGTTGTCAAAAAGTCGGGCAACTGTAGAATGGTTTATTTTTTCTAGCACTGCAGCATTTAATAAAAATTTTTTGCTTGCAATTTCTTCGTCATTGCTTAGAATCACGATGATTACGTTTGCGACATTCCTTCCTGTTACATCGGTGGTTTCATCAATAAAAATCTATAGATACTGATTTCAAAGCATTTAATTATTTTTTCAATGCAGTTGTTGTAAAGATTCTCAACATATTTTGTCCGAAGTGTTGATTGTGATGGAACTTCAAATTCCGTATATCCTTCAATAAATGTTCGTAAATTTTCATTTCGAACTTTAAACAAAGAATGTCTGCTGCAACAAATGCAGTGCACAATTTCTCTTGAAATAGGGAATCATTTGAAGCTTTTGTATAGTCGACAAGAAATAATTGAGAATTTTCTAGTTTTCTTGTTTTAAATAGAAAATGTTTTGTACTTTCTATGTGCTACTTTACTAAAAATGCTCTATCTGCTGATACAGATTTCTTACAAACAATACAGAAAAGAACTGTTCCATCGGTTTCAAAGTCCGAAAAATCCTTAGAGATGTTTCCTAATTTTGATGTCTTAGGTTTCGGCATTCTCTATATAGTAAAAAGTTGTTAACAAAACTATAAAATTTTTTGCATTTAAAAACGTGAGCTTACAACTTTTTTTTATTAAGAGGTCAATAAAATAAATATCACTTGAATATTACACCTTTGTTTGTTTGTTTTGGTTTTAACAAAATAAAAAAAAACTAGAAAAGTAGAGCTTTTTAGTCTGTACATCCCCTTTTTAATACTTTGTTGTACTTAGCAGAGACACCAGACATTTTAAACTAACAAGAAAACAAAACCAAAACAGACATTAAAAAAATACACTTTAAAACATAAAAATAAAGAAAAATTAAAAAAAAATTATAAAAAAAAATTCAAAATATACTCCTATGCAAAAATATGCAAAAAAAATATGCTTTTATGCAAAAATATGCTCTTAAAACTAAAATATGCAAAAATACACTCTTCAGGCTAAAATATGCAAAAATATGCTCTAACAAATCAATGCCAGATTAGTTAGAATAAATTTCTTATTCATTTATCGATAAAATGCACTGCATATTTTTGGTTTCCTGCTTATTAAGAAAAATACTTTCTTAAAAAAATTTAGTTTTTAAGAACAATTTTGAAGTTACTTTTTAAGAAAAATTATTTTTAATTAAATGGTACTTTTTAAAAGGAATATAGATATTTTTAAGAAAATATATTTTTTTTAAGAAATTTTATTTTTTTAAAAAAGGAAATTTTATGATTTTTTTTAAAAAGGTACCTTTAGGAGAGGGCATTTTTTAAGTAAAATTACGTTCCTAAGCAATTGCATTTTTTGAGAAAAAATATTTTTTAAGAAAACGTACCTTTATTAACCCATTCGACCCCAACGTTTTTCCTGTAACCTTTTTTTTAAACTTTTAATAATGTTGTAGCCATTCAAATAGTGTCTGGCTAAAATTTTTATTCACCACGCCTATTCGTTTGGGCGGTAGAGAAATTTGCTTGTGAGCAACATTTCTTTCTTAATGAGATCCGTATAAAGTTTTATTGAATTACTTAACAAGTAAGAAAATCATAATCGGTCGACCGACTATATGGTACCCTATATCATGCGTTTAGAGACCCTATCTCATAGGCCCAACTAACTGGAAATAGAAAATAAGAATAAACCAAAGTTGAGTGGGATTTTTATTAATTTTTTTGGCTGCAGATATGAAAAAGTTCATATCGGATGCTATATCTATATGGAGACTAGGCCCAAAAATGGAACGATCCTGACTATGTGTGCTAAAGTCTTTTGTATTCTGCAAAAATATATACAAACAAAATTTGAGAAGAATCAGTGCAATATTTTTGTTTTTTGATAGATTTAAGAGAAGATCGGGAAGCAGCTCTTATGGGGCCTATGACTAAGAGTTGTACCAGGGATCATTTTTAGACTACCCATTAATGGATATAGTAAACGCATACAAACCCTATTTGAGTAAGATCTATATGACAATTTGGATCTTATGGCAATTTATGTCGATTTCATAGGGGTCTTTTGTATGGGGGCTAAGTCTGAGCATGGACGGATTCTCACCAATTTCAATAGCGTTCATCCTATGGTGAGTGAAAGCTTACATACCAAATTCCATCAAAATATATTCATATTTGCGACCTGCAGTTCGATTACAAAGTTTACATGGACACACAGGCGGACGGACGGACACACGGACGGACACACGGACGGACATCGTTAAATCGAATCAGTTAGTGATTCTGATTCGATCGGTATAATTAGAGATGAGTCTAGGTCAAATATTCTTGGTAGTTACAAACAGCAGCACAAAGTCATTATACCCAAGCCACATATTGGTATAGGGTATAAAAAAATTATATGTGATAGGTCAAAAAACAATTTTTATTGTTATTGGAGCAAGGATGGTCTTTACACTTGAGACATTTGGACATTGGAGTTCCTGTCTTATACAATCTGAAACGCCCTCTTTCACCAAATACTACCCAACGATCCACTTTATCATCTGAATGGTTCGTTGAAACTATTATTTTTTGCTGCTTTGTGAAGACTCTGGAGATGACGGTTTACTGATTTCTACATTCGATGGTTGACCGCTTTTTCTTTGTATAGAATCCGTAGAAGAGGAAGTATGAGTATATTGCAAAAGATCATTAGCAATTTCTAGTATAAATTATATTAGTGGAATATGTTTCTTGTTGGTTCGGAGCAGAGAAATATGTTTTCTATAAATCAGGCACGCATTTGTAATGGGTGTGCCTAGCCACCAATACAAGATTCTTATGAACCAATTTATTGAGCGGTGCTCAACCTTGTACAGCTCCATAAGCATTAGAGTGGTCCTTAAAAAAATGAAAATGCGATTTTGAGGATAGACGGGGTCCAGTTTATTACCTTTCCATATAAAACTAATAAATGTTAACTTTGGGGACAATCGGATAAAAAAAAGTCGCGCCGGAAATCGATTTAAAATTTCAAGTGTTTTTATATGGGGAAAATGTTACTTTTTTGAGACTTAACGAAAATTTCGTACCATACTTAATTTTTCCGACAAGTTGTTATAAGAATCGGGATCGGTATTAAATTATCTTTTGAAAAAGCTATAAAAACTCAAAATCGAATAAAAATTCGCCAAGAAATAGCAAATGCCACAGACAACTTTTGTGCCATAAAAAAGTAGGTCATGAAATTTGATAGCATTTTTTTTCAAATTTGAGAAATTGATTAAAGCCATAATTTTTTTCTCTTTATACTTATAGGTAATCAGATATGAAGTATGGTTTTATTACCGCGTTGCTAACCTATTGCGAATTGAGACCGAAAATTTAAAATTTTTTTTGATAAAGTTTTGAAAACTCTTTTTTCAAGTTTTAAAAAATTTTCTTAAACAAAATTTAAAAAAATGGATCTGGCGCTTTAATGTTTAATTAAATGCCTGTCAGAAATTAACTGCGTGAACCTTTGGGTAAATGCCTTTGCCAAAATTTTTTTGATAGGGATTTTATTTTTGCGGATTTTGAGAAAAATGGTATTTTTTTTAAATATTCTGTGAATGTACTCTCTCTAAATATTTTGTATCAAAAATTCATCACTTTTATACTTTTAAATAGCGTTTCGAAAAAAATAATATAACCCCATTAACCCTTTTGGAATTGAGGTCACACATAACCCCAAACTAATAAAAGACAAGTTATTAAATAAATTCTAATATTTTGTAAGTTCTGTGGAATTTTTAGATGCGATGGTTAAAATATAAAAACCAAATGTGTGCGACTTCCACTCCAACAACAGCACTTACAAAATATTAGAATTTTTTTTAATAAATTGCGTTCTATTAGCTTGGGGTCATGTGTGACCCCCATTCCACAAGGGTTAATGGGGTCATATTATTTTTTTTAAAACCCTAGGCTATTAAAATCAAATGTAACATTTAAAAGTAGAAAAGTGGTGAATTTTTGATACAAAGTATTTAGAAAGAGTACATCTACAAAACATTTTACAAAAATCCCATTTTTATCGAAATCCGCAAAAATAAAATATTTGTCGAAAAAATTCTGGCAGAGGGATTTACCTTAAAATTCACACAGTTAATTTCTGATATGCACTTAAAAAAAACAATTAAGTGCCAGATCCATTTTTTTAAATTTTGTTTAAAAAAATTTCCTAAAACTTGAAAAAGGAATTTTCAAAATTTTATAAAAAAAATTTCTCATATTCGGTCACAATGCGCAATAGGTTATCAACGTGGTAATAAAACAATACTTCATAGTTGATAACTTATAAGTATAGAGACAAAAAAAAAATATGGCTTTAATCAATTTCTCAAAGTTGAAAAACATTTTATCAAATTTCATGACAAAGCTTTTTTTTGGCACGAAAGTGGTCTGGGGCATTTGCTAGTTCTTGCCGAATTTTTCTTCGATTTGGAATTTTTATAGCTTTTTGAAAAGACAATTTAATACTGATCCTGAGTCTTATAACAACTTGTCGGAAAAATTTAGCTCTAGAACGAAATTTTCGTAAAATCTCAAAAAAAGTCATATTTTCCCAATATAAACACACTTGAAATTTGCAAATGATTTCCCGCGCGACTTTTCTTTATCCGATTTCCCCAAACTTCACATTTATTTGTTTTATATTGAAAGGTAACAAACTGGACCCCGCTTATCCCCAAAATCGCATTTTCTTTTTTTTTAGGACCACTCTAATAAGCATATCTGCCAGATCAACCCCTCCCATGCCCTATTATAACTTTCTACAATCTCAGGCCTTGGAACATCAATATAAGCTTTTCTTTTGGGTTCCAGCGGTTTCGAAATTCAACAGGTTGATGATCTATATACGGAGATGCTAGTAGAACTGGTTTATTGTTAAACCACTTTAGACATACTAGGTTGTAATTGGTTTCATATCTCACATCATAAGATTTTCTCTCCCTATTTTTTAGCTCATCATCTGAAAGCAATTGGCAGTTACCTGTCCGGTTTAAACATATAGTCTCTGTTGTAAAAATGACCATTTCCTTCAAAGCAAAAGGAAGACTTAAAGACGTAAATCAGTTGTCGAAATAAAGTTTATAGTTCTTGTGTGTGGGAAGATTCTGTGCTAGATAAAAGACTAAAAAAATTATTTTTTAATAATAAGAATTCCATTTTTGAAAATGACATTTTTAAGAAAAATTGTTTTTTTTAGTATAAGGTACTTTTTTCACTTTTTAGCAAAGGGTACGTTTTAAAACTTTAGTGTACCTTACTTGTTAATATTTGATTTCTAAGCTATTACACGAAATATCCAAAAAAATTCCGTCTGTCTGATGTATGTATGTTCCGTAATATCTATAAAGGAAATGTCACATTTTTAGATTAATTTTTTGAATATAAAGTATTTTTCCCCCTATTTGTCAGGTTTCAAGGCGGTGTAATTTCAAAATCATAAAAATTTCAGATATCTTAAACCCCTTCTTAGTAGCTTAGTAAAAAGCATCAAATAAGTTTTGATCATACAGCGTTGCAAGACCTGTCAGTGATGGGCGTAAATATGTTCTCAATCTTGCGATAAATTCTGAACTACTCTTGTTCGACATTCTTAAACAAGAGACTCTCGTAAATGCAGTAAAAATTCTGGCAATTACATGTTTTATCTGAGAATATTTCATGGTCACTTGAATTCTTTGTTTGTATTTATTCTCTTAGATACAAGCCAAAAGCAAAGCTGACAATCTATCAAAATAGATTACAACTTAATTTAATTTATTAGTTTTATTGTACTCTCAACAAAATAGAAAAATAAGTAACAACAATAGATAAGCATAAAAGTTGTTAAGATTTTTCTTGCCTTAAGAACATGTAAATATTGTTAGAGAGATTTTTTATTTTTTTTTAAATAGATTAAAATGGAAAAAAACTGAATATACAAAACTGAATATAAAACTTTTTTGTGTTGTTATGTCCTTGAACGCTAGCAGAATACTTAAGTAAAGACCCACACATGCATATATATGAATGAGTATATAAGAAAATTATGTATAATATAGAAAACTTGTTAGAAAAATTATACATAATTTTATGTGTCAGGAAACTGGATAAGAAACACAAGTTTGTCAATTGTTGGCGCTACCAATGACCATGGCGCTCTAAAATTAGAATGTGAGAAAATGTCTTAATTTGTATGAAAGCTGCTAACAAATCTCTTGATAAATATCTAAAAAAAGTAAAGTTAAATTTGGTTAAGATTCCAGAGAATTGTTTTGGTTTAATAAAAATCTGATAATATCAAGATGGAAAACTAATTAATGGTAGTTGATAGATTAACAAAGACTAAAAAATTGTGTTTATATTTTCATAAGTGTATAATATATTAACCTTGTTCTGTAGATTACAGGGTACGTAGTGATGGTTAGTAGAAATATTTGTGACTATTTTTTTGTCTGAATACAGATTATTAAATTGAAAGGATCCTCAAAATGTACCAAGATGTAATCTGGTTAATTTTGTCGTTGAAAGATTTTTTAAAACTGAATTAAAAATAAATTACTAACTCCCACCTGGGTTATATGGAGTCCAAATTAATTTGAGATGTATATAAAAAAAAAGGAAAGGAAAGACTTTTGTAGTAGTATCCAACAAACGATGAGAAGGGACAAGATATATATTGAAAATATTAAAAAAAAAAATAACTAGGTATTCAATTCACTCCAAATGTGAATATTTTTTTTCAATTAAATTTGGAAAATTGAGGTCGACAAACTCGGAATGTGGTTCTCATGAGAAAATACTGAAATATTTTTTTATGCTAATTATTATTATTTTTTTTTTTCTTGCTACAAATAAAATATTTTGTACTTTTCCCCAAAATAATATATTGTAAACAAAATCTTATTTGAAAATCTTACTTACTTACAACTTCAAGATGCTGTAATGGACCAAAATTAGCCCATGACCAAAATTAGCCCAATTTTTTTAAAGTCTCGATATTTTTTGACAAAATATACTACCATCGCGAAATAAAAAAAAATGAAAGGATCTGAACCTTTTTCCTCGCGATCAACAGTTACCATTTTTAGGGCTATTATTGCGTGAAGTTTGGAAAAGCTATTTGACAGGACCAGCTACTCTCTGTGATACATTTAGATCTAAGGTAAATCTACACTATCTGTTCTATCTGCTCTTTGTTAATTATACCCCTATACCACTATGTGGTTTGGGTATAATGACTTTGCGATGCTGTTAGTAACAACCAAAAATATTTGACCTAGACCCATCTTTAATTATACCGATCGAATCAGAATCACTTTCTGAGTTGATTTAACAATGTCCGTCCGTCTGTGTGTCCATGTAAACCTTGTAATCAAACTGCAGGTCGCAAGTATGAATATATTTTGATTAAATTGGGTACGTAAGCTTTTATCGGCCATGGGATGAACGCTATTGAAATTGGTGGGAATCAGTCCATGTTCAGACCTAGCCCCCATACAAATTACCCCTATGAAATCGACATAAATTGCCATAAGATTCAAATTGTCATATAGATCTTATTCAAATTGGGTTTGTATGCGTTCATTACATCCATTAATGAGTAGTCCAAAATGATCCCTTTGGCCCCATATCGAGCTGCTTCCCGATCTTCACTTAAATCTATTAAAAAACAAAAATATTGCACTGATTCTTCTCAAATTTTGTTTGTATATATTTTTGCAAAATAAAAGAGACTTTACCAAACATGATCAGGATCGGTCCATTTTTGGACCTAGTCCCCATATAGATACTTATACTTTTTTGGCAAAAAGTATAAGGAGTCCTCGTAGAACATTGACAATTGGCGCAGGGCCTTTTATCAAGTTAGTTAAAAACAGCTTTAAGTTTCATCAAAATTGACCACGCCCATCGCCCCCGCCCAACAACACCAAAAGTTTTTTTCGCCATAAATTTATTTCTTCATCAAAAGTCATGAAACTTGGCACAAGTCATCAGTGTTATAAAGGAGATATATACGGAAAGTTTAATGGAAATCGGCCACGCCCATCGCCTACAGCCAATATACCCGAAAATGAATTTTTGGAGCTGATTTATTTATTTTTTTTTTCATTAGAAGTCTTGTAACTTGCCTATAAGTTATCAGTATTATGAAGTTAAGATGTTTTAAAAGTTTTAAAGGAATATGCCACGTCCATTGGCCAATAACCAAAAAAAAAAAATTTTTATTTAATTTAATTTTTTTTTTAATTTTTTTTTTTTGAAACAAACTAAAAAAGTTTTGTAATTCGGTTTAAAATGTACAAGTTATATTTTTCCACGAAAAAAACTAGCTGAAACAAAAAAAAAAAAAACAAATTATGTGAGTCCGACCACAGGGGAGATGTGTAAACATCTGGTAATAAATAAAATGCAGAAAACAGCGACATAAAGATTAATACATATCATAATTTTTTCACCAAAATCATGTCACACCGATTTGTCTTAATGCTTACATGTTCGCGCAAGATCTTACGCTCACAAATTACGCTGTTTTTGTGATTGTCTTGTGAATTAGAAACTTACTCCCCTGCGCGTATAGATGTTTACAATCAAAAAATTATGTAGTGGCCGACAAAATTTTCTTTTTAAAGGCATTCTATCATTATTTCTTTAACGACATCATCTATTTCCGACACATGTTTATGAGGTTGACGTCTTATGC
The DNA here is from genome assembly GCA_963682025.1 of Cordilura impudica. Classification (NCBI taxonomy): domain Eukaryota; kingdom Metazoa; phylum Arthropoda; class Insecta; order Diptera; family Scathophagidae; genus Cordilura; species Cordilura impudica. Next base: position 60,924,742 of record OY821518.1, on the reverse strand, counting down.
TAGCAATGTAAGGATCTGACGATACAAGAAGGCGATGGAACACATCAGTATTTTTTGCGACTCTTTTGCATTTTCTGGATATTATTAGTCTATATTTTCCATGGTTCTTATATCGAGCTTTTTATACCCTATACCACTATGTGGTTTGGGTATAATGACTTTGTGCTGCTGTGTGTAACTACCAAAAATATTTGACCTAGACCCATCTTTTATTATACCGATCGAATCAGAATCACTATCTGATTCGATTTAACGATGTCAGTCCGTCCGTCCGTCTGTTTGTCCATGTAAAGCTTGTAATCAAACAGCAGGTCGCAAATATATATCGATCGAATCAGAATAACTATCTGATTCGATTTAAAGAATCCGTCCGTCTGTGTGTCCATGTAAAGCTTGTAATCAAACTGCAGGTCGCAAATATAAATATATTTTGGTATATAAGCTTTTATCGGCCATAGGATGAACGCTGTTGAAATTGGTGAAAATCGGTCCATATTCAGACCTAGTCCCCATACAAATGCCCCCTATGAAATCGACATAAATTGCCATAAGATCCAAATTATTGCATAGATATTACTCAAATTGGGTCTGTAAGTGTTTATTACATCCTTTAATCAGTAGTCCAAAAATGATGCCTATGGGACAACTCTTAGTCATAGGCCCAATAGAGAGCTGCTTCCCGATCTTCATTTAAATCTATCAAAAAAAACACAAATATTGCACTGCTTCTTCTCAAATTTTGTTTGTATATATTTTTGCAAAATACAAGAGACCTTACCAAACATGGTCAGGATCGGTCCATTTTTGGACCTAGTCCCCATATAGATATAGCATCCAATATGAACTGTTTCACATCTGCAGCGAAAAACATCAATAAAAATCCCACTCAAATTTGGTTTATGCTTATTTTCTATATCCAATTAGTTGGGCCTAAGAGATAGGGTCTCTAAACGCATGGTATAGGGTATCGTATAGTCGGTCTAGACCGAATATAATTTTCTTACTTGTTTAGCATAGTAAAGCGCATGGGCCTATAAGTATTCATCATTTTATATCGATTTTATTTAAATTACTGAAATAAAATTTCATGTTACTTTTTATAAGATTTATAACTCTGTTCAATCATATACAATATTATCCGAATTTTATTTATTAAGTCAAGATAATGTATTACCACCTTTAATTTTTTTGCAACCGGAACCAAAAGTCGATGAAGCTCACCTTTTTTTTTTTTTTTTCTAAGAAAAACTATAAACACTGAATATGTGAATACCATCATAAAAACCCGAATAAAAGTTAACAACAATGCCAATCAAATTTGGTTTATGTGTATTTTCTATATCGAATTAGTTGGGCCTAAGGGATATGGTCTCTAAACGAATTTTATAGGGCATTTTATAAGTGGTCTAGACCGACTATAATTTTCTTACTTATTTTTAATTTTTTAATTTTTAAAATTTTTTTGTCCAAAATTAATGCTGAAATATTGTATTTTTTAGATATACTAACATCAAATGATATAACAAAAGGAAATTTTCTACCCGGGCCACTGAAATGCATGAAATGCAATCTGACTTAGTTACTAGAGAGTTTCGATTAAGTGACTTTACCCCAATTGTTTGGTACAAAAAAAGAATTTGTAGAAAAAAAAATATGATGCAGTTCCATTGACTCAGTAATTTCCTACAAAACTGCATCATTACACTTTTGATAATTTGCACGCGAACAACGGACTTTTTGCCAGCAAAATCCCATATTGAGCCATGAGATATAAAGTCAGTGTCAGTGGCCTGATTTTTATGATAGCAAAATTTGTGTGCTCCTCCTGCTAGAGATATTTTAACTTCGTTAGCAACGATAGGCAAAAATTAAGTTTTTATGCGGTTGACTACTACAGATGACACAAATTGGTTTAAATAATTTCAGGCTATCTCCAGACTGTCAAGATGTGGCCGTAATCTTGGATTTATGTAAAAAATTGCCAACAAAAATATGAAATATGGCAGAATAATTTAGGAAAAAATAAAATAAAGCTATAATTCCGTTTCCATTTATTCATTTATTTACTGGACTTTCGCTTAGTAAACTAACAATAGTTATTTAAATCTTAAAAATAATATATAGATATGAAATCAATCTGAAAAAAATTTTTTTTCTACAAACACATTGTTTAGTGTGTATAGTGTGTGGATAATACTCTAATATCTTGGAATAGTTTGAACAGTTTTTAAAAATTTCCGCTTTGACTACGGATATGTTTAATTCTCTATGCAACTGTGAGAGTCTAATATTCCAAGGGGCTCGCGTAGTCATAGTTAGCATCTTTTTTTGGTTTCTTCTTAGCTTTTTTAGATTAAATGCTGAGGTTATTCCTCACAACTGTATAGCATGGCAGTGAGTTAAATTATTGAATTATTTATCTGAAGCTTACAATCGAGACCTAACTACCTACTAGCCATGTAAGTTAAACTAATATTAATTTTATTTGTGTAGATTTTGCTTCCAAGGCAGTCAATATGAGTTCCAATTTATTTAACATCCATATGTTTTGTTAATTTAATACTATTGTCCATCTACATAAACAGTTATCCAGTTGTACAATATAACTTTTTAAGAGAAAAGATGCCATTAAAGGATCCTTGTAAATACTCATCTACAAAGCCTGAAGTAAGCATGTTTTCATTTAGTGGCATAGCCAATCTGAAAATAATACTTAGAAGTGGACCCAAAATATTGCCCTGTAGAATACCAGCTTTTATATCTTGAAGGGGGCCTACAAAGTTTTGTTCTTTAATTGAAAATTTCTTGTTAATTATACAGCTTTCTCTTAGTGTATGAGCGTACGGGTACAGCTACTGTTTAATTTTATGGAGTACGCAAACATACCGAACCTTAACGAAAGCTTAAGAGACGTCAATAAAAAGTGCAGAGCAATACTTTTTATATTCAAATGTTATTCGAATAGAGCTTACTAGCTTATGGAGTTCTTCAATGGTACTATGTTTTCTCCTATGTGAAAATTAATATACTGGGATGACATTGTCTTTTCTGTGTATTTATTACATCCGTTAATCAGAGTTCAGTAATAACCCCTTAGCATAATTCTTAGTCACAGCCCCATATAAAGCTGATTCCGATCTTCACTTAAATCTATATAAAAAAAATACTGCACATATTATTCTCAAATTTTGTTTTTGGTCCATTTTTCAACCTAGTCCTCATATAAATATACCAGCCGATATGAAACATCGGGTGGCAAAAAAATTTATAAAACTTGCACTCAGATTTGGGTTTTGCTTATGTTTTATACCAAAATAGTTGGACATAAGATAAAGTCTCTGAACGCATTGTATAAGGTATCGTACAGTCTTACGACTTTAATTTTTTACTTGTTCTATATTGACTTTAAGTCACAAAGTGGACCAATTATGATGATAGACGCTTATTTCTCTCAAAACACATATTAACCAAGTTTAAGAAGATCAATACTATATATTTTGTGTTTTTCGTAGCATGTGAGGCTTGAAAGTTAAAATAGAGAATTGTACGTCTTTGATAGGTAAGGCGATTTCTTGTGACCTATGATTTATCCCACAGTTTTCTCCCGATTTTGACCAAACTTATGTTATTTAAAAGGTATTTCGCTGTAGCTGTCCACCGGACTTACATATTTTTATTATTTAATTTTTTTTTGGAGTTATGCTCATTTAAAGTCGCTACTAACACACACACATAAAATTATGCAACACTAAGTGTGAGTTCATTCAACTTAATAATGCGATTGCAAAAAAGTGAGTTTGTTTTGCCCATTCACAACAATAATTGTGTTGACTTGACAAATTATATTGGATATAACCCAAAAAAATGGTAAATTGTGAATTGGCTTAAGTTAATTAGCATATATTTAAGATCAATAATTTATTTAATGAAAAAATAAAATTTTCTGGAATTTTCACTGAAATTTCGAGGATTGGGATCTGCTAGCAAATAAAATTATGTATCAATAAGCAACTCTAGTCTGGCCTATTTAAGATATAATAATTTGAGGGCCAAGTGAAACACAATAATTAAATTTAATAGTTAGTTAGTTAGTTAGTTAGTTAATTTGTTCTTTATTTTAATTTCAATTTTGTATTACAATTTTTTTCCTTTAAGGAATATGACTAGCATTAGAACATACGACTATGACTATTTGTCGTCAGTCGAATTAAATTTAATATCATGGGTAGTTTCTGCAAGAAGTTTATATAGATAGATATACTGAAAACCTAATTACTATCGTTCAAATTAATCTTGGTCGACTGGCTTATGAAAATTAAGGTCTATCAACTGCTACGAACTGAACTTGTCATACACTTACACAAATCAACGCAAACTCGCCTTACCCTATCCACAGAATAATTTAGGCTACCCAAGTATTTAGAAACTATTTCAGACAACCTTCTCAATGTTCTATTCAAAATTTCTTTCCTTTTTTTCCATCAAAGTAGCTCTGATTAAATATTTCGAGCAAAACTACCTTTTCTAATCCTTTCTTCTTACTAAACAATTTAGATTATTTATTTTTACAACAACTACGACTAATATGTTACCTGAATGTGTAGTAGTTGAAATGTAAATACTATGGTAAAGTATGTTAGAAACATACTTCACCATACTTTAAAAATATGTTATGTCGAAAATGTGTTTTTAATAGTAAAAGTAAGAAAATGTTTATATACATTTATAAAAAAAATCCTTATACATTTTTTTTGTAGTTCGCATACTATATTCTATAGAAAATTATGCAAATGTTTATTATGCTTGAAAGTTGCTACGATACAAAGATGTAGTAAAAAGAATTTTTGGTCTTAAAAATATGTTACTTTAAACTACTTTGCATATTGTTTTCAAAAAATTTCAAATAACAAATAATATTAGAAATCTTGTAGGAGTTAAAAATGTTATAAAAGAGCTAGTGTCGAAATGATTTTATATTACTTACTACAAAAACAAAACTCGTTTAAGGATAATTTTATTTTGTTTAAAAACCCAAAGTATCACAAAACAAACTTATAAGATATTTAAGGTCGTCCTTATTTTAAAGCAATTTACTCGCTTAATAAAAAATATATGTTAAAATAAGTTCACTTAACTAAAGGGTTTTTTTAAACAAATTTGCGGGCCAAACAAATATAATCATAATAAGCCAGAAGTCGACAGTAGCTCAATTTGATAAATTGATTTGTTGTTCAATGTTTCAAGCTGAAGATTATAACAAATTCCTTGCTTAAGCAAAATGGAAGAAAGGAGCCGTTTATGTACATTTTGTTATTACACCTTTTCGACGATTTACATTATCGTAATCATCACATATTAAGCTAAAAGGGGTCTTTCAAATTACGCGTTGCTTAGTATAGCAATCAGTTTGGCTATAGACTGTCATAAATCAAATAAAATAATTTGTATTTATTTTTAATACAAATATATACTTGGTATAATTTGCATATGTTTCATGTTGTTTCATGCTACTTTTTCAAGAGATGCTTAGCTATAGTGCAGTATATACGTATATATAGTATGTATGTATATATATTCACGTTTGTGTATTTGTACATGAGGATGGCAACTTGACCCATAATTCTTCTTTGCGATTTTAAATAAATTATTTTCAATTGCATGGTTTAAATAAAATGACTCATAGTTGGTTGAAAAATTCTTGAATTATTATGAGAAGCAAGAGTTAATTTGTTTAAATTTTCGAAAAATTTCGTCATTTGACACAAAATTGTTTAACTTATGTTCTGGCAAGTGCTTTAAAAAAATATTATTTTTGTATAACTTTCGATTTTATATGGTTTTTTCATATCAACTAGAAAGAGAATCATATTATATCTTACATTTACTTTAATACGAGGTTACCTTTTTGGATTTTCAAGGCGGCTCTGTAATGTACAGCACTTGCGAAACGTTTTAACGAACGTTCGAGGATGTTGTGGCTATGAAAACTACCATTAAAAAAAATAATAGTAGCTTTATTTTCTCGGTAACTGAAACAAAAAGGACGGTGGAAGCCATTAAATCGCTATCTAACAGTCGGTGGGGGGTGAAGTTCGTGTCCTTTTTGCAAGTAACCTCAGCACTATTACATGTTATTATAAAGACTCCCTTGTTAAATTTAGACTCTAACGATTGGATCGGACTGACTAACCATAAAACAAGCAAAGCCCCATTATGGTTATAATGAAAGAAAAACCCTAAACCCAATAATGTGTATTAATTGACCTTATACCTATATTATGTTCCAGAGGTGTTTGGAACAAGCGCCTCATAACCCTCCCTTCCATGATCTTAGTGGCTTAAAATTTTGATTTTAGGATGCCACGTTTATAATACCCTTAACTTATCATACCATGGTTGAAAACAAATACGCAAATTTAGAAAATCATGATGATTAGTTACAGAATTTTATTCACTAGATATAATTATAATTACAGTAGTCTTCAACCAGTTCTATTATTAAAGATTCCTATATTTAAAATGTAATTGATATTCACAATTAATGTCATGTTTCAAAAAAATATATACCTGGGTAAGTATATTTATAAAACTTAATTTAATTATACCCTATACCACTATGTGGTTTGGGTATAATGACTTTGTGCTGCTGTTTGTAACAACCAAAAATATTTGACCTAGACCCATCTTTAATTATACCGATCGAATCAGAATCACTTTCTGAATTGATTTAACAATGTCCGTCCGTCCGTCCGTCCGTCCGTCCGTCCGTCTGTGTGTCCATGTAAAGTTTGTAATCAAACTGCAGGTCGAAAATATCAATATATTTTGATGAAATTTGGTATATAAGCTTCTGTCGGCCATGGGATGAACGCTATTGAAATTGGTGAGAATCGGTCCATGTTCAGACCTAGCCCCCATACAAATTACCCATATGAAATCGACATAAATTGCCATAAGATCCAAATTGTCCTATAGATCTTACTCAAATTGGGTTTGTATGCGTTCATTACATCCACTGATAAATAGTCCAAAAATGATCCCTTTGACCCCATATAGAGCTGCTTCCCGATCTTCAGTTAAATCTATTAAAAAACAAAAATATTGCACTGATTCTTCTCAAATTTTGTTTGTATATATTTTTGCAAAATACAAGAGACTTTACCAAACATGATCAGGATCGGTCCATTTTTGGACCTAGCCCCTTTATAGATATAGCATCCGATATGAACTTTTTTATATCTGCAGCCAAAAAAATTAATAAAAATCCCACTCAAATTTGGTTTTTGCTTATTTTCTATGTCCAGTTAGTTGGGCCTAAGAGATAGGGTTTCTAAACGCATGGTGTAGGGTATCGTATAGTCGGTCTAGACCGACTATAATTTTCTTACTTGTTTTTTGTTGTTGTTGTTTTTTTTTTAATTGTATTGGTTGTTTATTTAAATTTCAATTCAAAAAAAAGTTTTTTTTTTTCTTTTTTTATAAAATACCAACCTTTCGAATGGTAGCAATTTAAACAAACGATTTCATTATTGGAAAAGAAAAGCAACGGTAACGATAGAGGGTTAATTTATAATATTTTAAGAGAATAAATAATTATTGATTTAAAGGTAAGCCCTAAAAATTATTAAAGAAGAGCGAGTAATGTTTGAAGGGAAGTACATGCTTAAATTTGCATGGGTGTGTAATTATTATTTTTTTTTCTTATTCTTATATTGTTTTTTTTTTTCTTATTTCTTGTATTTAAGCGCTCTCTTTAGGGATTTACTACCGAAATTTATATTTATTTATCCTGGTTAGAAGTTATTTGTTATTGTTGATATCTACATACTTATTGACGAACGATGAGGCCTCAGCGATCTGTATAATTGTTGTTGGTTAATGATGATAATGATGATGCTAAAAGGTGATGATGTTCTTGCATATATGCAGATTTTAGAAATACCGTAGCGGGGACTGAATTTAACAAATTTACAATAAATTGGGTACATTTAGTAATAAAATTTGTTTGCTTTTTTTTTGTTTTTTTTTTGTTTTTTTGGTTAAGTTAAAAAAAAACTTGCTAAATTTTCACATTTAGTCATTAGTAATCCATACTACCTTAACCAAAAACAAGTAAGAAAATTATAGTCGGTCTAGACCGACTATACGATACCCTATACCATGCGTGTAGAAACCCTATCTCTTAGGCCCAACTAACTGGACATATAAATTAAGCAAAAACCAAATTTGAGTGGGATTTTTATTAATTTTTTTGGCTGCAGATATGAAAAAGTTCATATCGGATGCTATATCCATATGGGGACTAGGTCCAAAAATGGACCGATCCTGATCATGTTTGGTAAAGTCTCTTGTATTTTGCAGAAATATATACAAACAAAATTTGAGAAGAATCAGTGCAATATTTTTGTTTTTTAATAGATTTAAGTGAAAATCGGGAAGCAGCTCTATATGGTGCCAAAGGGATCATTTTTGGACTACTCATTAATGGATGTAATGAACGCATATAAATCCAATTTGAGTAAGATCTATATGACAATTTGGAACTTATGACAATTTTTGTCTATTTCATAGGGGTAATTTGTATGGGGGCTAGGTCTGAACATGGACCGATTTTCACCAATTTCAATAGCGTTCATCCCATGGCCGATAAAAGCTTATGTACCAAATTTCATCAAAACATATTAATATTTGCGACCTGTACTTTGATTACAAGCTTTACATGGACACACATACTGACGGACGGACGGACGGAAATTGCTATTTCGACTCAAAAAGTGATTCTGAGTCGATCGGTAAGTCACTTATACTTTGAAAAAATATATACAAAACAAATTTGAAAGGAATCCATGCAATATTTTTGTTTTTTTTATAGATTTAAGTGAAGATCGGGAAGCAGCTCTATATGGGGCCTATGACTAAGAGTTGTCCAATAGGGATCATTTTTCGACTACTGATTAATGGATGTAATATATACATACAAACCCAATTTGACTAAGATTTGTATGATAATTTGGGTCTTATGGCAATATATGTTGATTTCATAGGGGTCATTTGTATGGGGGCTAGGTCTGAACATGGACCGATTCTCACCAATTTCAATAGCGTTCATCCCATGGCCGATACAAGATCAAATACCAAATTTCATCAAAATATATTCATATTTGCGACCTGCAGTTTGATTACAAGCTTTACATGGACACACAGACGGACGGACGGACGGACATCGTTAAATCGAATCAGATAGTGATTCTGATTCGATCGGTACAATTAAAGATGGGTGTAGGTCAAATTTTTTTGGTTGTTACAAACAGCAGCACAAAGTCATTATACCCAAACCACATAGTGGTATAGGGTATAAATATTTAGGCCCTTAATAGTTAAGTAGGGGTAAGTAATATGTAGAATTTACTGTAAGATATACATGGTAGGAAATTTTGGTTTATAATTTTACATTAAGTTAATACTGGTTTTATATACTCTTTTGATTTAGATTAAATTGTAAATTCGTTGTTAATAAAATCAGAAACTGGACAACAACCTTAGGTTTAAAAGGAATAATTTTTTTTTTTTGTAATTTATAATTTTTGGACGAATTTCCTAAGTTTTATGTTTGAAGATAGCAGCTTTAATTAAGATTATTGAACATGCTGTACGTCTTCTTAGATATTAATTTAAGTCATCATTTAATAATTAGTTTTTTCATATGGGGTTTTCTTTTTCTTTTTTATGAAATACAGGGATCGGTATATACAAGAACATTTGATGATTTTTATTTAAAACCTGATTGGGAAAATGAATTTGGAATAAAATTTATGCCCAGCTTCGAAATACCATTTTCTTAACTCAAATTTTCTTTCGCTTTTCTCTCCCTGATAAGGTTAAGAATATATATTTGGTAATGCTCCCGATAATGTATTTTGGGTGCTGTTAAAGAGCACTCTCCGTGGTTTCCCGTAAGTGTCGTTAGGCTGGCTTCGCAATGTAAATCATTCACGCGACATAGACGGTCGTTTGCCAAACGTGCCTAGATATGCTTCCAAGATTTTGCGCAATCTGGTGGAAGTTTGTCATTAAAGAACAAATCACGTTTCGAAAAAATTTTTTAATTGTATTACCTTTCTTTTTTCCTTTTGTTTTTTTTTCTCTTTTGTTCTGGGTCATTATTTATGACAATTTAGGTGTTATCACCGTAATCCGTTTTATGTCGTTGGAAATTAAACTTTTCTGACACTTTTCGATTTATTCTTCATGGAAAATTCTGGAGAAAAAAGTAGTTGAACGAGGCTTTTCAGACCTTTATAGGTATGCCGAAATTAATTTACCTACGAATATTGGTTAAAGTAGTTAATACCCATTTATTCAGATACTTAGACTACTAAACATAGCCTTGTTGTACTTGACCCATTATTTCACCCCATTGTACCGAATTCAACCATTTTACACATTTATAACAAAATTGTACTTAGCCACTTATACCTATGTACAACAGAAATTCAACATCCATTTGGATTTATGCCCAACACTGTATAACACAAAGGTTTAGCACTTCGCTAAATATTCTTTAACACACAGAGCTCCCCATGGTTATGTTATTTGATAAGCGAAAGCTTTTATTCTTAACTTCGAAGAGGAGTAATAACATTTAACAGTATTGGTACAAAAAAAAAAAACAGGAAATGAAAAAATCAGATTTTGTATTGTTACTTATGGTATAGATGGAAAGGCTGTACCAAATCGTGCGTTACAGCTCACATTGATCTAGCGGCGCTTAATTCAAATCATGAAACTTTTAAATCGACAAATGTTTTACCTAATATCGATTACTGATACTTCACTGAGCAAATAGACGTTTTTACATTTGTTTTGTTCTTTTTTATTTCGCGCTCATCTGTTAGCTTTCAAACTTAATATTCATTGCAGCAAGTCCGATTTTTTGTTTGTTTATTATTTTGATTATTGTTATTGTGAAACGTCCAGCATGATCTGCCCGTTCTAGCCCGTTTATTGGTTAATGCATTTTTTACGCATTTTTTAATTTAGCAATATGAAAACACCCCTACTAAAAAATTTTCAGCTGTGGCGGCCCACGTATTTAATAACATTATAGAGGAACCAAAATATAATGAGGAGTACTGCAGAGAATAAAAAAAATTAAGGAGCTTCATAACCAAAGTAGTGCAAAAGTAGAAGAACTGCAACAATACGTTACCGAATTTTCAAGAACGCAATAAAGATTGGTTGGACAGTCATTATTTTAGTTGAATTGACATGTTGTGATAATCTAGGACGATCTGAACCATTACTGTGAAATACAAATGTGGGTATGAAGGTAGTAGTGAACATTCAACTTACCGGCAAATCTTTACTGACTCGAACTGAATCAATGAACACTTATTTGCTGCATTGGGCCATTATAAGTGAAAATAAACTAAGTGAATTTTATGGGAGAATTTGCGACACAGAAACTTCTGCCTTGGTTAATGCTGAAGTTCAAAAAGTGAAACAGGAAATATCTAAGATTATTTCAACACATTCTTTTAAATTCTATCACCAATTTTACATCATAATGACCGGTAGCAAAATTTTTATTGTGATTGCAGAATCCTCGTCACACACATGGGGTGGTTGTGGAGCCACATCAAAAATAATATATGACTTGAATGCTATTAAATATTTACTACTTAATACAAATATGTATGGTTTATCAACACCACATGCTAGGATAACATCTTTTGAGTAGATTTTGCATATTGCTTAAGGATTACCAATTAAAAAGTGAAAAATTCGTAGCAGTGATAAATGTCTTGTACATAAAACTAAATTCAATATACAATAAAAGCTAAGAAAAGAAATGTGTTTATTCGTTGGTATTCCGAAGCCTGGATCAGGCAATACCAATTACGGAAATTTGGCTGGGAGATTTTTCCAACAAACAAAATTGATGCTGTTGGTTCTGATACTTCTGATTCTGATTAAACACACATCTATTTTCCTCAAGCCATTAATATTTACTGGCAGATTCTAGCGCTCGAAACTCAATCCAATTTCTGGGCAACTTTATATCTCAACTTAACCAATTTACAAACCAACAATTTTTGGTTTATTGTTATTGTGAATGAAGATAACAAACTCATTAACAAACACATTAACAAATTTTATAAACACACACATAGCATATGAATAATTTTATGTATGTGTTAGTAACAACTTTAAATGCAATTTACTCAAAATAAAAAAAAAAATAAATTAAAAATCTGTAAATTTGCAAAACGGCTAAAAAGAAATACCTTTCAAATAATATACGATTGGTCAAACTCGGGATAAAACGGTAGAACAAAACATCGGTAACAAGAAAGCGCCTAGCCTATTAGTATTATAAATTATTTTTTTAAGGACTATAAGACATCAGAGTCATATAAGGTTTATCTTTGTTATTTGTTTTTTGTTGCAAAAAGGATTTTTACCATACAAAGTTCCACAAAAACCAGTTAAAAATACCATGCGTTTAGGTCCAACTAATTAGATGCAGAAAATAAGCAAAAACTGAATTTAAGTGGCATCGTTATTAATTTTTTTGGCTGCAGATATGAAAAAGCTCATATCGGGAGCGATATATATATGGGGACTAGGTCGACAAATGGACTGATCCTAACCATACTTGGCAAAGTTACTTATATCTTGAAAAAATATACACAAACCAAATTTGAGAAAAATCTGTGCAATATTTTTGTTTTTTGATAGATTTAAGTGAAGATCGGGAAGCAGCTCTATATGGGGCCTATGAATGAGAATCGTCCTAAAGGTATTATTTTTGGACTACTGATTAGTGGATATAATAGACCATAAAAACCCCCTTTTGACGAGATCTATATGATAATTTGGATCTTATGGCAATTAATAGGGGTCATTTGTATGGGGGCTAGGTCTGAACATGGACCGAATTTCACCGATTTCAGTAACGTTCATCGTATGACCGATGGAAGCTTACATGCCAAATTCCATCAAAATATATTCATACTTGCGACCTGCAGTTTGACTACAAACTTTACATGTACACACAGACGGACGGACAAACGGACATCGTTAAATCGAATCAGATAGTGATTCTGATTCGATCGGTATAATAAAAGATGGGTCTAGGTAAAATATTGTTGGTAGTTACAAACAGCAGCACAAAGTCATTATACCCAAACCACATAGTGGTATAGGGTTTATTACCGTGACCTCCAATCATATCGCACGGAATGTCAAAAGCAACGTTGTTGGAGTCTGGTTTGGGCATCAATTCTGACATGATGCATCGGGGACAAAGTATGGTATTTTGGTCAGAGTTATGAACACACTTGAGATACCTTATGATCATAAAGAGGAAAACCCTCAAAATGTCGCTCAATTATATCCAATCGAAGATTCGTGGGCTATTTTAAAAGAAAGCAGTTATATATGATAAAAAAAATTAACTTTTATTTATTTTATTTTTTATTTATTTTATTTATTTCGGAATCCCATACAAGACATAAAATAGTATAATTAAAGTACATGATTAGTACTAGGTACAGTACATTAAATTTAAATATTGTTATATTTTTTTAACAAGGAAATAAAATATACATAGTGTTAGCAAACATTACAAAATAAATTTTTTATACCCTATACCACTATGTGGTTTGGGTATAATGACTTTGTGCTGCTGTTTGTAACTACCATAAATATTTGACCTAGACCCATCTTTTATTATAGTGTAGGTGGGACGCCAGCTAGGATCACCAAATAATATAAAAATCGCTGGACCGTTATATAATGTATGCCTTGCAGCAATCTACGTACATAGTGGCATTTAAATTTAATAAAGTGTATGTATGGGGCAGGATCGCCATATAGTGTTAGCTTGGCAGGATCGCCATATAGTGTAAGAGGGTGTACAAAAGGACACTAAGATTAGGTGAGAACCGGACCAATCTCAGGAGGAATTTTGTCAAGTGCTTTCCTCAAAGCAGTTCCCGCGTGCACGCTAGATGCACTTTTTTAATGTTTTACAGAGATAGCACGTAGGCAGATTATGCCAATGTTTGAACCCTTTGGCAGAATATGCCAGTAAAAAAGGAAAATCTCTGTTTGGTTTTAATTATAACCCTTTCAAATCAGAATTATAATTGTTTTATTTATTTTAAAATGCTGGTCTTTTATATCATTATAATTTAATATTTTTACTTAATTTAAATAATAGTCTTCTCTTTTCTTTACATTCGCATATTACAAATTCATTGATTTTTGAACGTTGGGCTCAATAGCCAATCAGAAAACGTTCAATAATCAATTTAAATTTTTCCCCTCAAAATTTGAGTGACATTCCTATTTGTCATGGGTTATTGACACAATTTGAATTTTCACAAATTTGTCATTTTGCATTCCAGTGATATTTAATTACACAATAATTTATTGTTTTGTAATTCAACCCTTTACCGAAGGTTAGTGTACTTTGTGGTATGTGTTGAATAAAAAGAAAAGATATGCAAAAAAAATAAATAAATGTAAACAACTAATTACAAATAAATATGTGCATGTGCATATAGTAAACAAAAATAAACAAAAAAATATAAACAAATAAAGATGAACAAATGAAATAAATAAAAATAAATGAAGATGTGTGTAACATCATCACACCGATCCAATCAGAATCACTATCTGATTCGATTTAACCCTTTCGCTACAAGTTTTTCCTGGGTTGCTTAAAAAATCCAATTTTTTGGACTTTTATTATTATTGGGCCTGGGAGCAACAATCATTACTCAATTTTTAAAAGTATTTATCGTAAATGTGATTTTTGGAATGTATCCATATGGATAAAAATTTCGTGTATGGTAAAGAAAAATGCTAGTATATTATGTTTTTTTATAATTGAGGTTTTATTTATTTTAGTAGTTTTAACACATAACATTAAATTTTTTTTTCAATAAAATCATATATTGTATATACTTACGTGCACAAACTAAAAATTATAAATCTAAAATTCATATAATTACAATAAATTTAGACAAAAATAACACATAAATCTATATTTAATACATAAAATACATATAATCTGAAAAATAAAATATCTTATCAACAATTTATTCATTTGATATATAATGGAATTCCTTGAAGCGATTTCTCGATCCATTGGAAATGTACAGAAAAACATTGCGCTTTGTATCTAGTTTGTCCTTTACATCCTTTGACTTTGCATCTACCTTTATCCGTCGAGTGTTCTGGCCAATGCTGATTTCCGCCAAATCGAACAGAAATTGAAGGTGTAGCTTTGCGTTTCTTATCGGAGGTCATTAGTATGATTGGAATCTCCTCATTTTGGCATAATGCTGGGCGTCCACGCTTACGAGAACATGCCTGTTGATTAGACCGAGCTAAAAGACCATGCGCAGTATCGTTACGAAAGCTTAGTAAGTCCATATACTTATTTTTCAAATTATTGATTTCATGATCAATTCTATACTCTAAATCAATGAAGTGGTCAAAAATCTTAAGAGTCCACTTTCCAGATCTAATCGAAATTCCATATAAAGAAAGGAAAAAGTCCATTTTGTCTACTCCTCCCATATTGATGTTGCACTCTGGTACAAGTTTGGTTGTATTATTTTAAAAGTTTTCTTTTTTCCAGCACTAAATCGTGACACTTCGTTGACGGGGTCATGGCCATGGATTGATGACACGAGTTGCACAATTCCCCCATCAAGCCATCTAAGAAGAAAAATATTGTCTGCTCTTTCTATTCGGAAGTCAGAGGCTCCACGGCCTTCTTTTTTCAAATTCTTTTCAGACTTAAAATCAATTTTGCCGAATCTATTCCCTCTTATAGTAACTGTAGCCCAAATTCCTTTTTGGCGTAAATATAATGCCAAATTTAGAGTTGTAAAATAATTATCAAAATTTTATGATTTTTTTCCTCAGGAACAGTTTTTTGCAAAATGAGTCACAATAGCAGAGCAAAACCCTAGCTTTGAGCCAGTTAATATTGTTCCTTTTCCCTGATATATCTCAAAATCATAAACTTTGCCTTTGGAACTACAAAGGCAAAATATCTTCATTCCCCATTTGATGGGTTTTTTAGGCATCTACTGTCTCAGAGTGGTTCTTCCTTTAAAAGGAGCCATCATCTGATCCACACAAAGATTTTCATCTTCTGGAATAGCGTACGATTTTTTTGTAAATATATTTATTATAGGGCGAATTTTGTAAAGCTTATCGCTTCCTGATTGGTCTATTGTGAACTTTAACTTATTTCGAAAAGAATGGAATCTATTCCTGGTCATAATTTCTGGAAATGATGGTATTACGGTGTCCATTGTCCAATTCCCAAACGCGGATAGCCAATGGTACAAATCAATATTTCTAGAGCTAGAAATTTTAAAAGTACTTCTATAGTTAAACTGAGAGATTTCCCATATTTAGTCATTGATGCCTGGTTTGTTGATGATACAAGTTGTTGAAGAAAGTCTTCTGTAAAGTACTCCAAAAAATACTCGACAGGCAATTTAATATTTTTTTTGGGTACGTTTCAGAAAATGAAGTCTCTGGATTAGTCCAGGAAGCTTTTTTCCAACGAAATTGGTCAGCCTTTTTAAGTGAAACTTGTGGAAATTGAAAAATTTTGGGACTCTCTTGAACGGTTTCATCAACTGCAAGACTTTCTTCGATCTCAATAACCCTATTACCTATATCATTATTATTATCAACATTAATATCTTGATTGTTGATCTCATATGGACCTTCTCTAGAAAGGTCTTTAAATAAAAAGCTGTTATTATTATCAAAACCATCATATAAGTTATTTATAACTTCAGCTTCTTCCGCCTCTTCCAAGTCAGAAATATCGGAATCAGCAAAACTGGTTAAAATTTTTTCTATTTCAGAGTCCTTAATTTTTCTTGCCATTTTTCTAAATAAATTTAAATGGTATCAGAGCTAAAAAAGAACGTCTGCATCAAAGCAGCATTAAACACAAAATGATTTTATTTGTATTGTGTGTATAATTTTTACAACCACAACACACGTTTGTATCCATATGGATACATACAATATTTAAAAAATCCGCAGAGCCTTTTTTCGTTATAAAACAAAAAAACTGTAAACGCAAAATATTAAAATAAACATTTTTCTTTATGACTGATCAGTTTTGAAAAAAAAATATGGCCCTATAAATCTGTAATTTGTAAAATAAAAAAACCTTTTTTTACAAAAAAAAAAAAAAAAAAAAAAGGTTTTCTTAAAATCGCTACATTTTTCTCAGTTTTGTGAATATCCAAAAAAAATGTTTATGAAAAATACACACAAAACCTTAACAAACAATTATACGTCGATATCCAAATCGATTCATTGATTTTGAGATTGCTAGATGACTCCAAAGTTGAGTGTATCCATATGGATACAATGTAGCGAAAGGGTTAACGATGTCCGTCCGTCCGTCCGTCTGTGTGTCTATGTAAAGCTTGTAATCAAACTGCAGGTCGCAAATATAAATATATTTTGATGGAATTTGGTATATAAGCTTTTTTTGGCCATAGAATGAAAGCTGTTGAAATTGGTTAGAAGCGGGCCATGTTCAGACCTAGCCCCCATACAAATGACCCCTATGAAATCAACATAAATTGCCATAAGATCCAAATTATCACATACATCTACCTCAAATTGGGTTTGTATGCGTTTATTACATCCATCAATGAGTAGCCCAAAAATGATCCCTATTGGACAACTCTTAGTCATAGGCCCCATATAGAGCAGCTTCCCGATCTTCACTTAAATCTATCAAAAAACAAAAATATTGCACTGACTCTTCTCAAATTTTGTTTGTATATATTTTTGCAAAATACAAGAGACCTTACCAAACATGGTCAGGATCGGTCCATTTTTGGGCCTAGTCCCCATATAGATATAGCATCCGATATGAACTTTTTCATATCTGCAGCCAAAAAAATTAATAAAAATCCCACTCAACTTTGGTTTATGCTTATTTTCTATGTCCAGTTAGTTGGGCCTGAGAGATAGGGTCTCTAAACGCATGGTATAGGGTATCGTATAGTCGGCCTAGACCGACTATAATTTTCTTACTTGTTTTTTGTTGCAATTTAATTCCGCATAAGTGAATAATTTTCTGAACTTAATTTCAGAAATTAGTTTTGCAGTACTCCGCTATGCTTCTGTTAATAAAATCAGTAGGTACTTTCCCCTCGAAGAAGGTTAGTTTTTTTAAGTTTTTTGATTTTTGAAATATTTCGAATTCAATATATATATATAAAAGTGAATGTATGTAGATATTAAATGCATTATAATTTGTATGATTATTAGCTTTAAACCTTAGGAAGTATAGATTTTAAACTAAATGACAATTTTTCGACTAAAGTTTATAAAATGCAACTACAACTATCAAGTTTAAACCAAAATTTTTTTAATTAGTAAAAAAAAATGTGGAGAAAGTATTAATTGATTTTCGTAAGGAATTGACACTAAAGTTCTACAACCTCAATTTCAGGAACTAAGTCCGGAACATTATTTTTTGGAACTAGTAAAATAACCAAGTTTTACAAATATATATTGTTACAATATTTTGTTTTAAAAATATCAAAATATTACTATTTACCTTAAAATTTTCACTTTATTTACAGCACTTAAAGACTATTATCATGTAATGTATATTATATCGGAAATGCGAAAATAAAAAACAATTTGGCCACAATTTTTATTGATTTCGAGATCTGCTAAATTCCAAATGCAACATTTACAAATAAAGAAAGAGAAACTTGCTGTTTAAGGTCAGCCAGTTTTGACTAACCCGAATCTTTAGAATTCTTTTGAATTTGTTAAAAGTCCTATCCTAGGATTGTCTTAGGTTATAAACTTTTACTAACAACAAGATTTTTATTTTAATATTTTAAGTACTACTCAGTTGTTCATTTATTGACTTTTTGTTGCTGACTGCCTTAGTTTTAAAAATGAAAGAAAAAATGAAATGTTATAGAAAAATGTATCAACGGTGATATTCCAAATATATAAATTATATAATTCATACAAAAGAATAAAACAGGTTTGTCCATCGTTAATATATATGTTCGAGAGACAAAGATATAAGCTGAGACATGTGGTAATTTTGTCATCCAGTGGTGCGCATAAAAAATGTGACTGAACACCCGCAATATTTGTGATCTTGTCAATAATATTTTAAATAGTGTAAAAAAAATTTGATCGATATTATTTTATTTTTTTATTTGATTAAAAATTTACTAGAAACTACTACCGATTAATGACTTTAATTGAAACAGAATTATTGATATAGAAATTTTTATAAATATTAACAAAAAGTTACACTTATAATCACATTTCATAAATTTAAGTACAATTCGGCACTCCTTCCTATTACACGATTATCCTCATTTTCAAAAA
The DNA here is from genome assembly GCA_963682025.1 of Cordilura impudica. Taxonomy (NCBI): domain Eukaryota; kingdom Metazoa; phylum Arthropoda; class Insecta; order Diptera; family Scathophagidae; genus Cordilura; species Cordilura impudica. Next base: position 60,905,311 of record OY821518.1, on the reverse strand, counting down.
AATTTGATTTTGCACATCAATTTATATAATGATGTATTTAAAGGACTCGGTTTTTTAACTCTTGTTGTGCATTCTTTTTTAGCTCTATGAAGTAATGCAATCAATTAAATAATATAAACATATTTATTGTTAAAAATATATAAAATGTGCTGGCTCTTTTGTGTCCTAGCGAGATTTGGTGAACTGGATCTGTTTGAATTACTAACATAAGCTTTTTAACAATTGCTAAAGTGATTTAAACTATTTATAATTTATTAGGAGACAGCTAAATACGATACATTTACTAGATCACTTATATTTTCCTGTTGTAATAAAATATATATATCATGCAGACTAGATTTATGTCATGGAAATAAAGAAGTAAACACTTCTGAGAAAGATTTTGCAAAAAATAATAACAAAAATGCTTTCGAATGAATGAGTGAATGAATTATGCTAAGATATACAGTATCACTTTATATAATAGGGAATTCCAAATAACACTTTCCCTGATTATGCATGTTTATTTTGGAAGCATATAAAACCACTATGAATTTCATACCAAAATAACAGCATCAAATATGATATTGTTTATTTCCCAGTACCATAAAAACATATATGTAGGTATTTGTTTTAGTGCTTAGTTTTATATCGAAAAAAATAAACAAATTCATATTTTTAGTATTCTATGGGGAGTTGCCGTATATCAACCAATTGCATTGGGATAAAAATATCATTTTAAAAACAACGTAACACTACAAACAAAAGAGTAAGTTTGACATCTGACATTTATGTCAGCAACAAATTAAAAAAACATTAATAAAGTAGACAAAAAAAAAGTAGCAGTATAATACAAAAATTTCTACAGTTTGGTTCCTGTCCTGAATAATTAGTTTATTTTAGTACAGTTAAAACTGAAAATGGTTTTTCGTTCAATGGTAAGTGCCATATATCTATTTCATAGTTTGTAGACACTAAGTGAAAGTAAGTGAACGACATATTCAGGGCCTTGATACGTGTATTTATTTGGACCAAATAATTGTTGGTTCGTTATGGCAATTGAATTTTGATAGTCCCATGTTCTCTCATATTATTCTTTCGTGTAACTACACTACAATTTTCAAATAACCCTGAACTTGTTACAGCTTAATGAACGATGCAAAGAGATGGACAAGGGAGGAGAAATTTTATGATGATGAAGATCAATCGTTGAAGAGCTATAACTCGTTGGTGGTTGTTGTTGGAAATCGCAATGAACTTTAATTAACACATATTATAAGTTATCAGCAATTGAGAATATAAAACACTACCAGTTACCCGATATACTTCCCTACAATCATCGTAACGAAATCAGGTATTGAAAATACATTTTGTAGAAAACTATTTTATTTTTTGGCGATTTTTAATTTTTTCGATTTTTGGTTTATACGATTTTAGATTTTGGATATTAGCGATTTTGGATTTTTGCTTTGGCGATATTCGACCTTGACGATTTATGTTTTTTTTTTTTTTTGATTTCTGATTTTCGCCTGTTTTTTGTTTTTTTTTAAATTTTTTATTTTGGCGTTTTTTGTTATTCGCGATTTTCGGTTTTGGATATTTTTCATTTGGCAATTCCGCCCATATTTTCGGAGACTACTCGCATTGATAAATAATGTACTTGACAAAAGTTACAATACTCTCATCTTCAAAGTACTATATATCTTTTGTACAAGAGGCGCCACGCCCACTGATTTGATCCCACCAATTTTTGGGCAATTACTTACTTTAATAACAAAGCTCAGACAAATTTCCAAGGCTTTTTCTATTATAGTACTGCAGTTAAATTATATTTAAAATTGTCTTTTTATGGGGGTGATACGCCCCCGCCAGTTTTTGTCCGACTACTCCCATTGATAACCCATGAACGCAGACAAAGTCCAAAGCCTGGCACTATTACAGTATTCCAACTATATGACATTAAATATTTACTTTGTATGGGGGATGCCATGCTGATTGGTCCGGTCGCGTCCATTTTATCCACAACTCTTCAAATCAGTTTATGTATATGTGCACAGTTTAAGAGCTCTTGCTGTCGTAGTACTCTAGATATTTTATTTTAAAATAAGATGTTAAAAATTCACTTTATATGGGCGGCGCTATGCCGACTTGAAAAATCTAAAAAAATTTAGCCTTCCTTCTGGATAGGCAGTTACCTACTCTAAAAATATCATGGCGAACAAACGTGCAACCAAACTTACAAAACTCCAGTTTTATATATAAGATTATTTGCTTTTTAATTTAAAATTAAATTAGAAAATATTTATAATATATACTCTATATTCTGGTAACAAAAACTCTTGTATAATACACAAGGGTTTAACATATTATGTTAAAGCTACCAAGAGTTTTTATACCTTATATCACTATGTGGTTTGGGTACAATGACTTTGTGCTGTTGTTTGTAACTACCAAAAATATTTGACCTAGACCCATCTTTTATTATACCAATCAACGCAGAAGTACTTTCGGAGTCGATTTTGCGATGTCCGTCCGCCTGTTCGTCTATTAGTCTGTCCGTCTGTGTGTTCATGTAAAGTTTGTAACCAAACTATAGGTCGAAAATATGAATATGTTTTGATGAAATTTGGTATATAAGCTTTTATTGGTAATAGGATGAACGCTATTGAGATTGGTGAAATCGGCTGAAATTGCCATAAGATCGAAATTATCACATTCGGTACAATTAGGTTTGTGTATGTTTATTACATCTATTTATCATTGGTAAAAAAATAAACCCCATGTGGCAGTTCTTTGTCATGGCCCCCAGGTAAAGCTGCTTCCCGACTTTCACTTAAGTCTATAGAAAAACAAAGATATTGCACAGATTTTTTTCAAATATGGTTTATATATATTTTTTGAAAATATAAGTGACTTTACCAAATATGGTCAGGATCGGTCCATTTTTCGATCTAGTTGCCATATAAATATAGCATCCGATATGAACTTTTTATAATGCAGCCAAAAAAATTAATAACAATTCCACTCAAATTTATGCTTATTTTCTATACCCAATTAGTTGGACCGAAGAGATTGGGTCTCTACTCTATGGTATAGGGTATCGTATAGTCAGTTTTAACCGACTATAATTTTCTCACTTGTTTCTGTTGATGTTTGAAGTGTCGTTGGCTGCTGGTAACCAATAGCGTATTTGTCGTATTTGAATTGGAGCTTTATTGTTCTTGCTTTTGGTGGAGAGTCGATCACTAATGCGTGCTAGTTTAATGAATGAAATTGGTTATTAAAGCTCCTGCTTGTTGCAGGTTCGGTAACCATTCTTCTTTGATGTATCTACATTATTGTGGGTGAATTATGTTTATTCTATGGGCTCATCGCGATTTTGTTTCTATGGGCCATAACAAGTATATTTGCAAATGCAACCATACCTCAAAAATTATTTTCTAGCCTGCCAAAATGTCGATGAAAGAAAAATAAAGAAGGGTTTTCCAATGTTTCGATTTTTTAAATGAAATTAAAAATATTAAATAAATAAATTAATAATAATCAATTTACATATTTTTTAAATGTATGTACATTAGGGTGGCCCTTCGTTATATGGATGGAAAAAAAGTGCTCAAACTGTCTGGGTCACCCCCTAGAAATATGCGAATAGCAAAAAAACTGAGAAATACAGAGTTTTGGGTCAATCAAAAATTGTTTAGTCGTGGCGCAAAGCGATTTAAAATTTCAAGTGTGTTTATATGGGGAAAATATGACTTTTTTTCAGATTTTACGAAAATTTCGTTCTATAGTTTAATTTTTCCTTCAAGCTGTTACATAATTCGGGATAAGTATTAAATTATCCTTTCAAAAGAATACAAGGCGTCAAAATCGTATGAAACCTCGCCAAGAAATAGCAAATGCCCCAGACCACTTCTGTGGCAAAAAAAACTAGGTCATGAAATTTGATGGCATTTTTTTCAACTTTGAGAAATTGATTAAAGCCATCATTCTTTTTTGGTCTCTATACTTATAAGTACTCAGATATGAAGTATTGTTTTATTACCACGTTGCTAAACTATTGCGCATTGAGACCGAAAATTGGAAATTTTTTTGATAAAATTTTTAAAACTCCTTTTTCAAGTTTGGAAAAATTTTCTTAAATAAAATTTAAAAAAATGAATCTATCACTTTAAGGTTTTATTAAATACATGTTGCAGATTAATTGTGTGATTTTGTAAGTAAATCCCTCCGCCAGAACTTTTTTGACAAGGATTTAATTTTCGCGGATTTCGAGAAAAATTGGATTTTTGTGAAATATTCTGTAAATGTACTCTCTCTAAATACTTTGTATCAAAAATTCATCACTTTTCTGCTTTTAAATATTATATTTTATCTTACTAGCCTAGGGTTTCGGAAAAAAATAATATGACTCCATTAACCCTTTTGGAATTGGGGTCACCTATGACCCCAAACTAATAAAAGACAATTTATTAAAAAAATTCAAAGATTTTGTAAGTGCTGTCCAGTTTTTAGATGCGACACTTAAAATATAATAACCAAATATGTAGAAGTTTTGTTCCAAAAATTTGGGATAAATCCGAGAACTTTAACCCATTATTTGCCAAGGCCAGCTTTGGATTTTAAGATATTTTAAAATAAAAATTACCTAAAACGAGTTTTTCTATTAAACTCGTTGATCCACTATTTGGAATTTAAGAAAAATAATTCGGTTAATTTTTATTTATTTAACCATTCAGTGCTACTGGGATCAAAATAATCCATTGTGATATATCTTTGGTGCAATTATCTGCTTATTGCTCGCGAATATAAATTAAAACAACTTCTAACCAATTTTGTTATAAAATTACTTTATGTAATAAAGTAATAGTTGAATTTATTGCTGTCTCATACAGCAATTTGGTGGATATTGATAAAAACGCCAAAAAAAAAAAAAAAAATAAAAATTCAGGTCAATCGGTGAAGATGCCATTACTTATAATGGTTGACATTTTTCGATTTTTTATAATCGGTCGCTTTATATTATCTTCAATGTCACCTACATGTTTTGAAACTTCTACCATTTTATTTCCCAGTTTTTAATAGTTTATTAAATAAAAGTAAATTTCAAATATAATAATATAAATAAAAGGTAATATTAAATTAATACTACTCTTAATGTAATAAATTACAAAATTAAAACAAAGTGAATTTCAAACGTCGTATTTTTTAGACATATGACTTAAGTTGTTTTAATTTATATTCGCGAGCAGTAAGCAGATAATTGCACCAGAGATATATCACAATGGATAATTTTGATCTCAGGAGCACTGAAGGGTTAAATAAATAAAAATTAACCGAATTATTTTTCTTAAATTCCAAATAGTGTATCAACGAATTCAATAGAAAAACTCGTTTTAGGTCATTTTTATTTTAAAACATCTTAAAATCCAAAGTTGGCCTTGGCAAATAATGGGTTACTGTTTTCGGATTTATCCCAAATTTGTGGGACGAAACTTCTACACATTTGGTTATTTTATTTTAAGCTTCGCATCTAAAAATTAGGCAGCACTTACAAAATATTTGAATTTTTTGCATAAATTGTCTTTTATTAGTTTGGGGTCATATGTGACCCCAATTCCAAAAGGGTTAATGGAGTCATATTATTTTTTCCGAAACTCTAGGCTACTAAGATAAAATATAACATTTAAAAGTAGAAAAATGATGAATTTTTTATACAAAGTAATTAGAAAGAGTACATTTACAGAATATTTCACAAAAATCCAATTTTTCTCGAAATCCGCAAAAATAAAATCCTTGTCAAAAAACACGTATTTCATAAAACTTTGAAGTGATAGATTAATTTTTTTAAATTTTGTTTAAGAAAATTTTTTCAAACTTGAAAAAGGAGTTTTAAAAAATTTATTAAAAAATTTCCAATTTTCGGCCTCAATGCGCAATAGTTTAGCAACGCGGTAATAAAATAATACTTCATTTCTGAATACCCATAAGTATAGAGACCAAAAACGAATGATGGCTATAATCAATATCTCAAAGTTGAAAAAAATGCCATCAAATTTCATGACCTAGTTTTTTTTGGCACAAAAGTGGTCTGGGGCATTTGCTATTTCTTGGCGAGGTTTTATTCCATTTTGAAGTTTTATAGCCCCTTGGAGGGACAAGTTAATGCTGATCTTGAATTATATATCAGCTTGTCGGAAAAATTAAACTATAGAACGAAATTTCAGTAAAATCTGAAAAAAGTCATATTTTCCCCATATAAACACACTTGAAATTTTCAATCGCTTTGCGCCACGACTAAACGTTTTCTGATTGGCCGAAAACTTTGTATTTCTCAGTTTTTTGCTATTCGCATATTTCTAGGGGGTGAGACCGACAGTTTGAACACTTTTTTTATTAAGGGCCACCTTAATGTACATATCAACAACATTTCTATTTTGAAGTGATATGATTAAATAGTGAATCTGAAATTAAAATAAAAAGAAGTGCAACACGCATGCAAACATCTCCGTTGAGCGGACGAAGTGTGTGTGTATCCGTATTCAAGAATATTTTAGTAAGTCGACTATTGATCCATTACCTTCTATATCGCAAGCTGTAACAACATCAACAAGTAACGAAAGTGACAGTAATTTGAGACATTTGATGTTCCCAATTTTGTTATGCCTTATGAATTGAGTTGTCTCATCTACCAACAAAACAGGATATTTTAAGATATTGATTTTAGTTTGGCCACATAGCAACCGCGGCTAATGGAGAGATATAAGAAAGGAACTTCTAACCTCTACAAAGAGAAATTTTGTAGGAGTATTATTGATGGTGTGGGGAGTTTTTTGTGCAGATAGTACATTAGAAATACAATTTGTTTTATGTAAATTGAATAGTGCTGACTAAATAAGAACATTCCAAATAAGTTTGGTTTTATTTGTGGAAAAAGTTCAAAGAAAAGCTTAAATTCTCAATGGCTTGCCTGCTCCCCTAAGCTCTACCCAATGGCAAATGTAAGGGGTGTTTTGCTAAACAGGGTTTATTCCGAAAATCGACAACTCGCTGACGTAGCTTTATTGTATACCGGCATACTGCAAGAATGGAAAGAACGAGCGAAACTGAAATAAAAATTTACAATAGAATTTTGGCTTTAATTTGAAATAAAGGTGGAAGAACCCGTTATTAATTTTATTACAAGAGAAAGTGTTAATTAGTTATAATTATGAAACACGAACTGCAGTAAATAACAAAAAAAAAAAAAAAGTAAGAATATTACCGTCGGTCTAGGCCGACTCTACGATGCCCTATACTATGGTTTAAAAACCCTATATCTTCGGTCCAACTAAGTGGATATACAAAATAAAGATAAACTAAATTTGAGTGGCATTGTTATTAATTTTTTTTTGCCTCTTGATATAAAACAGCTCATATCGGATGCTATATTTATATGAGGACTAGGTCGAAAAATGGACCAATCCTGACCATATTTGGTAAAGTTAGTTAGAAAAATCTGTGCAATATTTTTGTTTTTTTTTTTTATAGATTTAAGTGTAAATCGGGAAGCAGCTTTATATTGGGGCTATGGCAAAAAATTGCGATATGAATTTTATTTTGGGATAACTCACAAATGGGTATAATAAATACAGGCGAACTCAATTTGACCGAGATTTTGATTTCTGAGGGTAGTTTCAGTAGCGTTCATTCTGTGGCCTGTAGAAACTAATGTACCAAATTCCATTAAAATATATACATATTTGCGACATATAGTTTGATTACAAAGTTTACATAGACACACAGACAGACAGACAGAAGGACGGACAGACGGACAGCTGGACGTACGGACATCGCTAGATCAGACTTAGAAAGTGATTCCGAGTTGATCGGTATACTAAAAGATGGGTCTAGGTAATATTGTTGGCAGCTACAAGCAGCAGCACAAAGTTATTATTCCCAAGCCACATAGTGGTGTAGGGTATATAAACAACTACAAATTTAGCAACAACTAAAACTCTAACACAGTTATCAATCGAGAACCTATTTTAGGAAGTATTGTTCATCCGAAGAGACCTAAAGGAATCAGTATATAACGGGTGAACCAAGTAGAGATACTTTTTTCAGTAGCCTTTTTTTGCAGATCACATGTGAGTCGTGTCATGCTGTCATGTTATTTTGTTTAGTATTGTTTGGCATTTCATCATGGAAAGACTTAAGCCTGAACAGCGTTTACAAATCGTTTAACTTTATAACGAAAATTCACGTTCTGTGAAGAATGTGCTTCGTGCACTTCGCTCAACTTATGGTCAACATAATCGGCCAACTGAGCGTACTATTCGCAACACCATCACCCATCTTGAGACCCAGCATACACTGCCACTTCATTCAGAAAAAACAACGGTTTGATGTTTTTTGTATAGGGAAAATATGGCTTTTTTTCAGATTTTACGAAAATTACGTTCCATAGTTTAATTTTTCAGACAAATTGTTACATAATTCAGAATCAGTATTAAATGTTCTTTTCAAAAAGCTATAAAACTTCAAAATCGAATAAAACTCGCCAAGAAATAGCAAATGCCCCATTCCGTTTTTGTGCCAAAAAAAAACTAGGTCATGAAATTTGATGGCATTTTTTTCAACTTTAAGAAATTAATTAAACCCAACATTTTGTTTTAGTCCTTATACTTGGAAGTACTCAGATATGAAGTATTGTTTTACTACCACCTTGTTAACCTATTTCGCATTGAGACCGAAAATGGGAAATAAAATTAGAAGACCCACAAATGACCTAAAGGTAATAAAATACATTTTGTTCAAAAGAGTATGAAATATAAAATTAATACAATAATATAAAATTAAAGAAGAGCAATACCTATTGCAAGTCGGAAATTATTTGTATCGGACACTAAATCATCCCTAAATACACCAAAATAAATAGAATTAATTTTGTATATCATATTTTTTTGAATAAATTGTTTTTTATTAGCTTTGGATCATTTGTGGGTCTTCTTGTTTTATTTAGAAAAATATAGATAGTTTCTATAAATTAAATAATTTTATAAAAAAATTGGTTAAAAGTTGTTTTAATTCATATTCGCGGGCAATAAGCAGATAATTTCACCAAAGATATCACAATGGATTATTTTGATTCCAGGAGCACTGAAGGGTTAAACAAGTAAAAATTAAACGAATTATTTTTCTTAAATTCATCGGGTTTAATAGAAAAATTCGTTTTCGGTAATTTTTATTTGAAAGTATCTTAAAATCCAAAGTTGGCCTTGGCAAATAATTGATTTACGTTCTCGGATTTATCCCAAATGTTAAAAATGGACGTTCTACACGTTTGGATATTATATTTTAAGCGTCTCATCGAAAAATTCGACAGCACTTACAAAATATTTGAATTTTTTGAATAAATTGTCTTTTATTAGCTTGGGATCATATGTGACCCCAATTCCAAAAAGGGTTAATGGGTCATGTTATTTTTTTCCGAAAGCTTAGGCTATCAAGATAAAATATTACATTTAAAAGTAGACAAGTTGAATTTTTGATACAAAATATTTGGAAATAGTACATTTACAGAATATTTTATAAAAATGCCATTTTTCTTGAAATCTCCAAAAAAATACTTGCCAAAAAAACTATGGTATAGGGATTTACCTAAAAATGCACATAGTTAATCCACAACATGCAGTTAACAAGACCTTAAAGAGTTAGACCAATTTTTTTAAATTTTGTTTAAGAAAATTTTTCAAAACAATTAGTTGTTTAATGTTCGGTTAAAGATCATGTATATATTTTCTAATGAAATAAAGATAATAATTTTTGTAATGTAAGAGAAATATTGGAAAAACTTGAAGACAGCGTAGACAGGTGTAGCTACTTTCGAACAAAGCGACCTGTTCATCTTCAGCGTCCTTCTGCCTATTACTTCAACTCTTTTGCATTATTATTTTGCATTGAGATACTTACTTGAAGACATTTCAACTACTTCGTTTCCATCAATAAAAATACTGATGTTTTGATTCCCAATTTCATATGGCCTAAATCTCAACAAATAATTTTTCCAGAATTTAAGATAAGTATATTTATTCTAGCGAACTCGAATACTAATGCTGCATCATGTTCAATATGGGCCTTTAAAACTGTTTCATGTTTACAGGGATAAAACATACATATCTCGTCAGCATGTAAGGAAAAATTTCCAAATAAGCCCAGATTCATTATATCGTTCAAATGGATAGTAACCATTAACGGTCCCAAAACACTTCCTTGTGGTACTCCATATTCGATATGGCCATAATTACTTTTACAGTTATTTATTTAAACAAACTGCTATCGATTTGTCAAATAATCTTTTACCAAAGCTGACGATCATCTGCTAACACCATAATGTGCCAATTTTTGCAATAAAATTTCAAAATCTACTAGATCAAAAGCCTTCGACAAAACATAAGACATACCAGCCACGCCTTTAAAGCCATTATCAAAACCTTGACAAATATTGTTTATAACATTTACTACAGCTTCCTCTGTGCCACATCTTTTTTGAATACTTATTGGCATCTATATGGAAAGTTGTTATCGTCTAAATAAGAAGAAAGCTGTTCATGTAGCACTTTCTCAAAAATATTATCAATTATACGAAGCAGAGCAATATGACGAAACATTCCAACTCTGCAGCATGGGGCTCCTATGCAATTGGTATGACGTTGGCAATTTTTAAACCATCCGGGTACTCAGAGGTGTCAATCATGCGATTAAAAATTTTTGGTAAATAAGGGCATATAAAATCTTTGCACTCAAAAATGATTTTTAATGAAATTTCATCCTAACCACAGCTTTTAGTTAAGTCCAGTTTAGATATAGTATCAGCAATTTCTATATCAGAAGTATAAATGAAATCAAATCTTTGTCAACATATATTCAATGTTCTCAGTCCATTACATGTGTCACCAGGTAACTATTCAATTTGTTGTTTCAAAGTTGTTGCTATTTGAAGAATGTAATTATTAGATTTGATTTTCCTTTATTGTTTCTGACAAGTTCACCATCAGTATTTTTATACCCTATACCACTATGTGGTTTGGGTATAATGACTTTGTGCTGCTGTTTGTAACAACCAAAAATATTTGACCTAGACCCATCTTTAATTATACCGATCGAATCAGAATCACTTTCTGAGTTGATTTAACAATGTCCGTCCGTCCGTCCGTCCGTCCGTCCGTCCGTCTGTGTGTCCATGTAAAGTTTGTAATCAAACTGCAGGTCGCAAATATGAATATATTTTGACGAAATTTGGTACATAAGCTTTTGTCGGCCATGGGATGAACGCTATTGAAATTGGTGAGAATCGGTACATGTTCAGACCTAGCCCCCAGACAAATTACCCCTATGAAATCGACATAAATTGACATAAGATCCAAAAACTCATATAGATCTTACTCAAATTGGGTTTGTATGCGTTCATTACATCCATCCATGAGTAGTCCAAAAATGATACCTTTGGCCCCACATAGAGCTGCTTCCCGATCTTCATTTAAATCTATTAAAATACAAAAATATTGCACTGATTCTTCTCAAATTTTGTTTGTATATATTTTTGCAAAATACAAGAGACTTTACCAAATATGATCAGGATCGGTCCATTTTTGGACCTAGTCCCCATATGGATATAGCATCCGATATGAACTTTTTCATATCTGCAGCCAAAAAAATTAATAAAAATCCCACTCAAATTTGGTTTTTGCTTATTTTCTATGTCCAGTTAGTTGGGCCTAAGAGATAGGGTTTCTAAACGCATGGTATAGGGTATCATATAGTCGGTCTAGACCAACTATAATTTTCTTACTTGCTTATATTTATTTCTTTTTGAAGGTTTCTACCAAGATTTTCATTTAAAAATTTCCAGCATTTCTTTGAATCCTGTTGGGTATAAGATAAGTTGTTGTAATAATAATTATTAATGCATTTTTTATTCGCTTTCCTGGTTATATTACAAGTCTGCTCTCTACATCCAAACATCGAAGTATCCTTCTTAGTTTAAAAAGATTTTTCTTGAATGATATCAGAGCCTGCAAATTTTTATATACCGATGGTGTTATTTCATTTTTGCTTATTGTTTTTGTCGTTTCTCGACGGTAGGGTTTTTAGCTGCATTTGATATCGGTCATAATTTGGGTTATATCAATAATGTCTTTGTAAACACTGTCAATATATGATGCGGATTCAGGACGTGTTATTAATGTATGACAATTTCTGTAGTGAAAACTTGATAATACATTTATCAAGTTAGCAGACAGTAAATTCTGCCATACATCTATACCAGAATCACCAACAACAATACTGGACATCCTTCTATAAGTGGCAAGAAGGTTTTCAATAAAACTTATAAATTTTGTGTACTCACAATGACGTTAACCTCAGCGATTTTCGATTAATTTTCCAATAATACCGTAATAACTTCAATATAATCTTTACTTTCACATTGTTCGATCGGTATTTAATGTCCTTATGAACTGGCGTTCCACCATAATTATCAATTATATAACAATGAACTACATTATATCCAGGAATAATGTAGATATGAATTAATTCTGCCTAGATCCACGTCTCTTGAACTGCAATAATGCTGAGTAGTTTTGTAAATTTCATAATTAATATTTTAAATTTATTAAATTTTTGAATAGCTGAAATGCTTTTCATATTTATACATACAATATTGAAAAATAAAAATTTTAAAGTATTTATATAATTTTCATAAGATTGAAAACTTTTAAACTGATTATTACTCATATTGTCACCTTCAAATTGTTATCTTGATTTGCCTTTTTTTTTATTTAAAAAATTATATACTAAAAGTTATTTCCAATAACACATTACATAAGCTCTGTAATTTATCATATTAAAAGCCTTTAAAATCTATCCATGCCAACAATTTTTTATAGAAAAATTTCCAATCATTTGTGCAAATTTAGATTTAATCATTTTCTTTGATGTTATATTGCCATGACTAAAAATAGTATTTAATATTACCTAATTTATTACTTATCATTCGAATAAACTTTTCGGTTTATTTATTTTTTTTTTTTTTTTCAAGATAAATTTATGACACCAGGAATGCAATTTGTCATAGGATTTAATTTTGAATTTTTTTTGGTTGGAAATACTTATGCGAATGATTAATTTTAATCTCTTCAAACATAAAAAACAATATTACTCATACAATTCATACGATTGTTAGTAAACAATTATGATAAACTCACAGAGTATGGTGGCTTAAAAAATAAACTTTGAATGTAACTTCCAAATTCCCGTTACTGTTGTCAAAACTTTATACATATTTCCAAAATGTTGAAAAAAATGCAAAAAATATTTTATATAAAAAAAATATATAATGAGATTTGATTTGTGCATGTTTTTAATTTTTTTTCTGTAAAGTAATAAAAACTGTAATGAACCAAAACTTTAATAACACGAATTTGGTTTAGGTGTTTAAGAAGGGAATGCAATTTAATTGGGCATAAAGTCTTTGTAATTATATTAAAATTGGTGTTGGTATTTATTCTATTGATTAAAAAATTGTTTCAATATACTTCAGATAAAACAAACGAATTGAAAATTTAAAAAATTATTCCGCACATTAAACATACAGTGCTAGCTGGCTAATCTGAATTAGTGATTGCTGACCCTGATTTGGATTAACGAAATATTCGGATTGCTGGATAGGCTATTATAATGTATAATATTTCACCTAATACTATATTCGCAAATAAAATACAAGCTAGGATTTAAAACAAATTTAATTTTATTTTTATTTATAAAGAATGGAAAATATTAACGCTTTCAAAGTTACATATTATGTTTTTATACCCTCCACTCCAGTGCGCAGAGGGTATATATAAGTTTGTAATTCCGTCTGTAATAATTAGAAAAAAAATTTTGGACCCCACAAAATATATATTTGTGATCCTTATAACAATAAGAGTTGAAATAGCAATGTCCATCTATCCGTCTGTGGAAATCACGATGACGGCATCTAGCGGGCAGCTAGGGTCCTCGTTGACATAAAAAATGATTCGTCGACATCCTGAGAACTTTTCCATTTAAAATCGTCCAAATCGGTCGATCAGGGCCCAAGATTTGAATGAAGAACTAAAAAAAAGTCTTAAAAAAATATAATTTTCTATGTTGTTCTTGTCACGATCACGCCCTCAATGGGATAGCTAGAGTGATCATTTTTAGTGAAAATGATTCACCGAATTCGTGGGAAGATTTCGATTTCAAAAATCATTAAAATCGGTGGAACAGGTCCAGGGAAATCTCTGAAAAATTAAAAAAAATTTAAAAACATGATGTTTCTATATTGTTCTTTTTGCTATTCTAAATGTTGCATTGTTGTCATAGCTGGACTTGCTGTTTTTGTGATCGTTGTGGTAATAATATAATAAAAACAAACCCTTTGTACATTTTTTTTTATCAACTCTGGTAGAAAAATTTAAAAGTTTCCATTGTTCTGGCATAACTAAAAAAATTTGTTAGATCATTGCCACGAGCTTGTCTGCAAAATTTCAGATCGATTGGGTAACGGGAAAGTGGTTAAAATCGATCCAAAATTTGTTCGACAAGCAGACATTATGAGTTAATATAAAGGGAGTAAAAATTCACCAACATCTAAAGCAAATAATGCTGAAATACCTAGTTGTTAATAAAAAAAACAATGTAGATTTAGCAAAAAAAAATTTATGTATTAATTTATTTAAAGAGAAAGACACAAAAATAGCGTTTGATGTTGTATTTTTTGTGTGTAATATTTACATATACATTAAATAATATAAATAATATACATATATTATATATATGTATATCCATAATAACTGCATGGTTGAAATAAATCGGTATATTATTTTATTTACATAAATTTCTGCAATATTTTGTTGTGGGGAAAATACATTTCTTTAGCATTAACAGAGTGTCACTTAATTTTGCTCAGCGTGACTATGCCACAGTAGATGGCGACACAATTTTTGTTCTAATTAGCTTTGCAATAGTTATTTCTATTTTAACATGAATGTCAATATTTTCAAATAGATATTATACATAACAATGTTAAGAGTATACACGGGCTGGTCTTTTATTTCATACGTTTTTTCATTATTCTTTTACAAATATGAACATAAGTTTGGCATATTAACTTTTTGTTGTCTTTACAAAATAGAGTTACCGAGTTCATCAATGAGTTTTTTGCTTTCAAAGCAGTTATTGTTATTATTCTGCTTTACCTACAAAATATCTGATTGCGATTACATATAATTTTTAAAAATTGTTTATAGATACTAAAGCATTATACGCATAAATACAAAATTGCACTTTTTAGATTTTCATTCAAATTTAAGAAAATATCAATTCTAAAAACTGGAATTAAAATTTCCAATTATAATCCAATCGGAAATAATAATTTTTAATTTAGAAGACATCAATTGCATTTTTAATATATAAATTTTATTCGTTAAACACAAATTGATGTCCAAAAAAAACCAAAATGTTTACATTTAAAAATGTTTACATATAAAAAAAATATTGCCATTCAGGAGAAATTAATAGCTTTTCAGTACCGCGATTCAGTAACTTCTTTGAGCTATAGTCGAATCGTTAAAAAAAAGAAAATTGCAAAATTATCTGTAAAATTTTTAAACGATATTCGCTATTGTTAAAGTCAGCTGTTGTTGTTATCTAAACGACAACCATTTTTGTGTTGTTTATTCAATCAATAAAAACTTAAATTTTTTAGGTTGAAATTCGTCATACATAAATAAAAATCATAAAATAGTGAAAATATTTTGCTTTTATTAAAAAACTTTTTTAGTATTTTTTTATATAAGCTGCTTGTTCATAGTTTATTAAAACACAGTTTTATATTTTCGCCAACATTTCGTCAAACAGTTGTTGAAATCTTCAGGGCTAATTTTTTATATTAAATATAATACAAATATACAATAAGTAAAACAATAGAAATTTACACATTTAAAGATATTTTACCTTAAACTATTTTTCTGCGTCAATTCTAAGGTTCTAATAAGGCGTTGTAAGCCGCGCTTATATTGTAAAATTCTTCTTTTTTGTTTACTGTTTTGCTTTGGTACATTTTGATGTAGAGGCTTTCTAATGTCAATCGTTTGTTTTGTTAATTTCTTTGTCTAAAATTTTTGTTGTTGTAAGGTCAGCTGTGTAGTTTTTATCTATCATGTGTTGTGCTAAAGCTGTGTTTGGTTTCTTTTGTTCTATTGTTTTTGCATGTTCTTTTAATCTTGTTTCTAAATGTCGTTTTGTTGTCCCTATGTAGATGTCGTTGCAAGTTTCGTTTTCGTTTCCATTGCACTGTATTTGGTAAATTACATTACATCGTCATTCTTTTTCTATTTTGCTTTTTGTATTTGAAAATAATTCATTTGTTGTTTTATTTGGTTTCAGTGCTATGTTTGTCGTTTGTCCAACGCTTGCGTGAAGTGTTCGTTTGTCAGTGATGTTTTTTATATGGGCGATGCTGCTGTAATATATGTTTTTCATCGGTTTCTTTTGGTTGGTTTCTATTTGTTGGTCTTATTATTGTATTTGTTAATGTTTTAATTATGTTATTTGGGAAGCAGTTTTGTCTCAGGATGTGTTTAATATTAATAAGGTTTGTTCTGTGGAATTCTTGGTCGCTAATTTTTAAGACTTTGTCTATTAGGTTTTTCGCGGTGTTCATAATTTGGTAGCGGGGGTGGTTCGAGTGAAAGTTAATTAGTCTGCCTTTTTTATATAAATAAAAAAATTAAATGGCATATTCAATTCATTATTTCATTTTCAAATAAATAAACAGAAATATTAGTAAACAAAATAAAGATATTAAACATAAACATCAAATCATTCTGTCAAACACGTAGTAATTTGTTTTTTCTATTCTCTGTATTTTTCGCTTATTTTGACAGAGATGCCACTCGCTTACAATTTAAATAAATAGAAAAATAGATTTGTCGACTGTCGTTAACATGTATGTACTTAGTGAATCACTTAATCCTTAGTGCAAACAACAATAGCTGTCGATATATTTTGCGATTGTCGGATCGTTCAAATTTACAGAACCGCACTACAGAAAACATTAATTTAAATTTTAGAAAACCTCAAATGATATTTAAGAATTGCTAACATAAAAATTGTAACATAAATAAACGCAATTTGATGAGAATGTTATTTATATATAAATTTTCAGAATTTTTTTGGATGAAAATTTGAAGTTTTTCAGAAAATAAAGATACGAAATTATTTTATTAAAATGTTTGGGACCTTTGGTTTTTTGCGTTTGGCATCCCTAATTTGATTATTTATTATTATAAATTTATTCCCTATGTTTTCAAAATATGGCAATATTTTAATAAAAAAGTTGAGAGAGCTTTTTTTCTGGTTATTATTTTGTTACTCCATCCGACCTATATGGCCACAATGAAGAAATGTTTGGCCAGTTAAAAGAAACTATACAATTAGCACGGTTATTGCATATAGCCACCCTACACAACCATAGCCTTTGCAATGGAGGTTAGGGCGAACTATTTAATTAGCAAAAACTAAATTAAACAGGAAGTTATGTCATATAACCGATCAGCAACCACGATGACCAAAAAGCAAACACCGAAATAAATATGAAATAATAGAAAAGACAAAAACCAACCCAAAAGATTTTCTGAAATAATTTGGTATTAAGTTTAACAAATTATTTACTTCTTCCAATATTTTGTTTACATTTATTATCAATACTCAAACCGAGGTAGAGGGTATCAAAGATTCGACACAGCCGAATTTAACACTCTTACTTATTTTTATTAAAATTTCTAAAGCTTTATTCAGCAATCCTGAACATGTAAACTGTGGGCATACCTCGATCCTTTGCCCAATTCATTGAAGTATTTAAAGCTTGCACAGCTTTATGTTTTCTAATGTGTTCAATCATAATAGGCTCTACTTCTATATCTTCTTTTTCTGATTCTGAACTACTACACGAAGTTCTTCAGTTTGTTCAAAACAGTCCGCAGAACCATTCTTAAGTAATTCTTGTTGTAATATTGATAGTGGAATATTATCCTCTGTCCATCTTTGAGAATGAATATGCTTCTAACAAGACGTTATAGAAGAATTAGGCACCCTGTCTCAAGACAGCTTAAGCAATACACAGGCGTCCTTCAAACTGAATTGGTTCTTAAAGATGTCAGGATTGTCCGCTACAGAATTTACCAAATCATACAAGTGATCTTTTTGTAATACAGTTAAGTAAGTCGTTACGCATTCTGATCCATGGGTTGGATAATAGTAGTAAAATTTGGGGGTAAAAACATAGTTTAGTATTGCTTATATCAGTAAAGCTTTTTTGGGCAAATAAAGCCTTTTTGGACAAATTATTCTGATCTTTCGGTTGGATAATACTAGTACAATTTGAGGGTTAAAACAAAGTTAATATTGCTTACATCAGTAAATCTTTTTCGGAGAAATAAAGCTTTTTTGGGCAAATTATTTTCAATTTGATAGGTTTCTACCTGTAGTATAAATGACTTAGTAAACCATTTAGTAAAAATATGTATTAAAATCCATGATCGTCAAACAGATTTTCAGCTTCGATAACATCATAGTTCTTATTTGACTTTCATCTGTCACTACCTCTAAATGATTGATTTGGATACATTTTTTGATGAAGTGGTTTTGCGCCTTGACGTAAAATTTCTGCAAAAATGCTTTGATGCCGTAACCGCTTCTCTTCAAACCAAACACACAATTTATACCAAAGTTCTTCATGTTCTTTCAATTTCAGTGTATTGTGCTGTTTTAGAAGTTTGCCTTCAGAGTTGTTAGCAAATCTTAAAACAAAAAATTAATTTAGTAATTTTTGTAGAATTGATTTGTTACAAAGAATTTTTTATATGTCACAAACTGTTGAAGCTCCTACACCACATTTCTCTCCTAAAATCTTTCCAGATTGTAATGCTTCTATTACTTTTGGCTTGTTAGCTAAGAATTTAAATTGATGTTTTCGCGTAAAATTGCATTCAATAAGAGAACTAATTGCAACAAGACATAAAACATACATTCTTATGTACAATATCGATCATAGTAGGAACTGCATTTCAATGATGTCTCATTTGTTTTAAAATACCATTCTTTGCTTTGTCAAAAAAAAAAAAAAAAAAAAAAAAAATAGCAAGCCTCGGTACAGAAAAAAAAGAAGCATAAAAAACACAAATTCGGTTTAGCGAGCCACAATTAATGCGGACTATAGTGTGTGTAACGCGTCATATATTCAATTCGGATTACTGGATCATTCGGAGCTGGCGAGCTGGCACTGCATTACGTTATAATACCAAATTAAAACAAGTAAGAAAATTATAGTCGATCTAGACCGACTATATGATACCGTATACCATGCGTTTAGAGAACCTATCTCTCAGGACCAACTAACTGGACATAGAAAATAAGCATAAACCAAATTTGGGTGGGATTTTTATTAATTTTTTCGGTTGCAGATATGAAAAAGTTCATATCGGATGCTATATCTATATGGGGACTAGGTCCAAAAATGGACCAATCCTGATCATGTTTGGTAAAGTCTCTTGTATTTTGCAAAAATATATACAAACAAAATTTGAGAAGAATCAGTACAATATTTTTGTTTTTTGATAGATTTAAGTGAAGATCGGGAAGCAGCTCTATATGGGGCCTATGACTAAGAGTTGTCCAATAGGAATCATTTTTGGACTGCTGATTACTGAATGTAATATGTACATACAAACCCAATTTGACTAAGATTTTTATGATAATTTGGATCATATGGAAATATATGTTGATTTCGTAGGGGGACATTTGTATGGGGGCTAGGTCTGAACATGGACCGATTCTCACCAATTTCAATAGCGTTCATCCCGTGGCCGATGAAAGATCAAATACCAAATTTCGTCAAAATATATTCATATTTGCGACCTGCAGTTTGATTACAAGCTTTACATGGACACACAGACGGACGGACGGACGGACGGACATCGTTAAATCGAATCAGATAGTGATTCTGATTCGATCGGTACAATTAAAGATGGGTGTAGGTCAAATATTTTTGGTTGTTACAAACAGCAGCACAAAGTCATTATACCCAAACCACATAGTGGTATAGGGTATAAAAAATCATTCGAACTAATATATGTGAGTATTTCCACAGAAAAGTCTACTAGGACCGAGAACTAAAATGCTGATAAACAATATATTTTCAGTTTATCCGAGTTGCTATTATTAGAAAATTGACATGAAAACTGAAATTATACATATTTTTTTGCTTTGAGTTACTTTTAATGACATCTTATGAAATCTTTATAGCAGCAAAAAAGTACTGCAACAAATTGAAAAGGACCAACCAAACCTCGATTAACCGTAAAATTTTGATCCTATTTCTTTCCTGTTCTGATGTCATGTTCCTGAACTTATAATATGGTGTGTAATCAGCTCTTCGCAATCGTTATAATCATGTAGGCTGAGAGTTTTTACTCAAATCACAAATTTGCAATTTTAGTTGGAAAAAACTGACTTCATATAACAATCGCAAAAACATTATATTTTTGAAAGTGTGGCGCGTTTGCTATCGTAAGTGTAACTTTTTTCAAAAACAAATATTTTTATCATTTTAACATGCACATATATTTACATAAATCGATAAAACGTGTGCCGAAAGAGAAGGAAAGCAACAATAGGAGATTTGGGATATACATTAATTAGGAATTTTACATTAATTAGATATTTTACGTATTTTGATGAATTATTTATTTAACAATTTTTCGATTGGAATTTTAGTTTTTATTGCAAAATTACGACTATTGCAAAATTACGACTTAAGTAACATCCACAATTGTTTTTTATACCCTATACCACTATGTGGTTTGGGTATAATGACTTTGTGCTGCTGTTTGTAACAACCAAAAATATTTGACCTAGACCCATCTTTAATTATACCGATCGAATCAGAATCACTTTCTGAGCTGATTTAGCAATGTCCGTCCGTCCGTCCGTCCGTCCGTCCGTCTGTGTGTCCATGTAAAGCTTGTAATCAAACTGCAGGTCGCAAATATGAACATATTTTGATGAAATTTGGTATATAAGCTTTTATCGGCCATAGGATGAACGCTATTGAAATTGGTGAGAATCGGTCCATGTTCAGACCTAGCCCCCATACAAATTACCCATATGAAATCAACATAAATTGCCATAAGTTCCAAATTATCATATAGATCTTACTCAAATTGGGTTTGTATGCATTCATTACATCCATTAATGAGTAGTCCAAAAATGATCCCTTTGACCCCACATAGAGCTGCTTCCCGATCTTCACTTAAATCTATTAAAAAACAAAAATATTGCACTGATTCTTTCAAATTTCGTTTGTATATATTTTTCCAAAATACAAGAGACTTTACCAAACATGATCAGGATCGGTCCATATTTGGACCTAGTCTTTATATAGATATAGCATCCGATATGAACTTTTTCATATCTGCAGCCAAAAAAATTAATAAAAATCCCACTCAAATTTGGTTTTTGCTTATTTTCTATGTCCAGTTAGTTGGGCCTAAGAGATAGGGTTTCTAAACGCATGGTATAGGGTATCATATAGTCGGTCTTGACCAACTATAAATTTCTTACTTGTTTTGGAATTCGAAATAAATTTTTTTTGAATTTTTTACATATGCCTGGATATAAACTGCTATCCAAAAAAACTTTTATAAGAAACGCACTTTACTTTGGTTTGAGGTTTTATACTGCATCTAAGGTAAGAAAATAATTGTCGGTCTAGAGACGGTCAGTTAATTGGTCCAGTCCAATTAATTGCATATGTAAAATAAGCATTGTTATTAATTTTAATTAATCAGTTTAATTTATTGTCTGCAGATATGAATATATTCATATCGGAGCCTATATTTACATGGGGAATACATCAAAAAATGGACCGATCCCGACCATATACGGTAGTCACTTATTTTTTTAAAACACATATACAAAATATATATTGGAAAAATATATGCAATAATTTTGTTTCTTAATAGATTTATGTAAGTGACGATTGGGGGATAGCAGCTTTATATGGACGCTATGATTAATTAATCTTCTAAAGGATTTATTTTTGGATTACGGAATAATGGATGCAATAAACACAAACAAACCAAATATTTATTTATTTTTTTATTTATTATGTCAATGGAATAAATCCTTACAGACCTGTATAAATGATATAATTACACAATTGAAACAATTAAATGATTTGAAGATAAAAACAAATAGTTAGGAATTTAAGAAAATAATGATATTATACTTAATTACATCAGATTTCAACGAAAAATCAATTAATTGATAAAGATTATTATAATCACAACAAATTCTTCTAAAAGGATCAGCTAGAGCATAGTTGGTTTGAAAAGATTTAACAAAGAGTGGTTGGAATTGGCGTGATACTCGTTGAGGAACATTAAAAGTTATATTGTTGACAAGAAATTCAGAACAGATTTCACCATTAATTAGGCTGATCATAAAAGTTACTTTTAGCAAAGTCCTACGGCTTTCCAAAGTAGGTAATTTTATTAATTTAAGTCGATAAACGTATGAAGGTGGATTAATTGCAGAAGTCCAAGGAAAGCCACGTAAGCAAAAGAGTAGAAATTGTTTCTGTACAGACTCGATTCGTTGAATATGAATGTTACAGAAGGGATTCCATATTATTGACCCATATTCTAAAATAGGTCTTACAAGAGATGTAAAAACTTGTTTGGTTATGTAAGGATCAATAAATTCTTTTGCCCATCTTTTAGTAAAGGCGAGTGTACCTCTAGCTTTATTAACTGTCATGGTGACGTGAGATACAAAGTTTAATTTAAATCAAGTAGAATCCCTAAATCCAGAAAAGTATCAACAAGTTCAAGCTGATATCCGCCCAAAAAGTAGTTAGCAGGGAAAACATTATTTCTAGAAAAACGCATACATTTACATTTTTTCAAATTTAGTTCCATTAGGTTACGGTTACACCACGAAAAGAAATTGTTGAGAACTGATTGACGATGAATATGATCATTATGTTGACAGTAACTTAAAAAAATTTTAGAATCATCAGCGTACATTAAAACGTTGCAAAAATTTATAAGTTTTGGAAGAGCATTGATGAAAAGGGAGAAAAGAATTGATCCAAGATGGCTGCCTTGAGGAACACCAGAAGTCACAGTAATATCTTTAGATGACTTATTATTATACATTACACGTTGTGTTGTCTCAGAAAGATATGATTTTATCCATTTAAGGCTTAATGGTGTTAAACCTAATAAATCCAATTTGATCAGTAGAAGGTTATGGTTTACTTTATCGAAAGCCTTACTAATTATTGTCGTAAAATGAAGCACATTTGTAACGGTAGAGCATCCTTTCTGAAATCCGTGTTGAAATGGTGACAAAATTGACGAGGAGTGATAGCACAAAATATCTGTAATAAATTTCTCGAAAAGCTTAGGGATTGCACTAAGTTTAGCAATACCACGGTAATTTGAAACATCCGATCTATTTCCAGATTTAAATAATGGAATGATGTAAGAAGCTCTCCAAAATTTTGGAACATAACCGTTTTTTATTGACGCATTAGACAGCAGAGTCAGTGGTGTTGCCAAGGAAGTAGCATAATAATTGAGTATAGAACTAGGTACTCCATCAGGTCCATGAGTAAATGAAACTTTAAGTTTCTTCAGGCTATTAACAAGTTCTGCCTTATCAATTAGAGGAAAAGATATAGCTTGATTTGTGTTTATTGAATATGAATAGCTGTTGGAACAATATTGAGCAACAGAATATGTGCTAGCAAAAAAGTCTGCAAACATGTTACTTATTATAGTATCATCACTAGATTCGATATCGTTAAATTTCATTACAGATGGATAACCAGTAGTTTTTCTTTTTGAATTAACAAAGTTGTAAAATGCCTTAGGATCACGATTGAAATCTTCCTTCATTTTGTATAGATAGTTTTTGTATAAATAATTGTTAAGAATATTATATTTGGCACGATGAGTGGAGTATTTTTCAAAAAATACAAGAGAACAAAAAATTTTATACTTTTTATAATACTTGTTCTTCAAATTTTATAATCTTGATAGTTGTTTTGAGTTCCAAGGCGGGCCAGTTCATTTGTAGACAGAATGCTTTGTGATACAGTCATCCATAAAATAATATAATAGAGATATATTGATAATTTGGATCTTATAGCAATTTAAGTCTATTTCAAAATGAAAATTTTTATAGGGCTAGGTCTAGGACTAGGACTAGGTGAACATGCACCGCTTTCTACTATTATCATTAGTATTCATCCTATGGTCGATGAAAGCTAGTATACCAAATTTTATCGGAAAATGATTCTGGATCGATTGGTATAAAAAAATCAACATAAAATCATTATATTCTGCTCACTAATTAATTATTAATTTTAAACATCGGTGTTAAAATATTGACTTTATAAATAATTTTAAATTTAGTCATTTTTGTCTCTTAGTGTTAGTAACCATAGCTTTAATATTGTGCTTCGAACATGAAGGTGAAGTGTACTAACCATTCGGCATCCCACTTGTTTGCTTATGGATGGCTCTGTCATTAACAAGATAGCTGAGTTTGCAGTAAATGAACATCTTGTAAAAAAAAAGTATTTATAATTTTTCTTCAATATGTACCAGCAATAAGAATCTGTGTGAAAAACCTTCAAAATATCTATCAAAACCGCGTATTATAATTGAAAATAAGAGTGCACTAGAAGTTTTTTATTTGCTTACTAAATAGACCATATTTTAAGCAAATAATCGTTTAAGAAATAAATAATATTTGATGGTGCCAGATTGAGCATAATTAAATGAAATAATTGGGATTTTTCTAAAATTTATGTACAGTAACTTTTTTCTGATTTTTGACTCTTTTACGCAAATAAAGCTCTTATATAGTGTGCACACTACACAATGTCCATCACTGATAAAACTTTCTGTTGCGTACGTACGTACACACAATGTACTAAATTTGTGCTAAATTTTTTACGAAGTTTTTTTTTTGGTAGATAAATCAAAGCGAAACTATCACCCATGGCCTGTCGGGTATATAAATGAACATGCTACATCTCATATATCCGGGCAGGTATCAAAAAAAAAAAAATATTTTTTCTTTTAACTTTTATGGCGGGTCTTAATGGGTTAAGAGGAAAAACGTGTGTTACGGTTTTTTCGATGTCTAGCCTTAGGTGCTGGGATGACACGTAATAACTTAAGCGTAAACTCGTTAAATTTAAAGCTTCAAAGAAGGGTTTGGCTATGTTCAAATTTTGAAGGAGCTTTTCCCATTTCGAAAATGATACACACAGAAAACGAACTTACCAACCGAATTGATCAAAAACAGAACAACTTTATATTCCATTGTGTCAACAGAAATTTATGAGGGCCTACTTATTTTCTATTTTGATAAAATATTTACTGTTAAGACACCTGAATTTTATTCATAATTTAGTCAAAATTCGGATATTAGCTTCATCCTATTTGGTTGTCAGAAAATTCCGCTTTCTGTGTGTGTGTAACATGAAGACATCACAATATAACAAAAAGGTATAGAATATGTGGGTTTGCTGACCGGTGCATAAGAAGCCTATAACCTAAAAGGTAACCATAGAAAATATATTCTTGGTAGATTAATATGCAATATAGATGGGAACCGCATTCCACAAAAACAATATACTTTCATCAAATCAATATACGACAGCAAGTGCATATTCTCACACAAAACGTCTCCTGATAGTAGCAGTGGGCGTGGTACCGCCCGTACAAAGTAAATATATGATATCATATAACTGGTGTACTAAAAAAGGGAAGCTTTGACACTTTGCACGACACCATCAGATCTTAGTATGAGTAGTCGGACAAAAAATTGGCGGGTTCACACCAATGGACGTGGCACTTCCCATGCAAATTAACTATTTAATCTGAAGTACTGCAAAAGAGAGAGCTTTGCGGCTTTGCGGGAGCCCATAGGTTCTTTGTATGATCAGTCAAACAAGAAAATGGGCGTGATCGAAGCAGTGTGTCCATCAGATATAAATGTGAGAAGTCCAATAAAAATTGGGCGGGATGGGATAAGTGGGATTGGCACCTCCTATATAAAAAAGTATGAAGTACTACGAAAGCTGCAGTCTTTTAACAAGTACAGTAGTTATCAATGTGATTTGTCGTGGAAAATATATCGCCAAAATCAAAAATTGGCAAAAACGAAAACCGCGAAAAATAAAAATCGCCAAAAAAATCTTCAAAATAAAAATGGGCAAAATCAAAAATCGCTAAAAAGAAAAATTGCCAAATGATATTCTAAGTTCAAGGCCAATAGTTAAGTGTTGCCAGATCTAATATGGATAATCCAACTTCTTCTCATGTGCAGCTACATGTACTTTGCTCCAGGGAAGGAACGCCGAAAAATCTGATAATTGTTGTACCGAATGAAAAATACTGCAGATATGGGAGTGCTACAGGCTTTAATTTTTTTAGTGGGCATGGCACCTCCCATACAAAGTAAATTTTTAATATCATATATATTAAGTACTATGATAGAGAAAGCTTTGCGAATTTGTCTCAGGTCATCTATTATTAACGTGAGTAGTCAGACAAAAAAAAATGGGAGGGATTGGACAAATGCGCGTGGCACCCCTACACAAACTTAATATTAAATCTGATATATCTGAATAACTGTATTAGTAAGAAACTTGGGACTATGCGTGAGCCCTCTCATAACGATTCGTGGGGGGGCTAGGGAGGGTGTAGCGAAGCACACCGGGTTACACCTAGTTAAGAATAAATTAGCGAAAAAAGAAAATAAGTTCAACCAGAAGATTTAAAATCTGGAAATCTCACAAACAAACACCAACATTAAACTAGCCAAACGCAAACTTCATCATATTGGAACTGGTGTTAAAAATATGCTAACAGAGGACGACTACACAACAATTGTTGGTAGACAAACAGACAGATCAAAGCATATAACAGAAAACACAAAACAAAAAAATATAAAAAATTAAGTACACTGAGAGAAAAATATTTTAGATTTCGTGGTTTTGTCTTTAATGACAATTGGTTTGTAAATAAAACAAACCTAAATATACCCGAACAAGGTAAATGGATGCTACCCGTAGGGAAAAAATTTGCCTTACCGGTTGAGAGATATAATTTTTCACCACTACATACTATTGCGGATGTGAAACAATGTACATAGGTAATGGATGACAATATAGATAAAGATAACGATATTGTTAGAACTAAATTAGCGAGTAATATCGCAGCGTTCAAAATAAAAATTAAAAAGTCCCCAAAAGAAAAATTCATTCTAACAACTTATGAGAAAACAAAAAAATTTTTAAGGAGGCTCAACGATGTCATTATCATTCAAGCAGATAAGGGTAATAAGACGGTAATAATGTATACGAATGATTACCAAATTAAAATGGGGAAGTTACGGAAAGATAAAGATACATACAGAACTATTGGAATTGGCCCGACACCTAAACTACAAAAGGAGAATAATATTTTAATTGCGGAACTCTTTAAACATGAATATGTTGATATATCGGAAAACAGCGATTACAATGCTCCACAGCGATTGCCCCAAGGTTATATGGTCTCCAGAAGATACACAAGATAGGAACACCTCTGCGACCAATAGTATCCTCAATGAATGTACCTTGTTATCAGCTCTCTAAATATGTAGGGCAAATACCTTAACACATTATGTCAGACACTTACAATATAAAAAATTCAGCACCATTAAAATCGCAATTAAAGGAAATAGAAATTGATGAAAACCAGATGTTAATATCCTTTTATATCATATTTTTATTTACGATTATACCTGTATACATGGCAATTAGAAACATAATGGAAAAATGGGACACGATTAAGAAATTTTTAAAAATACCAAAATCAAAACTTTTACGGATACTCCAATTTTGTCTTACGAACAATAGTTATTTTGTATATGATAATAAAATATTTAATCAGATCTTTGGAATGTAACTGGGTAATCCACTTTCACCTACTATAGTGGATATAGTTTTAGACAGTTTGCTTGACAAAGCAATAGGTGAATTAAAAAATAAAAATTTTCATCTAAAATACATAACTAAATATGTAAATGACATTCAAGCCGTAATTAATGTGGACGACAGAGACGAAATACTAGATACCTTCAATAAATATCATCCCAAAATCCAGTTCACGATTGTAATAGAAAATAAGGGGAACTTGCATATATCGATACTAAACTACAGAGGAAAAATGGGAGATTTTACTTTATTTGGTACGCAAAAGATCTGTCATCAGAAATAATAAATACTGCCAGAAATTTTGCCTTTAGACTTTGGATGTTAGTGACAAGCAATTTTATACCCAAAAATTCAACAAAATTACCACAATTCTAAAAAACAACTTATAAATTCTCTTATAGATGACACATGTAGAAAATTAGAAACCAAAATCTATGGAAAAGACAAAATTGAGGAAGATGATCACAACATTTTTTACAGTGTGAAATATATTCGCGACTTAACAGACAACAATAATATAAAAAAAACAATGAAAACAAACAAGTAAGAAAATTATAGTCGGTCTAGACCGACTATTCGATACCCTATACCATGCGTTTAGAGACCCTATCTCTCAGGCCCAACCAACTGGATATAGAAAATAAGCATAAACCAAATTTGAGTGGGATTTTTATTAATTTTTTCGGCTGCATATATGAAAAAGTTCATATCGGATGCTATATCTATATGGGGACTAGGCCCAAAAATGGACCGATCCTGACCATGTTTGGTAAAGTCTCTTGTATTTTGCAAAAATATATACAAACAAAATTTCAGTAGAATCATTGCAATATTTTTGTTTTTTGATAGATTTAAGTGAAGATCGGGAAGCAGCTCTATATGGGGCCTATGACTAAGAGTTATCCAATAGGGATAACTTTTGAACTACTGATTAATGGATATAATATATACATATAAACCCAATTTGACTAGGATATGTATGATAATTTGGATCTTATGGCAATATATGTTGATTTCATAGGGGTCATTTGTATGGGGGCTAGGTCTTAACATGGACCGATTCTCACCAATTTCAACAGCGTTCATCCCATGGCCGATAAAAGATCAAATACCAAATTTCGTCAAAATACATTCATATTTGCGACCTGCAGTTTGATTAAAATCTTTACATGGACACACAGACGGACGGACGGACGGAAGGACGGACGGACGGACATCGTTAAATCGAATCAGATAGTGATTCTGATTCGATCGGTATAATTAAAGATGGGTGTAGGTCAAATATTTTTGGTTGTTACAAACAGCAGCACAAAGTCATTATACCCAAACCACATAGTGGTATAGGGTATAAAAACACACACTTCGCTTACCAACCAAACAAAACTCTCAGTACAAAGTAAACTGCTGTGGTAGTGACGAATGAGAAAAAGAGCGAATGAGAAAAAGAGCTTTAGAAACAAGAATAAGTGAGCATAAAAACGATATTACAAAACAAAAAGAAACAACAGCTATATCACAACATATGATTAGAACTGGACATACAG
Source organism: Cordilura impudica (assembly GCA_963682025.1). Classification (NCBI taxonomy): domain Eukaryota; kingdom Metazoa; phylum Arthropoda; class Insecta; order Diptera; family Scathophagidae; genus Cordilura; species Cordilura impudica. Next base: position 60,875,659 of record OY821518.1, on the reverse strand, counting down.
CTGACTTTAAAAATGTCAGAATAGTTGATAAAGTAAGTAAAGTAAGAGTAAGAGAAATGAGAAAAAGAGATACACAATTGAAAGCTTGCGTATACAGCAAAATATAACACGAACCATGAACCTAAAAGAAGACACTGACAAAATAAACACCTGTTACAGAGTTGCAATAAATTGTTTTACATTTAATGTTTTGTGTAAGATTATATGATTTTTTAATGTGAATTTCAGTCAGTATTATTTAATAGTGTGCGAACTTGTAATAACCTTGAAAAAGTCAACTAGCCATTGATGAGATGTCGGTTATATATTTATGTAATTAATTGGTTTTATTTACATTAAAACGTTAGGCCTTATTGGCTTATTAAAATCATTGAAAGATCGTATTATTGTTAAATAATTATAAAATTTAACTCTCCGTCTAGCAACACTTCTGGTACCCTTAAACGCATGACAAGGTCTGTAGTGACCTATTTTTGTTGATATGACATTTTAAAATTTTCGTTTTGTTATTTTATTATTGTTTATTAATTAAAGTGTTGATAAATAAATTAAAATATTTTTTTTTTTTTATACTAACATAATTAATTTTTATAAAACAGCTGCTTACGAAACTATAACCGCATTTATACCCTTTTCGTTGCCTACTTGTGTTCTAGCTTGAACATCCGCGTATATGTACAAATAGAGATTAGTATTAGAAGGTAATAAAACAAATGTTAAATTCGAAGAACTCGTTTAAAATGAACAGCTAAAAAGAAGCCAAAATAAAGTTTATGTCTTAATGATTTCTTGTAATTCCAGTACAAGGTCCCTACGGACCTTGTCATGCGTTCCCGTACTACTCACCTTTAAACCTCAATAAAAACTAAATTATTGGGCGTATTGAATTTTCTTTAAAACGATTTTTGACAAAATTCTCTTGGAAAACAGGGTAACTTTTGGGGTACCTTGTCCTGGCCGAAATAGGAATAGGAGTAATTTCAGTTTGAAAATGAAAAAGGGACCAGGGACCTTCTCGCTAACCGAAGGGTTAAGAAATGTTTGACGATGTTTATCAAGCTCTAATGAGATTAAGATCGAAAAGAGAAATTTTATTTAATTTGAAGTGATGTGTGTTTTTAGTTTTTTCAAGAGACTTTTTAGTCTGCCCTTGTATAGGGAACTACAAAAGTTTTGAAAATAATTCACAAATAATCTCAGATTTATACACATTTCTAGTAAAAATTTTCTCACGTCTAATTATCCTTATCTAGGATAATTGAAAAAGTATATAAATATATAAATATTGAAAAGATTATTCAACAAAAATTGTTGAGAAGCTCTGATATATGCTTACGTTTCCAGTATTATCCTTCTTTACATCCACAAAAGAATAGTTGGGAAATTAAGAAGTAAATACATATTTTTTTCTGTGATTTTTTGGAATTAAAATGTACTTAAGTGGTAGCATGTACACGACATGCATGCTAAAATGTTGATTCGAATATTCGAAAAAATACCATGACGTTATTTATTTTTTTGTTGATACTTTTGTTGTTGACGGTTAAGGCAGTGGAAGGATATGGTATTATAATCACACAAATAAAAAAGATATCAAATCCTTTTTTAATAGCAACAACAGGCAGGTGGGCATACCCATATATACAAGTAAGTAGTGTGTATAGTGGAAGAGTATATCTTTAAACAAACTTGTATTGGTTGTTGTATTTTGATGTTGGTGACATGTTGTAGGTGACTTTAAAAATTCACTTTCAGAGTCTTAATTTCATTTTTGTGTTTTCGTTTTCTGTATGTTTTTTTTTTGTGATGCGGTAAAGAAAATGTTAAATATTGTATGATTGAGAATGACCAACACAAGAGTATTAATAAACGACAAGTGCTCTTGTACAGATATTTCTGTCGTTGGAGGCACTAAAGTTTGAGCATTGTATTTTTTGTTTATATAAGTACATATGTATATGTGGATATGGTTACTGATACTGATGATGATTATATTTTATACATGCCATGCACGTTCTTCTTCTTCTTCTTTTTTGTTTTTTGCTAAAAATATCTCATATAATTCCAAATAACATATCCTATAATCTTATATACCCATAGTTGAAAAAAGCAGGTTTATTAAGGCTTTACTTTATATGCTCGTACTTTTATTATATTGCCAAACAAAATGCTTAATTGAAAATATAATTTAATTTTACGAAATATTGTAGATATATCGTTGCAAAAGTAGATACTTAAATATAAAAAAATTTGTGTATTTATTTACATTTGCATATATGTAAATATAGAACTTCGTCCTTTTATACATGATACCATTATGTGGTCAGGATATAATGAGTTAAAACTACAAAAGTATCTAAAAGAAACCAATATATTCTTATAAAGAACGATTCTTATAAAGAACGATTAAGACTAATCTTCTGAATCGATGCTCGACCGTCTGTCTGTCTTTTTTTCTTTAAATGGACAGAGTGATAGGGCGGTATCACTTAGTGGCCCCATGATAGTTTCCCCCTACCACTCTGGTATAGTGTTACAGCAGGCTATCCGAAGAGCAGATTAGTGTTTTGGTGCTCGGTGACATCTATCCTCCATGGTTCGACAAATAAATATGCGAAGCAACTTCCAAGCTTCCTTCGACTACAACATTTCATCCATGATATTTTCAGATATTAATATAACTCTGATACTATTTTACAATTTAATGAGCAAAACATGTAATTTTTTCAACGACAATTAATATGTTTTATATTCCTTCTTCTGCTCCGCATGCTTCGCAGTTGCCTATTTTTAAAACGTTTTTATTAGATCGCTTTCTTGTCTGTTTGTGTGTGTGTTTGTATGTTCCGTAGGAATCTTGGAATTGATTTTAAAGTAATTTTCCGATAAGCTAGAGACTTCAAATTTTCAACATACCTAAGAATTGGGTGACAATGCAATATTATATCAAAAATATTCCTTTATGGGCGTGGCACCGCCCACAAATAATGAAAAAATTTTGAAAGTAACTTCCCGATAAGCTAGAGACTTTAAATTTTCAACACAGCTCAGAACTGGATGCCAATGCAATATCATATCAAAATGTTTTCTGTGTGGCCGTGGTACTGCCCACAAATAATGAAATATTTTTAAAAATAACTTCCCGAGACTTCAAATTTTCAACATAGCTCAGAACTGTAAAACTTTTTATCTTGGCACTTGTATTCGCAATGTTAACGAATTTTGGAATATTGATAAATATATTCGCTTCCAACACTTTTCCTAAATGTGGTTGGCATTGGACATCGGGGCGTGGCACCGCCCGTACAACTCCAACTTTGGGAATGCTTTATCTCTGCTAATTTTACTACAATATTAATTAAATTTGGTATAAAGATGTAAATAGTCGTTTCCTACATTCGTGTCATATGTAGTATGATGTTACTCACCACACTCAAACTCACCGAACTCAAACTTACCACTCTCAAATTCACCACACTCAAACTCTTCACACTAAAGTTCATCACACTCAAACTCAACACATTCAAACCCACCACAACTCAACTCACCACAGTATTGCAAGACTTAAAATGAGGAAATAATTACCAAGTAATTTTTTTTTTTGAAAATTCAACGTTTTTAAAATGGACTAAAAAGTATAAAATAATTTTTCATTGCCATAAACAGATTTAGAAACCAATATTGGTGGTCCTGATAATTTTTGATTGTAAATTTTTAATTGATGGAAATACTAGTAAGATTTAATTTTAAAAACGTTAAGCGCATGTGCTGGATAATCGATGCGTGTATAGCTCTCCTAAGTCACTAAAAGTTTGATTGTACTGCATATTCTTTGATTTAAATGCTCTTAAATAAATTACCCAATGCTTAGCATACATAGTGGCCTGTCTGAACTAGCTTCGTTCGGTATTCCGTTTGGCCCAGGGCTTTTGTATTTTCAAGCTTTCAGTACGGTATGTTCAATAAATCAGGGATAAATGGTAAAAAATTTTTATCATTTAGGAGCTTTTCTCTACGGTTTAGTCCTTGTTCATCTTATCGCAAAAGCATTTCCATTATTTCGGCAGTCAGAGGGTGTTCTCGAATCCCAAATATGGGATTTATTCATAAATATTTTATAAGGATTTAGCCATGAATCTGAGTCTATCTTGTCGTAAAGTACAACCAAATATTTAAGTTTACTATATATGAAAGCTTTTCTTGATATCTTTCTATACTCCCCTGCAAGCGAAGTGTTAGAGTGATTTCTTATCCCTGTTCTGCGTGCCGTATTTTTTTCTAAGTTCCCCAATCTCAGTAGTTTGTTAGAACACTGGTTGTTTATTCGATTGTATTCCCTTGCCCTTTGCATACCCATCTGCTTGCCTACTGTCTGTCGGTTTATCTTTTTGCTATGTTCTTGCTATCTTTCTCTCCTTCCTATATCCGTCTGGGAGGAAAATTTTAGAGTGATTTCTTATCTATCTGCATGTCTGTCTGCCTATATGTCATTCTATTTGTTGTGCTGAATGTCTGTGAGTGTGCTCACGCAAAGATTTATGATCGGAAGTATGAATATATTTTGATGACATGAGTTCATATTGGTTGATGAATATCAGTGCATATTCAGAGCTACATCCCGTAGAGACCCATATGTATGTGTTTATTACACCCAATAATTGGTTGTCATAAAATAATCCCTGTAGAACCATTCTTGGCCATAGCTTTTGTATGAAGCTGCTTTCTGATATTCACTTAAATCTAGCAAAAAAAAAAACAAAAATATTACAAATTTTGTTTACATGTCTGTGAAAAAATTAAGTCACGTTACCATATATGGTCACGGTTGGTCAATTTTTGACTCAGTCCCATATATATTTAGCATTCGATGTGAAATTTTTCATACGGGCAGGTACCAAATTCGGTACATAATAATTTTCTATATCCAATTAGTCTGACCCAAGACAGTTTCTTTTAACTCATTCCTGAGATAAAAGGAGAAGTCGACCTGAGGATATCCGTTTGTCTGTCTGTCTCTTAAAAACATTCTGCAGTCCCCAATAGGTCGAGTGCAGTATTGAGGCCTAAAATATTCTCCATAATCTGCAGTTGTATTGGAGCCTCCATACCAAATATGTGAGGTACGACGTTCTGAAATGTTAAGATGCTTCGATAGAATTCCATATAAAAAACTAAATATAGTGAAATATGCTGGTCCATAGCGACGCATACGCGTTTTTGTTTTCTTGTTTCGTATGTGAAAAGAAAAAAACAATAACAACAAGTAAGAAAATTATAGTCGGTCTAGACCAACTATACGATACCCTATACCATGCCTTTAGAGACACTATCTCTTAGGCCCAACTAACTGGACATAGAAAAAAAAGCAAAAACCAAATTTGAGTGGGATTTTTATTAATTTTTTTGGCTGCAGATACGAAAAAGTTCATATCGGATGCTATATCTATATAGGGACTTGGTCCAAAAATGGACTGATCCTGATCATGTTTGGTAAAGTCTCTCGTATTTTACAAATATATATGCAAACAAAATTTGAGAAGAATCAGTGCAATATTTTTGTTTTTTAATAGATTTAAGTGAAGATCGGGAAGCAGCTCTATATGGGGTCAAGGGGATCATTTTTGGACTACTCATTAATGGATATAATGAAGGCATGCAAACCCAATTTGAGTAAGATCTATATGACAATTTGGATATTATGGCAATTTATGACGATTTCATATGGGTAATTTGTATGGGGCTAGGTCTGAACATGGACCGATTCTCACCAATTTCAATAGCGTTCATCCTATGACCGATAAAAGCTCATGCACCAAAGTTCATCAAAATACATTCATATTTGCGACCTGCAGTTTGATTACAAGCTTTACATGGACATACAGACGGACGGACGGACGGACGGACGGACGGACATTGTTAAATCAACTCAGAAAGTGATTCTGATTCGATCGGTATAATTAAAGATGGGTCTAGGTCAAATATTTTTGGTTGTTACAAACAGCAGCACAAAGTCATTATACCCAAACCACATAGTGGTATAGGGTATAAAAATGAGACTGCATCGCTTGTAAACAAATAAACAAAAACGAGATTTTATGCATTTATGCTTATTGCATTTAATAATTGCTTTAAATTAAAAAAAACCCTAAAAAGCCCAAAATTGTTTGATAATTATATTTAAACATCATTGTAAAAAATATAGTAATTAGTCTTTTTTGCCTTGTGCGCTGTTAACATAAATATAATTTTGTGTTTAGAACACGATTGGAGGGTAACAGAGATTGTGTTTACCCAAATTTAACACTGCTATTTGTTTTACTTGCTTTTCTAAAGTTCATTGATTTTAGAATACACATTGAGTTACCTTTACTAAATAAAAGTAAGCCATATTTTTCATTATAGCACAGTTTTTATTATTATTATATTTTTTTCAATTTCTTTTAACACTCTTTATTACAATCATTGGCTGTTAGCTTATATTGCCCATTTAGCAGATAACAATCACTGTTATTGTAGCAACGACCGCAGTTGAAATATAGGTTGCATGTGCCATCATCAGATTTGTCCAATTTAAAAAGATGAAAATTAAATTTTAATTTTAAATGTGATACACGGATAGCAAATGTTGAGTTTAAAGCATTCGTTCAAAAAATGGGCGCGCTAGACTGCTGAGAGAAATACTAATTTATTTTTAATTTCCTTTAAGCAAACATTGTTTTTGTATTAATTAAAAGTTTAATTATCACATTAAGTGTAGCCTGAATATGCTTTATATTAAAACGAGGATTTGTTTTTAACTTATATTATAATTTTTAATTTTTATAAATTTGTTACAACATAATTCCAAAAAATCTGAAGTCTGGTTACAATCCGATGTTCTTAAACGAACAGAGCTGTTTGTGTGAACCGGATTGGATGCAATTGAATTTCGGCAACTCTCTGACAAACTATAGTTAGATCAGCACATTTTCTACATGATTTAATTATTATTAAAAAATTTTGTTTTGAAAGGTTTTCAACTTATTTATACTAGTTTAAAAATTATATTTTAAAAAAAGTGTTTTTTCACTAGCATTCGCATTGGGGAAATATTTAAAAATTTTTCAAATTAATGTTTGAATTATTAGCTTACCTACTCAGCTCAGTGGAAATTTTTCTTGGTATATGTCTCTTTAATTTTAGAAATACTTTTTCTGTTCCCCAAAAATGTTCAAAAAGTTAGCAAATACATAGAAATCAGAAATCCATTATATATTTTCCATTGTACACTATTTGGTGCATTAGAAATTCTATGATGTCCCAGTTTTGTTGTTTCATCTGTTAAATCATAAGATACCGAGGAATTGATAAATAATTTTATATGATTTGAAAGATTTTTATTTGTGAAAGGTTTATAGCAGTAACATTTGCAGTCCTATATCTAGCTGCTTTGCGGAGATGCCAGTAAAATGACCACTCGAAGTTACGAGACCAAATGGAGTAAAACTGTGTTTAACTTTTTCATTATATGAAGCGGCTTCTTTTTAAAAATAAAGAAATAGTTTTTTTCAAGAAAAGTATTATGTATACTTATACTCATCCTATATAAATTGATAGTTGAGTTTCTTGGAAATTTTATGCATTATTTTTTAGTCAAATTTTCGATAAAATCTTTAAAAAAGAAACCATTCTGAGGCCTAAGTATATTATAGTTAAAATTTTACTTTCAAGCTTTATTATTATTATTACTTTTATTTATTATTATTTTCTTTGCGATATACATATTAATTTTTTAAATGTTATCTAATATCTACCTAATATAGCTACAAGAATAGCTTTTCGATATGCCCCATGTTCTAGTTGTCGACATAATTTTTTGTGAAAAAACTGATTACAGATTCTCAAAGATATATAATAATGAGGTCCTCTTGTTGATATATTTTATTGCAATATTAAAATTTTGTAGACTCTTTTTTGTCACAAATTTCGACATTGTAGTGCGAATTTAAAAATTTAAAAATATTTTTAAACCATACGCATAACAGTCAAAAGGGCATATCAGTTTGTCATACCGTTTACAATGCATCGAAAAATTTATTTGCGATCCCACAGAGTATGTACATTCTTGATCTCTTTGTATATCGGTCTGTCCGTCCTTCTGTCTGTCTGTTGAAATCACTTTCATTAACAAAATGAACTATATACATCGGATATATTAAAATATTATCACTTTTCATTATTTTGAGCAGGATATTGTTAAATTTTGAGCCTCTGGGCCCAAAAGCGGAGGAAAGACGTATGAAAATGTGAACACAGTTCGACAATATTGGTGAGAATCGGTCCGTGTTCAGACCTAGCCCCCATACAAATGACCCCGTATGAAATCGACATAAATTGCCATAAGATCCAAATTTTCATATAGATCTTACTCAAATTGGGTTTGTATGCGTTTATTACATCACTTAATGAGTAGTCTAAAAATGATCCCTGGGACAACTCTTAGTCATAGGCCCCATATAGAGCTGCTTCCCGATCTTCAATAAATCTATCAAAAAACAAAAATATTGCACTGATTCTTCTCAAATTTTGTTTGTATATACTTTTGAAAAATACAAGAGACTTAACCAAACATAGTCAGGATCGTTCCATTGTTGGGCCAAGTCCCCATACAGATATACCATCGGATATGAATTTTTCATATCTGCAGCCAAAAAAATTAATAAAACGTAAGAAAATTATAGTCGGTCTAGACCGTAAGAAAATAGTATCCTGAACAATTTTTACAGAGGAACAACAACAATCATATTTTGATATTCTATAAATGATTTAAAAATATTTGACTGAGCTTGGTTAAGCAACATCAAATGTGTGTAAGTTATGCTGAGCATTAAATAAGTTATCAAATTAAATTTGAGAAACAAAAAACAATAGAAACTAATTTTTGGAGTTTACCATACGTACCAAAATTAACGGAGAGCAAAAATCTCAATAGAATAATAAATGACAACAGTGTAACAATAGCACACAGATCAAATGAAACACTTTGAGCCCTTTTTACACCCAAAAAAAAAAAAAAAAAAAAAATATGATATATTAAAAATTAACAACTTAGTTTACGAGATAAAATGCGATGGTAATGCAAGGGAGGCGTATAATAAAGTATACGTAAGAACAACAAAAAGAATGTTAGGAGTAAGATTTGCGGAACATCAAGCAGACATAAAAAAACACAAGGAATCGACAGTATTATCTTAAGACGCAAAAGAGAGCGGAGATAACGTCGACTTAAAAGGAGTTAAGAATTTAGATAAAGAGAGAAATGAAAACAAAAGATACACATTGGAAAGTTTAAAAATACAACAAAAAATAGACAAAGCATTAAACAACAAAGAAGACAAAGATAACAATAAGCTGGAATATTCAATTGCAATTACTTAAATATTAGTTCTGTGATATTAGTCGTTAAGTTAAAAATGTGAGTTTTTTATATTTATTTTGTTATTTATTTTTATTAATTTATTTAATTTTATTAAATTTGTGTCGAGATGTCCAGTTTTTTATCTTTAAATTTATTTAATTATAATAACTTGATAGTATATATTTCCTTTTAATTTTTTGTCGCCAGAAATTAATAATAAAAAAAAAAATTTTTTTTCTATGCACTCCTGATGAAGTTAAGAAACCGTCAACGAAACGTAGAGTGGAGATGAAATAAATTTTTATTTAATTTATTCTATTTAAAACTTATAAACTGACCATCATAGCCCAAAAGAAATAACATAAACTCAAGATAACTGGTCATAAAACAATTCATTAAATTTTATCAAATTTATGAAATAATATTCCATATATTATTTTATTTTTATTTAAACTACCAAGAATACTAACTATAGATACGAACTTTGGTATGTTACATATAGAAAACATAGTCTTAATACAATCTCATCATATTACAAGAAGGTACAAAGATAACATCATCTTATGGCTTAAATCTATCGAGTTACATTCAAAACCCATAAATAGGAAATGTTCATGTTTCATCATCGTAAGGTTTTTATGTGCCCTTAAATATTGTTATTATTTCCTTGCTTTAAGCAAAACAACAGAAAAATCAAATTATATTTTTATTTATGTACGTTTGCGTATGTGTTCGATCATCTCATATTGTGTTGTAGCCTACAGCCAGCCGTTGTTAGGGTACACTACCTTTGAGCTAATATTTGTAACTACCAAAAGTAACTACATATTATTCTACTTCTAATTAATTCCTAAAATTGTTTGTAAATAGTTTATGTTAAGACCAAGACTCTTTCTATTCATTAGAAATTGCCTAAAACACACAAAGAGAAACGCATTTCTATTATTTCAATTATAAATGCTATTTTTCGGCATACCACCCTCTCAGTGCAAATTTAAGTATTTCAGTTTATAAACATTTATATCAAAATTTATTTAAACTAATTTAATATTTTACTGATTTTTGTTTTCAGATGTAACTAATATTAGAAAACATTAACTTAGATAATAATACCATGTAGTATAACTTGTGGTCGGCCACTATCTATAGCAATAACCTCACCTAACTTTTTGTTATAATACTGTAAATTGTACTCATAAAAAATGTTTACATCGAAATGTTGCCTTGAGTTACAAAGGAAGAATAAATAAGGGTCAATACATAAAAGGCTATAATGTTTATGTAAAAAAAAACAACTCCAACCCTTTTACTTACATATACATATAAATGAGATGAGCAAAAAAAAAAAAAAAATAGCTGCCAGTTATATTAAACAAATTTTTGCTGTTTTTTTAAGAAACTGAAGAGTTTTGAAAGGTTATTAGGAAAACCTATTGGAAACTTTTTTTTGAAATAGAAATATAACTGATTTTAAAATAAGAGTTTTCTTATGTATGTGTCTTATAATTTTTCATTCAACAAAAGTTAATTTCAAAGAAAATTGTTTACGCAAAAAAACTAACAAAATAAAAGAAAATAAATCTACCCATATGTTTCTAAAAGGAAATTTCTGGGTTAACGAAACTTTAACACTAACATACACACATGTTTCTAATTTTCTTTATACAACACTAAGTTTTAACTTTGAATCTATATTATACAAAGCTATTCAAATTTTATGTGATAAATTTTATTTAATGAATATGCATTAACAAATTTTTGAATAAACTCTGAAGCTCTGCCCTTGCATATATTAAAGCATATTTTTTGCCGAAAATATAAAAAAGTTTTTTTTTTTGTAAACAAACTACTTATACCTGGCACTAAGTAAATACAAGTTAATTTCATTTAATCAAAAAAAGCCAAAAAAAAAAGAAAATATTAAAATTTACTACAAAAAATATATTTATAAAAAGACTAAATCAAAAATTTAAGAGATCTTAGTTTTTTTCAGGGTCCTCACAGTCAATGAACGTATTGAATGGAAATGAAATAAAAAGAGATATGAAATGTTTATTAGCAGAAATTCGAGTGCAATTTCTACGAAATTTTATTTTTTCATTCAACTTAATTCTTTCAATGTTTTATGCCACTTAAAAGAATGTTATTCAATTAATCACTTGGCATGTGGTATGCACTTATTGTAATGAAATGTGATTGCGTTATTGTTGTTATTGGTTTATTTCTAAAATTATTTTTCAATTTAACACTGAGATTTTAACATACAAATTTTGCCAACAAATTAACAAATTTAATAAACATACACACAGCATTGTTGATGACTTATAAAAATAAGATGTTTTATTTCTTTAAACAAAATAATTAGTAACCAGAAATCAGAATATCTTTATAACCGATTCCATTTTAGTAGGCTTTGGAGAAATAACGATTTAATTCAATTTTTCATACATGCATCACATCTTTGGAATGGTTTATCTTTTACAATTAAAGGAATCAGAAACGGCTCATTGAAAAAAAAAATTTACAATAACACATTTGGAAAATTTTTATATTTTTACAATACACATATACTAACTTGCTGCTAACAAGAATATAGTATATTGAAAATTTTTAGTATATAGCTTTATTTGCTTTTCAAATTCTATATGACATTTACAAATATTTATTTGTATATAAATCAATATTGTTATTAAAATTTTATATTGAACAGTAATTTTAAGTTGTATCGTAAATCAAACTCCAAGAAATATATTCAAACCTGTTCTGTTTTGAAGATTTCATATTTTGTTGAACAGGATACCAAATTGAAATAAATAAATAAATGAATAAATTGCATAGTTTAATGTATGTGTTAGTTGCAAATTTTATTGCATTTAACTCCAACAAAATGCAAAAATTTAAAAATGTATAAATCTAGTCTACAACTAAAACTGACAAAGTTACATCAGTCACAAGAAATTGCTTTGCCTATTAAAATTATAGATATATCAAAACTATCAAACTAAATAAATTTAGGACCCCCACACTATGTATGATGTCAGCTTTCTACTAGCCGCAAAATGTTAAATATTTTTATAATAAATGATCAAGTATTAAAACAAAGAAAAAAATAACAATTTGTAAAAAATATTAACTTAACCTTCACCTGTGCTGATTTTTATGCGTACTGGTTTTTTCTACATTGCCAGTGACAAAGAAAAAGCAACTGATATAGAAACAAAAAAATTGGAAATTAGAAATTCAATCCATAGAGAGTTTTTGCAAATTCATTTATGACATATATTATGTTATGCTCTTCTTTGAAGGTATTGATTGCACTAAGCCCGCAAAATGTTTCAGTTATTTTTTAGGGTATAATAATTTCGATAACAAAGCCAACATTTAGCATGGTCAACATCATCTAACACACTTAAAAATAATAAACGTGTTATTAAGGTGCAGTTTTCTAGGCAAAAATCCATGTTTTAAGTGATATTTACACAAGTAAGAAAACTGTTGTCATTCTAGACCGACTATACGATACCACACAACATGTGTATAGAGAGCTTATCCCTTAGGTCTAACCAGTAAGATATAGAAAATAAGCAAAAACCAAATTTGAGTGACATTGTTATTAATTTTTTAACTTCGGATATGAAAAATTTTATATCGGAAACAATATTTTGAATGGAGACTGGGTAGAGAAATGGACTGACTCTTACAATATTTGATGAGGTCACTTCCTTTTGAAAAAATTTTAACCCATTTTCGGCCGCTGGTCGATTTTTCGACCAGCAATTTTGAAGCGATGTAACTCAAACGTTAGATATGTTTTGTTTAAACCGTTTATGGATAAGACAATTTTGATCTTTTGTTAACGCATTGATTTTAGCTTTTCGTAAAAAAATAAAAGTTTGCAGATTTTCGTGAAAGGAAGAAAAAAGGACTTTTTTTGGACCAATTTTCAAAATTAAGTAAAAAGTCTTAAAACTAAAACTACTTATTTTATTTTTGCATGTTGAGGAAGCGGAAAGACCAAGTAATAACAATCAATTGATATCCGCAACAATATTGAAAGTTTTCTACTTCCCAGAAGAGCGTTATTTTTGGTGGTCGAAAAATCGACCACTGGCCAAAAGTCGTCAAGTAGATATTTAATTGAATTTGACATTTTGCTGTGAAAAATTCTGCGACTCTTTTTTTATTTTCGCTGTTGCTTTCTCATAATTGTTATTGTTTTCTGCAGAGCAGACGTGTGTGTGGCAAATAAAAGTGAGATAATTGCATTTTGGTGTGGTTTTATATAAAGAAAATGTCTTTTCGAAAAGTGTTAACCATGGTAGAAATCATGGCTGCTTTGAACGAGCCGTGTTCGGATGACGAGGAAGATCAAGCCATTATTTGTTCAAAAGATGTTGATATCGTGTATATTCCACCTAAAGTAGACTATGTGACTGATGAAGAAGATATCAACGATAACCAAATTGCTCTAAATGATGGCAATGATGATTGTGCGAATGAAATTACCGGGGAAGTGGAGTTACAGTACGTTCGAGACAATGACTTAATACCTAATGATACTGAAGAGCCGCAACCATCAACATCGAAAGCCGCAAAAAGACGTGGAAGTCCTAAAAAAGCTGTTAATCCATCCTTATTCAAAGGAAAGGCAGATTTTGAAGTTCCTGATTGGCAGAAACCTGGGGATTTTACTTACTCCAGAGCACCAATCAACGTGGCAGGTTTGAAAAAGGAAGAAATTGGAAAATTGGTAAGTGAACAATTTTTTTTAATATCATTTAGGCCCGGTCGTTCAATAGACAATCAAACCTCAGATTTCTAGCGAATAAATTTGTAAAATTTGTATTGAATATGACAGAATTTAAAAAATTTATTCGATAGATAGCTTATTCATGAGTTGTTTGACTATTGAACAACCGGGCCTTAGTCGTTTTTTAAACTTAATTTTTAATTTTGGACTTTGTGACATTGTATTTTGATGGAACATTGATCGAGGATATTACTCACTTCACGAATTTATATGCCACTCAAAATAATGCAACCATTGATGCGACACCAAATGAAATGCGGCGCTTCATTGGTATATTGTACCTATCAGGGTATCACGCCCTGCCACACATCGATAATTATTGGTCAGTTCAGCAGGACATGGGAGTACCTATGGTGAAGCAAACGATGAGCCGAAATCGATTCAAAGTCATAAAAAGATTTCTCAACCTCTCGGATAACAACAATCTGAACGTAGCAGATCGCTTTGCGAAAGTCCGACCGATTATTGATGCTCTCAATGAAAAATTTATGCAGTTCGGAGTTTTCAGCCATATCTTATCTATAGATGAACAGATGATACCCTATTTTGGAAGACACTCGTGCAAGATGTTTATTCGCGGAAAACCGATTCGGTTCGGATTCAAATCATGGTGCTTGTGTTCAGAGCAGGGATATCTCTTATTTTCCATACCATACGGTGGCTCGGCTACTCCCCATGAAAAAAAATATCGGTCTTGGCGCTCAAACGGTTTTGAATTTGCTTGGAAATGTATCTGATCCCGATTGTCATATTATTTTCTTTGACAATTTTTTCCTCCTATCATCTTATGTGTCTACTGAATGAACGCGCTTTCTTTGCAACTGGCACAATACGTGAAAACAGAATGGCGAAAATTACATTAGCAAATTTAAAAAAGGCTGAACGTAGCGAATTTGACCATTTATTCGATGCTAAGCAAGAAATATTGGTCATCCGTTGGAATGACAATGCAGTTGTGAATGTCATTACTAATAATTCTACAGTCGAGCCATTGTTCAATGCTCGAAGATATTGTCGTACGCAAAGGAAAACTGTTGCGATTCCCCAACCTAAAGTGATTCGTGAATATAACCAAGGTATGGGAGGCGTTGACCTTCACGACAACGCAGTGGCCAACTATCGAATATGCATACGAGGAAAGAAGTGGTGGTGGCCACTATGGACCAACGCTCTCGGCAATGCAATGGTCAATGCTTGGAAGATGCATTGCATGTTGGCAAAGCATGAAAACAGAAAGCCACTTACTCAATTAGAGTTTCGTTCTGCTGTTACTACCAAGCTACTGACTTCCAATATGATGAACGAAGATATGGAAGATAACGCTGCTGATGTTGATAAAAAAAGAATGCCCTCCTGGTTTCCCACGGATCGACGAAAAAAAGCATATTGTGGTAAAAAGCCCTCAAAACAAATATTGTCGCTGCAAAGTATGCAAAAAATGTAATGTTTACTTGCACACCAAATGTTTTGATGAATACCATCAAACTGTCTAACCTTTTTTGCGTTAATTATTCATATCTTATCAATAAATAAAATTTTTGCTACAACTAAAAATGAATACATTAAACTAAAGTTAAATATTAGTGAAAAAATTCTAATTTTACACAAAAAAAGCGTAATATTTACTTGCATACCAAGTGTTTTGATGAATATATCCAAACTATCTAACCTTTTTTGCGTTAATTATTCATATCTTTATCAATAAATAACATTTTTGATACAACTAAAAACGAATAAATTGAATTAAAGCCAAATATTCGTAAAAAAACGCATTTCTTTATTTATATATGTAGATGTTGACTTCTGGCCAATGGTCGATTTTTCGACCACTTCATATCTAGAGAACAACAATTAAAAAAAAAAAAATTTTTTAAATTGAGCTCCTAAAAGTAAGTATTTAAAAGGAATTCAAAAAATTTCTGCGATTTCTGGTAGCGGCCGATAATGGGTTAATATATTTGCTAAAACAACACGTGTAAAAATTGTCCTATAGGGTTTATTTTTGACTGATTAATGGATGTAGTTAACATACACAAATCCAATTTGACCGAGATCTATATGACAATTTGGATATTATGGCAATTTATGTCATAGTGCTCATTTATATGGGGCGTAGGTGTGAACATACACCACTTTTTACCACTTCTCGCAGCTTTTATCACGTAGCCGTCTGAAACGTATACACCAAATTTTATCAAAATATATTTTTATTTTTTCGACGAATAGATGGACGGACGGACGCTAAATGATTCTGAGTCGATTGGTATAATAAAAGATGGATCTAAGTGAAATATTTTTTGTATTTAAAAACATCAACATAACGTCAATATACCCTGACCACATACTGGTAAAAGGTATAAAAGGGCCATTATTTTTATGCCCTGCAGAAGCATTAACATTTTTGATAATAAATAATTTATCAAAATAACAGTATATTAACATGAGAGAAATGATGAAGGCCATAAACTCTAAGATTTACCCAGTCATACAACAATTCTGGAGTGCAAACTGCAATACCGATCCAAAAGACTAACAGTTATGAAATAGTCTGCAAAAATTCTCACCAAAATTTGGTTACATATGGCGAAGAGAATTTTGTCGCAGCAAGAAAAAAATTGTACATTCAAACAAATATATAGCAATGCTCCGGAAAGTTAAATAACTAAACTTTTGCAACCTCACTTACACCACTGAAATTGTAGACAGCAACTGATGCAGTCGGCGGGGTTGTGCATACTCCTCAGTCTCTCTGTTTTAACTGCTCACATAAAAATGAGTTTATATGGGAAACCAAAGATCAGTTTCTAAAAGAAGAAACTCATGTGAGTCCGATCACAGGGGAGATGTGTGAACATCTAGTATTTAGAGATTTTTTTTATTGCACTTTTCTTAAATCAAACGGAAAGCGTCATCTATGTATCACTTATAGCAAACAAATGCAGGTTCTCTGCTAATAATAAAAATATTTATTATTTTTTATTATTTCAACTGGTTATTTTTAATTTTTAATTTTTCAGTTTTCGTTTTTCATTTTTTATTTTATATTTTTAAATTTTATACCCTATACCAGTATGTGGTTTGGGTATAATGACTTTGTGCTGCTGTTTGTAACTATCAGATTCACTAACTGATTCGATTTAACGATGTCCGTCCGTTCGTCCGTCCGTCCATCCGTCCGTCCGTCCGTCCGTCTGTGTGTCCATGTAAATTTTTTAATCCAACTGCAGGTCGCACATATCAATATATTTCGATGAAAATTGGTGTATAAGCTTCTATCGGCAGTAGGATGAAAGCTGTTGAAATAAGTGAGAATCGGTCCATGTTCAGACCTAGCCCCCATATAAATGACCCCTATGAAGTCGACATAACTTGCCATAAGATCCAAATTGTCATATAGATCTTACTTATTGGGTTTGTATGCGTTTATTACATCCATTTATGGATAGTCCAAAAACGATCCCTATGGGACAACTCTTATTCATAGGCCCCATATAGAGCTGCTTCCCGATCTTCACTTAAATCTATCAAAACACAAAAATATTGCACTGATTCTTCTCAAATTTTGTTTGTATATATTGTTGCAAAACACAAGAGACTTTACCAAATCTTGTCAAGATCGGTCCATTTTTGGGCCTAGTCCCCATATAGATATAGCATCCGATATGAACTTTTTCATATCTGCAGCCAAAAAAATTAATAAAAATTCCACTCAAATTTGGTTTATGATTATTTTCTATGTCCAGTTAGTTGGGCCTATGAGATAGGGCCACTAAACGCATGGTATAGGGTATCATATAGTCGGTCTAGACCGACTATAATTTTCTTACTTGTTTATTTTTAATTTTTCATTTTTCATTTTTAATTTTTCACTTTTTATTTTTAATTTTTCACTTTTTATTTTTAATTTTTCAATTTAATTTTTTAATTTTTCATTTTTCATTTTTCATTTTTAATTTTTAATTTTTAATTTTTAATTTTTAATTTTTAATTTTTAATTTTTAATTTTTAATTTTTTATTTTTTATTTTTTATTTTTCATTTTTCATTTTTCATTTTTCATTTTTCACTTTTCATTTTTAATTTTTCATTCTTCATTTTTCTTTTTTAATTTTTCATTTTTGATATTCCATTTTTTATTTTTTATTTTTAATTTTTTAGTTTTTAGTTTTCATTTTTTATATTAATTTTTTTTTAAATTTTTTTGTTATAAATATTTAATTTTTTATTCATTTTTCATTTTAAATTTCTAATTTTTCATTTTTCATTCTTCATTTTTCTTTTTTAATTTTTTATTTTTCATTTTTTATTTTTTATTATTCATTTTTTATTTTTAATTTTTAATTTTCAATTTTTAATTTTTAATTTTTCGATTTTCATTTATTATATTTTTATTTTCATTTCTGATTTTTCATTTTTCAAAATGTTTTTATCCCCAAACATTTCCTAATGAAATCGTGCCTTCGTTTTATCTCCAAACACTTCCTAACCTTTTCACCAGTACATTCGTACCTCGTTGTTGTCCTACACTGTTTTTGTGATTGTATTGTGAAATTGAATTTTTCTCCCAAGAGCGTATAGATATATACACATCAAAAAGTGAAGAAATATAATGCAGAAAACAGCGACAAGTAGGTCATTACATATCACAATTTTTTCATCAATACAATCATACGTCACACCGATTTTGATAAACATCTTGTACCGTACGCTGTTTTTGTGATTGAATTGTGAAATAGATTTTTACCCCCTGCGCGCATAGATGGTTACACATCAAAAAGCAATCTGGATGTAAAAATATCAAATCTTAAAGTGTAAACGGTAGAAAGATTATAGTAAAGAATGAACTAATATGACTTTAAGTGATGGAAGAAAGCTGAACATTCGCTGCTTTCTCAGCAGTGCCCAATATGTGGCGGTGATAAGAGGCATTTTTAATGATAAAATATTTAATTTTGTTGGTACTTAAGCCAAAATTGAATATTTTTAAATATGGAAAAAGCCTTTACATATCCGGATTAGATGCTTTGAATTTACCTTTAATCTTTTCCATAGCCCTAATAATAAAAAATGGCAAATTCGAAGGGCTGACGATAAATTTTTATCCAAAAGGGAAGATGTTATTTTCAAGAAAAATTTTGACATGTTCGTAACTCGAAAAGTAATAGAACCGGCTCAATACGCGATGGTAATATGCCGCTACAAGCATTTTCAAGTTTGGAATAATCTGCGTCTATAACAGTCATTGACATTAAATTATTAAAACATTTTCATACAATCCTTATAGCAATTTCCTCTGAATTTGAAATAAGTGTCGAACACATTATAACGGAATTATTGTTGTTACATTTTTGTTATGAAATTGTCTTAATGTAATTGAAAAATTACGAATTTCAGCGACCCTGAATAAAATGTTCTCGCATTCTTCCTATATCTTGCATTCAGATGTACTGGAGAAAATTCATTTGAGTGGAGAAACAAATTCGATAAAAAGGACAACGTTGATCATCCATGAAATAATTCTAGGAAGCACAATATTATTAATGTTTTTAATGGAGCAGTTGATTCTTCTGACCGTTACTATCTAGAATTAATCTGAGGTATTGTCATTTAACAAAGAAATTGGTGCAGCTTCCAAGATAAGTTATTTCTCTTTTAAAGATTCCTGATATTCCCGAGTATCAACTGCTATGTGCGTCAAGTGTAGACACAAGTGGAGATTTTTCAGAGCCTCCAGAAGACTTACGGCATCTACCTTATTTTAATTTATAGTTAGATACTGATGAAATAAAATATTTTCAAGTAGAACTATATTATCAAATTAGACGGATTTATCAAACTTAGATTGGCTAAATCGTGATAGCAATACGCTGGATGGTAAGCTATTGAACACTCACTTGACCGAAAGTTCATTGATTTTTTTTTTTTAGTTACCTTAAGAACTGAATTATTATCAATTACCTTAGTTATGTTTTTGCAGATTAGAAGTTTAGATTTTTAAATAATTATCTTTAGTGGAATGGTGCATTATATAAAATGTTATTGGCTGATCGTGATCACCCCATCTCCTTGATACTTTTCTTTGAAATCGAATTTATCGAAACAATTAAGTTATAGTTATTTCGTATGTGATTTATTCCACAAAACAAAATGAATTCTTTGCGAGGAATGACAGCCTGCAAACGTTGAAAAAACTGTTAGCTTAAGGGCATAGGTAAAAATTCGGTGTTTTCCATATTGCTAGCCTCAAATAATTATATACCCAAATATTGCCAATTTTTCGAGGAATTGACAATTAATTCAGGAAATGCATTATTTTCTATATTTAAGTATATCAATGCCTCCCTTCAACTAACAGCTTCTAAAGTAGATATTTTTGTTACTTCTGAAGTTATTTATATAATTTTGTAATAGTAAAGTACCAGAGCAAAAAAAAAAAAACACAAACCAACCTTCAAAATAATCGCTGAAAATTGGCAAAAATATTTTGGGTACAAAAATTCATATTTGGCTTTAAGAAAAGGCACAAAAAACGTTTTTGGTAGAAATACCATATTGTCGCCACTTATACTATTTTCGTTAAAATAAAAGGTTAATAAGTGACTGTTTTGCAGATGAAAAATATAACGATTTTAACACAATAAGTCAGAAAGTCCATAAATTGCTAGTTTTGGAAAGCGTCTTTACGATGGGTCCACCGAAGTGTTGCCATAATTTGAAATTGTAAAGATGCTAAATTGCAAAAAAAAAAGATGCTAAATTTTTTTTATTCAAATTTCATTACCGTTATATTGAAAAATTAAATACTTATTAATAAATTCGTTTTAAATCGAAAAATTTTAATAAAATTTAAGTTCCGATTTATATTTTTTAAATGTCAATTAAAATTATTTTGGATTTCATCTGTAATTTGTTTTAATATCAAATTGAGTTTTTTTTAATTTTTAATTAAATATTTTTAATTTTATAGGGATTTTTTTTTTTAATTTCAAATATGACAGAATTTACATTATCAAAAGATACGATTTTATATTACAATAATTGGTTTATGGAATCTGTATTTCTGCGAAGTCTTCATCTTCAAGTTCTTCTTGGCTGTGATATTTTTCTGACGATCGACTTTAACAACGAAATTGCTCGGTATATTGTAAGTGTTACAGCACCCATTTTTCAATTTCAAACCATCTTTTGTACGTATTACTGAACATAACAACTGGGATTTTATTCTGTTCAAAGTTTGCTTTTTAACTAAAAAAACTTTCAACTTCGTCTTTTGAGAAAGACAAAACTAATAAAGACAATACAAATATTGATAACTCTTTAAATGGATTTTCGCCAATAGAATTTTTGTTAACTTCAATACATAAATAGGTTGTATTCAGTGTTGTATCCCAATATTATTCTGTGATATAACTCCATTGGATTTGGAATTTATCTGTTTCAGAAGATCTAATTTTAAACACTTCTAATATATTGGTTATCGGTTCTTTTACCCGGTTTAATGTGTTTTGTATTGAAATTTTTGGCATTTTTTTAATACAATAATATTTTTTAGCAATCGACTTTTAATTCATTAAAAACTGTTGTTGGTGTTTACATTCTATTTCAAAACGTTCTGTTATATTTATGGAAAGAAACGAGTACACAAAATTCTCGTATTATACTTTTAGAAATTAAAAATGTCAATACCATTAAAATTATTATATTCAAAAATAATGAAATATAACAAAAAAAAAAAGATGCTATAAGCAACTTTTTATTAAAAGATGCTAAGTTAGCATCTAGCATCTTTTCATAAATTTTGGGTGCTAAACGACAAAAAAAGTTGCTAAATCTAGCAACTAAAATGCTAAAATGGCAACACTGGTCCGCCGTTATACGGAATTTAGCGTTGATTTGTTATATGGACAAAACCGTATGAGTATTATCATTACTAAAATAATACTCATACGTAATATTATAAAATAAGAAATATACCACATTCAAAGAATTTCCGGCTATAATTCTTTAAAACAGCAAAGTGAAATAAAGAATTATTGATAATAATTATTAATATTTCAAAAAAAAAAAGTATTGCTTTTTCTTATCACTATAACGACTCAGGAACGGATTATATATGACATTTAGAGCGTACGACTTGAAAATTTGTGTGGAAAACAAAAAAGGAATTAGTAAGCTCTTACTTATTTAATTATTTATTTATTTATGTATTCAAATTTTTTTCAGTTTTCCATTACCAAATAGGTACAAAAGTTCCAAACAGAATTATGCAGTATTTTTTCCTCCAGTTCTAAATTTTCAATGAGTTTCGAAACTTAATGCGCAGCAGGTAAGTTCAATTATCTAGTCATATCAAATGTAATGAAACATGACAGAAATTTCAAGAAATGTTCAACTTTGCTATAGAAAATATGTTCTAGACCAATAACTTATACCATGCTTTCAGAGAAAAGTCCTTTGGGCGAACTTAAAAAAACGCATTTAAAGTTTCTACACCCTTTTAGGTACCAGAATCCACCATTTTTGACACAACCCATTTTTTGACACACTAAATCCCTTTTCTCGGAGGTCACATATATATCTAAAATAATTTGAGCAATTTTAACCATGACCTTTATTCTTAAAGTCAATTACTTTTCACAAAAACATATACATACAAAATTTGGAAAAATTCCTTTATCATATATGTTTTCTTAATAGATTTAATAGAAGATCGGTACTGCTTTCTATCTGGACTTTGACTGCGAGTGTACCTAAAAATATAATTTTTGGATAATTGATTAATGGGTGTAGTAAACATATGTACAGCAAATTTGACTGAATTAAATTACATTTAATTTGGTTACAATTTTACACTGACACACGTAGGGATAGACACACAGACAGACAAACAGATAGTCAGAATATCGGATGGATAGACATTGCTAACTGATTGGTATAAAAAAGGTAGAACTAGGTTAAGCATCGACAGAAATATGTTATGTCTTAACCATAGGGTGGCATAGTAATCGCAAACCAAATTTATATACCGTTTTATGATTTCAAGGCCTACAGATACGAAGGAGTTATGTCGGATGATATTTCTGTATAAGGGGCTAGATCCAAAAATGTCCCGATTACGACTATATTTACTAAAGTCATTTATTTTTTTTTCCAACATCGAGTTAGATAAATCTCTAACTCTATTTTAGTTTTTTGATAGATTTATGTTAAAAAAGCGAATCAGCTTTCCATGTCAACTCAGGCTAAAGCTAGTCCAACCGAATTTATTATACCCTATGCCACTATGTGTTCACAGTGCTTGTGCTGATGTTTGTACCTACCAACAATCTTTGACGTAAATCAACCTTTTATTAAACCGATCGACTTAGAACCACTTTCTGAGTCGAGTTAGCATTGTCTGTCCGTTCGCGCATCTGTAAATCCGTTTACACCTTGTAGTCGAACTTCAGGTCGCAAATGTGAATATGTTTTGACGAAATGTAACGTATAAGCTTCTACCGGCCAAACGGTGAACCCTATTGAAATCGGCGAAAATCGGTACAAGATCAGACCTAGTCTCCTTATGAGGTCGACTTAAATTATAACAATATCCAAAATTATCATATAGGTCTCGGTGAAATCGGGTTTGTTTATGTTTATAACATCCGTTCATCTGTTCCTGTAGAACAATCCCTATTTATAAGCCCCATATGAAGCAGATTCCCGATTCACTTAAATCTATAAAAAAGAACATTGCACAGATTATTCTCAGAAATGTTTTTGCCAAAAATAAGTTACCTTACAAAAAATGGCCCGGATTCTTAGTAGAATATGATAGCATACATAACTCAAATTGTTCTTAAGTCGATTTAGGCGGTTACCGTTTGTGACCACATATATATAAACCAAATTGTACTAATATTTATACATTAACCTGGGTATTTCGGCAATTCAAATCTCAGAGGGGATATATGTATGGCGCCTGGATCTGAAAATGAAGCAAGTATCACAAAATTTAGGTTGAGATCATCCCATGGCCAACAGTGACTTATGTACGCAATTTTACCAGAATATACTTAAATATGATTACAATATTTACATAGGTAGATAGACCGAAGGACACATATATGGGCAGATACACAGAAAGATAGACAGGCAGACAGATAGACAAATAGCAAAACAGCAGACAGCCGCATAGACAGGGAGGTTGCCGTAAATTTTTAGCTCTACTCAGAAAGAGATTTTTAATCGATCACTATAAAAAAGCGGTGCCATTTTTTTTGTGATTGCAAACATCAATATAAGCTAATTTTACCCTGACCACTGAATGGTGCAGTTTTTGCACCGTATGTGGTCAGGAAATAATGAGTTTGTACTGATGTTTGTAACTGACAAAACTGTATAATCTAGACCCATCTTTTATTATAGCGATCGAATAAGTGGTGTCCGTCCGTCCACCTGTCCATCTGATCGTGTATACGTGCATTTGTGTGTCCTTTTAATCAAACGAAAGTTGACTGATATGAATATATTTTGACGAGATTTGGTTCGTAACGTTTTATCGACTATAAAGCGATTCCTATTGAAAGTGGTGAAAGGCGTTGCATGTTCAAACCTATTCCCCATACAAATGACCCCTATGAGATCGACTTGAATTGTATAACATACACACATTATTTTATAGATACCGGTCATCTTGGGTTTATGTACGTTTATTACATCCTATTGTCAGTAGCACAAAAATAAAACCCTTTAGGAAAATTCTTAGCCATACTTTCCATATAAAGATTCTTCCCGATATTTAACTGAATATCGTAAAAACAAAAAAATAGCACAGGTTTTTCTCAAGTTTGGTTTGTATGTGTTTTTGCAAAAAATAGGCAACATTACCAAATACGGTTCGCCTGAGAACATTTTTCTACCTATTCACCATAAAAGTATGTACTTGTTCTTACCAAATGCAAAAACATGAATAACAATTAATTGGACCTAAAACCCATTATATAAACACATGTTGTAGGCTATGATGTAGTCAGCCTTGACCGACGATACTTGCTTAACATATTAAAGCATTCCCAGGGATAATTTTATTTTGAAAAGCAGGGACACGAATGATACTTTGGATGTATTGCAAAATTATTTTAATTTAGTTTAAATGGTGCGTGGTAAAGAAGAAGAAAGCATATATTTCAAAAATTCATAACTGCACTGTATTCTTAATCGGACCGGTTTCTGGCATTTCAGCCTTCATCAGCGATTTATTGAACATTGTGATAATTGTTATGTTTTAATTGAATAGATTGTTTCTATATTAAAATTTTTTCTACTTAGGGCGGCCGTGAGGTTTCGAACCATGAACCTTCACATACACTCGTACTTGCACTTTTTGGTCAGCGCTTTAACACACTCACCTAAAGTCAGGCCTACGAGCAGTGTGGTTAGTTTTCAGTTTTCGTACCATACAGCTTTACTTTGTATTAATTTCAGAAGATACAACTCTGTCCAAACAAAGAATGGTTATTTTTGTATTTTGAATATTTTTTTTTTCATTTATACTTCTAATTTCCACTATTCTCAGTTTTCGTAAGAGTTGTCATATGTGATGTACGGTTTTTGTACATACCTACATATGCACTTTACATATATTTGAGATGACGCTTTGAAGCGAAGAAAAATTTTTTGTTTTGTTAGATTTATCGTCATTTTTCAGACATATTGCAATTACTACTGTAATTAATATTCAATTTTTTAATTTTGTTTAAATGGTGCGTGGTAAAGAAAAAGTGCAAGTACGAGTGTAAGTGAAGGTTCATGGTTCGAAACCTCACGGCCGCCCTAAGTAGAAAAAATTTTCATATAGAAACAATATATTCAATTAAAACATAACAATTATCACAATGTTCAATAAATCGCTGATGAAGGCTGAAATGCCAGAAACCGGTCCGATTAAGAATACAGTGCAGTTATGAATTTTTGAAATATATGCTTTCTTCTTCTTTACCACGCACCATTTAAACAAAATTAAAAAATTGCACATTAATTACAGTAGTAATTGCAATATGTCTGAAAAATGACGATAAATCTAACAAAACAAAAAATTTTTCTTCGCTTCAAAGCGTCATCTCAAATATATTTAAAGTGCATATCGACGGCTCCATTCTAAAACATGCTAAGTCGACATGCCATGTTTTGCTGGGAATAGAATTTCTGAGTTCATCGTTTCTTATCTTAGATTCTGTAAAATTTTGATAGTATTCGGACTATCCTATCAAAAGTTATAAGCAAAATGTACTTAGCATAATTTATCAAGTTTGAAAAGCCTCCCTATTTTAATATTTTAAGTACACTTAGCATGATTTAGTTTGGAAATATTTTTTTTTTTGTTTTATGCTAAAAGTACTTAGCATGTTATAGAATGGACATTTACTTTTTCGCGTTCTCTATGTATACCTAGCATGGACGTAATACAGTTTAGTACATTTTTTTTCATCTCTAAGTGCACTTAATAGGTTTTTCCCCTAATTCAAAATATCACTATCGTCGTGTAAGTGTACATAACATTGTTTAGTTTGGATAAAGTTGTGAACAGAACAGGTGCACATAATTGTGTTTTCTTCTAAATATAATGAGTTCTCGCGCAAGAAAAATTCTGCAATTGGCCATAAACAAATTGAACGGTATTATTCATTTATATTAAACATTATAAGATAAAATTAACCGGGTTTCTCTTAGAAAAAGAAGAATCAGAACCAAAAATACAACCCCAACGCAATAATAAGAGAAACATTGGTAAGTAATTTAAAAAAAAAAACTTAGCAAAGTAATGTGAATAATTATATTAAAGTATTTTAATAGAAAGTGTATTGGAACATATTTCTTCATCCAATTTTAAATCATCTGGAATGTCACCTAGCATATCAAATGAAATATCGTACAGTATGGATTGTAGTGAAAGTGACAACAGTTTGGAAGATCTCGGTAATTTCTATTACATATAAACTATATTTTTATTCAGTTTATTATAATAAAATAGTAACCCATCCACTTTTAGAACCATTCCGCGGAAGCTCAAGCGAATGCTATCAACTATCTGGTGCAGAATCATCTGATGCAGAATCATCTCTAGCAGGGTCATCATCAGTATCAGCTCCATCATGCAGTCCGATAACACCAAAAAATACAAAAATAATATTAAACCCAAATTTTGATAGACCAACCGAACAAATTTTACTTAAGAGACAAAAACGAACATCTCAATGGCGCAAAAATGAGGCAAAAGTCCTAAAAAGTCAAGGTAAGCAATATTACAATGGAAATGGTGTTTTGAAGACTGAAAAAGTTTTAAAAAACGGTTGTGGAGACTCCTGCAGAATGAAATGTTCACAAATAGTGTCCGAAGAAAATAGAAAGTACATCAATCAAGAACTTCAAAGATCCTATATTTCGCAATTAATTGCATTTCACAAAAAAAAGGTTTGCAGAAATAGTGTTAATTCACGAAAAACTGAATCAAGGACGTACTTCCTTAGTTTCTTTAAAGATGGCAAAGAAGTAAAAGAAGCCGTATGCAAACCGATGTTTTTGAATACCCTTTCAATAACACATCAGACAATTGAAACTGTAGTACGCAAGAAACATTTAAACCCATTACATTTATCGCCTGACAAAAGAGGAAAGCATACTAAATCAAATGGAAAAAATATTCAAATAAAAGAGATAGTAAAACAGCATATCAATACGTTTCCCTTAGTAGAATCTCACTATTGTCGTCAAGAATCAAGAAAGATGTACCTGGGAGGTGAGATATCATCAATAGCGCAAATGTATCGATTGTATGATAAATGGTTTTCAGAAAATGCTCATGTTTTAAAACTAAAGGCAATATTAAGACAGTATCGAGATACTTTTCATGATTCGTTTAATATATCATTTTACATTCCGAAAAAGGACCAATGCGACTTATGCGAAAAGTATAAGAACATGAATGAGGACGAAAAGAAAGCTATTGAATCTGATATCAATCAGCATTTATTTTGCAAACAAAAAGCTAGAGAACTAAAAGATATTGAAAAACAAGAGAGTTCTGACAACGTAAATGTTCTAACTGCGTGCTTTGATTTCCAAAAAATTCTCTCGTCCCCTTGTGCTGAAGTGAGCACATTTTATTATAAGAGGAAGCTACATGCTTATAATTTTACCATTTTTGAACTCAGCTCGAAACAAGCGTCATGTTTTGTATGGGATGAATCTACTGCAAAGAAAGGTGCTACAGAAGTTGCAACGTGTCTATACCAGTTTATAGAAACTGAAAACAAAACAAGTAAGAAAATTATAGTCGGTCCAGACCGACTATACGATACCCTATACTATGCGTTTAGAAACCCTATCTTTTAGGCCCAACTAACTGGACATTGAAAATAAGCAAAAACCAAATTTGAGTGGGATTTTTATTAATTTTTTTGGCTGCAGATATGAAAAAATTCATATCGGATGCTATATCTATAAAGGGACTAGGTCCAAAAATGGACCGATCCTGATCATGTTTGGTAAAGTCTCTTGTATTTTGCAAAAATATGTACAAACAAAATTTGAGAAGAATCAGTTCAATATTTTTGTTTTTTAATAGATTTAAGTGAAGATCGGGAAGCAGCTCTATATGGGGTCAAAGGGATCATTTTTGGACTACTCATTAGTGGATGTAATGAACGCATACAAACCCAATTTGAGTAATATCTATATGACAATTTGGATCTTATGGCAATTTATGTCGATTTCATATGGGTAATTTGTATGGGGGCTAGGTCTGAACATGGACCAATTTCAACAGCGTTCATCCCATGGCTGATAAAAGCTTATATACCAAATTTCATCAAAATATATTCATATTTGCGACCTGCAGTTTGATTACAAGCTTTACATGGACACACAGACGGACGGACGGACGGACGGACGGACGGACGGACGGACATTGTTAAATCAACTCAGAAAGTGATTCTGATTCGATCGGTATAATTAAAGATGGGTCTAGGTCAAATATTTTTGGTTGTTACAAACAGCAGCACAAAGTCATTATACCCAAACCACATAGTGGTATAGGGTATAAATAGAGGTATCACTAAATTTAATTTTTGGTCCGATAATTGCGGCGGACAAAATAAAAACAAGATTGTTTTTTCATTTTACGTATGGGTTTCTCTTAAACTGAATATTGACGTAAGTCACAAGTTCCTCGAAAAAGGTCATACTCAGAATGAAGGTGATAGTGTGCATGCTCTTATAGAAAAATCCAAGAAAAACAAACGTATATATGCACCATATGAATGGTTCTCTTTAATAAGAAATTCAAAGAAGAATGAACCCATATATAACGTAATTGAAATGGAAAATGAAGATTTTTTAGACTTCAAGGAATTTGTTTCTGCTTTGAATTGGTCAAAAAATACAAAAAATGAAAAAATAAGTGTATGCAAAATCAGAGAAATTAGAGTGTATAAAGAAGACAATTATAAATTATCTTACAAATATCAATTCGTTGAAGATTTTAAAGAAATTACGCTTTATGACGAAACTAAAAGGCGTAGAAAGACAAATTCGATTCCTCAAGACATACCCAGAGCATATTCATCAACTCTTCCAATAACAGAAGCAAAACATAAGGATCTGCTATATTTATGCGACCAAAATCTAATTCCAAAGTTTTACCAAAACTTCTACCGAAACCTCAAAAGCTTTGCTGGAAACGAATGTGTAGTCAACTCAGAATGTGATGATTAAAAGTTGTTACTTTAACTTTTTTGTTTTCCATTAAAAAAAATATTTTATGATTTTTGTATATGAACTGAATTAATATTATTTTTTTTTTTTTAATAAAAAAAAGAAAAAAATTTCAGTATTTGTTTTATTAATTTAAGTATTTTAAAACAATTTTCGTTCTAAGAAGTAAAAAAAAAAATTAAAATTTTAAATTTTTTCCAAACTAAAACATGCTATCTGTACTTAGATGACCAATGTAAGTGAGAAAGGACCACCAAAAAGATGCTAAGTCCACTTAGACGACTAGGTAATAGGTTTGTGTACATGCTAAAGTATTTTAAGTCACTTTTAAGTATGATCTACAACAAATTTATAAAGTTCAAATATACTTAAGAATTCTGTTGCAATTATAATATGAACGCAAAAATCCTCAAGGTTCTATCTCTTACTGTTTTCGAGATATCAGCAAAAAACTTTGAAGGCGTTTATCTCAAAACTAGTTTTTTTCACTTAGCATGTTTCAGAATGGAGCCGTCGATATGTAGGTATGTACAAAAACCGTACATCACATATGACAACTCTTACGAAAACTGAGAATAGTGGAAATTAGAAGTATAAATGCAAAAAAAAATATTCAAAATTCAAAAATAACGATTGTTTGTTTGGATAGAGTTGTATCTTCTGAAATTAATGCAAAGTAAAGCTGTATGGTACGAAAACTGAAAACTTACCACACTGCTCGTAGGCCTGACTTTAGGTGAGTGTGTTAAAGCGCTGACCAAAAAGTGCAAGTACGAGCGTATGTGAAGGTTCATGGCTCGAAACCTCACGGCCGCCCTAAGTAGAAAAAATTTTCATATAGAAGCAATCTATTCAATTAAAACATAACAATTATCACAATGTTCAATAAATCGCTGATGAAGGCTGAAATGCCAGAAACCGGTCCGATTAAGTATACAGTGCAGTTATGAATTTTTGAAATATATGCTTTCTTCTTCTTTACCACGCACCATTTAAACAAAATTAAAAAATTGCATATTAATTACAGTAGTAATTGCAATATGTTTGAAAAATGACGATAAATCTAACAAAACAAATTATTTTAATTTAGTTAATGAATTTTAACTGGGCATAAGTTGCTATAATATACTGTACAGAATGTACCAATATAGGTACCATTTATATAAGTCATAATTTTATACAATCTTAAGTTAGGATAGGGGTTAGCTTTTTTTATGGAATGACTGTCTCGTTAGATCGTAAAGTCTATGCGAAGAGTTTCATACATGCTTTTCGGTATTGCTGGTTAAACGCAGCAATTGCAGATTTTAGTCAATTCATTTCAAAGCAAGATACCGACAACAAATGTGTCTTGTTGTCTCCTTTGTATTTCCATCTCCCATCGTTTTCGCCTGAAATTCTACAAGACAATGACCATTAGCTAATCCAATGAGTGCATCATTGTATGTGTAAAACTTCCTGGTCATAGAACAAACATCTAATTCCATTCACCTTAACGGAAGTCTTATAGCGTTCTCTAAAACTGATTCGGTGAAATAAATCTTAAAAATTCGATTTTTTTAATAAATAGCATTATCGGTTATTTTACATATGGTACTGCAAGATATGATATCATTGGTCTGGGCCTTAGCCGCCAAACGATTTGCTTTAATTATCATATAATTGATCTCAGGTTACGATTTAAAAGATTATCCTCAGTTTTAGTATTTTTTATATGTAAGTGTTCTCCATTTATATATTTTTTGGAATCCATGAAAAGACTGTAGCTAACGACTATAATTTCCGAAAAAATAAATTTAAATTTAAGTGAAATGAAATTAGTTTTAGAAATTTTTAAACTAACTTAATTAACCAAGTCAACAATTTTTTTTCACACACACTCGCACAGACATGCATCCATCAAAAGCTTAAGAACTTAAGAAATGTAAAGCAAAATGGAAACATTTTTTTCTTTATATAAATTAACGAATGTGTATTTTCATTCCTTTCTATTTTAAACTGTTTTAACATGAATTTTGTGTAACTGTGTAACGTATTCATGTGCAAATCTGCTTTTCTCGTTTTGTTTTCCGTATTTATTTTGCTGATGTTACTGCCACTGCTGCTGATGCAAATGTTTACATGAAGCGGAATAATTCAATCAAGTTAAGTCACAGAAAAAATCGTTGCACAAGAAGAATACACACACAAAAAAAATGCAAGAAAAGGTAAGAAAATTAACGAAATAATATATAATGTGTAGTTGTGCTGACTGTCAACTTGGAATGAAAGGTAAGAAATTTTACAAAATTCCATATGTTGTAGCTGCCATGCAAAACTATGTTCAGATAATTTGCGATAATTCCGGAAATTTATAATGAATTCTAAACGCTTATGTTGTAAAAATCACAGGGTGGCGTTCAAAGGAGATCAGAAATAAAAGTTAGAAGACTATTTGAAGATTAAGAAGCATTTAACTCCAGTTTTGAATGCAATTTCAGCCTTCTTTAATGAGATTTTTCTATATTTTTGCGAATAAAGAAGTTTGTATGATTTTTCTTTTTTATTCAAATTTATATTACTTCAAATTTCGTTTGGATAAAAGAACATAATATAAAGTGGGCAATTGACAAGTAACGCCAGAAAAATTAAAAATTTCGCTAATAACCAATGAATCCTGAAGGCCATGCTCTCAAAATTTTTAAGGAGATGTGATATTTTTAATACCAAATTTTCTTAAAAAAATAATTGAAAGATTGAAGGTCATTTCCAATGGGTGGGGTGAAATGATTAAGGAAGATAATTTGAAGTTATTCATGTCGATGCCAAATTAGAAAGTCTATCCCAGAAGTTAATAACTTAAAGAGATTTAATGAATAATAAGTCTTAATAATTCAAGTGAACGAATGCGTTTTTTATGAATTCCGTATTTTTCTATACTCCTGGCAAAATTTGTTAGAGGCAAAAACCGTATTGAAATAACGTTATATAGAAAATAATTCACGTCGGTTCATTTTTCTTATTCTTTTCGAAGTAGGATAGTTTAAATTTTAGTATACTATTTTTTGGCATATATTTAATTGACGGTCTTTTAAAGTGTAAACCTATTAAATATAAAAAAAAATATGTTATACATAAAAATACTTAAAATAATTTTATGAATTCATTGGTAAATATTTTGACATTGCTGGTTCTTACTACATGGATTTGGGTATTCTATTGGATGCTAAATTAAATTCGTTCAACATATTACAATGATATCTAATACAATTCGTGGAGTTCTTGATTTTACAAAATGATGGGCTGAAGAATTCGTCAACCCTTACTTTACTTTAAACTTCGTTAGTTCGGCCGATTTCAAAACATATTTCTTTCAATGTTCACTGCAGTAAAATTGAATCAGTCCAAAATGATTTATAATATTTTATTTGTGAAATTGTTTTCGTAACAATATTACGGATTTAAAAAGAGGGGTTACCTTACGGGCTATTTTGGTCAATAATCTGTTTTCGGATTTACCATTCAATCCAGCTGGGGGTTCTTAAATAATATTTGCTGGTTTGGAAATCCGAACAAATCTGCTCAATGCGACGTTTGTAATTAACTTGCATAATGCTGAACTTTTCGCAACTTCTACCACCTATTTCCAACCCTAAATAAATGTTTTGAATGTAAAAAGAATTCAAGAAATTATAATATTTGCGAATGTTAAGAGAAAAATAGAAAAATTTGACGAAATACGTACATTGGGTGAAAATATATTGCATACTTTACAAAATTTTGTATTTGCCAATTCTGTTTTTTAATAATACCG
Organism: Cordilura impudica; assembly: GCA_963682025.1. NCBI lineage: Eukaryota > Metazoa > Arthropoda > Insecta > Diptera > Scathophagidae > Cordilura > Cordilura impudica. The sequence continues at coordinate 60,841,907 of OY821518.1, read as the reverse complement.
AAAGATAACCTTTTGATGACATGTGGTCACAAAGAAAGTATTTTTAAGTGTTGCCAAAACAATGGAAATTTTTCTATAGTTATCAACTCTATAACAATAGAAATATAAGATGCTAGAAACAAGAAATTACAAAATCTTAACTGTTATTTAAATATCTATAGTTTATGGAGTTTTCTTTCAGCTGGTTTTTCAACACAAACATATTTTTTAATATTTCAATATTATAACTAATTATTAAAAATAATGGTAAAATTAAATTTTGTGAGGAGTTAAGAGCCAGGATAATAGACAATTTTACTGCTGGTCTCAAGCAAAATGCAAAAAATATTAAAAATTCAAAAATAACAATTGTTTGTTTGGACAGAGTTGTATCTTCTGAAAATAATACGAAGTAAAAGCTGTATGGTACGAAAACTGATTTAACCACACTGCTCGTAGGCCTGACTTTAGGTGAGTGTGTGTGAAAGCACTGAACAAAAAGTGAAAGTTTGAGTGTTCATGGTTCAAATGGTTCATGGTTCATGGTTCAAATCTCATGGCCGCCCTAAGTAGAAAAATTTCATATAGAAACAATCTATTCAATTATAGCATAACAATTATCACAATGTTCAATAAATCGCTGATGAAGGCTGAAATGCCAGAAACCGGTCCGATTGAGAATACAGTGTAGTTATGAATTTTTGAAATATATGCTTTCCTCTTTATCACGCACCATTGAAACATTCTAGGAATATATTCAAATATCTTGAAAGAGGTACGGTGAAGGCTCAAAATTTTGGCGGCAATCCCCGTAAAATGAGTCAAAGACAAGATAATTTACTAGCAGAAGAGCAAAAAAAATTTCAAAAAATACTTCATAAAGAGGTCACTAACAATCTGAAGCGAAGAACATTTGCTCGAACTTATTCCCGACTAGCAATTTACGTACTGTGAAGAAACCACTGATATTTGAGAAAAATCGTCTGGCTCACATAAATTTTGCTATGCAACACATGAGCTAGTTAGTGGAATTGAAATATTGTTATTTTCTCAGATGAGTCCAATATTAATTTAAGAGTTTTTAAAAGGTTTCCAGTGTCTTTCTATTAACTCATACTCTCTGTCTGTTGATCTGAAACTTAGACCATTGTGTTGTTGTGACTGTAGATTAATTTTGGGGTAGTTACGCAGATTCACTCATAGTCACGCACAGTCGCGGAGTGATTTAAAACCCATTTCCCCTTATACAATCGATCTGAAACTTGGTCGGTAGACATGCTCTGAAAACAGATTAAATTTGACATAGTCACGCTGTGTCACGCACAGTCACGGAGAGATTAAAAAATCGAGCTGAAACTTTTTCCACAGACTTGTTGTAGCCAATGATTAATTTTAAGATAGTCACACACAGTCACGGAGTGATAAAAGCCCCATTTCATCTTATCCAATCAATCAGAAATTTGGCCCATACACTTGTTGTGACCAAAGATTAATTTTAAAATAATCACGCAAAGTCACTCACAGTCACGAAATGAATAAAAACTCATATGAATAAGGAAAGAAAGAGTTTTAATAAGAACTTTGTTTTTATGGTTTTGCAGCATTTTGAAGTGAAAAACACGATTTTTGCTGTAAAATGTCGGGAATTTGTTGTTAAAAAATGGGGCAGAGAATGGAAAATAATAAAAAAACTATACGTGGTTACCTAATGATTTATGTGTAGATATAGTGTGTACAATTTTAAAAGAATCGGTCAAGTTGATTTGTAGTTATGATGTTCACGGACTTCGAACATTTATTTGCGAGAAAAGCGATTTCAAGTTTTTTAAAAACTGATTTTTATATACGATATTCCGTATGAGGCAGGTCGCTGGAACCGCTGGATTTTCCTAAGTTTTTCTCCGATTTACTTGACATTTTTACACAATACCCTCGACATGTTGGACATTCAAAGAGATAAATACAAAAAAAAAAAAAAGGTTTTAAAACCTTAGCCTAAGTAAACATATTTAGAACTAGGTTTTACTTAAATTACTATGTTTTTTTAAACAACTATAAATTATAAATGTATCCCAATTTGTGGCCAAACATTTAAAAAACTAAGCCTTTTAGAATTATCAGCGATTATAACAAAGTAAAAAGCTGCACGCTACGCAAGTTCAAGGCTCACAGATCTTGTTTACACAACTTTAGTATATAATCTAGTATGTCTTATTATTTTATATTTTTTTTTTTATTTCAATGCTTGCTGGTATAGAATGTTTTTTGTTCTTTTTATTATGTTTGGCCTTGATACTAGTATATCATTTGGCAATTTATTAATTTTAGCAATTTTTTGTTTTAGCGATTTTTGATTTTGGCGATTTTTTATTTTGTCGATTATTGATTGTTCTTATATGATTGGCCTAAAAATTAATATATCAATTGGGAATTTTTTATTTTAGGGATTTTTGATTTTAGCGATTTTTGATTCGGCGATTTTTGTTTTTTGCTATTTTCGGTTTTGGCGATTTTTTAATTTAGTGATTCCGTCTATATTTTCCTCGACTTCTCACATTGGTCATTAATTTGCATATTAAAAGTTGCAAGACTGTTGCTTTTATAGTAGTATAGAAAAAATTAAAATTAATATAAAATTAGCTACAAGCAAACAAACAAACATACATACTTTCGCTTTTATATAAACATAGGTTAAAAGTTTCCTTTATATTGTCGCTCAATGTACAGTGAGCTGAAAAAAATAATATTTTTTAAGTTTGTTAGATTTGCAGTCATTTTGCAATTAATACTGTAACTAATATGCAAATTTTAATTTTGTTTCAATGGTGCGTGATAAAGAAGAAGAAGAAAGCATATATTTCTGGCATTTCAGCCTTCATCAACGATTTATTGAACATTGTGATAATTGTTATGTTATAATTGAATAGATTGTTTCTATATGAAATTTTTCTACTTAGGGCGGCCGTGAGGTTTGAACCGTGAACATTCACATACACTCGTACTTGCACTTTTTGGACAACGATTTAACACACTCACCTAAAGTCAGGCCTACGAGCAATGTGGTTAGAATCAGTCTTCGTACAATACAGCTTTTTACTTCGTATTAATTTCAGAAGTTACAACTCTGTCCAAACAAGCAATCGTTATTTGTGAATTTTTTTTAAGTTCATAATGTTGTAAAGCATCGTGCTAGGGGTTACAAGATTGGCCACGCCAAGGTTTTCTCCAAAACTAAACTAAAGTTGTACTTTTCGAGCATTTTGTATACATATTCATATGTTGTACACTTTTTTTAAACATGAAACATTAACAACAAGTCTAACAGAAAGAAAAAAAAGCAAGCATTGTTATTAACAAACAATAATAAGCTTAAATCAAATAAAGAAAAAGAGAAGGATGAATAGGATGAAAAGAAAACAGGAAATGGATGTTTACACAACGTTCCATTAACGAAATCAAAAAAAGAACACAATTATACAATGCGAGTTGAAACTCAGGAAGGCGAACTTTGAGATAGCAATAAAAATTTTTAATTGTTATCTCTGTTAAGACAATACAAATGTTAGTAGGTGCAATATAATTATTTAAATTTTATAATTTTTATATGTTATTACTAGCTGATTTGGGCCAGCGTTGCTCGGATTTCTCGATAATAAACACATTGGAGTTATTTTGTGCGCTTTCTCTAAAAATACAAAGTTAGTATTGAATTTGACAAAAATTAAGAAATAACTTAAAATGAATATTGTATGAATATATAATGCTTCTAATTAAACTAGCGGATTCCAGCGCTCGAAATACGAGTGCAATTTCTAGACAACTTTATGATTCAATAAACCAACACCTTTTTGCTTTATTATTTTCGTGAATGAAGATAATAAACTCATTAACAAATTTAATAAATATACACATAGCATATGTATAATTTTGTGTATGTGTTAGTAGCAACTTTAAATGCAATTTAGTCAAAATAAAAGAAAAACTTTAAAAATCTGTAAATCTGGTGAACAGCTAAAAAGAAATACCTTTCGAACAATATACGTTTGGCCAAAATCGGGGTAAAATGGTAGAAAAATACATCGCTAAAAAAATCACCTAGCCTATTAATATTATAGATATGACAAAAATCACCTAGATTAAGAACAACCCGCTCACAGTTTTCCCGTTTTGCGTTAATAATTTACTGTAATGGCAAATGCTAACCTGACTGGGAATTGCAGGCGTTTGTATTTAAATTGTAAATTTGCTGCTTTGAGGGACATTCGTTGAATCAAAACATCTTCTCCTTTTGCTGAGCCTGTTAATATTGTTGCTTCGATGAGATTTGGGCATTAAGATTCCACATTAGAATAATTGCAACACCAATCTGTGGTGGAATTCTCGACAACTTAATGGAATCGAAAAGCTGGGGGGACATGTAGCGCACTGATTTTCAGACATAATGTTATCAATGGCTTTTTATACTGTGGAGTTGTTGGATATTTGGCACAAAATTTGACGGTTACTGTGACCCATGGATGTGTTTGTTGGTGTTAATAGTGCTCTTTCGCATAACCAGGATTCGTCAGATATTTTTCGATTAGTTTCCAGGTAGACTTCGGATAAAAGTTGTACTTCAGACGTCACCAAATTGGAGAATCCTGGTTTAAAGGCTATTTCTTCAACCACGTCTTTAACCAATTTACCATATCCAATTTTTAGTAATTCTGCTGTATGTGTTTCAGTCGTTGAATCAATAACCAGATGCACTCGCATATTGGTGGAAAGAAAGATGGATCCAAATTATTTTCATCAGTCACTTTTCCTCTTGGAATAGAGACACGGTGCACTCGTCCTATGAATATTCGTACGGAGACCCCCAAACCGCTTTTTTGTGAATGCTGCAAACGGGAGCCTCGCTCTAGGGTAATTTGAGAATAGATTATGCAGTAGCGTTTCCCGAATTATTTTTTTTAGCTTGCCCCCCAAATAATGGGAAGATTTAGGACCCTTTTACGAGAAAAATAACAAAAAAAATTTAGAACAAAAAACCAGATGGCTACCGGATTGTAAAGATTGCAATCCTTGTGCATTTAAAAAAAAATATTTTTGATTTTCAAAAAATTGACGCCAAAAGTAGCGTAACAGAGGGTACATTCCGGGAAAAATATTAATAATTAGTCTCAAAAGCTACGAACCGAGCGCAAAAGCAAATGTTAAAGTCAGTTAAAAACTACGGCCTGCAAGTAAATTTTACAAAAAAGTTCATCTCGTTCCACTGTGCGCTGGACCAGAAAAGTTCTATCACATTTTTTGAAATAGTTTTAACTAATATCCTCTAGTTTGCGCAGTTCTTGAGACTAATTTAGCTTGAAAGAAAGAAAGAAAAAAAACATATACTCACTTTCCATCTTTAAGATGCAACGCTGTACCAAAATTGCTCTACGGAAATTTTATTAATATTTTTCCCAGAATGTACTCTGTATTGCGCAACTTTTGCCGTAAATTTTTTGAAAATTAAAAATAATTTTTTTCAAAATTCACTACGATTGCAATCTTTACGATCCGGGAGCCATCTGGTTTTTTGTCCAAAATTTTTTTTTGCTATTTTTCCCGTAAAAGGCTTCTAAACCCCTATCATTTGTGGGGGCAAGCATTTTCAAATTTGAAAAAAAAAAAAAAAAAAAACGAAATGGGGACGCGCTAGTGTGCAGTTCTACCACCACTTCTAAAAGTTGCCTAAACTCCTGAGGAAGCTACTGCAATGGCGATGTTGGAATCTTTACGGATGTATGCCAATAAAATATTTAGTAGGAATGTTTTCCTTGTACTACCAGGAGCATCCAAGTAGAAAAGCGCTTCGCAATGCATTGATCTGCGCTTATTAGATTTTCAAAAACAATTTTTTATCCGGTGAGTAACCTAGGCATCCTTTACACGATTTCTGAATTAATAGCAGTAGGGCTGTAGCTTAATTCTCTTGACAACTCAACGGCCACACTTTGTAAGCTAACTGATCGCATAATATCAAGCTGGACTGATTCTTTCTCCACTATCGTTTTCACTTTGTCCTCAATAACAAATAGAGCCTCGTTGTAGGTGTCATCGTCAAATGTTACATCAAAATCAATTACTTGTCGTCTACGAAAAACGTTTTAAGACAAATCATTCCTGTAATCCTGCCAGAGTTTCAATGATTTCTATAACACACACGTAGTAATTAAAAAGTAAGAAAATTATAGTCGGTCTAGCCCGACTATACGATACCCTATACCATGGTTAAGATACTCTGTCTCTTCGGTCCAAATAATTGGATATAGCAAATAAGCATAAATCAAATTTGAGTGGCATTTTTATTAATATTTTTCGCTGCAGGTATGAAAAAGTTCATATCGGATACTATATTTATATTGGGACTAGGTCGAAAAATGGACCGATCATGCCCATATTTGGTAAAGTCACTTATACTTTGAAAAAATATATACAAACCAAATTTGAGAAAAATCTGTGCAATATTTTTGTTTTTTAATAGATTTAAGTGAAGATCGGGAAGCAGCTCTGTATGGGGCCTATGAAAAGAATTTTCCTATAGGGAGTATTTTTGAACTACTGATTAATAGATGTAATAAACACATACAAACCCAATTTGACTGAGATCTATATGATAATTTGGAACTTATGGCAATTTATGTCGATTTCATAGGGCTCATTTGTATGGGGGCTAGGTCTGAAAATAGACCGATTCTCACCAATTTCAATAGCGTTCATCCCATGGCCGATGGAAGCTTATATGCCAAATTTCATCAAAATATATTCATATTTGCGACCTGTACTTTGATTACAAGCTTTACATGGACACACAGACGGACGGACGGACATTGCTATTTCGATTCAAAAAGTGATTCTGAGTCGATCGGTATAATTAAAGATGGGTCTAGGACGAATATTTTTGGTTGTTCCAAACAGCAGCACAAAGTCATTATACCCAAACCACATAGTGGTATAGGGTATAAAAACAAGTAACAAAATTATAGTCGGCCTAGACCGACTTTACGATACACTATACCAAGTTTTAGAGGTCCTATCTCCTCGATCCAACTTATTGGATATAGAAAATAAACATAAACCAAATTTGAGTGGCATTGTTATTAGCTTTTTGGCTGCAGATATGAAAAGGTTCATATCGGGTGTTATACTTATATGCAGACTAGGTCGAAAAATGGACCCACCCTAACTCTATTTGGCATATGCACTTATATAGACTCGCATAGTCATGCATAGTCACGGAGAGATTTAAACCCCATTTCCCCTCATCTAATCAAGCTGAAACTTGGTCCATAAACTTGTTGTCACCAAATACTAACTTAAAGATAGTCACGCCCAGTCACGGAGTGATTTAAACCCCATTCCCTTCATCCAATTATCTGAAACTTCGTCCATAGACTTGGTTTGACCAAATATTAATTTTAAAATAGTCACACAAAGCCACGCACAGTCACGGAGAGATTCAAACCTCTTATGCATAAGGAGAGAAAGAGTTTTAATGAAAACTTTGATTATTTGGTTTTCAAATTTTTTTTCGTAATAATCGACACACGTGCTTGCTTAGTCACAATTTTTATCAATCCAATGTTGCTTAGGTTATTTACATTCTGCCAATAAAATCTTCTTAAATGATTAGAACGTTTTTTGTTTTATTATTCATATATTTCAAACGTGCAGAACTGTTTTTTCTGATTTTTTTGATCTTCTCCATTCTACTCTATCGGCAAAAGAAGTTATTGAACTTTGCGTTGTTTTTATGCAATATGGTGTATTAAACACTACGGGAAATAAAACCATTATTTGCGGCAATATTGCAAAAAATAAATTGAAGATAGAAATGAAAAGAATAGCAAGCCTTATATCTACCAATATTTCTTGTGTGACTTTACGTTTTTTTTCGATTTTTTTTTGTAGAAAAATATTAAACTTTTAACATAAATCATAAAGTGTTGGTAAGAAAACTACTTTAAACGCTCAGCATGATAAGTTGGCAATGACATTGGCACTTTATTTATTTTTTTGCTCTCGATAACTTTATTTCCTTTCCCAAGTATTACTTCTAAACACGAATCCAGGGAAAGCAAACAAGAGTGTAAATACATACATATGTAGGAGTATTAATAACAAAAAAAAAGAAACTCTATGAGAACAAAAAAAATTCGGTGGGGGCAAATGTGATTTAGCTTTTACATTTCTTTCCAGAAATACTGAAGTTTAAATCTTTATGATATAAATAACTATATTACATACCCTGATATCATCAATTATGCCCCACCTAGTTAGTTGTAAAAAATTTAAAGTAGTAAGCAAAATAGTTGACAAAAATTAATTTATCTCATATATCTCTTAATGCTGTTAACTGTGGATATATAAAACTTTGCAATACTAATTATAATTAATCTTGTTCAATAATTACAGGATTTGAACAAGACTATTTACACATGAAAGTAGATATCATATATCTTAGCTTTTAATTATCTGGATTTTTGGGCCCTTTTAACGACTTTAAAAGTTTAAATGCACAAAAAGGTAAAAAAAAAATTAATTAAAATTTTAATTTAACAGTTTGAAAAATTGCGAATACTGGAAATTGAAAATTTCCACCTGTCATAACCCTTTAGAATTTCCAATCTATACCAATATAATAATATCTATAATATTAATAGGCTAGGCGATTTTATGTGACCGATGTTTTGTTCTACCGTTTTATCCCGATTTTGAGAGGTATTCCTTTCTAGTCATTTTGCAGATTTACAGATTTGTAAGTTTTTCCTTAATTTTGAGTAAATTTCATTTAAAGTTGCTACTAACACATACATAAAATTATACAATGCTATGTGTGTGTTTATTAAGTTGTGCTTGTAATAAAAATGAGTTTGTTTTTATTGTGTTGACTTGTGAATTGGTCATAATTGATAAGCATACCTTTAGGGTCTTTATTTAATAAAAAAATAAAATTTCCTGGAATTTGCACTCGAACTTCGAGGGCCGGAATCTGCTAGTATTTATATAATGACTTAAGTTGCTTTCATTTTTCGACAGATTTTGGAGAAAAATTTGCTTAAATAGAAAAAAAAAAAAAATATAACCAGCTATAATCTTCCTATGATCTTTGATTTTCTCAAAAATTACACGTTTCGGAAATATTTGGAATGCTGATGTTGTCTAGAAAATAAATTTACAAAAATAATGAGAGTAAAAAAAATATAGTTAATAGCAAAGTATAATATAGAAAAAAATAACATGTTTGGTCTGTCGCTTTTGTGTAGATTCGGAATCATGACATATCGACTAACCGCTTCCCACAAATATATATTATTTCGATATTTTGTAAATATCCTTAAATTTGACATTTGACCTTAAAGGAGGACAATTTATAGTATTTCATTTTAACCTTAATTTACAGGATTAAGAATTTGTATCGCCTAATTAAGAACAGGATACCTACAATATTTAGTATTTTAAATTGCATATATCTTGTCAATAGCATCTTAAAGTCTAATCGTTGATTTCGGTAAATTTCTTTAACAAAATTTTTTAAAAAGTAAAATTGGAGGTTTAGAAATTGTGCTAAAAAATACGTACCGCTTTGACATTAATTTAAAACAACATAACAATAGATCAGATGCAAAATGCTTTAAATAAGATCATTTTGGGATCAGGAGAATTCAGAAATATTATTGTTGTAAATTATTTAAATGTCTTTAAAAATGTAGGCTCGATTTTCTTAACTATTGCATTTATTGCCAGGGGAACTTGTTTTTCAACTCACGAGATTTTGTTATGTTAATAGAAAGATAATTTACTGCTGATTATGGTTTATTAATTAGTTTAATTGAAACGTAATTATTAATATCAAAATTTTTGTGAAAAAATTATTTTTGATAATTTTTACATAAAAATGCATATTTGAACTTTGAACTCAATGCGCGAGCAGAAAGCATTATCCGATTTGGCTCAATTTTTCCGCACTAAAGTTTTAGATCCAGTGTCACAATAGTCCAGCCCGCACGTCTTGAAATTCCAAAAAAAAAAAATGGCTGTCACCCTAATATTTATGTATATATATATATATCTTAAAATAAACATTTGGTACCTACATTTCAAACAGTTGTTACTCTATAGCAAAGCTAATTCCCTACTAGAGCATATATTTGAAAAAAGAAAGAAAAACAAACACTCATTTCAAACATATAAAGTATAGAATATGAAATATTCGAAACATGAAAAGATAAATATCATAATATAGGTTTGATGAATCATGTGATGACTCCTTAAATTACATTCAAATTGATATCGAGTTTCAAAAAGAAGACTCTTAAAGAAAACTGAAAACACATGGAAATGGTTCCATATATTTCGGCAGTAAAGTAAACATTCGTGCCTACTAGTTTTTGTAGCTGAATTCCTATTATCGCAAAAAGAACCTAAATGAATATATGAAAAAAAAAAAAAATACTCATATGTAGAACACTTTACTTATTGAATTGACGTTTCTTTTCGTATTTCTTTTTTTGTACACATATGAAAGAGCCTAATATTCTAACAGAAGGATTTAAAATAAAATAAACATGTCTAGCAGTTACAGTTATTCCAATAGTAGAATAAATATACTCCTACTTTAAAACAAAAATCACTTAAAATCGATATGATGAAATTATGTATTCATTTTGGAATAAACAGCATATAAAATATATTCTTGAAGAAGGGTTGAAAAAAAATACTCGTCGATACAAATTGTTGCTTTCTTGTGAAATACATAGAAGTTCGAATAATAAGCATTTCTTGCCAAAAAATGTTTTCGTTATTATGAATTAAGTTTTTTAATATTAATAATATTTTATTAGCAAACAATAAATGGATTCTTACAGTAAATTTAGTTTATACATTTGAAAGTGAAATCTAAGTATTACACAATACATTCCTTTATAACATTCGCATACATATTGCTGCTCCATTTCTATTGATACTATCGAAATAACAGTACCTAAGATTTGGAAAATTTTATTGGCTGGTTGGTTTTCTGTATACAGCCAGACCTTTTTAAAGTTGCAAACGAAACATTTAAAAAAAAGTAATCTATTGTTCCGTCGAACAAACGCAGCTGACTATATGTGCCAGTTAGAATGACAATGGTCTAAGTCATACTTTATTCGTTTCGAGATATCTGAAGGTTTGAGTTTGAGTCTAATGCACAACATTTTTCCACTAAAGTATAGATTGTTTCTTTTATAACATTCTGTCATTGTCTCCAACTTTTATAAAAAAAATCTAAATATTCGGTACGTCTTAAGGAAGTAGTGTTTTCAGAGGGTGCATTGACTTAGACCACTTTCATTCTGTTCAAATTGGACAAAAACAAAGAAATGAAAACAAGTTTAATTATAAAGATGAAAAATTATTTATTTTAATTCGAAAATAGTTCATACAGCCAAAACAAGGGAAATAAACATTTAATTTCAATTTAAAAAATTTTGATTTTTCATATGAAATATTAAATAAAAATTGCTAATTCATTATTACGTACTTATGAAGATGTACTTATGAAATGAGTTACGTTTCGGCAGCCACATTTTCAGTAGGTAGAGATTTGTAGTACTCATGGTAAATAGGAGGAATATACTTTAACAGATCAGACATATCTTTATACTTTTCCTGAGATATTGGTATCCTAATGTTGTACAATAGAGGGAATTGGATATTAGATATAAGTGTCGGTCTTCCTTTTTTTGGCGATATGTCCAAGACGTGGAACTTGTCGTTCTTATCAAGAGACGTTTTGTAAAATATTTTATATGGCTCTTTCTTCAGTAATCTCATCCATTGAATTTGAAGCCAAACGACGGATTCACCTTCGGTATTTTTTTTCCTTCGTGTTATTAGTTTCTCAAATTCTTTAGTTGTGATAAAGTCCGACTGATTCATACGTTTAATATTAAAAGGGTTTCTTTTGCAACATTTTTCTATTAGGGTGTAGTAGTTTTCTGGGATATATAAATATTCTGTTTTCTTACTTTTCATTTCAATCACACCAAAGTCTCTATCGTTTGGCAAGAATGAGTGACCAGATACTAAAAATTTATGATCAATTACTTCCAAGTTCGATGACTGCACAATTTTCATCCACGTTAAAGCAACTTTGATGTTTCTGTTTTGGCCACCACATGCATCACTGTAGGCTAACAAATATTTCTGAGTTGTCATATTTTTGATGTGTTGTATTATACAAGATGCCACTTCCTGTGAACCTCGGGAAGCTATTGTTTCATCCCAAACGTACATCGTCACATTTTTATTGTGAAAATTGTGAAATCCCAAATTATAGACATACATGTTTCGTTTGTAGTATGCGGCAGAAACCGAAAGTTTAGGATACGGAAGGGCTTTTTGTAAATCAAATGAAAATGCGTAGAAATGATTGGGATCTTCCATAGCTGTTTTCTGGTCATCTTTTAGTGTATTTCTGGCTAACTCAGCCTTTTGTAAATGAAGGTCACGAGTCTCCTGAAAATTTGCTCTTTCTTCTTCTGTAGCAGCTGATTGTATTTGTACGTTTAAGAGTTCACATTTTTGACAAGTGTCTTTACGAGGAGGACGAAAATGCAAATTAAATTCTGTGTTAAAAATTTTTCTATACATCGCTAGATTAACACAAGTTTCAGTATTTTCTTCACATTTTTCTTTGTAGAGGGCATACATTTGTGTAACATCTAGATTTGGGTTTAAATATTTTCGACCGGCAGTGTGATGAACTCTAGTATAGTGGCTTTCATCTGAAGGAAAACTCTAAATATGTTCCTTCACAGATCTAACTTTTTCCACACATGTCTTGCGACTTCTTCCAGGCATTTTTCCACGAAGATCTACTCCAGGTGTTTCCGAATGAAGAACTCGAGTTAGTCGCCCATTTGATATTTTGAAAGTATCCAAAAAAAATTGTTTACATACTTGCACTTTAACCGAATCAGTACTGGTTAAGAAAAATGCATTGCTATATTTTCTGGCCGGTCTTTCGGAAGATCGTGGTCTTTTCTGTATTGGCTTTTGCTTAACCACATTTCCTGCCAATTGTATATTTTGTTTGCTAAAATCTTCCAGTTTCCAGAATGATTCGAAGTTATTTGTTCTTTCTTCAAACGATAATTTCTCCTCGCATTTACGTGAACAATTGCAACTCTTATTTTCAATTTTTTTTCTCTTACGACCTTTAAAGATCTTGTAATATATTCTCTTCCACTGTTTCTCTTAGTTTTTCTTATGTTTTGAGCGTGTTTCGCAATATTTCTTATTCTTTTTCTCTTTCTCTCACTTGTTTCGTCCAAATCTTCGTCAGATGATGACATTATTCGCAATCTTTTCAATGCTCTTGCGCCTCTTTGTATATTTTCATGTTCTTCGTCTGAAAGTTGTATATATGTATATTAGTTATTTACCTACCAACTAATAACATTTTCGAATTACGTATATCATTTGCAAAAGTACCTGAATTATTTAAAGTTGACATTTTAATTTAGTTTTTAAGTCACCACTCTGCACTTTCACTGAATATTGTCTGACTTAGACCACTCTCATACGAACACTGAACAGAATTGTGATGTGCTTAAAACAAAGAAGGCACATGTAGCGGTACATTTTGTAAAAATTCAAAAAACCAACTACTGAAAATCGAAAAACTAGTCAAAGCAAAGCAAAAAATTTGATTATCTCATTTTTTTTCATTTCCTGACTTAGACCACTGTCATTCTAACTGGCACATATGTGAATTCACTATTAAATTATATAGAAAAATTAGGATTTTTTGATGCGAAAACATCTATATGCGCAGAGGGGTAAATTTCTATTTCACAATACAATCACTAAAACAGCGTACATGTGAGAGTTACATCTTACGCGTAAGATGTGACCATTAATCGGTATGACTTATGATTGTTTGGTGAAAAAATTATTATATGAAATAACCTTTTTCTCGCTGTTTTCTGCATTTTATATATTATCAGATGTTTACACATCTCCCCTGTGATCGGACTCACATGATATTTTTTTTTTTATAAAATAATTAAAAACTATTTTTTTACCACTGCTCAAATATATTAATTCGATGTTCCGTTTTAAAGAAATTAACTCTCTTAAAGAAAATACCATTTCTCAAGATTGTTCATTTTCTTAAATAACAATTGTTTCTGAATAAAATTCCCTTTCATAAAAGGTGTCACTTCATAGAACAGAAACGAAACAAGGGTATATTCATAAGAAATAACCTTTTCTTAAGAAAATAAATTTTATTATAAATGCAACTTTTTTTAGAAACTACTTTCCCTTTAAACCATATTTTTTAAATGGAACCTGTATTTAAGAAGACGTTTTTTTTTAAATAACAGCCATTTATGAAAAGGTACCATAAACAAAAAATTTTATAAAATTATATTTAACCTGAAGTCTTTTCTTAAAATTAAATTTTTTAAGAATATAAACGAAAAATTTTGAATGAAGAAAGCAATTATATCTTATCTTATTACACTAGCGGAGCCCAGCCGAATTTCATTTTTCATTCATAAATAATTTTATAAGAGCCTAAATGTATGCTAATCAATTTTAGCCAATTCACAATTTAACCAAATTTAATAAACACACACAGCATTGCATAGTTTTTTATTTGAAGCATAAATGTGAGTTTTATGTATGTGTTAGTAGCAACTTTAAATGAATTTTACTCAAAAAGAATGTACCAAATTGTGTTTGTCTGTCAATATGGTGAACAGCTGCAAAGAAATACTTTTCAAATGGTATATTTTTCACTAAATTGGTTGATAATTGAAGGTGTAGAATATGTCAAAAGAAATTGACTTGCCTACTCATAAAAAATATCTATTTATAAAAAGGACCTTCTTAGTTATTTATTTATTTATTTATTTATTAATCTATGGAATAAATCCTTACAGACTATTTACAAAAACATTTAACAATAAATGAAAAATTTTAAAATTTAATTTAAAGTGTTCATATAAATTATCATTTTACTTTTTATGTATTTAAAGAAAAATCAATAAATCTATAAAGCTTATTAAATTCAATACACATTCGTCTAAGAGGATCATCGTTCGCATAATTTGATCTATAAAACTGGACAGATAGAGGTGAGAAGAAACGTGTTGGCCGCTGGGGGATGTTAAGTGAAATATTTTTGATTAGGAAACCAGAACAAACATCGCCATTAATTATGATCAAAAGAAACGAAGCGTTTAGCATAGATCTGCGGCTTTTTAAGGTTGGCAGTTTAACATGGGTGAGTCTGCTGTTATACGACGGAAGATTTAATTGGTTAAAATTTAAGCTACGAAGACAGAACAGTAGGAATTGTTTTTGCACCGATTCGATGCTATCAATATGAGTTTGATAGATAGCGTCCATATAATAGAGGCAAATTCCAAAATCGGTCTCACAAGTGACGTGTATAATGTTTTTGTTACATACGGATCATTGAACTCTTTAGACCAACGTTTTATAAAACCAAGTACTCCTCTAGCTTTGTTTACTGTAATTGTAATATGAGGAACGAAACTAAGCTTTGAATCTAATAAAACATCAAGATCTATGAAGTTATCGACTTTTTCCAGTTGAAAGCCGCCCAACATATAATTTACAGATACTGGTCTTTTTCGAACAAAACCCATATATTTGCACTTTTTAAGAATCAGCTCCATTAAATTTAAAATGCACCATGAGTGAAATGAATCCAAATCATTTGGAAGATAAGTATGGTCGAAATATTGGTTATAACTCATAAAGACTTTTACATCGTCAGCATACATCAGGATATTTGAAAACTGAATAACCTGAATAACCTTTTTTAAAATAACTGTATCCTCAGAAAGTCACTTACCTTAGAAAAAACATTCTTTAGGAAGTTCAAATTCCTAAGAATGCATTTTTAACTATAACAAGTAAGAAAATTATAGCCGGTCTAGGCCGGCTGTGCGATATCCTATACCGTGGTTTAGAGACCCAATCTCTTCAGTCCAACTATTTCAATATATAAAATAAGCATTGACCAAATTTGAGTGGCATTGTCATTAATTTTTTTTTTGTCTGGAGATATGAAAAACTTCATATCGGATGCTATATTTATATGGTGACTAGGTCAAAAAATGGTAAAGTCACTCATATTTTGAAAAAATATATACAAACCAAATGTGAGAGAAATCTGTGAAATATATATTTTTTTTTTATAGATTTAAGTGAAGATCGGGAAGAGCCCCCATATGGGGCCTGTGACAAAGAATTGTACTACAGGGATTATTTTCGGACTACTGATTAATGAATATAAAAAACACATACAAACCCAATTTGCCTGAGATCTATATGATAATTTGGATCTTTGGCAATTTATGTCGATGTCGTAGGGGTCATTTGTATGGGGACTAGGCCTGAACATGGACCTAAATTCACTAATTTAAACAGCATTCATACTATGGTCGATAAAAACTTATGTACCAAATTTCATCAAAATATATTCATATTTGCGACCCGTGTTTGATTAAAAGTTTTACATGGACGGACGGACATCGCTAAATCGACTCAGAAAGTGATTGTTTTTTTAAAGCTGGTTTTTAAAGTGGTATTATTTTTTTAAATGTATTTTTTTAAAAAGGTAGTTTAAAAAAAAAGTAAATTTTAATGAATATAACACATGGTACTTTTAAAGAATAGGCATTTCTTAGAAAAAGATAAATTTAATCAGAAATTGATTCTGAGTCGATCGGTATAATAAAAGATGGGTCTAGGTCAAATATTTTTGGCAGTTACAAACAGCATCACGAAGTCATTATACCCAAACCACATAGTGGTATAGGGTATAAAAATAATTTTTCTTAAAAATATACCTTTAATATTAAAGTATATTTAAAAAAAAAAAGTATATTTGTTTAAAAATTGCCTTCTTGAAAAAGTATCTTTTTCTAAGAAATGCCTATTATTTAAAAGTGTTATGTGTTAAAAAAAATGCTTTTCCTAAAAATGTACTTTTTTTTTTAAACTAGCTTTTTAAAAAAGTACATTTAGAAAAATAATACCTTACCAAAATCTAGCTTTTATAAAGACGCTTTTCTATAAAAAAAAAACCTTTGCTAAGAAAGTACCTTCACTTAAAAAAGTAATTTTTTTAAGAAGCACCTTTTCTTAAAGAGGATTATATTATTAAAACGTGTCTTTAAAAAGACTATATTTTTTACAAAAGACCGGCTAAGTACAATGCTCCATCTGGCGATATGTAACTTACAAATATACCTTTACGAAAAATCAAGACTAAAAATAGAGCACCATGTGAATAAAATATTAGGGCAGTAATTAAAAGTCTGAAAACGACTAAAAAGATTACTGACTTAAATGTTTCGAAAAGAAAACATCGTTTAAGTAGGTGAATTGAAAATAGAATATATTTTCAAATATTTGTAATACAATAATGAAAGCAAACTTCAATGTTTGTGGCAAAAAAAAGAAAAAAAAAACTTTTGGACATATATAACTGACATTTGTAATTATCTCTTCAATCAACACCACTACATCGCTCGCTTATCAATTAACCTTTGTATAATTGAACATCATTTTTTCTGCAAACACCAATTATCATAGTTGAGTATCATTGTTAAAGGCCTAACAACACTATTGGTATTTCTCGTGAAATCTTATTAGCCAGCTATAAACACAAAATAAACAACACCATCAAAAACATGTTTGGAATATGTTTAGCCTCTAGAGGTAGATCTTGCTTGTATAAAGACTATGCTTTACTAGTATTAAGTACAACGTACGGTCATTTCTATAGGCACTAAAAACTACCAATGCATTCATACTGATTAGCAGTTGTTGATGTTTCTGTGAAAGTTAAAGTCATTATGGGTTGGATGCATGGTTATTTTAAATGTAACGTGCTCTATATCCTTTTGGATTTTGTTCAGGCACAAGATAATTGCCAATTGTTTTAGTGCCCGCAAATTGACCTCAACATACAAATTGCTTTTATTGTTACTGCACACATACATTTGTGTTGTTCAAATAACACAAATTTAAGTAAAAATATTTCAAATCCTTACAGTTTATATAGCTATAAATTTTCTTTCTTCTTAACAAATATAGCCACAAACGATAGTTTTGTTTATTTAATTAAACTCTATATAAATGGACATTCATCTATCACTTTTACTGCACTAGCTTAAATATGAATAAGAAATGAATTGCAAAGTAGCAATTTCTTCCTAAAATTTCTCTATTTGCCATCAACTTGTGTACTTTATTCGTTTCAAAGAGAAATTCTTTATCCTATACTCTCTTACTGATGTATTTATTAAAATATTTTCTTCTTATACATTACTGTTAAGCTTAATATTTTCTTAAATTACGTAATATATTTTTATTTTTTACTATAACTATTCATAAAGTACTAAACATTAAACAATTTTATGTGAAAGAGTGAATGCACAGTGGCTGGAGGCATCTTTTTGAACTAATACGGATAACACAAGGGAAAAAAATTACAATTTTTTCGTGTTGACTGGAATTTTATTGCAATTTTTTTTTACTAACTCGAGGTCGCTGATGTCAAATCTAATCTCCATTTTTCTCCCTCAGATCGTATTTTTAAGCTACGGGTACTATTCATATTTTTTACTTTTTTTAAAATTGTTCTTTTTTTTTTCAAAACTTCAACGGTTTCTCTGAAACCACTGTGCAAATTTTAAGCCAGTGTAGGCAGTGCTTAAAAATAATATTATTAACGAGTCTTGGATTTTTTTTAACTGAATATGGTGCACCGTTTTCAAGTTATTCCAATACATGTAGTGGATGTGTCTTAAGTATGGACATAACGGTATATCATGAAAAGTCGAGCTGACAGGAATTAACAAAGTAAAGATCTGCATTCAGCGTCCCAAATAACCTTAAAAACAACATTCAAATCTTAATCAACAAAAACCTTGTTCCCTTTTGTTATAACGCAAGGAGTGTTACAAATGAATTTTTTTTTTTTGCGAAATACTAGAAAAATCGATATAAGATTTTTATAGTGGATAGATATGACCACTGTGTATCGTTTTCTTGCAAAAAGTGAAAATTGAAAAATTTTAAGTTGACTCACTTTAGAGGTACAGGTGCGATATATGATTATTAACCCAAAGTAAACATATGAAAATTGAACTCAGTGTGAAAAGTATTTGCGAAGCCTCTGCAATCGAATCGTATGCTGTTTTCCCTTCTGACAAAAAATTATGCATTTTGTTTGCACTTTTTTCGAAAATGTATTTTTTTAGGTATTCTGAATTAAGACCAACCTTATCTTATACATCAGTTGAAAAGTCTTAAAGTCTAGCCATCACAAATTGCAAAAAATTGCAGCCATTGACTTCTTTCAGGTCATAGTGAAAGAATATTTCCCCTATTTTTGAATATTTTCACTCTATGACTGCAAAGAGGATAATAATCAAATTTTTTTTTAATTTTATGAACACAGTACATAGAGAAATTTCGATTAATATACTAGATAAGGTTGGCCTTAATTCAGCATACAAGTAAAAAATACACTTTTAGAAAAAAGTGCAAATAAAATATGGAATTTTGCCGGAAAACAAAACGACATAAGTTATGCGCGACCATGTAACATGGTACATAAGAACCTTTAATCAAAACTCACTTATGTTACTCGTAGTTCTGTTTTAATGGGGGACCTATTTCAGCCGAGTTTTCCCGAAGAGATATCAAAAGTTCTTCGGTGACAGCCCCTCATATAAAATATAGACACTATGGGTAAAAAAAAAATAAATAAATTCATAAACTTAAGACTCACTATCATACAAAATTTGGTAAGAAAATTATAGTCGGTTTAGACCTATAGAGACTATATCTCTATGGTCCAACCAAGATAAATAAAACAAGCTTAAAACGAATTTAATTGTCGTTGTTATTAATTTTGTTGTCTTCGGATATTTAAAATTCCATACCGGAAATTCCATACCGGATCCTGAGCATAATGTATAAAGTCACTTGTATATCAGAAAGCAGCATTATAAGCAGAATTGATCTACAAGTTTATATTTGGACTTCCGATCAATAAATGTAATAAGCCCATAAACCAAATTTGGCTGAGATCTATATGATAATTTTAGTAAGCCCATAAACCAAATTTGACTGAGATCTATATGGTAATTTGATCTTATGGCAATTGAAGTCAATCTCATATGGTTTTTTGTAGAGGGGGCTTGGTTTAAACTTGGACCGATTTTCACAATTTTTAAAAGCGTCCACGGATGGATAGAGTTATATCGTTAAATCGACTAAAATGAGTCTGAGTCGATCGGAAAATTAAAACGCGGGTTTAAGAGATTTACAAATGAAAAAACCCAAATAAATTCTAGTTTATATAACCGATAATTAAATGTGAATTCAAAAATAATAAACGAAATAATTAATACTAGCAGATTCCAGCCCTCGAAATTCGAGTGCAAATTCTAGGAAATTTTATTTTTTCATTAAATAAAGACCCTAAAAGTATGCTAATCCATTATAGCCAATTCGCAAATCAACACAAAAAACAAACTCATTTTTATTACAAACACATTAACAAATTTAATAAACATACACATAGCATTGTATAATTTTACTCAAAACAAAGGAAAAAATTTAAAAATCTGTAAATCTGCAAAACGACTAACAAGAAATACCTTTCAAAAAATATACGTTTGGTCAAAATCGGGATAAAATGGTAGAACAAAACATCGGTCACAAAAAATCGCCTAGCCAACTAATATTATAAATCTAAAAAATATAAAACTATAGCAAAATATTATAAAAAAAATTTGTACAATTTTAAGTCTTGGCTTTCTTTAATTATTTTAAGTTTTATTTATAGTTTTCGTTCGTCTCTGCTAATAACGTTTTTTTTTTTTTAATTTTAACAAAATTCTATAAACCGAAATCGGGAACGTTCGTAACGTAACTTTGTAATGCACTTTTATTTCTGTTATAAATTTGTCTTCTATACTTATTGGAAACAAATTTCATTTTGTTCTTCAACAAAAGTGTATCGAATGGAATTTAAAAAAAATCAAACTGAAAAAGTAAAGCCGAAGGTAGTTCAAAATATTTGAGCACGTATCAGTGAAATACGTAATTCTTATTTCGAAAGAACAATTTCTTTTTGAAAACTAATGCCTTTACTCGAGTGATATCCATTTTTTTTTTTAATTTCAGGACTTGCGTGTCGGATTATTGTGACACTGAATCTAAAACTTTAGTGCGAATTTGATCCAAATCGGCCAATGCTTTCTGGACGCGCGTTGAGTTCGAAGTTCAAAGATGCATTTATATGTAAAAATTATCAAAGAAAATAACTTTTCACAAAAATTTTAATCTTAAAATTTGCGATTCAATTAAATTAATAAGTAAACCATAATCTAGAGTAACTTATCTTTCTAATAAAATAACAAAATCTATTATCGGTTGAAAAACAGCCACGTCATATCAAGCTCCCCAGGCAATAAATGCGCCGCAGACCACTTGATTAAGGAAATCGAGCTCACACTTTAGAAGACATTGAAATAATTTACAACAGCTATATTTTTGCATTTTCCTGATCCCAAAATGATCCTCTGTAAATTAGCTTGCGTCTCGTCTATTCTTATGACGTTCTAAATTAATGTCCAAACGGTACAAATTTTTTAGCGCTGTTCTAAAATCTCTAATTTTACTTTTTCAAAAATTTTGTTCAAAACATTTATTAAAAAAATATGTGTGATTAAAAATTCGAAATATTGTGGGTATCGTGTTCTTAATTTGGTGAGGGCAGCGTATTTATTTCAGCGGATTGGAAGGAAAATGTGATTTTTCATACCTTTCCAACTTTAAGGTTACATACTTTTTGGTCTTTTCATATTTCCGATATCTTTTATCAAAATATTATACTACTTGATATAAGTTCTCAATCTGGTGAATTAAGGTGAAAGTGAAAAACTTTAAACTGTCGCTCTTAAAGATCAGATGTCAAATTTAAGTAGATTTATATTTTTTTAAAACAAAATATCGAAATAATTTATATTTGTCGAAGGATCTCGACAAAACTTGTTGATAATATTTTAGTAATTATAAAAAATAATATTCTAGACTTATTTTCTGATAGCAAGGATCGTATGATAGCAAGATTCCTGAATATTTGTAGGGGTACATAAGTTAGTAATGTGAGAAGTCGGGCTTAAAATGGGAGGGCTCAAATAAGTGGGAGTGTCACCTTCCATACATGGTAAATACATATCATCATATATCTAGAGTACGATGACGGCCAGAGTCTTAAAATTTTCTGCACGTGAATTGGATGTTAATATGAGTAGTCTTACCAAAAATGGGCGGGATTGGGTTAGTGGGCAAAAAGGAATTATCTGGAATACCATAAACCCGACAGTCTTGAAACTACGTGTGAGTTCACGAATCTTGAGTGTGAGAAGTTATGCGAAAAATAGGTGGGATCAAACCAATGGGCGTCGCACCTCCCATACATGGTAAATACCTATCATCACTACTGAGAACAACAATACTCACTGTAAATAAGTTATATGGCAAAACAACGTTTGCCGGGTCAGTTAGTAATATCTATGTTTTAATACGTGAAGTTAAATTTTTTGTTTCCTTTTTAAGCACTATGCGCATACGATGGAGTGTGAAAAATAGTATAATTATAGCTCATATGGAGGAGAAGCTGAGAATGATAAAATTTATATATAATCTGTCTTAAAAATATATTAAATTAAATAAAATAAAATATTTATAAAAATTCGTTACACCCTTTTAATGTGAATGATTGAAATTATATATCAGACACTCTGTGTTAAACTGTGAATTGCTAAAATTGAATAACAAACGTTTAGGCTCATTTAAGTATTCATAAATTTTATATATATGGGGGATTTCATGTCAAGTGCACTAACTTTTGAAACCGATGTCTTCCGATGCACCAAGGTTAGTCCTATTGGATAGTAGTTTAGACGCAATTTTTCAATAAGATCGGTCCAGATCTCTCTGAGTTAGGGGGGGATCAAAATTTGACATTTTTGGCCAAACAGGTGTTTTTTCTCATCCATGTAACTTATTACCTATTGTTCTTAGAAAATTTTCTCCTAAAGACTTTAAATAGCTAAATAGCTAATTTTTTCAATATTTCGGAAAAAAATATTAAAAAAAAAAAAATTTTTTTTGACTTTTTTTTTTGCTAAATTAAAGCATTTTTTGCCTTTTTTCAAAAAGGGCATTTTTTTTTTTTCATAAGAAAGCTTAGGATTTTTCCTTTAAGAGCTTTTTGGTCGCTTAGTGGGATGGGAGTGGGATATCTATCAAAATAAATGTTTTGTAACTCAAGACAACGGTTTTTCAATTTTTCACAAATGCACTATTTTGAATTTTTTCCTATTTGTGTGTAAACCCTTACAAATAAAACTTATACTGAGAAACTAGACAAATTAACCTTTCCGAAGGTATGTAACATACCTTCATAACATAACAGAAGGTTATCTGTAACCTAATAGAGTTATTTGCACATTTCAATCTGAACACGAGGATGTTAGAATTGGCTTCACGAAATTAACCCAAATGAGGCCAAAACATTGCGTTTTGGCAGAAGCAGCGGAACTCATACAGTATGCGTTTGCATTTACCATGAAAATCTTAAACTGATGTTGAACGAAATCTACTTAAAGTATTTAATAGATGATTCGGCAGAAGATTTACACGATTACCGGGATTGCCTTAAATTGACTATGTGTCCTAATGAAACAACTTCTTGCCACTTGGGTGAATGTACCAATTGGCCGAAAACCACATTCATCAAAGAAAATTTAAGCAGCTCTTTAGATCGAGAATATATAGAGGAGGTCAAATTTGATTCTTGGATTCAGACTGACAGATGCACATTGAAAACAATCATTTTAAATGTGGATGATTTTGTGGAAGAAATGTGTACAGGATTGCTAAACTTGAGAAACCATGACTTTTTTGTCAAAGAGCAATGGTCATTCTTCAAGGATTTGAAGATACATTTGAAGTCTGGTGAATTCGTTATTTCTTATGATTTTGCAGAAAACTATAAATATGTTCTTCAGGATGCCATACAAGCATTCCACTTCAATAACGACCAAGCAACTATATTCACAGTAGTTATTTACAACGTGAAAGATGAAAAACTGGAACACAAAAGTATGGCAATCATATCCGAAGATTTAAAACATGATACCGTTGCAGTTTATGAGTACCAGAAGAGAATACTAAAATTTCTAAAATCTAAATTTACAGTAAAGAAGGTATACTAGGTTTCGGACGGAGCTCGTCAACATTTTAAAAACAAAAGTAGCTTGGCAAATCTTATGGCCCATGAAAAAGATTTTGGAATGCCAGCTGAGTGGTATTTTCATCCTACTGCTCATGGTCAAGGAGCATGTGATAGTATTAGAGCAAACCTTAAAAGAAATGCAGCGAAGTATAGCCTCCAGTGCTCGCATCTTAGATGCGACTGCTTTATTCCATTAGGCAAAAAGTTATTGTAAAGAAACTAAAATAGTTTTTAGTAGCAAAGAGGATCATCAGGAAACATTGAAAACACTGAAGAGCAGATTCGTTGCTGCGGTAACAATCGATGGGACCGCTGAATACCATGCTTTTATACCGCTTGTCGATGGAAGACTCAAGTTGAAAAAGTTTTCTTTCTCTATTCAATGCGATTTCTTTCCAAAGACAACAAATAAACCAGCAGCGAAATCAAAAGCTGAACCTAGTAACGCCAAGAAAGGATTGACAAAAAAACGCAGTAAATAAAGGCGACAAAAAAGCTAGATGAAGGACTGGGTATTTAAAAATTTACAAGACTTAAATACTTAAATAGTTATGATATAAGTGGATCTAATGCAATTAAGATTAAATTTTAATAAATTATTTATCTTTTTATTTTAAATATTATTATTATTATACATTAATTTAATTATTATTAAAAATAAATAAAAAATAATAATTTTTCAACATTTCTATAGAAAAAAAGCGATTTTTTTCCTGAGGTTAACATATTCTGGGTATTACAGTATCGAGGGTATAAAATTTTAGTTAGGTATGTTATATACCTTCGGAAAGGTTAATTTGTCTAGTTTCTCAGCATGAGTTTTATTTGTATGGTTTTACACACAAATAGGAAAAAATTCAAAATAGTGCATTTGTGAAAAATTGAAAAACTGTTGTCTTGAGTTACAAAACATTTATTTTGATAGATATCCCACTCCCATCCCACTAAGCGACCAAAAAGCTCTTAAAGGAAAAATCCTAAGCTTTGTTACGAAAAAAAATGCCTTTTTTTAAAAAAAGGCAAAAAATGCTTTAATTTAGCAAAAAAAAAGTCTACAAATTTTTTTTTTTTTAAGTATTTTTTTCCGAAATTGTGTCTAAACTACTATCCAATAAGAATAACATTGGTGCAATTTTCATCCCGATCGGAAGACATCGGTTTCAAAAGTTGGTGCACTTGACATTAAATCCCCCATATATGGATTGGAAAAAACTTTAGAACATTATGAAAAAATAATATTACCTATAAGTTGCACTCGAATTTCGAGTGCTGGGCTATACTGGTATATAATACATATATGAATAAATGAAGAATTGTTCTAATATAAGTTCTTAAATTTGGTATTAGTGTTTTCTTACAAATAAATGTAATTGACTTGTTTTAGGTTGAGGCTAAGTATTTGGTTTTCTTTCTATAAAATTCAGCGCTTTTAGGGAAAATGTATGAGAGGGTAGAGGATAGAAATGAAAATTCGATTGCTATTTTTTATTTGAATTTAATTAACTTTTCTTGGCTGCAATGGGGATTACTTAAAGAAGTATTTTTTATAGTCACCTGGTCCATTCAATATATTTCAAATAACAAAAAAAAAAAAAAAAATTGGGAGTTTACAACAATTTTTATATTAACATATAAATTCTTAATGGGTGAGGAGCCTACCTTACTAAAGCTAGCAACTCAATAACTCCCATTATCTTTTTTAAAAGTATAACTTGAGAATAAAACAACGCAAACTATTACAGTAAGGAAGTGAGGAACCTGTAACTTATTTTAAAGTATAAGAAACTATAAATAACATAAAATACAAATTTTATAATGATTGAGCATATAGAGAGATGTCATAGATATTTATAAAATGTATCTGTTAAATTCTAAATAAGACCATTGAATATAAACTAACATTTTCGTGCTTTTCGAAGTTGTAAAAAACTATATTTCTCATCACTGTATCTGTATTTTCTAACTCTAACAAAAACTAATTCCGCAATGCATCTAATCGATTTTTTTATATCGATAGCTTAAAGTAACTTTAATGGTAACTGTAGATATCTTAAGCTTTTTTAAGAATTGTGTATAAGACCAGATCTTAAACCAGGTTAAAAAAAACAATCCTTAATTAGTCTCGTCAACTTCAAGGTGAAATCAAGAGTGAGTTTATTGTTCTCAAAATGGCTTCACAATAGCCTTATTCTAGCAGTTTAATAATAAAGTCCCAAGCGCAGAAGTGCGGGACATAATTGACAGTTCAACTGTCGTATAACAGATAATTGAAAGTTCTAATGTCGTATAAAAATTATTGCCATATTCATAAATCTTAGTTATTTTAAAATTATCTATTGATTATCGTTATTTTTGTTTATTTTTTCAGACTAGCTCAACAAAACAAAAACCACCAAATAATTTCGGTTTACTTCTAGCATAATTCTTTGTGAATTGATTTAACCCCACTGTATTTTCGGCTGCTTAGAAAAATGCAAATTTATGTTATATTTGCATTTTCTTCAAATTAAAGTTTTTCCACTTTTTCTTTACATGATGCAACGTGATGTTTTTCTGTTGAGGTTTCCCATAAAATTTGTATTTTATGTGTACAAATAAATCAATTTCTGTTTATCTTTATTTTTTACTATTCAGCCAGTCATATATCAACTTATATTTGGTTTATATTTTCCAACCAGCTACAACAAATTTAACTAAATTTCGCAATGATATTCAGAGTTAGTAGGAAAACCATAGGGTTTTCACTTTACTGTTGTTGCCACTCCTTGTTTGTTGCTGATGTTGATGTGTGTAATAATTTTACTCTTCAGCGATAACCATGCTATATCTTTTTTCAAGTTTAAACTAAACTCGAAAAGTATTCGGACTTTTCTTATTAAACGATTTTCGGTCCATTTGCTTGGAGGACTGCCTAATATATTTTTGTTTTTATTTGTTTTAGTTCTCAAAAGATTTGTTTTTTTTTTTGCGAAAAAAAAGTTGAAAATAGTTTTTCAAAATGCAGAGCGAACCTCTTTCGTTGTACATAGTTATAGACTGAGGAGATAGATGGTTTAAAATTTATTGCAAGCAAAATTTTAAGATTTACTGGATTTTTCTAAGCTGAACATATATAATCAACGAGCATAATATTGTTTTCTCCTTCAGTTGTATTTCAATCTTAACAATGATTCACAATGACAGTTAAATGTTTCACTATCTTTAAGTTATTTTTCGTGTTTTGTTTTGTTTAGGTTTATTTCTTTCGTGAAATTTCTAAAGATTTATATGTATTTGTACACTATTGTATAGAGTTTTTTGCCACGTTTCTTATCAATGGATGAAGGTAAATTTTAGTAGGAGGTTTGGAATATACGCAACATTTTTCGGGGATTTGTTATTTGAATAGTTTTTAAATCTGTTAAAAGGAAATAAACTAACTTCGAATACTGTTTGATACAAGTTACAAAAATTGGGTATACATAAGGGTTGATTTCGATAAACACCTCAATACACCAGTTAGAATAAATATTTGTGTGTAGTAATGTAGAGACATTTATCAGCTATCCCGTGTATAAATACAAAGGGAACAATTTACGATACGTGTTGATAGCATATGTCGAATATATGAGTACTTGTTTTCTATTGGGCGACCAGATGATGGAAATAAATTATGTTCACACGTTATAATTTCAATGGCATTATTACAGTAAAAGGTTTAAAATAACCTCAGGTAAAGCATTGTTTTTCGAAAACTAAATTTAGCGAGACAAAATTAAAATTTTTGTGAGTCGCATTAAAAAATCTTATTTCCAAAATCGACCTAGAATATGTTTTGATACAATAAAGGAGCAGTTTTTTTACATTAGGATACACCTTTGAACTATTCGAGTCAGAACGAATGTTATTTTGCATCATTTCTTGTCTCTTGCCGAAGCTTTGATATAAGTTAATATCTATAATTATTACACTGTTTATAATAAGCGGTAACAAAATATTTGAAAAAGTAAACAAATTGATAAATTTATTATAAAACAAGTAAGACCGACTATATGATACCCTATACCATGCGTTTAGAGACCCTATCTCTTAGACCCAACTAACTGGATATAGAAAATAAGCATAAACCAAATTTGAGTGGGATTTTTCTTAATTTTTTTGGCTGCAGATATGAAAAGTTTCATATCGGATGCTATATCTATATGGGGACTAGGCTCAAAAATGGACCGATCCTGACCATGTTTGGTAAGGTCTCTTGTATTTGCAAAAATATATACAAACAAAATTTGAGAAGAATCAGTGCAATATTTTTGTGTTTTGATAGATTTAAGTGAAGATCGGGAAGCAGATCTATATGGGGCCTATGACTAACAGTTGTCCCATAGAGATCATTTTTGGATTACTGATTAATGGATGTAATAAACACATACAAACCCAATTTGAATAAGATTTATATGATAATTTGTATCTTATGGAAATTTAAGTTGATTTCATAGGGGTCATTTGTATGGGGGCTAGGTCTGAACATGGACCGATTCCCACCAATTTCAATACCGTTCATCCCATGGTCGATAAAAGATTAAGTACCAAAGCTCGTCAAAATATATTCATATTTGCGACCTGAAGTTTGATTACAAGCTTTACATGGACACACAGACGGACGGACGAACGGACATCATTAAATCGAATCAGATGGAGATTCTAATTCGATCGGTGTAATAAAAAATGGGTCTAGGTCAAATATTTTTGGTAGTTACAAACAGCAGCACAAAGTCATTATACCCAAACCACATAGTGGTATAGGGTATAAATATACAAGTAAGAAAATTATAGTCGGTCTAGACCAACTATACGATACCCTATACCATGCGTTTAGAAACCCTATCTCTTAGGCCCAACTAATTGGACATTGAAAATAAGCAAAAACCAAATTTGAGTGGGACTTTTATTAATTTTTTTGGCTGCAGATATGAAAAAGTTCATATCGGATGCTATATCCATATGGGGACTAGGTCCAAAAATGGACCGATCCTGATCATGTTTGGTTAAGTCTCTTGTATTTTGCAAAAATATATACAAACAAAATTTGAGTAGAATCAGTGCAATATTTTTGTTTTTTAATAGATTTAAATGAAGATCGGGAAGCAACTCTATATGGGGCCAAAGGGATCATTTTTGGACTACTCATGGATGGATGTAATGAATGCATACAAACCCAATTTGAGTAAGATCTATATGACAATTTGGATCTTATGGCAATTTATGTCGATTTCATGGGGTAATTTGTATGGGGGCTAGGTCTGAACATGGACCGATTCTCACCAATTTCAATAG
This sequence comes from Cordilura impudica, assembly GCA_963682025.1. Lineage (NCBI taxonomy): Eukaryota > Metazoa > Arthropoda > Insecta > Diptera > Scathophagidae > Cordilura > Cordilura impudica. The sequence continues at coordinate 60,812,233 of OY821518.1, read as the reverse complement.
CGTTCATTCCATGGCCGATTAAAGCTTATATGCCAAATTTCATCAAAATATGTTCTTATTTGCGACCTGCAGTTTGATTACAAGGTTTACATGGACACACAGACGGACGGACGGACGGACGGACGGACATTGTTAAATCAACTCAGAAAGTGATTCTGATTCAATCGGTATAATAAAAGATGGGGCTAGGTCAAATATTTTTCGTAGTTACAAACAGCAGCACAAAGTCATTATACCCAAACCACATAGTGGTATAGGGTATAATTATTACAACGCACCAACTGAATTTTTATACCCTATACCACTATGTGGTTTGGGTATAATGACTTTGTGCTGCTGTTTGTAACAACCAAAAATATTTGACCTAGACCCATCTTACTAAAAAAGTCTTCAAACTCTCAGTCTCACCCCTTAGAAATATGCGAATAGCAAAAAAAACTGAGAAATACAAAATTTAGAGGTGCCTCAACGCGACTGAACATTTCAAGTGTGTTTATATGGGAAAAATATGACTTTTTTTTCAGATTTTACGAAAATTTCGTTTTACAGCTTCATTTTTTCGACATATTGTTATATGAATCGATATCAATACTAAACTAAATTTACAATCGAATAAAAACTCGCCAAGAAATAACAAATGCTCCAGACCACATTGAACATTTTTTCAACTTTAACAAATAGATTAAAGCCATTATTTTGTTTGGTCTCTGTACCTACAAGTTCTCAGATATGAATTATAGTTTTATTAACGCGTTGCTTATCAATTGCGAAATGAGACCAAACATGGAAAATTTTTATGATAAAATTTTTAAAACTCCTTTTTTAAGTTTAAAAACATTTTCTTAAAAAATATTTAAAAAATGAATCTGGCACTATAAAGTTTTGTTAAATGTATGTTACAGATTAACTGCTTGAATTTTTAGTAAATTCCTTTTCCAAAATTTTTTTTACAAAGAATTTTTTTGCGGATTTCGAATAAAATTAGTTTTTTTGTGAAATGTTCTGTAAATGTACTCTCTGAATACTTTATATCAAAAATTTATCAATTTTGAACTTTTAAATATTATATTTTGGACTTGGGAACTTGGGGTCGCATATGACCCCAAGCTAATGAAATGAAATTTATTCAAAAGATTAAAAACTTTGTAAGTGCTCTTGAATTTTAGAATGTGACGCCTAAATTTTAATAACCAAATATGTAGGTGTTTCATACTAAAAGTTTTGAATAAATCGAACAACGTTAACCCATTCCTTACCGAGGCCAAACTTGGTATATTTAAAACAACTAATTGTTCTATTTAACTAGATGAAACCCTTAATATGGGTTGGGAAGTATAATTATGCTTTATATTATATACATATATATATATATATTATATGTATTTGAAATTTCTTTATGTTTTATTTCCTGATGTTTGTCGAGTAGTAGTTGCTTCAGGCTTCAATATTCGGCGGAATACTTTGAAGCTTAAAGAAAGCGTTCTCCTTATATACGTGGGTTTAAGGAATGTAATTATTTAGTAAGCAATTGTTGATGATTTTCTGAAAAATACCATCAAACTTCAAATAGGATCTAATTTTGACACATTTATATAGAAAGTGGTCACTATCGGTCGATTAGTGTTATATTAACACCAAAATTTCGGTCAGAGTGGTTTAAAATTTTGAATGAAATTCACAAGAGAACAAAATTGAACTTTTTTTGTGTTGATTGAAAGTTTGTATCAATTTTTTTTAATAATTTGATGTCGCTGATTTGAAATCTACACTGGTTTTGTTTTTGTATCAGCGCGACTTTTCGTGATGTATGGTTATGTCCAAAATTAAGGCACTTCCAATATTCAATATATATTGGAATAACTTGAAAACTTGAAAATGGTTCACCATATCCAGTTAAAAAAAATCTAAAATTCGTCAACATTTTTGTGTGCTAGTTTGATCTTCAAAATATTTTAAGTAACCTTATAGAAAAAGCATAATATTATTCCATTTACGAAAATATGAATGCTATGATATGATATGTTTATTGCTTTTTGGGGAAAGAAAGTGATGGAAAACGTGGATGTAATGAAATACCATTGCCTTTCAATATTTAAAACTTGCGGATAAACGAAAAAGTTACTCTTCAATCAGTATGTACTGTGACAGCTGCGCAGGTCTAAATCGAAATGGAGCTATTCTTGCCACCTTAACTTATATTCTTGTAATTCCAAATTGTATTACCAACAAAAAATATCTTATTTGTTACTTGGGCATACTGTGATGCCTGTTGCCTCCATTAAATTATTTATTCACAATAGAACTGTTGGGGCCGCAAGTGAATGGTATACAATAATATCTAAGGCACTAACTAATCCATCAGTTTATAATTGCATTGTAATGAATCATTTTGCTTTCAAAGATTGGAAGGCATTTTCGCAGGCGAAGATTCCCAACTCAATGAAAATATCGTTTCCAAACTTACGTTCTGCTTTATTTGAAAAACTTTCCATACTATAAAACTAAAATATGGATATTTTGATTATTCTGAAATAAATGAATTTGATCTCAACTTGATTGCACTATTAGATGGAACACAGAAATTGTCGCCAATGGACCTAATATAATATATAACAGTAATTTGTTAAATTTCTAAAATAAAATACAACGATTTCAAAATGCTTTGCAATAAATACACTGTACCCGAAAAATTCCACCGCGAATTTGGAAGTTTGAACTGTGATCAATCGGTCAAAGATTAGCTACCTGAAACCGTTCAACAAAACAATAATTAATGTACATTTATATCTTATATCACTGTGTGCTGAGGGTATAACGACTTTGTGCTTTTATTATACCGATGACTCAGAATCACTTTCGGGGTCGATTTAGCAATGCCCGTCCGTCCGTCTGTGTGCCCATTTGTACTTTGTATTCAAATAATAGGTCTCACATATGAATTTATTTTGATGAAATTTAGTATATAGTATATAACTTGAAAACGATTCACCAGTTTTTGGTGATTATCAAAACTGTTTTTTTTAAAGATTTACTTGATAGTTTTGGAAAACAAAAACCTTCATGACTATGTGTTTCTCAAAATTAAAAAAATTAAGTAATAACCAAACAGTTTTCAAGTTATTCCAATATATGTAGTCGAAGTGCCATAATTTTGGACATAAGAGTATATCGCGAAAAGTCGAGCTGATAGAAAAAAAACCAAGTTCAGATTTGGAACAAGCATCCCAAATAACCTTAAAAACAACAATCAGTTCTAAATCAACAAAAATTTATTACATAAATAGGACAGCAGCAAACACACACATATTAAATAATGTTATTTTTGTATGGAAATCGCGTTTTTTATCAATTCAGTTTTCTCAGTAAATTGTGAACAAAATAAAAATTTCTGCACCGATTACAATGAAATGAAGCTCCGTTCATTCGAAACATATTTATCTAAATGTTTCTGGACAATTTTGCTGCAGTTTTATTTTTTATGAATTTTTAAAAAACAAAACAAAAATTTTTGTTTTTTAATTGTTAATAGTCAAATATTATTTTCATCATATAAGTATATCTATAATATTAATAGGCTAGGCGATTTCTTGAGTCCGATGTTTTGTTCTACCGTTTTATCCCGATTTTGACCAAGCGTATATTATTTGAAAGTTATTTCTTTTTAGCCGTTTTGCAAATTTACAGATTTTTAAAGTTTTTCCTTTATTTTGAATTAATTGCATTTAAATTTGCTACTAACACATACAAAAAATTATACATATGTTATGTGTGTTTTATTATATTTGTTAATGTGTTTGTTAATGAGTTTGTTATCCTCATTCACAATAACAATAAACCATAAAATTGTTGGTTCTGAATTGGATAAGCTGAAAAATAAAGCTGCCTAGAAATTGCACTCGAGTTTCGAGCGCTGGAATCTGCTAGTATACAGCAAAAGCCTCATTACTTGGTATCCAATTTGTACATTTTTATGAATGTTTTTCTTATTTTTTTTATTATTCGGGGATTTACTGATATAAAATTTTTTTTTTGGTATATAATTTGAAAATAAATAAACGAGAATCCTAAACAATATCCGGATTTTTCAAGGCTTTTACCGTACATCTTATACACCACTGGACCGATTGTCTTGATATTTTTACAGTAGGTAATTATCTATCCCGATGGAAAAATAGCCTTCATTGGTTTGGATTTTTCCAAGTGGGCGTGGCACCTCCCATATAAAGTGAATTTTTAACATCTAATTTTAACATATAATATCGGGAGTTCTACGACAGCAAGATTTCTCAAACTATGTACATGAACATATCAAACCAATTTAAAGAGTTGCGAAAAAATAGGAGGGATCGGAAAAGCCTTGGAACTTTCTGTGAGTTAATAAGTTATTATTGTTAGTCGGACAAAAAAGGGTGGGATCTGTTCAGTGCGCATGGCACCTCCCATACAAAGCAAATATTTAATGCCATATATGTAGAGTACTGTAATAATGAAAGTCTTGGGACCTTGTCTGAGTTCACGGGTTATTAATGTTAGTAATCGGAAAAATGGGCGGGATCGAACTAATGGGCGTAGCAACACCCATAAAAATTAAATTTTTAATGTCATATATCTGGAGTACTGTAGTTTCTAAAGCCTTGGGACTTAGTGTGGGTTCATAAGTTATTAACGTGAATATTCGGACAAGCAATGTGCAGGATCGGACTAGTGGGCGTATCACCCACATACAAAATAAATAATTAATATCATATAAGTACTATTAATTAATATCATATAAGTACTATAATAGAAAAACCTTGGGACTTTACCTAAGTTCATGAATAATTAATGAGAATAGTTGCACAAAAAATCGGCGGGATCGAAAAATATGAAGTACTATGAAAATGACAGTCTTGAAACCTTCAACAAGTATATTAATTACCAATGTGAGTAGTCGCGGAAAATATGGGCGGAATCGCCAAATCGAAAATGGCGAATAACAAAAATCGTCGCAAATAAAAATCGCCAAAATCAAAAATCGCAAAAAGCAAAAATCGCCAAAATCAATAATCACAAAAAACAAAAATAGTCTAATTAAAAAATCGCCAAAACCTGAAATCGCGCATAACAGAAGTCGCCAAAAACAAAAATTGCAGGAAGCGAAAATCGAGAATAACAAAAATCGCCAAAACGGAATATCGCGTATAACAAAAATCGACAACTCAAAAAACGCAGAAGGCAAAAATCGCTAAAATCAAAAATCGCCTAAATCAAAAATCGCTAAAAGCAGAAATCAAAAATCGCAAAAAACAAAAATCGCTTAAATCGAAAATAGAAAAAACCGAAAATTTCGAATAACAAAAATCACCAAAATCGTCTAAATCAAAAATTACCAAAACTGAAAATTGCGGATAACAAAAATCGCAAAAAAACACAAGCCCGAATGAAAAATCGCCAAAACCGAAAAACTCGAATAACAAAAATTACAAAACTGGTTTAAACAATGATTTAAATGTTTAAAACGGGTCGACAGCGGTGACAAACTTCAATAGATAATCGTGAGTTTATAATAAACCACCATAAAGTGGAAAAACGATAAGAGAAGTTCGAAGATTGACAAACAGAAGTCAATCCACCGTTTACAATATCGTTAAACGTTACAAAGAAAATCAAAGAACCCCTTTCTAAGTGTTCCATATTTAACAGAAATAGTTGAAACAGATTTAGGAACACGATCCACTGTTTACGCTATGCAAAATATGGTACGAAACGAAAATTTCGCAAAGAGCACAGATTATCGATTTTCCATTTTAGCAAAAGTTTTTATTTACCTCAGTAATGGTTTTTTGACAGCAGCACCCGGGATACACTATTTTATTTATGAAATTAATATTTCGTCTTTAGTCTTGGTGACGATTGGTATTTTTATCAAGAAAACGACCCCAAGGACCAAACTTACAACGTGGGGTTCTGGCTTTTGTACAATTAGAAACATGTTAAGAAAAACACCTCCTCAAAGCCATGACATTACCGTAATTGAATATTTATGGGATAATTTGGAAAATCACGTAATTTCAAAAAAAAAAAAAAACAGATCTAGAAAGGCTTTACTTGAAAGATGGCAGAATACCAGTAATGAATATTGCAAAAAGTTGGTACAATCAATGCAAATACGTGTTGAGATGGTGATCTTAAAAAAAGGAATGTATAGAAAATACTACAATTAGCTCGAAGTGTGTTACTCTAAATCTTAAAATATGTTGTCCCAGTTTGGTTTGTTCATGTGTTTTATTGTATTAACCTTAATCTGTAATAATAATAATAGGCAAGGCGATTTCTTGCGACTGCTGTTTTGTTCTATCGTTTTATACCGATTTTGACCAAACCTATATTATTTGAAAGGTATTTCTTTTTAGCCGTTTTGCAGATTTACAGAGTTTTAATTTTTTTCCTTTATTTTGAGTAAATTTAATTTAAAGTTGCTACTAACACATACATAAAATTATACAATGCTATGTGTGTGTTTATTAAATTTGTTAATGTGTTTGTTATAAAAATGAGATTGTTTTTTGTGCTGATTTGTGAATTGGCTATAACTTTTAGGGTCTTTATTTAATGAAAAAATAAAATTTCCTAGAATTTGCGCTCGAATTTCGAGGGCTGGAATCTGCTAGTTATTAATAAAAAGGTATTAACAAAATCCACCATATACAATAAAAAATTATGGTTTTTAATTTTATATACCTTATTTGTTATTTTTTTTCAATTTCAACGATATCTCTGAAATTTAAAACCACTGTAAGCATGCCTTATAGATATTATTATTGGCGAATCTTGGATTTTTCTTAACTGAATATGGTGAACCGTTTTCAAGTCATTCCAATATATGTAGTGCAATTGCCTTAATTTTGGACATAACAGTATATCGCGAAAAGTCGAGCTGATACAAAAAACAAAGTGCAGATTTGGATTCAGCGTTCGAAATAACCTTAAAAACAATAGTCAGTTCTTAATCAACAAAAACCTTGTTCCCATGTGTTATCTATGAATATGGTTAATTACATGAAGTGTAATTTTTTATTTTATTTTTTCCATTTTTTGAAAAATAATTATTTTATATTATTATAGTAGTTATTGCAATATACGAAAATTTTTTGATAAAATACTTTAAAATTTTCAAAACATAATCTCTTCCTGGATTCGAATTGAAATACTAATACGTTCTTATAAGTGTTATTGATTTTTTTTAAATAGACATCAGAAATATGCGAACAACATATTTTTAAGCATTTGTAGTAGTAGTTAGCCCACTCGTAATCATCAATGTTAGTCACTCGAAACTATATAAAATTATACCATGTGTTCTAGGAAATTTTTTGGAAAAATGGTATGAAGCGAATATTTTGATATATGTGTATTGAAAGTGATCGAGGTTTTTCGAGTAATAGTTTTCCCAAGCCATTAGGATGATACGATTAAAGTCGAATTTTATGATGTTGTTTCTGGTATTTGTATGATTCCAAAAATTATACATCTGTTATAATAAATACTTGTATTTATCTTCTTACATGCTTTCAAAAAAGAGATTAGTTTTACTACTAACTAACACTACGAATAATAATCACTGCAAGTCGAACACAAGATATATATTAAGATTTTTTATTTATATTTTATAGATCTACTAGTATGCCCCGTTGTGCTTCGCTACTACTTACCGAGACTTATTGACATGTATGTTTTCATAGTCAATTTTTCCTGCTCAGTTTGTATTGTACAATTAAAGCATTTTTTTATATTTTTTTTATTTCAAATCTTGCTGATGTACAACATTTCTTCATTTTTCATTCGGTGCAAAAATTATGAAATTTTTGGCATTTCTACTATGGAGCAAACTACATATGTATATCTACCCATAAGAAAAAGATGGAGTTTCCAAAAACTTAACGAATGGCCTTGAATTTATAATTTTTTATTTTAGCGGGTTTTGATTTTGGTGACTTTTGATTTTGGCTATTTTTATTTTGCCGATTTTAGATTTTGGCGATTTTTGTTATTCCCGATTTTCGGCTTTGGCTATTTTTGTTTTGCGCGGTTTTCAGTTGTCGCGAAATTTGATTTTTGGCGATTGTGAATTGGCGATTTTTGAATTTTGCGATTCTGTCCAAGTTTTCCACGACCACTCTCATGGGAATTCAATGTACTTGGCAAAAGTTTGAAGACTGTCGCATTCATACGAAGTTTTTGTATAGGAGGAGCCATGCTAACTAATCCTATCCGGCCCATTTTTTATTTGACTCACTTTAATATCTGATGGACTCGAATAAAATATCAAGTCTTTCGCGCCCATTTCGTGTTCGACAAATCATGCGAATATCTTATGGGCTCACGCAAATACCAAGGCTCCCAATATTATAAAACTTCAGATATATGACAATTAATATTTTCTTTGCATGGGGGTGCTAGGAGCATTGGTACGATCTGGCCATTTCTTGTCCGACTGACTACCCACTTAATAAAACGTGACCTCAGACACGGTCTATGTCATAGTACTCGCGATATGTGAGACTGAATAATTTCTTTGTATGGGAGATTCATGGCCACTTATGAAATGTAACCCATATTCTGCATGGCTACTAACATTAATAAGGGGTGGCATAGTACTCATTATATATTATACTAGTATGCCCTGTTGCGCTCCGCTACGATTTACCGCGACTTATTGACATGTTTTATTTCATAATAAATTTTTCCTATGAAGTTTGTATTGTGCAATTAAAACATCTTATTTAATTCAGTTTATATTTTTTTGATGTGTAAACATCTATACGCGCAGGGGGGTAAATTTCTATTTCACAATACAATCACAAAAACAGCGTAACTCATATCGGTGTGAGCTGAAGCAGATAACGCTGTGTGACTTATGATTGTATTGGTGAAAAAATTATGATATGTTCTTTTCTAAACATTTTCCAATTGTCTTTCAAAAAACATCAATTGTATTTCAGAAAACATCAATTGTATTTCAGAAACCATCAATATAATTTCAGAAAACATCATTTGAATTTCAGAAAACATAAATAGAATTTCAGAAAACATCAATATAATTTCAGAAAACATCATTCGAGTTTCAGAAAACATCAATTGAATTTCAGAAAACACCAATAGAATTTCAGAAAGCATCAATATAATTTCAGAAAACATCATTCGAGTTTCAGAAAACATCAATTGAATTTCAGAAAACATCAATAGAATTTCAGAAAACATTAATTGTATTTCAGAAACCATCAATATAATTTCAGAAAACATCATTTGAATTTCAGAAAACATAAATAGAATTTCAGAAAACATCAATATAATTTTAGAAAACATCATTCGAGTTTCAGAAAACATCAATTGAATTTCAGAAAGCATCAATAGAATTTCAGAAAACATCAATTGTATTTCAGAAACCATCAATATAATTTCAGAAAATATCATTTGAATTTCAGAAACCATCAATATAATTTCAGAAAACATCAATATAATTTCAGAAAACATCATTTGAATTTCAGAAACCATCAATATAATTTCAGAAAACATCAATATAATTTCAGAAAACATCATTCGAGTTTCAGAAAACATCAATTGTATTTCAGAAAACATCATTTGAATTTCAGAAAACATAATTAGAATTTCAGAAAACATCAATATAATTTCAGAAAACATCAATTGTATTTCAGAAAACTTCAATAGAATTTCAGAAAACATCAATATAATTTCAGAAAACATCATTCGAGTTTTAGAAAACATCAATTGAATTTCAGAAAACATCAGTAGAATTTCAGAAAGCATCATTTGAATTTCAGAAAACATAAATAGAATTTCAGAAAACATTAATTGTATTTCAGAAACCATTAATATAATTTCAGAAAACATCATTTGAATTCCAGAAAATATAAATAGAATTTCAGAAAACATCAATATGATTTCAGAAAACATCATTCGAGTTTCAGAAAACATCAATTGAATTTCAGAAAACATCAATAGAATTTCAGAAAACAGCAATATAATTTCAGAAAACATCATTCGAGTTTCAGAAAACATCAATTGAATTTCAGAAAACATCAATAGAATTTCAGAAAACATCAATTGTATTTCAGAAAACCTCAATTGTGTTTCAGAAAATATCATTTGATTTTCAGAAAACATAAATTGAATTTCAGAAAGCATCAATTGAGTTTCAGAAAACATCAATAGAATTTCAGAAAACATCAATTGAATTTCAGAAAACATCAATTGCATTTCAGAAAGGATCAATTGAATTTCGGAAAACAGCATAATCGACTTATTTCGTATGCACTGGAAAATATGATGTTGATGTTTTCTTTAATTATTAGATGTTTACATATCTCCCTTGTGATCGGACTCACATGATTTTTATACCCTATACCACTATGTGGTTTGGGTATAATGACTTTGTGCTGCTGTTTGTAACAACCAAAAATATTTGACCTAGACCCATCTTTAATTATACCGATCGAATCAGAATCACTTTCTGAGTTGATTTAACAATGTCCATCCGTCCGTCCGTCCGTCCGTCTGTGTGTCCATGTAAAGCTTGTAATCAAACTGCAGGTCGCAAATATGAATATATTTTGACGAAATTTGGTATATAAGCTTTTATCGGCCATGGGATGAACGCTATTGAAATTGGTGAGAATCGGTCCATGTGCAGACCTAGCCCCCATACAAATTACCCATATGAAATCGAAATAAATTGCCATAAGATCCAAATTGTCATATAGATCTTACTCAAATTGGGTTTGTATGCGTTCATTACATCCACTAATGAGTAGTCCAAAAATGATCCCTTTGACCCCATATAGAGCTGCTTCCCGATCTTCACTTAAATCTATTAAAAAACAAAAATATTGCACTGATTCTTCTCAAATTTTGTTTGTACATATTTTTGCAAAATTCAAGAGACTTTACCAAACATGATCAGGATCGGTCCATTTTTGGACCTAGTCCCTTTATAGATATAGCTTCCGATATGAACTTTTTCATATCTGCAGCCAAAAAAATTAATAAAAATCCCACTCAAATTTGGTTTTTGCTTATTTTCAATGTCCAGTTAGTTGGGCCTAAGAGATAGGGTTTCTAAGCGCATGGTATAGGGTATCGTATAGTCGGTCTAGACGGACTATAATTTTCTTACTTGTTTTTATTGCAATGCTTGCTGATATACAATATTTTTTGTTTTTTCATTCGGTGCAACTATTATAAAATTTTTCGGCGTTCATACTCTAGAGCATGTTATTTATAGCTGTCCATGAGAAGAACATGGATTTTCCAAATTAAACCTGGCCACACTTTACTATTGGCCTTGAGTGTAGATTATCATTTGGCTATTTTGCTTTTTAGCGATTTTTAATTTTGGCTATTTGTGATTTTGGCAATTTTTGATTTTGCCCATTTTTGATTTTGAAGAATTTTTTTTTTTGGTGATTTTTATTTTTCGCGATTTTTGGTTTTGGTGTTTTTTGATTTTGACGATTTTTGTCTTTGACGTTTATTAATTTTGGTGATTTTTGAATTTTGATATCCTACCATATTTTCACGACTACTCACACTGATTAATGTCCTTGTCCAATTAATGTCCTTGTCAAAATTTTCAAATAAATCATATCTTTCTAGGAGGTGCCACGCCTATATGACTGCTCATATTAATATCTGATGGAATCGTGCAAACTGTCAAAGCTTATCTTTTTCTAATACTTCAGTTATATGATAATATATGTTTATTTTGCCCACTGCTCCGATCACGCCCATTTTTGTTCGAGTAATCTCATGAATAACTTATGGGCTCGTGCAAAGTCACTAGGATCTCACTATTACAGTGCTCCAGATATATTACATTTTATATTTTCTATGTATGGTATGTAGCACCCCTGTTGGTTCGGTACCGCGCATTTTTTTTTTCCGACATTAAAATAGATGATAGATGAATTATTACTTTATATGAGAGACGCCATGACCACTTATCCAATCCAGTAAATAATCGGCATGGCTACTAATATAAATAATAGGTGACATCACGCAAATCTGTAAAGCTCTCTCTGTCATAGTACTCAATATGTATATGATATTAAAAGTTCACTTTATTTAGGGGTGCCACATCCACTAAAAATCTATATATATAAAATTCATTTTCTGTTTGTTTGTTTATTTGTTTGTTTGTTTGTTTGTTTGACCGCTATACAAATTTTTATTTTTCAACGGATTTTCCTGAAATTTTGTACACGCGATCTCTATACCCCAGGAAAGGTCGCCATATACTTTTTATCGGCCACGCCTACTTTTACGCCCACTTTTTATGTAAAATTAATTTTTTGTTTTATTCATATTTGTTCACTATACAAATATTTATTTGTTAACAGATTTCTCTGAAATTCGGTACTCTAGCTAAGGTCACCGTATACTTTTTTATCGACCACGCCTACTTTTTCGCCCACTTTTTATATACAATTCATTTTTTGCTTTTTGGTATATTTGTTCGCTATACAAATTTTTAATTTTTCAACGAATTTCTCTGAAATTTGGTACACACGATCTCCGTACCCCAGGAAAGGTCGCTATGTGATTCTTACCGGCCACGCTATACAAATTTTTATTTTTCAATGCATTTCTCTGAAATTTGGTACACACGATCTTTGTACCCCAGGCCAGGTCACCGTGTGATTCTTGCGGCTACACCTACTTTTACGCCCACTTTTTGTATACAATTCGATTTCTGTTTTTTGGTATATTTGTTTGCTATACAAATTTTTATTTTTCAACGGAATTCTCTGAAATTTGGTACACACGATCTCTCATTCTCCAGGAAAGGTCGCCATATGCTTCGTACCGGCCACGCCTACTTCTACGCCCACTTTTTATACAAAATTAATTTTCTGTTTTTTGGTATATTTGTTCACTATAGAAATTTTTATTTTTCAAGGGATGTCTAAAGTTTGGTCACACGATCTCTATACTACAGGGAAGGTCACCATATGCTTCTTACAGGCTACGCCTACTTTTAGCCCACTTCTACGTATATAAAACTTATTTTTTTCCTTTTATTTGTTTCTTTATTTGATTGCTATACAAACTTTTATTTTTCAATGGCTTTCTCCGAAATTTAGTACATATTCCAGGAAAGGTCGCCATATGCTTTTTACCGACCACGCCTACTTTTATGCCCAATTTTCATATAAAAGTCATATTTTGTTGTGTGGTATATTTCTTCACTATACAAATTTGTACTTTTCAACGGATTTCTCTGAAATTTGGTTTACACGGGAATAACTGCACGGTGAACTAATTCCCCAAACTTAAAAAATGGTACCCATTTTTTTTTTAAATCGAAATAAAAAATGAACTTACTCCACAAATTCATTCTTAAATTTTTACATATTTGTATTTAATGAATTTTGTTAAATGTTTATTTTAGTGAACATTTGCATACTGCTCTCAATATGTGTCCTACAATAAATGTATTTAAAATGAGTATTATTTTCAATAGCATCACTTCGTTGCGCGGAAGCTCCGCTCACGGGCAATACAACTTATCTAGAATATCGGAATGATCTGAAAAATATATTTTGACAATTAAAATAAGTTGGCAACAGCTGCGCGGCAGCACAGGTGTGGCTGCCAAACGCGCGGAAGCGGCGCGTGGCGCGCAAACGCGGACGCGACGGATGCGGACGGGACGCGCTCTCGGAACACAACTGAGCTAAAATATCACAATGCTCTAAAAAATATGTTTAAGGAATTAAAAAAAGTTAACGAGAACTAAGCGGCAGCACGGGTAGTAGCTGCGAGGAAGCGGCGCACGGCGCGCGAACGCGGACGCGGACGCGACGGATGCGGACGCGACGCGCTCGCGGAACACAGCTCAGCTAAAATATCACAATGCTCTAAAAAATATGTTTTAGGAATTAAAAAAAGTTAACGAGAACTAAGCGGCAGCACGGGTAGTAGCTGCGAGGAAGCGGCGCACGGCGCGCGAACGCGGACGCGACGCCCTCTCGGAACACAGCTCAGCTAAAATATCACAATGCTCTAAAAAATATGTTTTAGGAATTAAAATAAGTTAACGAGAACTAAGCGGCAGCACGGGTAGTAGCTGCGAGGAAGCGGCGCGTGGAGCCCGGACGTGGACGCGACGGATGCGGACGCGGACGCGACTCGCTCGCGGAACATACCTTAGTGAAATGTCGTATGATAAATTTTATCTACGTATGTGAAATAATTACCTGTTGATCAAAATAGGCCACACATATGCTATAAGCAGTTGCTTAAAGCAACCTTGCGACACAATATTAAACGTCGCATTAGTTTTTCATTTCTGAAACTTGAATTTCACGTCTCTGCTCAATGATGATCACTTATTGAATGAAGTAATTCAATTTGCAAATCAATCCGTTATATTTGATGTTTATAAATAAAATTAAAAAAAAAAAACTTAAAGCGATTATTATTATTATTTTTGCAGCATTTTTGATGCAGCATCTAATTCAAATTAATTTACAGCATCTAAAAACAAACACAATAAATGTCAAAACTTTTAACAACACAATGGGGCACAATTAACCGTTAAGCTTTATTTATTTGCTGCAATAAATAATCCTTAGCAATATATATATAGAGTATATAATACAAAAACATACGTATTTGTTTTCATATAGAAATAAATTTATAGTCTGATACATTCTTCTTACGGATTTGATAAGTACATGAATAGTATCCATATTTTTGATTCCAGTTGCATTAACATGTGTACATATATTTGTTTATACAGTTTAGAAATACTGTGACATGAGAGCACAAGAAATAAAATGTAAACTCTAAATTCTAGCAGTCGCAGGTAACCTTCAATTTTTATGTTGAAGATGAACGACATAGAAAGGAAGGGACATATAATTCAGAGATTATCGGAGGCAACACGTTTGGTGCTAAGATGGAAAAATAATAAATAAATAAATTTTTATTTTCGCTGAATAATAAGTACATGACCACGAAACATTTTGAAACGCAGTGATAGCTTTAAGCAAATTTTGCTGCGCTGCTTTTCAGTAAATTTTTTTAAAGGTGTAAAAAATTATTTCTTTGAGAGCAATGTTATGAAAATCGTATGAATTTGCGAATAGACTATAACCTTTCTTGGTGCTTACTAACATGTACAGATAAGAATATGTATGATAAGTTCAAAAGCGACAAGAGTGTCTCTAAACAGCCATTGGACATTGCTTATTGGAAGCTTTAGTTAACTCTGAATTTCATATAGTCAAATAATTATTAACACGATAATGGAGGCTGGAAATTTTTGCTTTCGAATTTGCTATCAGATCTACGTGGGCTGAGAAGAATCACAGATCAGCCATCAAATTGTTTCATTCATCAAATCGTTTATCATGGTATCAGGTTCAGGCAGGAAGAGAGGTCCATATGACGTTTATAGGTTCGAAATAGATCCTAACCCATCCAGCAAAAAGACAGACCGGTGAACTTAGCGCTCGATATATTTTGTGCTATAGCTTGAAGGCAAAATATTCCTCCTGCATATTGAACGAGGAAACGCAGGTACTGCCAGATGCTTCGAAAATTCCGGGCTGAATTTTGTATATTGGAGGGAAGTCATTTGTTACAACGGGCTTTATAAATACCGAAATTTATTCTTAAGAGTATCTTAAAAGAATTCTCTTTCCTTTCATTAACCAACACATTTTGTCCACATAGTTTTGACCCAACTTGGCATACAGTTACAATGGTAAGAAAGTGTGGTTCAAGGACAGTAACTTCGTTTTTTTTACCGAAGGGGGCAAACATTTTAAACAGTCTGGAGCCTAGACTAATATAGGGATATTACACTATTGTGAAAACGAAGTCGAAGAGCACCAAAAAAATATGTCCAAAAATGTAGGAGATGTTAAATTAGAAGACCACCAAATAGTGACAGAAACCACTATAACATCCTGAACATCAGTAGTGCTTAGAACTATAAAACTTGTATATAGTAGGCCTTAAATAATACTAGCAGATTCCAGCAATCGAAATTCGAGCGCAATTTCTAGGCAGCTTCATTTTAGCCAACTTAGCCAATTCACAAACCAACACTTTTATGGTTTATTGATATTGTGAATGAAGATAACAAACTCATTAACAAACACGTTAACAAATTTAATAAAACACACATAGCATATGTATAATATTATGTATATATTAGTAGCAAATTTAAATGCAATTTACTCAAAATAAAGGAAAAAATTTAAAAATCTGTTAATCTGCAAAACGGCTAAAAAGAAATTTCTTTGCAGTAATACACGTTTGGGCAAAATCGGGATAAAACGATAGAACAAAACATCGGTCACAAGAAATCGCTTAGCCAATTAATATTATAGATATATTAAATAAGAAAAAATCAAGACCCTGTGTTCAATGGTTCCCTTATTATTAAGGGGACTATGAATTTGGCAAATAGACATCAAGCATATTGGTGGTATTAGTGAAAATTTTATTGTATGCGTGTTACCGACAAAATGTAATTATACCCTATACCACTATGTGGTTTGGGTATAATGACTTTGTGCTGCTGTTTGTAACAACCAAAAATATTTGACCTTTAACTATACCGATCGAATCAGAATCACTTTCTGAGTTGATTTAACAATGTCCGTCCGTCCGTCCGTCCGTCCGTCCGTCCGTCTGTGTGTCCATGTAAACCTTGTAATCAAACTGCAGGTCGCAAATATGAATATATTTTGATGAAATTTGATATATAAGCTTTTATCGGCTATGGGATGAACGCTATTGAAATTGGTGAGAATCGGTCCATGTTCAGACCTAGCCCCCATACAAATTACCCCTATGAAATCGACATAAATTGTCATAAGATCCAAATTGTCATACAGATCTTACTCAAATTGGGTTTATATGCGTTCATTACATCCAATAATGAGTAGTCCAAAAATTATCCCTGTGGCCCCATATAGAGCTGCTTCCCGATTTTCACTTAAATCTATTAAAAAACAAAAATATTGCACTGATTCTTCTCAAATTTTGTTTGTATATATTTTTGCAAAATACAAGAGACTTTACCAAACATGATCAGGATCGGTCCATTTTTGGACCTAGTCCCCATATAGATATAGCATCCGATATGAACTTTTTCATATCTGCAGCCAAAAAAAATTAATAAAAATCCCACTCAAATTTGGTTTTTGCTTATTTTCTATGTCCAGTTAGTTGGGCCTAAGAGATAGGGTTTCTAAACGCATGGTATAGGGTATCGTATAGCCGGTCTAGACCGAATATAATTTTCTTACTTGTTTTTTTTTTGATTTTCCATCAAACATCGTTATTATGACATATACAAACAAATTTTCAATAATACCACCACAATGCTTGATGGTGAATTTGACAAGTGGTCTTTAAAAATTAAAAAGCGATTTTGCGGATAGGCGGGGTCCAGTTTGTTACCTTTCAATATAAAACTAATAAATGTGAGGTTTAAGGATAATCGAATAGAGAAAAGTCACGCCGGAAATCGATTGAAAATTTGAAATCAGTTTATATGGGGCAAATATGACTTTTTTGAGATTTTACGAAAACTTCGTTCTATAGTTTAATTTTTCCGACAAGTTGTTATAAGAATCGGGATCGGTATTAAATTATCTTTTCAGGAAGCTATAAAAATTCAAAATCGAAATAAATAGGAATAAATAGGAAATGCCCCAGACCAGTTTGATAGCATTTTTTTCAACTTTGAGAAATTGACTAAAGTCATGATTTTTTTGTCTCTGTACTTATAAGTAATCATATATGAAGTGTTATTCTATTACCACGTTGGTAGCCTATTGCGCATTGAGACCGAAAATTGCAAATTTTTTTTATAAAATTTTTAAAACTCCTTTTTAAAGTTTTAAAAAATTTTTTTTAAACAAATTCGAAAAAAAAATGGATCTGGCGCTTCAAGGTTTTGGTTAATACATGTCAGAGATTAACCGTGTGAATTTTTAGGTAAATCCCTATGCCAGAATTTTTTTGACAAGGATTTTTTTTGCGGATTTCGAAATACTTTTCTTTCTAAATATTCAAAAATTAATCACTATTCTACTTTTAAATGTTATATTTTATCTAAATAGCCTAGGGTTTCGGAAAAAAATAATATAACCTCATAAACACTTTTGGAATTGGGGTCACATGTGACCTCAAGCTAATAAAAGACAATTTATTCGAAAAATTCAAATATTTTGCAAATACTTCCGTTCCTAAAATTTGGGATAAATCCGAGAACGTTAACCCATTATTTGCAAAGGCAAAATTGGTTAAAACAACTTTTAAAAATGAAAATATCCACTCTAATGTATAGCGCCCTTTACATTTATAGATGTAGAGATTTTTTCGCTCTCACTATATATATGTGGAATTTTACCATGACCGGTTCCCCGAAGGCAGTTGTCATTAGAAGGCTTCACCGCAAACTCTTAAAGCGGCATATGAATTTTTGTAGCCCAAAAGATTTTTTAGATTTTTCTTATTTTTTGTAGGTCGGCACAGGGTCGCTGACATCACGCTTATACAAAACCGTGGGTTTATGAAACATCAGAGAGATGCGCAAGTAAAAAAATAATACGTATTATAAATATAAAGATAAAAAAATCGGAAAAAGATTTGCTCAAATTCACAAAATACTAGCAGATTTACTTGCAAAATTTAATTTTATATCAAATTTTTTTCTTTCGATGTTTTTTGATCTATATATATATATAGATAAATTATTATTAAATATATAAATTAATTTTATAAACATTTAAATAAAATTCACTAAATTATAAGTTTTTAAATAAAATTAATAAAATTTCATTACAAATATTTTTTGAGCAACCAGAAGAAATAAAAATGGGTTTGCTAATAAATAATTCTATAAGAGCCTAAAGGTGTGCTAATCAGTTTTAGCCTATTAATAGTCTTAAATTTGAGGCTTTAGTATGTATATTCTGTATGCATTAGTAGCTACTTTAAGTGATTATTACTACAAGAAAATTTACCGGATGGTGCACACTTCCAAATTATATATTTTTATCCAGACCATGTGATAACTGAGAGTCTCTTAATATTATAGGCGATTTCTTGTGACCGATGTTTTGATCTACTCTTTTATCCCGATTTTGACCAAACGTATAACATTTGACAGGTATTTCTTTTTAGCCGTTTTGGAGATTTACAGATTTTAATTTTTTTTTTTTTTTGAGTAAATTACATTTAAAGTTGCTACTAACACATACATAAAATTATACAATGCTATGTGTGTGTTTACTAAATTTGTTAATGCGTTTGTAATTATATTGTATTGTATAAAGAGGTGTTTGATGTACTGCGACCATAGTAATCTATTGTACTGCCCTCTGTTAATAGGTCGTGCCTATAAACTTTTATCCAACCTTGAAGCCTTCAGGAATTCGAGGATGTTGGTTGGTTCTAGTAATTTTATGTCGTTACCTAGTATCTGGAAGGAACCCAGAAGCTGCTTCCTTTTGTGCATTAGCGTTCCACAGTTCCCAAGTATGTGCTCTGGTGATTCGGCTTCCTCATCACAGAATCTACACATAGGGTTTGCTACAATTCCCAACCTGTTAGTATGTTCCGTAAGCCTGCAGTGACCAGTTAAAATCCCGGCCGAGGCCACGCAATGAGCGACAAAGCGGCGAGCGGCAGAGCGATGAGCGGAAAAAATTAAAACATATGAATTACTACTGAAGTGGCCACACAATGAGTGGCATGTTAGCGGCATTTCTGAGCGTCTAAGCGGCGCCACTCTGGAATAGAACTTGTTCTAATTTTTAGTTGTTTTCTGTGCGGCAAAGAATAAAAATGACAAAAAAGGGCTTTTCATTGTTTTGTAAATCTGTAGCGCGATTCAGTAACTTCTTTTTTACAATATTCGAATCGTTAGAAAAAGAAAAAAACAAAATTATCCATTTTGGTATCAGACCAGATACTAAAGAAAGTAAAACTCTGCTAACGGATTTTCATTTCATGATATTGCTTCCTGTTTAAAAGACTTAAAAATATTAAGGGATCACATTTTCCACAAAATATTGAAATAATAAAAATTTGCATCCTATGATAGCGTGACTGGTGTCATTTGCAAGTAGAGAATTTATTTTATTTTAGATTTTTTAATATATAATAAAACAAAAAGTTCATTTAAGGGCCTATTAGTAAATTACGTTTTGTTGAACAAAGCCTAAACTTTTGGTATCCAATTTTATTACATTTTATAATTTTTTATTAAAAAAAACTCCTATTTTCGATCTATTTTTTATTTTAGTGATAATTTTAGTGATTGAGTAAGAACTTAACCAGGCTCAATTTCAAATGTTTTTACTTTAAATAAAGCAAAAATCTTTGACACTATTTCGGGCCGAGTCGCCAACACTCATCAGCAATCACAAGCAGTACATAGTTTGTTTGGTAAAAAGTAAAATTCATATAAATTTGCTGAAAACAACCAAGTAAAGATCCAAGCAGAGAGTTATACTATTAAGCCTTCTCCAATATAACAAACTAAAATATAAAGCAACTTTGAAACAAAAGTTGTTGTATATGTGTATACATTGCATAGAGTAATATACTAATTGTCTATGTTAAGCTCTCACTTAGCGTTAACGGCAAAAATTTCAAACTCAGTCATTAAAATCATAAAGATGCAAACAATATTTTTTATTTTTATATTTCTAAAATAGAAAATAACAGATAATAACAATAACTAGCAGATTCCAGCGCTCGGAGTTCGAGTGCAATTTCCCAATTCTCAACCTAGCCAATTCACAAACCAACTTTTTTTTGGTTTATTATTATTGTGAACAAACACATTAACAAATTTAATAAACACACACATATGCTATGTATAATTTTATGTATGTGTTAGTAGCAACTTTAAATGCAATTTACTCAAAATAAAGGAAAAAAATTAAAAATCTGTAAATCCGGTGAACAGCAAAAAAGAAATACCTTTTAATGATATTATGGATTATTTACAAAGACAATAATTAAAATTTAATGAAATACCAGAAAATTATTATTGAAATTTACTTCAATAAACATACAAATGATTCGCTTTTAGAGCTATAAATTTGGAAAGCAAAAAAAAAAATACAATAAAATTTTATTAAATATAAAAGAAATTTTTTTAAACTTTAATATGGAATAGAAAAAAAACGTACCTTCCTATTTTGTATCATTTTACCTTTTGAACATTTTATATCAAAATAGGAAATAGGCACGTACAGGTGAACATTTTAATTAAACCTTAATAGCCAAGTATACATTTAATGCTCCTTTAAAGTGTGTGTTTGGAAGAACAAGAAGGCTAAAACTGTAATCATGTGTGTTTAATATAAATATATCTATACTTATTTTGTTGTGTTGCTAAGTAAACAGTGTTTCTACACACTTTGTCTTTGTTTTGCTTGCTATTTCTGTTATGTTCCTCTTTTAGAAATTGGTTACGGGAAAAATTTGATACGCAAACACAGAGCTGCTCTAACCTGTTTATCAAACGGTGATCAAATAATCCGCTCTACATTCGCATAATTAATAAGGATCCGAACAGTAAACTGAATTGTAAGAAGAAACAATCCGGAGCATATGTGATTTCAACTGTTGGTATAAGAAAATGTGTAGTTCAACCGAGAAATAGCAGAAGAGTGTCAAAGTCTACATTTATATCTATATTTTAATATCACTTCTATTACGTATATAGAGATGTGTTCATTTACTAATATCCAAAAAATGAAAATGATTAAGTAATTCGAAAGAACAAGGTGTTTTATCGGTAATATTTTGCGATTCTATACCCCACAGCTTAATTTCTGAAAATAAGTCCAGAATTTTATTTTTTAGAATCATTAAAATATTATCAACAAACCTTACTGAAATCCTTCCACAATTATAAATTATTTCGATATTTTGTTTTAAAAATGTAAATCTCCTTAAATTTGACATTTGTACTTAAAGAGGGACAGTTTGTTGTATTTTGCATTAACCTCAATTTAAAAGCTTGAGAATATATATCAAGTAGTATACTATTTTTATAAAAGATAATTGATATATGAAAACACAAAAAAATGCAGCCTAAAAGTTTAAAACTTATGAAGCATCACATGTTTCTTCAAATCCGCTGAAATCAAAACACAGCCCTCGCCAAATTAAGAACAGTATACCTACAATATTTGTCACTTTTAATCATACATATTTTGCTAATAAGACTATAAGTCCAATCGTTGATCTCGTTAAATTTCTTGAACAAAATTTTTGAAAAAGTAAAATTGGAGATTTTGAAATAGCGTCAAAAAATACGAACCGTTTTGACAATAATTTAGAACGGTGAAGTACTTTACATAAGATCATTTTGGGATCAGTAGAATTTCAATATTTTGGTGCTGTAGCTTATTATGTCTTTGAAAATGTGAGCACGATTTTCTTAATCAAGTGGTCTGCGGCGCATTTATTGCCTGGGAAACTTGATATAACGTGGCTAGTTTTCAACCGATAACAGATTTTGTTCTTTTGTTAGAAATATAATTTACCCTAGATTATGGTTTATTAAATAATTTAACTGAAACGTAATTATTAGTATCAAAATTTTTGTGAAAAATTATTTTTTTTGACAATTTTTACATATAAATGCACATTATAACTTTGAACTCAATGCGCGTCCAGAAAGCATTGTCCGATTGGGCTCACATTTTGTCATAATAATCCGACCCGCACACCTCAAAATTCGATCAAAAATTGCTTTTCATACAAACCGCTGTCTCGCTACTGTAATATATGTAAGTAATGAATCTGAAAAAAATTCGAATAAGTCATTGAGAAAACTAAAAGTATTTTGGTAGATTGTCAGAGCGCAGTTATGGCTATAAGGACCTAAAACTCCAAACTGAAAATAAACCAGAAAGGCTACTATAATTTACCGACAAATGGTAAATTAGGCATCTGCACAGAGGAATGTATATATTTTCGATTGAGGAAATTAATGAACATTCTAGTTCTATATTGGAAAATCGGCATATTCTATACTACATATTGGCCTAAAATGTGGAAGCCAAGCGTAGATTCTGGTGAAAATTCTTACTTCAGATATATGGGAATTGTTAACTCGAAAAGCCTTAATTTCCTCTTCTGAACGTACAACATGGCGAGAGTGTTGCGCCAAATTTCAAGTTTTGCTCATACGGTATATCGTATGTAAATCAGTTTTTAAAAAATTTTAAATCGATTTTCTCGCAAATATTTGTTCGATTTCCGTGAACATCATAACTCAAAACCTTCTTGACCAATACTTTTGAAATTATACGCACTATATCTGCACATAATTCATCAGGTAACCACGAAGTGTTTTTTTTTTTAATTTTCCATTTTATTCCCATTTTTTACACGAAATTTCCGAAATTTTAGACCAAAAATCGTATTTTTCACTTCAGAATTCTGCCAAAAAAAAAAAAAAAAAAACACAAATTGAAAAAACCCTTCGTCACTACCTACTGAAAAATGTCGCCTTTAAACCATTTCGAGTTTTTTATTTCACATGATCCGGTAACGAGTTATGATGTGCACCGCAAAACAAAAACGCCTCCGGAGATTCGCTGTCGCGAACTTATTTATTAAAATTTTTCATTAAAAAATTTTTCTGAGATTCTCCAAATATTATGCTATAACGTTTATATGAAATAAATAATCTAACGTTATTCATGTCTTCAAAAAAGAATTATGAAAATACGATTTTTTTTAACTTTTAAAACCTTACCTCCCCCTCCTAAAGTGTTGTGGGTGGTACATCAAGCCACATACGATATTTAAAAGTATGAACGGAAAACTCTAGTTAGAGAGTTCTTTTCAATAATATT
Source organism: Cordilura impudica (assembly GCA_963682025.1). Lineage (NCBI taxonomy): Eukaryota > Metazoa > Arthropoda > Insecta > Diptera > Scathophagidae > Cordilura > Cordilura impudica. The sequence continues at coordinate 60,788,321 of OY821518.1, read as the reverse complement.
TACTACCATTCTATAAATTTATCATCCCATCAATTCGGCAGAACACTTTTTTTTAGTTTTGGATACAGCAAACAATTATTGGTAGTTTAATCCAGGGAATAAGATATTGTTTTGAGAAACAGCAATATGAATAAACATACATACGTAGAATCTATAGAATTTTATGCTAAACTTTTGTCATACGAGTGCCATTTCTTAAATAATAGTCTCACGTATATAAACTTATATCTCAGAACCTAGTAGTTCATTGTTACATTGCATACTGAGCGATTATATAGGAAACTTTAAGATTTTAAAGTAATGAACTTTTTGAGATAACATTCTTACATGATGCACGTTATAGTGCATGAAAGAGATCATCTAAAGTAGGCCAAATTTTCGAAGCTTGTTGCTTTAACAATTTTGAACCGATTTGAAATTTTTTTTTAACTTTAATATTTTAGAATACAAAGCAAAGAAAAAGTATAACTTATTTATAAATAAAGAAATGATTAACTTCACTAATTGTTATACACCCCTGTTCTTGAAACCACTATCACAAAAAAAAAAACTCGTAAATGAAAAAATTCTTAAATCTACGAGTGTTTTGCTGTTCTCTAATTTCAATAAGAATATTTTTTCTCGTTTTAATTCACATAGAAAAGGCTTTGTAAAATCAAAACAAATGCCATTTTTTCTACTAAGCAAGTCTTAAGAGATAAAAAAAACTAACTGATATTTAAATCCTAACATGTTTTTTTATTGAACCTTGTCATTATCTTAAAAAATTAGACATTAATTTTATGAAAAAAAGAACGACTTTAAATAACGTCTACATTTTGCGCTGATCTAAAAAAAAAAAATTCGTAATAAGTGGTCGATGTTAATAAAATACACTTTTTGCGATGATGCTGTTCTACAGCTATAATAAAAACTTTTTATTTACACAATCTATTTTCCATTATAATTTTTTCAATTATAACATAGATTCTTAATGCACTAATTATTGCAAATAAAGGAATTAAAAAAATTTTTTTCATCAAATCACATATTTTAATTTTTTTTCCATATGTTCGAAATAGTGGTGATGCCAGTCAAATCCAATTTATTTGAATATCGAAATTTTTTTTGGTGAGGCCTAACTTTTTAAAAATAGAAAAGTCATTTTTAATTGAATGAAATTGAAGAACTAAAACAATTAAATGAACAAATAAGTTGTTATTTTAAAAGAAAATATTTTTCTTTATGCTTTTTCTATAAACTTAAGAAAAAAACATGCACAAAATACTTAAAAGTTTTTTGTGAAACTGAATGAAGAAACATATTGCACCTCGGTTTCTAGATAACATATGTTCTTAACTCAAACATATGGTTCTTAACTCAAACATATGTTTCCATTAAATAAATAAAAAAGGTGGTTTCAAGAAACCCAAAATTTCAATTTCATGTGATTTTAAATTCACTCTTATTCAAATAACGTTTCAAGAACAGGGCTGATAATTTATTTTTATTTTTTTCGTTGAGTAGTTTTTTTTTGCAAATGAGAGAAACAATTTAAATTAAAATATTTCTTAGTAGTTAATGCAAAATAATCATATATTATATAATTTAGTGATGATGTACGTGATAAATGTTTAAATTAAATTGTCTTCTTCTGTTATCAATTATTTTGTTGATAGCTTTTTTGGCTTGTTGTGTTTTGTTTTTCTGGTAAACCATTCCATTCCTGTTATTTGACTGTAAGTTATTTCCTGTAGTTCGGTTGCATCTATTTATTACAAATTCACAAAAATTCAAACGTACTTGCTTTTTTTTCTTCTTTGTTCCAAGAACTCATTTCAGTCATTAGTGTTTGCTTTTAATATGCTGTAATGAAAAAATAAGAGTTTGCTTAAGAATTATAAGAGTATTAATTAAAGATTTTTTCAAGTATTTTTTTTAACCGAAATAATTACAAATGGAAATAAAATTGTTGACGTTTTGAACAACTGTAAATGATTCAGGCTAAGGGGGGTACCTGCTCCTACAGTCTGCTCCTACAGTCAGTGCCGGCCCCAGGAATTGTAACGCCTAAGTCCAAGGGTCTAAATATCGCTCCAAATTTTTTTTTGGCAAAAGAAAAAAGGATAGCTAAAATCATAAGTTTATTAAGCCTAAGTCTTGAATTATAAAAAAATATTTTTATTTTGATATTAAGTTCAGAATTTTATTTTTATTTTAATATATAAAATTTTAATGGAGAATTATGGATTTTTGCACCACCACAAATAGGAAAATATTTCTACCAATAAATATGATTTTATATAAAACTAATATGTAAAAGTTTATTAATTTTTGCTCCACCACAAATAAGAAATAAATAAATATGGCTTTTATGATCAAATAATATAGATACGGAAATAAAAATAATCTGACATCTGATAAAAAAAATTGCTATAACTTAAAAAATTATAAATTTACCAACAAAATTTATGATGCTTATGCATTTGTATATATTGGGGTTGGCAAAAAATATAAAAGTAGAATATATTAAACTGCACTTAACTTTTTGGATGCTTAATCTACTCCAAAAATCAAGCTAAAACAAGTAAGAAGTTATAGTCGGTCCAGACCACCTATCCGATACCCTATACCATGGTTTAGAGACCCTTTCTCTTCGGTCCAACTAATTCGATATAGATAACAAAAATAAGCATAAAGCAAATTTGAGTGGCATTTTTATTAATTTTTTTGGCTGCAGATATAAAAAAGTTCATATCGGATGCTATATTTATATGGGGACTATGCCGAAAAACGGACCGATCCTGACCATATTTGACAAAGTCATTTATGTTTTGAAAAAATATACACAAACCAAATTTGAAAAAAATTTGGCAATATTTTTGTTTCTTGATAGATTTAAGTGAAGATTGGGAAGCAGCTCTATATGGGGCCTATGACTAAGAGTTTTCCTATAAGGATTTTTTTTGACTACTAATTAGTGCATATAATAAACACATACAATTGGACTGAGATCTATATATGATAATTTGGATCTAATGGCAATTTATGTCGATTTCATTGGGGTCATTTGTATGGGGACTAGATCTGAACATGAACCGAATTTCACATGGTGGTATAGGGTATAAAAATAATATTTAGAACAGCCCCTACGCCATTGAAATTTCGGCTCATCCATGTAAATCTTACGAGTTTATATTTTAAAATTTTTTTTAGTTTTTATTGTATATTATTTCTTCTAAATTGGTTTCTATAGTAGAACACTTATCTTTGGTTTTGGAAACATTTTGCGATGCGTTTCTCTTACTTGAAAAGTATACTGCTTCTGATCCTCTTCCTTTGCTAGCGATGAATTGAATTTTGTAGTTAAAACAATTCCTCCCTCAGCACTATTATTCATGATCTTCAGATTACTCGCTGCCTTTTTTCGGTTTGAAATAAAAGATTTTCATTTCATTCTTCTTCATTTATATCAAGAAAGGATTTGAGAATTCGAAAAAAATCTTTTGTTTCTTCCTGAGATGATTCCTTAATTTGTTTTACCATTTACCGTTTCATTTCAAAAGTTACTATGTTCGAAAATTGTCCGAGTACAACCAGCTCTTCACTGAGGTACCACAAATGCTGCAGTTCCTTTTTCAAAAACAACAGTAAAAGTTTCTTTGTATATTTTAAAATCTTGGATAAAACTCCGGCCGTTTGACGTATATTAAGCCAATAAATAAACTGAACTCAACTAAGGCTATGGCCTCTACTTTTATCAGTGAAAACATACACATTTTAAAGACGTATATGAGTTTTGGCATCCAACGTGCATGGTGAAATGCATCTGGACTTCGAAATTTTAGACCACCTGGGGTAGCTTTGCCAAGGAAAATAAGAGTTGGTTGTTAAATTTCTTTGTAATATTCTCTTGGAACATTGCATGAGCCATTTAATATCTTCATTATAAAGTTGTTTGATTAATTCTTTAAAGGCAGAATTTGGTTATCTTATCTCTAACCCTACAAACTTCGTATTCCTTTAGTTTAATATTTTGCCAGTTATCGCGAAACTTCTTAAATAAAGTCGACTTCATAACAGTTGTTGGCCTTGGATGATGCCTTAAATGATGTCTACATGAAAACCACAGAAACTGTTGCTTTAGTAATAGAAAAAAAAAAATATTACAATTTTAAAGATACTTTTTCTACGTTCGTACAATTTTTGTATATTTAAAACAATACGTAACATAACGTTAGTATATATTCGTTATTTTATTGATATGCTCTTAAATTGTTATTGAATATTAATAAATTCTGAATAAAATTATTTCCATTTTTTTCATATTTACAGCATTTTAGGCACTTTAGAATTAGGTTCTTAAATGCTTCTGACAATCAATTAATAATATCTATATTTCATAGTAGGTCTACCAAATTTGGCTGGGAATAATTTCGGTTGTCACAACAAATCCGTTTTCTGTGCGGAAAATAATTTCTTTAAAAATTGCTACTCTACAATAATATATCCCAGTCATTACTACGTTAAACATAAATTTAAGGCTTGTATCAAGGTACTATCACACGATGTGTTTTTTACATATGTTATGTCAAATTTTCCCACAACAAAAGTTCTACACATCGTGCAAGCCCTTTCAAACGTTGTTTGCGAACAATACATGAGGAACGTCACATGTCATTTTTCAATTAGAACAGATTCGAATTTAGCATGATAAACATATTAAAATACAACATTGCTTGTGGCGAAAGAAAAATAGATTAAATTATAAAGATTAGTATTGAAAGCAAAATAAATTATTTAGTATAAAATAACAATTAAAAAAAAATATAAAATAACTTTATTTTTAACAATAAATTTTTGTAAATTCACAAATTAAATCAGCTGTTTTTACATTGAGAGGTTAGGTTAGGTTAGGTTAGGTTGAAAATGGCTGCTAAACCAAAGGAAAAGCACACTTAGACTCTGGGGTCCATTGTGATACCACGGGACGAATAGGTGTCCCCTCAGTCCCCACCGTAGGACCAGTTTGAGCTCCTGATGAAGCCCCTGATATGTGAAATGTCCACATTTGAGAGATCAGAGAGATCGTGAAGAAACGGCGATCCCAATGTTCGAAGTCTCGTTCTGGAGAGCGCCGGGCAATAGCAAAGGAAGTGCTCTATGCTCTCCACCTCCTCCACATCCATGCAGCTACGACAGAAGTTATTTGACGAGACCCTGAGGCATTCAACGTGTCTCCCTATGAGGCAGTGCCCAGTGATAACAGCAACTACTCTTGAAATCTCCCCACGGGGGAGTGATAGTAGCGCGATAGTGCGCTTATGATTTAGAGCCGGCCAGATCTGTCTCGTGATCCTGCACTTTGATCCATTAGCTCATCTGTTGTCGGTTATGCCGCCGCTGTGAAGCCGAAGTTCCAGCCTGCAAGATTCCAGGGGTATACCAACACATTCCATGTCCGCTGGAACCCGTAAGGTAGTGCCCTGTCTTGCCAACTCCTCAGCTTTATAGTTTCCCGGAATATTCCTGTGCCCTGGGACCCAAATGAGTCTGATGTCGAACTGCTTGGCCATCTCATTTAAAGACGTGCGGCAGTTAAGGGTGGTTCTTGTTTTCAGGAACATTGATTCCAAGGATTTTACCGCGGCCTGACTATCAGAGTAGATGCTGACTGCGGTTGTAGACAGAATATTCCGACCCAACCAGTCAGCAACTTCCTTTATTGCCAGTACCTCTGCCTGATAAACACTGCAGTGGTCTGGCAAGCTGCGAGCCAGATTTAGTCCAAGCTCCTTTGAATAGACTCCGAAACCAACTTGACCACACAATTTCAATCCGTCAGTATAGAAATTTATCGAAAGCCTGCTACCTGGAACCCCCTGACCAGGATTCCCTGGTTGGTATCAGAGTTTGGTAGTGTCGTTCGAGTACACTCCTCGGAGTGGTGTAATCCACGTTCAATGGTAAGTTCCTGTTATTCAGGATCACTCCATTCCCACAATTATGACCACGCCATTGTATTGTGCTTCTTAGTCGAATGGTCGATGAGGCCGCCGACTGCTTTCCTAATATGTCCAAATGTATTCGGTGTAAAGAGGATGTTCAAGGCATCCGTAGGTGTGGTACGAAGGGCACCAGTGATACACATGGAAGCCATTCTCTGTACCCTTGCAAGAACGTTGGTATTAGAGGCCTTCTCTAGAGCAGGCCACCAGACGATGACCCCGTAACGCAGTATTGGGCGAACCACCGCTGAAGCCCCACCGCTTACCAATGGCCTTTTTGCAGGAGTATAAAGCTATAGTCGCCTTCTTCGCCCTTATACTTCCTCTTATACTTCCTCGTGAAAAGAACAAGTTCCGTTTTGGTCGTATTTACCCCCAGACCGCAACTACTTGCCCAGCTAGATAGCATAGTGAGAGCCCTCTATAGAATGTCTCTAATTGTGGATAGAAACTTCCCATTCACGGCTATGGCCACGCCATCAGCATAGGCGAGCACGTTGCAGCCTTGTCTCTCCAACGAAAGTAGGATTGAGTTCAGCGCTAAGTTCCATAGAAGTGGTGACAGAACGCCTCCTTGTGGCCTTCCCCTGTTCACGAATCGGGATATTGAAGTCGTTCCCAATTTAGATGTTATCCGCCTGTTGGCAAGCAGATTTCCAATCAGTGTGATGATCACGGAATTCACTCCTAGACTAGATAGTGCCGCTAATATCGAGTCCGGCGTGACATTGCTAAAAGCCCCTTCTATATCCAAAAAGGCTGTCATGGTGCATTCTCCTACCGAGAGCGATTTCTCGATGGTACTCACAAGCTCGTGAAGAGCTGTTTCGATTGACCATCCCTTGCTGTAAGCGTGTTGTCGCGTCGACAGCAGTTGAGAGATTATATCTACGGAAATACATATGCACGTGTGATAGCAAAAAGTATGAATCGTATGTCAAATGATAATTTTGGCAGACATACGGAATTACATATGGATAAAAAAAGTGACAGTACATATATAAAAAACACATCCTGTGATTGCAGTACGAACTATAAAATACGTTCAGCTTAAGATGGTGTGTAACTCCTTCATCGGTCCAGAAATTGGAAATCTTGAAATGATACTAATCTGTTTTATGTTTTATTTTTATTTTTAAGTTTTGACACCATATTGCTCTTTCGACATCTCTACCAGGACAAAAATGTACATGAAATTACTTTCAACAAGTAAGATAATTATAGTCGATCTGTACCGTCTATAAAACACCCTATACCATACTATTCGAGAGAGGCTTTGAATCCAAAATTCTTTTATTTTTTTGGCAATTTTTGTTTTTGCGGTTTTAAATTTTGACGATTTATGAGTTGGAAATTATTGGCTTTTGCGATTTTCGGTTTTGGCGATTTTTGATTATGGTGTGTTTTGTTTTTTTTTAGCGATTTTTGTTTTTAGCGATTTTTAGTATTCGCGGTTTTCAGTTTTGGCAAATTTTGAGTTTAGTGATTTTTTGTTTTTTTTTTTCGCATTTTTGTTATTCGAGATTTTCGATTCCGTGAATTTTTGTTTTTGGCCTATTTTTGTTATTCGCAATTTTCGGTTTAGACGATTTTTGACTCTGAAAATTTATTTATGTGATTTTTGTTTTTTCGGTTTTTGATTTCGGCTATTTTTTATTCGCGATTTTCGGTTTTAGTGATTTTTGATTTTTCCACGACTAATCGCATTGGAAATTAACGTACTCGCATTGGTAATTAATGTAAAAGTTTCAAGACTGTCATTTTCATTTACAATTCATATTGCTTTGTGTAGGAGGTGCCTCGGCCATGGGTCTAACCCTGTCCATTTTTTGGACTACTCGCATTAATAACTTATGAACTTAGAAAAACTTTCGAGGCTTTTTCAATTATAGAATTCCAGTTATATGAAATAATATATTTACTTTGTACTGGAAGTACTACGCCCACTGATCTACCCTGCCCATTTTTTCGGACTACTAACGTTGATAACTTTTGAAATTCCAAGCTTTAACGCACATTAGTCCGATCCCGCCCATGTATTCCCAACTCTTCAAATTAGTTTAGTATGTACATGTACATAGTTTCAGAACTCTTGTTGTCATAGCAATCCATATATTATATGTTAAAAATTCACTTTATATGGGAGTTGCCACGCCCAACTGAAAAATCGTGAATAGCCTATCTTTCGTTCCGAATAGGCAGTTTTCTACCGTAAAAATTTCAGGATGATCGGTTCAATGGTGTAGTCTCCCATAAGCCACAAACAAACGTACAAACACACAAGACACGATTTTCATGTAGAGTATACGATTCGCCTCCTCAGGACAAAAATTTGCAAAAAATTTGTTTACCTCATCCAATTTATATAGGCACCCCGCTTCTAACTTCATACAATATTAAAATTTTCTATTAGCAATTAGTTTCTGGTATCACGTGTTACGTGATTGTTAACCAAAATCATTTTTTTTATGTATCTTCAATATATACGTACATATAATGCTACATCGACAAAAACACTTTACATCTACTGACAAACATGTACTGTAGTCTATTTCATATGTATCATTAAAGTTTTGTAGGTGTTTCGTTTATGCTGCTACCTAGAAATATGTCTGTGTTTAAGTGCTATTGTGTTTGAACATGTAGTTGTTAACGAATGTTTGTTTTTGTGTTTGTATTTGTTTAAAGGTGTTAGCTTACATAAAGTAATTTTCTCTATATATTGTGTGTACACGGTACCCTTGTATAGACGCACATTTATTTATACATATAAACGAGTACGTTTGTATATGAAGCAAATGATTTTTTTTTTACGTAAATGATTAGTTTGTTTTTGTTTCCTATTGTTGTTTATTTTCATCATCGAACATTTAGAATTTAATTTGTCAGCTACAAATGATAATTTTGCGTGTTAATATACATTTAAATGTAAACTGAGATACAATGATAAAAAAGACAAACTAGCAAATTGTGGAAATTCATAATTAAACAACACGTGTCTTTTATATTAATCATTGACACAAATGTTATTGTAAAGCAAATAATAATGATAACATAAATAAATGTTTATAATTTAAATTAAATAAGCAACTAAATGCCTGTAGAATACTAAGTAGATTCAAAATTATGATAACAGTTTTTAATATTCACACTAAAAATTTATAACTTAAATACAATTTACCGCTATTACTGTATGATAAAGATTGTTTTTATTAAATAAAATTATTAATAGGAATGTCATGAAATGAACTCATTATTTACGGTTTTTTGTTTTTCATACAGCCAAAGTAGTTTTTATTTAATAATGTCCTATATAAGCATTTTTGCACATGTTCTAGGGCGAATATATATAAAAGTAAATGAGAAAAACCACGTGCATCTATTATATGTATCTTCACTCTGTTATATAAATTGTTGCATAAATACATATAAATCAACGCAACAACCATGTTCTGTTTACAAGACATATTGTGAATGCATTTTGTCTCTTAAGGCAAGCAGAGGCGCATATTTCGAAGTTACAGTCACAGAATTTTTCAAACTACAGTTTACCATATGTGCTCATTTTGCAAATGAATCAAGATTTTTAACCCATAAAACAATTATAAGTTAAAATTATGGATCAATATAAGTACCATTGTCTTTAAAAGTTATTTACCTACAAATTAATAAAAAAAAAAAGTATTGGAATTGCGACATATATGATAAATATTTTAATATTTTTTTTTCAAATGTCAAAGGTCGTGATCGTATTATTTTTGGTTTCGAAAAGCGTATCTAAAAAGAATTTCTTAAAACTTTAAAGATATATGTTTATGCTCATAAATGCCTTCTTTACTCTTAAGCTACGACCTGACCTGACAAAGGAATCATATCTAAATTGTGAATTTTTTCTTTATTCCTAAACATAATCTCCTCTTCGCTGGACTTACTATTCAATATCGTGTTTATAGTAAGATCTGCCTAGCCCTAGCCAATCTTTTACCACCGAGTTTTTTTTTTCAAATTTAGAAATAGAAAATAATCCAAATGAATCTGAATCAGGCGAAAAAGGTGCGCAATGAAGCAATTCCAAATTTAATTCATGGATTTTTATCATCGAAACAGTGGATAACTGAACGGGCACGAGTATATTTTCTTGATGACGAAGTTCTTCTTTTTCGACAAAGGCTGCCTTTTTTTTCCCTTAATTTCATCTCTTATATCCTGCGTTGATTGTTTTTCAGTTTGAAGATGATCAATAAAAATCATGCGATGCTCATCCCAAAAAACAGACGCCATAAATTTGTTTGTGGACGGAACTCCTTCAGTCCACTGTTTTAAAAAATATCTATCTAAATATCAAAACCATAATATCGCAATCTGAGTGTCGGTGTAGTTAAAACATCATCTTCAGTATTTATTAGCGTACCGCTAGCTTCTTAAAGCTTTTGTCTGGGTGACATTTTAGTTGTATGAAATGGATACAGACGGAATAGCACAGAGCTTTTATCGAACGGAAAAAGCCTGCTAACTTCCTTGTCGCAAATAAATATGCGATTAGTTACTGATTCGCGGCCGCTTAATGGCTCTAGTCAATGGTCTAGAAAATTTACGATTGGCACTTCTTTGTATTTCCACTAAAGCGGCAATGATATTAACAAATACCAGATAGAGAAGTTTCACTAAATTTGAAATAAGATCGCGTAATGCTTCTTGGGTGCCGGGGTTTTAACGATTGAATGGCCATACTTGGTTTCTCGATTTGTTACTTCATATCAGAAAAATCAAACTACGATTTTGTAGGTACAATAATGAAGTTCAAGTGGATATGTTTCCGATTTTATTTGCCATTTCAGCAAGCTGAACACTGATATTCAGATCGTTGTGGAGCTGTTTGATGTGGTTTCGTTTAGGCACAGAAAAATGATTTTCTTTTTCGTATTTAAACAAAATACACATTTTATATTTTTATACCCTATACCACTATGTGGTTTGGGTATAATGACTTTGTGCTGCTGTTTGTAATAACCAAAAATATTTGACCTAGACCCATCTTTAATTATACCGATCGAATCAGAATCACTATCTGATTCGATTTAATGATGAACGTCCGTCCGTCCGTCCGTCCGTCCGTCTGTGTGTCCATGTAAAGCTTTTAATCAAACTACAGGTCGCAAATATGAATATGGGATGAATGCTATTGAAATTGGTGAGAATCGGTCCATGTTCAGACCTAGCCCCCATACAAGTGACCCCTATTAAATCAACATATAGTGCCATAAGATCCAAATTATCATACAAATCTTAATAAAATTGGGTTTGTATGTGTATAATACATCCATTAATCAGTAGTCCAAAAACGATCCCTATTGGACAACTCTTAGTCATAGGCCCCATATAGAGCTGCTTCCCGATCTTCACTTAAATCTATCAAAAATCAAAAATATTGCACTGATGCTTCTCAAATTTTGTTTGTATATTTTTTTGGAAAATGCAAGAGACTTTAGGAAACATGGTCAGGATCGGTCCATTTTTGGGCCTAGTCCCCATATAGATATGGCACCCGATATGAACTTTTTCATATCTGCAGCCGAAAAAATTAATAAAAATCCCACTCAAATTTGGATTATGCTTATTTTCTATATCCAGTTAGTTGGGCCTGAGAGATAGGGTCTCTAAACGCATGGTATAGGGTATCATATAGTCGGTCTAGACCGACTATAATTATAACTTATACCACTATGTGGTTTGGGTATAATGAATTTGTGCTGCTGTTTGTAACAACCAAAAATATTTGACCTACACCCATCTTTAATTATACCGATCGAATCAGAATCACTATCTGATTCGATTTCGTCCGTCCGTCCGTCTGTCCGTCTATGTGTCCATGTAAAGCTTTTAATCAAACTACAGGTCGCAAATATGAATATATTTTGATGAAATTTGGTATTTGATCTTTTATCGGCTACAGGATGAACGCTGTTGAAACTGTTGGGAATCGGTCCGTGTTCAGACCTAGCCCCCATACAAGTGACCCCTATGAAATCGACATAAATTGCCATAAGATCCAAATTGTCATATAGATCTTACTCAAATTGGGTTTGTATGCATTTATTACATCCATTAATAAGTAGCCTAATAATGATCCCTGGGACAACTCTTACTCATAGGCATCATATAGAACTGCTTCCCGATCTTCACTTAAATCTATCAAAAAACAAAAATATTGCGCTGATTCTTCTCAAATTTTGTTTGTATATATTTTTGCAAAATACAAAAGACCTTACCAAACATAGTCAGGATCGTTCCATTTTTTAACTTTTTCATATCTGCAGCCAAAAAAATTAATAAAAATCCCACTCAAATTTGGTTTATGCTTATTTTCTATATCCAGTTAGTTGGGCCTAAGAGATAGGGTCTCGAAACGCACGGTATAGGGTATCATATAGTCGGTCTCAACCGACTATAATTTTCTTACTTGTTAATATAAAATTTTAATGTAAAATTTTTTTTTCTGTTCTGACTTAAATTATATTGTGTTAAAATTTAATATATATTTTTTTGAAATATCTGATTTTCTATAAAGTTCTGAGTGTATGCCTATAAAACGATATTGATTTAAACTGTTAATTTTTCGTTTATATCTTTGTAATCATATAGAATCAACATATCATTTAAATAGTGCATCCCAGAAGAAGAAAAAAAGTATTGTCTAAAGACAATAACTACTCTGTATTCTTAAAATATCCGGTGCAAACCAGGGCGTTGGTGCTAAGCAATGTCGATCGGATATCCAACTCTATTGACAAATTGGGACATCATCGGAATGTTGCATGTGTTACACTGTAGTAGTAGTAGTAGTGATATTCTTTATTTTTGGTTTTATATTTAAATATAAACAAATAACAATTTTTCAACTCAAATATGCCTTAGGATTAAATTCCGCTATTAAAATGTCTCTATGACTTCACATGTTTTCATATAACTTGATACAGATTGCCAGCCTACTATCCTGCCATCTAAAATAGTTATTATTTCAATTTCACTAAGTAAAGATTTTCAAAATGGAAAATTTTAAACTCTTTCGGAGTATTAAACGGCCTATAAAATGTTCTATGTCTTCTGTTTCTTTCGAATTACAAAGAGAGCATAAGTCTGAAACAATTAACAAATAATCATTACCATTAAGATAAATAAGGTCACTTCTCGCTTTGAATATCCACGTTATGTCTTCTAACTGTAACTCGTATCTGCTTCCTGCAATTGGGTAAGTTTTCTATATATTCTGCTTGTTTCAGCTGCTAGCTGTAATTAGTTTTAAGTGCAGCAATCAATTAATTCGATTTTAAGATGATTTTAGAGCGTTAAGGATTTTGTAGAGTTGATTCGGAAGTCTGTCCTGATTATAATCGAACAAAGCTTTGTGTGTATAACCGAGGTGCAAGTCCATAGTATACAGATGACCATTTTCTATTCCCGTTTCAAGTCGTAGCGTGTCTGTTGGTGTAAAATTTTTTACACACTTTATCGATCATAGAGAACCCCAGACTTGTGCGCTATAAATTTGTGTTGCTCTATATAGTGCCAAAAAGAGTTTAAATTTTATCTTGGAGATATCGAGGGTTTGTAAAAAAAATTGTTTCCAGGTCCGATTTATGCTGCCTTTGACATAAGCGGTTTTTATTTCAATATGTTTTTTTAAACCATTTAAACCTTTTCTGAATATCATAATCTCAGACTTACTTAATTTTACCTCGATCTCCCCCATTTTACAGTAATATTTTAATTTATAACATTTTCTGCATTTCTAGAAATTTTATCGAATGCAGCTTAAAATCAACAAAAAAGGCTTAAGTTTTCTTATTCGCATTGAGATTTAAATATAAAGGGTGTTTTTTGTGGAGTTATACAAGTTTAAGTCATAATAAAATGAGGAAATATATGTTTAGTAACATTGAAACAGGCTTTATTGGAAAGCAGATTTTATGAGATTAATGCTTAAATATGATTTCTGCCATGTGGCTGGCGCGTAGAAGGCGCAATCCGGAACACCATTTTTCAGCAACTTTTCGCAGCATTTGCGGCCGTATTTTGCTGATAACTCGGTGTTTAGTTGTTTGTGGTTTATCGACGTAGACAAAGAAAATAATTCAATGGGGTTAAATCACACGATCTTGGTGACCAATTAATTGGGCCACTACGTGTTATTATTTTCATCAAAAGTTTCTTTGAGTAAATCAATTGTAGCGCCCGTTGTCTGGCATATGGCTTCGTCCTGTTGGAACCACATATCAATAAGATAAATGCCACGTAATTGAGGTACGAACGGTTCACCATTGACAGTAACATTCTGACCATCATCGTTTTGAAGTCATATGGGCCAACGACCCCGCCAGCCCATAAAGCGCACCAAACAGAAATTTTCTGTAGATTTAATGGTGTTTATGCAAAAGCTTGCAGATTCTCCTTACTACAAATGCAACAATTCTGCTTATTTACGCACCCATTCAACCAGAAATCGGCTCCATCAGAAAATAAGATTTTGAATGGAAATTCAAAATCAATATCAATTTGTGCTTCAGCCCATTCACCGAATTGGCGGCGCATAAGATGGTCACTTGGCTTTATATCCTGCACAAGTTGAATCTTGAAAGCTTTTAAGCCAATACCCTTTCGTAAAATCTTCCACCACCCCAGTTGCTGAGAACGGCGATGAATTGATTGATAAGGATCATCTTCAATGCTTTTCTGTACAGCGGCTACAGCTTCTTCAGGGCGCACTGTTCGGCGTCTCACGGGATGAACGCTATCAGAAATAGTAAATGTGGTCACAAAACGATCTATTGTTCTTCGAATCTAAAGTACGGTCATGTGCGCCATAAAATGGAAGAAGCGCACGATGAGTTTGACGTATAGAACAATTATTTTGATCAAAAATTTCAACAATTTGCACGCGCCGCTCTGGCGTAAGTTGACTCATAAAGAAATCTCAAAGCAAACTAAACAAAACGCAACTATCAGATGTTAAATGGGTTGTCAAATAAAGGAGTGATGCCAACTCAAAGTTGTGACACTCAAAAAAAAAACACCCTTTGCTAAAGCTGCAATATTATATATGTTTTCAACTAAAACAAGATTGGTGTTCATCTTCTGTAGACAGTTCATGAAAGAAATTCTACGATAATTGCTTGGTATTTCCACATCTCCATTTTTTTTATATCGGTTAAACTATATTAATATAATATATATTGCTACTATCTCTTGTAACATTTCTTCATATGGAACGGGATCTTCGCCTGGTACTTGGTGGTCGTTAGCTTTTTGTTGTAATTTCTTTATGTCAGTTATTGTTATGGCCTTATCCTCATCACTTGTAGGAAAGCATATTGTAGCTCTATTGCGTTTTGTGTTGTTGAAAATATGGCTTCAGCTCTTCCGATGGTACTATTGTTCTTGGACATCCATCACCATTTATAATTTCCTTTGCAATTTTCCACCAACTTTATTGTTATTAACATGTTCTATTTTTTTATTCTAAGTGCAATAGAACCTTTGGTTTACAAATGTCTTTAAATCTTTTATTTATTTTTAAATATTTGTCTTTGTTTTCTTTGCTACCGGTTTTTCTGAATTTACGCAGCCATTTAAGTGAATCTTTTCTCGCATTGTGACATTTAGCATTGAAACACTTTTGTTCTTGATGAAATTTTAAGCCTTCTTTGTGGACGCTTTTGTACGCCTCCTTTACTACTGTAGATATTTCTCTAAATTCTAGGAATTCTTTTTGGTGTTCTGCCATTTCCAAATATTCATGTGCCTTCATGTGATATCGCATTTTCATTTTTCCAATGAAATTTTGGCAACGTAGCACTATTGAGAGGTAGTTAGACCGAAACTGTTTATCAACAATAATATTATCAATGTGATTAATAAACTCTTGGTAAACAGCACAAAGATCATTTACCGATGAGCCAAAACAGTTCTGTGAAATGCTCTGAAAATAGCAAAGCAAACAGTGGCCGCCATATAATTATATAAACATATAAACATAATCTTAATTTTAATAAATGCCAACGTTAATTAATATCACAGAGAAAAAAGTTATTTATTAAATTAATCATAAAGTTACTTGGCACCAACCGTGAGTTTTATTAGACATATAAATGAATCAGAAATGACGCAAAAAATTTTTAAAGGGGTCTCCTTACATACAAATTATCAGTTTGTTTATCTGTTCCTTTGCTTGAGACGGATAATTATATTTTTACAGAAAACACAGATAGCCAGAGCTCTTTCGCCATTCACCCAACGTAGATGGAAACATGCGTTATTTTTATTTCACTTGTATCATTTAATTTTCACCAACCTCCCGACCAGCTACAGTTTTGAAGCTTTCAGGATTTATGCAAAGATGAGCTCTATGAAGTGAGTATTACTCCTGATCTACCTGAATGTGTTTTACTTCCTGTTTTTAACAACAGTTGCCCTCAGAATACACTTGGTCATTAACTAAATAAATTTATTGTGAATATTATTTACGATAAATTCAAAATAACCGCAATACGTTTTACGAAAAAAAAACTTCATGACAATTAGCGACTTTTTCAATTTATTAAAAAAAGTCGACTTCTTATGCATTTTATAAAAGACGTCTGTCTATACGTAACTGTAAAATCATGACACCTATCTAATGGCAGTACACTACAAGCATTATGTTATTGAAAAACTACTGACATTTAGTGAATACGCCCAACGTGTTGTACACATTGTATATAAGAAACAACTTCCAGCTGGGATGTTCTAACTCTTCATTTCATATTTTCTTAAGTATGCTTCCGGAACGCCTCTGTTCCAAATACATGTAATTTGTGCTAACATCATATAAGTGGAAGAAAATCTACAATACGAGTATTTCTATATTTATATTATTCATGCAAATTTATGTATGCTGTATGTTTTAAAACACGACTACCATATTGTGTACGTATTTAGTTTTGTGAAGATGTTTTTTTTTTTAATTTTTATATTCACTCAAATGCAAACTAAATACACCCACTAAATATATAAACACACACACGCACACACATGGAATCAATGTAAATATTGTATACCGCTAAAGCTTTTGTTAATAACAATGTGGTAACTAAAGCACCGAGTATAGTACAAGTACCAGTTTTTTTACTAAAGAGAATTGCAACTAGAATAAATCTCAAAGGATTTTGTTGTGCACTATATATAGATTTTTTTTTCTCTATCCATAACATCATCGTCATCAACATCATGATGATCATTATATTCATTCATTCATACAATAAGTTACAATACACAAACTATTCAGTCAGTAATGAATAATAAATGAACTGTGAAACGTACAAATAGCGAAATTGTAACAAATTTACATAAAATAGTGCAGTGTGAAGTGTGTGAAGTAAAAAAAAAAAATAAAAAACAAAACAAAAAATAAAAATATGAAAACAAACAGGTACAATTTGAATGAATGAGAGAATCTATTGCATAAATATGAGTTAGCGAGTTCCGTGGCATAGTTAATGATGTTGTTGATGATGATGTTGAAGCACAATCAGAAGGTATACTAAATTATTATACGAGATATGGATGATTTTTAAATTAAGAATAAATAAAAAAAAGTTTACTAGGCAGACACTCTGGAAATGCAAATATAAGTGGGAAAAGGGTTCAATGTAGCTAAAAGTATACTTAGTCTTTTAGTCTTGTTTTTGTTTTTGTTTCGCGTGCAATTAAAAAATATTGAATGTAAATACAGTTGCAGTAACTTAAGTTTATTCTTAGGCAGAACTAATTTTAATTATTTTTGTTGATACTGCAATGCAAAATACAAAATACAAATTTATTTTAGAAAATATTATATTCACCAAAAATTAGCTACGTTTTACTGTGTACGTTATAATTACTGTCTATTCCTTGCGCAGAAAACCATGCATCAGCGTTACCTTTTTCCAAAACCGTCATCACAGTTAATCCAGCCCATACAAAATGGAATGTAAATAGAAGGACACGAAGCAGAATTATGATATAAAATACATACATGAACTTGAACATATTTTATAAGGTTGCCACTTTTCACCAAAGTAATTTTTTTCAAACTACTTTAGCCATATATATGTCATACCGGATTGTCCTGAAACTATCCTCATAAAATTGGGAGATTGATTCTTTGTAAATACAAAGTCCTAGTAAACCTCATTCACAGGCAAAATGATAATTATATCAAACTTTTTGGTCTTTTATCTGAACGACAGTCAGCGTTACTGTATTGGTCGTCGTGGCTGAATATCTGAGAAGCAATCTTGATTGCAACATGCTCTCTTTCCTTGTGTTTTTGGACCATAGCAAGCCGTTGTATAGCATCGACCATGCGACACTTATTTCTAAGTTCGAGAAACTTTACAATTTCATACTTCTCTAATAGATATCAATCTGTATCCCTCAGTGGAAAAACCTCTGAAACACTATATGTTGAAAGAGAATTACCACAAGGTTCAGTACTGGGCCCTCACTTTTCTGCATATACATTAGATTGGTCTCAAATTTTTTTTTCTTTAATTGATATATATGCACTAGGGCGGGTCGATTTGTAGGGAGGCAAAAAAAATCGTTCAAGTGACAAGGAAAATCATATTCTAGGGATCAAAATAAGAAACTTTGGCCACGGAACCATATCTCTAAACCGAATTCTGATGTCCCGACTTTTGACCTGTCTGTCTGTCTGTCTGTCTGCCATGGGGCAACCCCATTCTCCCTCAAGAAATTGATCTGAAACTTGGCCCATAGTCTTGTTGTGACTACAGATTAATTTTAGGGTAGTCTCGCATAGTCGCGGAGTGATCTAAAAGTTATTTACCCTCATAATATTATCAATCGATCTTTTTGAATAACATAACATAGTCAAGGCGTATGATTATTATTCATTAGCATTAAATTTTAATTTTAATATTAAATCATAGTCAGTCCAATTCTAAACAAAAATGGTGATTTTTTGATATGTTTGTATGGGGAACCCCCAGGGGGTTCCATGCCACTGGCATGGGTGAGTCGGCCCTCCTAAGTTAGTGTGGGTCGATCATACATTTGGACTCGATTGGGTCACTCTAAATGGGTCAAAGGGAGACAGACAAACAGACAGGTCAAAAGTCGGGACATCAGAATTCGTTTTAGATGTATGGTTACTCGGACAAAGTTTCTTATTTTGATTCCTAGAATACGATTTTCCTTGTCACTTGGGCGACTTTTAAATCGACCCGCCCTAATATGCACTGTTGAAAATATGAGGTTTGCTGTCATAAATACGGTCTCCATATATAACTCGATCTGGTTGTGCCCTTTCTGTGCATAGTGTTGCCCAAAATATCCTATATTATGAAAAAAATTTTTTATAATTAGTCGGTAGAATAATACAATTCATTGGTTAAAAAACAATTTCAATTATCTAGTAAGTATTTTTATACTGAAATTGTTTTCAAAGCTTTAAAATTACTACCTGCATGGTAATTTAAGCACTGGAGCTCGTATTTCCCAGCAGAAACATACATTGCCAAATAATGTGTCTAGTAGGGTGTTCTACATTTTTTAAATGGTGATTTTAGGGAGTCCAATTTTTTTCTTTTCTGTATAAAACTAATAAATGTCGGATAAAGGGAAGTCGCGGCCGCCATCGATTGAAAATTTCAAGTGTGTTTATTTGGGGAAAATGTTACGTTTTTTCAGATTTTACAAAAATTTTTATCTACGAATAAAAACTCGCCAAGAAATAATAAATTCCCCAGACCACTTTTGTGCAAAAAAAAAATATGCAGTAAATGTACTATTTCTAAATATTTTGTATCAAAAATTAATCACTATTCTACGTTTATATATTGTGTTTAATCTTAAGAGCCTCGGGTTTCAGTGAAATGATACGAAGCCAATAACACTTTTGGACTTGGGGTGACATATGACCCCAAGCTAATAGAAGATAATTTGTTCAAAAAATTGTAATTGTTTCTAAGTGGTGTTGAAATTGAAAGGCAATACTTAAAATATTATAACCAAAAGTGTAGGTCTTCCACCCCCAAAATTTTGGATATATCTGAGAACTTTAACCCATTATTTTTCAAGGCCAGCATTTTAAGATTTTTCAAATAAAGATTGCCGAAAACGAGTTTTTCTAGTATTTTTCTATTGGTACAAGAAGGCTGTTGTTTTTCATATGATTCTACTGCCTGTAGTATAAACTACTTTTCTTCTTCATTATTTGTTAAATCTTTATCTCTTATGAATTAAACTTCTCTTTCGGCAGTACCGTTTCATTCTAAAATTCAAAGTTTTGCATGGCAAGAAATGTGTTAACGTTGATCGAATTATCCCAAATTCCAGAAATGGACATTTATGCCGTTTTCTTTTCTGACAAAAAATGTCGCAATTTATTCGCCCAGCACTTGCAAAATATTTTAATTTTTTGAATAAATTTTATTTTTTAGTTTGGGGTCATATATGACACCAAGTCCGAAAGGGTCAATGGGGTCATATTTTTTCCGAAACCCTATGCTTTTAAGATAAAATGTAACATTAATAAGTGGAAGAGTGATTTATTTTTGACACAAAGTATTTAGAAATAGTACATTTACAGAATATTTCACAAAAATCTTATTTTTCTAGAAATCCAAAAAAAAAAAATCCTTGTAAAAAATTCTGACAAAGGATCTTACTTGAAAATTCACACAGTTACAAAACAATTTTCACAAAAAGTTCACAAAACAATTTTCCATTTTCGGACTAATTGCGATAATAAACAACAAGGTAATAAAGCAAAACTTCACACTTCATACTGAGTACTTATAGATATAGAGACTACAAAAAATGATAGCTTTAATCAATTACTTAAAGTTGAAAAAAATTTCCATCAAATATCACGACCTAGTGTTTTTTGGTCTGGATCATTCGCATTTTCTTAGAGAGTTTTTATTAGATTTTGAAGCTGTATAGCTTTTGAAAAGGCAATTTGGCGCTGATATCGACTCGTATAACACTTTATCGAAAAAATTAGACTGTAGAATCAAATTTGCGTAAAATATGGTTAAAAAAAGTCATATTTTTCCCCACGTGCACACACTTGAAATTTTCAATCGATTTCTGGCGTGACTTTCTTTACCCGATTGCGTCCCAAACTTCACATTTATTAGTTATATATAGAAAGGAAAAAAACCGGATCCCGACACTCCCTAAAATCGCTGTTTCTAAAATGTAGGAGTAGGCTACTATACATTATTACCATAAAAGTGGTAGTTTTTAAAGCTTTGAAAATAATTTCAGCATGAGAATACTTATTGGATAATAAAAATTTCTTTTTTATCTGATGAATCATATTTTCTACCGAATAGTTATAAAAAGCAATAACAATGTAACCCATAAAAAAAACCCTTTCTTTCATTATGCATATGAGTTTTGAAAATCTCCGTGACTGTGCGTGATTTTGCATGACTATTTTAAGACTAATCTTTGGTCACAAAAAGTCTATCGATAAAGTTTTAGATCGATCGGATAAGGGGAAGTGAGGTTTTAATCTATCTTGACTATGCGTGACCATGCGTGATTGTGCGTGATTAAGTCAAAGTTAATCTTTTTTTCACAGCAAGTTTATGGACCCAGTTTCAAATCGATCGGATGAGGAAAAATCACATTTAGATCACTCAACTACTCCACCACTACCCCGAAATTTATCTGTAGTCACAACAAGACTATGGGTCAAGTTTCAGATCAATTGGATAAGGGGGAATGGGGTTGACCCACGACAGACAGACAGAGAGTATGTGTTAAAGAGTTAAAAAAAGGGACTAAATGTGTGTTTTTCACAATATGGGGTACTTTGGGCCCCACTAGGCACCAGAAGGCATTTTTGGATCGAGCTATAAATTAAATTAAGACCGCATTTATGACAGTAAACCTCATATTTTATACAGCGTATATTTTGAGAATTTAAAAAATTCCCATACAAGTTGCAACCAGTTTAATGTACACAAATGATACATCAAATGTTCCCCAACACTGCAATACCAATATGTACGCAGACGATGTTCAACTGTATGCCAGTGTTAAAAGTAAGAATGTCTACAACTGTATACAATCTATTAGTAATGACGTAATGAACATTCATAACTAGGCTAGGTTCAATGGATTGATATTGTTTTGGTTCAAAGCACAACACAACAAATCTGGGAATAATTTTCAACACTCAACTTCCATGGAAAGGCCACATAGGCTCTCTTGTTGGAAAGGTAAACGCGATGTTAAGAAATCTTTTAGCTGTCCAACTGTCAACGCCATTTGAGATAAGAATGCTTTTAGCAAAAACTTATCTTATACCAGTCCTTCTTTATGGCTGTAAATTATTTGCAAACTGCAATAGTGTTCATACTAGAAAGCTTAATGTGACATTCAATAATATAGCTAGATATGTTTTTAGAAAGAAAACCACCGATAGTATATTGTTATGGTCATATAAACTGTATAGTGTGCGCTTTGAGAGACGCTGTACCAGATTATTTATTTAAGTTAATACAATTTTCCAGATCACCCTGTGGAAATAACTTCTCAAAGAAACAACTCTTTATTTGTAGAGTTTGTCTTTGGAATAAGCTATTTAGCAACAAAAATTGTTTTAAAAAGGAATTATTAAAATTATATGCCTAAAATATTATATTTGTTTAAAGTTTCGGTTTTCAAAGTTTAACATTTCAATGTTCCATGATGCATTTGTTTTAATTTTTTACTTTCCTTTATTTTCAAAATTAAGATTATAAAATTGTGATCTATTAAAAATAAATTGAAATTGTATCCCTTTTAATAATTGTAACTTAGATCCTAATATCGTTTAAGACTGTAAGATAAAAATTTATTCTTGTTGTATTAGAATTAAAATAAAATTAAATTAAATGAAATAAATACAAATAAAATAAATAAATAAGGCCGTAACAAGCTATTAATATTATATTTATAAATTATTAAATTAAATTATTTTATTTATTCACATTTTTCAATATTTTACAGCCATGCCTGAATTCAAATTTTTTTCATAGGACAATATTTGTGGAAGCATGTTAACTAAGAATATAATCGAAAATGTTCAATTAGTGTTTTTACTCTTAAAATGTATTAGTTCTGGTTTTTCAGTATCCATAGGTCTTGCTATTTAAATGTCGGGTATCCTTAGGTCATCTGGGCGCTAAATATCAAAAGCGCTAAAACTATCTTGGTTTTCAAATCCTATTTACTTCCACATTAATCGATTTGGAATGCAAAATTTATTCGCTTCTAGTTTTACAGTTAATACATATATTTTTGGCTAAGAATTTTAAATGATGACTGCAATGATTTTAGTGTTTTTAAATGCTTTCGTTATACTAACAATGTTAGACTCCTCACTTTTTTTTAGAGAAACTATTCATTAACAGTAATTGTATACCATCAATATTAGAAATTCTCCAAGCCAATCTACCTTAATAAACCAAAAATACAAATATATTAGAGATTCCATCAACAAGCAGGCAATGTATGCCAGTCTAGACACTCTGACGCCAGGAAAAGGATGTACAAGAAATGAAAAAAAATATATAACAGGAAATCCATTTAACATTAAAACTTTACAAAACATTTAAGGGCAGAACACGACTGAGTAGCAACTAACTTAACAGAAAGAGATGAGATACAACCAAAAAAAAAAAAAAAAATAAACAAGAATTGAAAGAAAAGAAAAACAGAAAACGAAAAATACGGCTATTGAATGGTTTTTGTTTCTTTTAATACAACACCGCAATATTAATTCTTCGTAGCAAAATTTCCAAGACCGTTTTTCATATGAATGGGAAAAAAGGATTGAGAAAGAGGAACATGTACATGATTTTCGTAATGGTAAAATAATTACTGCAGTGGTAATAATTAACAAAGAAGTCATAAGACAATCGAAAAGAAAACCGTACAAAACTTTAAACTATAAGCAGTTTCTTACACATATATAAGAATATTTAAAGGGTTTGGCGGAAATTTAAAAGAAATTATTCACGGAATACTTAAGGACTTAAGCTATAAAAAAATATTGCTATGAAGCTGAAATGTTCAAACCAGTACTTTAGTTTTTAATAGAGTCTACTTTTAGCTTGAAACGTTTGTTATCTTTTAATTTTTGTAATTTTTCCAAATACCGAATACTGTGTCCAAACGAAAAAGTGACTCTTACATTTAAACTTTGCGGGTTTATCGGTTTGGATATATTGTATTTTTTTCTGCTTCCAAATATTATGTTAAACACCTGTACCCAATAATATCTTCATGCTTCAATAGTAAGGCTATTTTTTGTAAACAACATTAACTGATGAAAAACACATCAAAGAGATTTGTAAAATTGTTTGGAGATATTTTTGGCCATCAAATGCATCAGACCTTGATTGTAGTAATGCTTCCGAACTACCACACGGAACTGATATGCATAACTGTAAATAAAAAAACTTGGGGTATATTTTGAAACCAGAACAGCTGACTATCATAAAAAAGGTGAACCGGTATCGAAAATAGCATACTCAAGGTTATGCTAAAAGTTTTCTTGAATTATGAATTCGTTCCGCTGTATAATGTGATGAATGGTATCAAAAACGTGGACAAAATTATTTAACCTGTTAGGCGCAATTTTCTATTTTGGAAAAAAATGCTCTTATTTCAGAATTTTCGCTTTAACTTTGGAACGAAAAGCGATAAGTTAGTAAATTTAATTTTAGGTTGGAACATTGTTAATTACAAGTTAAAAAAAATGTTTTTTAAAATAAAAAAATAATAATTATTTAATGCGTATTTCATTTATTAGAATTTAAAATTAAAATCTGATTACTCCTCTAAATTTCATAATGCCACAAACTTTACTCAAAAAAATCACATAAGAAAATATTTTTATTTTTATATATTGGTGTACAATACTGTTCGATAGTAGTTTTTTTGACTTGAACATGAAGGTAGAGAAAGCAATTTTATTATATACTAGCTGTTTTTACCCGGCCTTGCCCGGGATAAAAAGGCCTTTGACTTGAAAAATGGTTCACTATGCTTTCCAGACGCTGAGTACTTAGTCCCCAGTTAACAAATTCCCCAATAAAATGAACTTTCTCCCCAAAAATTTGTGTGGGCAGTAAATTCATTTTTTATTTCAATTAAAAATTTTTTGATTTTTTAATTTTGAAGTTTTTTTTAAGATGCTGAATTACTTCATTCAATAAGTGATCATCATTGAGCAGAGGCGTCAAATTCAAGTTTCAGAGATGAAAGACTAATGCGACTTTTAACATTGTGTGGCAAGGTTTCTTTAAGCAACTGCTTATAGTATAGTGTGGCCTATTTTGATCAACAGGTAATTATTTCACATATGTAGATAAAATTTATCATACGACATTTCACTAAGCTGTGTTCCGCTTCCTCGCGTCCGCGTCCGCGCGCCTCGAGTCGTTTCCTCGCAGCTACTACCCGTGCCGCCGCTTAGTTCTCTTTAACTTATTTAAATTCCTAAAATATATTTTATAGAGCATTGCGATATTTTAGCTGAGCTGTTTTCCGGGAGCGCGTCGCGTCCGCGTTTGCGCGCCGCGTGCCGCTTCCGTGAAAAGAATACTCATTTTAAATGCATTTATTGTAGGACATATATTGAGAGCAGTATGCAAATGTTTACTAAAACAAATATTTAATAAAATTCACTAAATAAAAATATGTAAAAATTTGAGAATGAATTTGGGGAGTAAGTTCATTTTTTATTTCGATTAAAAAAAATGGGGAATTTGTTCATTTCTTTTGGGTACCTTTTTTTAAGTTTGGGGAATTTGTTCACCCTGTAGTTATTTCCGTGTAAACCAAATTTCAGAGAAATCCGTTGGAAAGTACAAATTTATATAGGGAAGAAATATACCACACAACAAGATATGAATTTTATATGAAAATTGGGCGCAAAGGTAGGCGTGGTCGGTAAAAATTATATGGCGTCCTTCCCTGGAATATGTACTAAATTTCGGAGAAAGCCATTGAAAAATAAAACTTTGTATAGCAATCAAATAAAGAAACAAATAAAAGGAAAAAATAAGTTTTATATACATAGATGTTGGCGCAAAGTAGGCGTGGCCTGTAAGAAGCAAATGGTGACCTTGCCTGTAGTATAGAGATCGTTTGACCAAATTTTTGACATCCCTTGAAAAATAAAAATTTCTATAGTGCACAAATATACCAAAAAACAGAAAATTAATTTTGTATAAAAAATGGGCGTAGAAGTAGGCGTGGCCGGAAAGAATCATACGGCGACCTCTCTGGAGTACAGAGATCGTGTGTAGCAAATTTCGGAGAAATCCGTTAAAAAAAAAAATTGTGTAGCGAACAAATATACCAAAAAGCAGAAAATGAATTGTATATAAAAAGTTGGCGTAAAAGTAGGTGCAGCCGCAAAAATCACGTGGTGTCCTGGCTTGGGGTACGAAGATCGTATGTACCAAATTTCAGAGAAATGTGTTGAGAAATAAAAATTTGTATAGCAAACAAATATACCAAAAAGCAGAAAATTAATTGTATATAAAAAGTGGGCGTAAAAGTAGGCGTGGTCGACACAAAGTATATGGTGACCTTATCTGGATACAGGGATCGTGAGTACCGAATTTCAGAGAAATCTGTTAATAAATAAAAATTTGTATAGTGAACAAATATGAATAAAACAGAAAATGAATTTTACATAAAAAGTGCGCCTAAAAGTAGGCGTGGCCGGTAAAAAGTATATGGCGACCTTTCCTGGGGTATAGAAATCGTGTGTACAAAATTTCAGAAAATCCGTTGGAAAATAAAAGTTTGTATAGCGGTCAAACAAACAAACAAACAGAAAATGAATTTTATATATATAGATTATCTCTGATTTCATGTGTCTTGGTCCAGTGCTACCAAAACAAGTGTAAAATTATCGCACGGTATACTCATACGCAAATAACAAAAAAGCACGTCTGAAAAAATGTATTGAAAAAAAAAATTGTTTGGCTTTTTTTGGAAAGTTTCAATTTCTCATTAAAATCACTATGAATTCTTATCTACTTCATTATCATCATTTACTTCATGGTTATTATTAAATTCATTATCATAATCTTCATCCTCATCATAGTTGCCCTTGTCATTTTCATTTTCTGCAATTGACTTCAATGCAGACTGTTTTGCTCTATAATCTTTTCTTTAGCAAATGCTCCTGCTTATAATGAATGGACAATAACTTTAAAGGCAAAGCAAAGGCATATTTTCATGATTTTTTTGAAGATATGAATAATGTTGGATTATTTATTTAATATACATGGTATAGTATAACATTTTAGGTATCTAACAAATGATCCTCAATTAAAAATATCAATAAATTAGTCCGTGATAACGAGTCTCTGAAGACGCTTCGAAAAAAAATTGTTTTGTGGTGAACTTCATAACTCGTTGCCGCACAGTGGACCATTTGACGAGAAGGCGGTCAAAAATCTATAACTTTTGATTGGATTGGAATTTTGGTATGCGGTTTTTTTGGTTTGGTAGATGAGACCTTAGCCTTTACGTGTTTCTATAAACGTAATTCTCGACCGAAAATAAAAAAAGTTACTGAGGGTTTAAAATACATTTTCATTTGTAGTTGAATGTGAAGTGTTAAAAGGTAAAAAAAAGGTTTTTTTTTAATATGATGTCTTATTTTTTCAGTTAATTTTACAACTAATACTTTTTAACAATTTTTTAAGTTAATTTTTTCAGAAAATGCCAAACTTTGGCCCCCGTAAACTTTTTAGTCCTAATGTGCACAAGGGCCAAAGGTTGTTTTTTTTTTTTTTTTGAAAGATCCCGAGTTAAAATTATAATTTATTAAGCAGCGAATGTAAAAGTTACCTTATATTGGTTCAAGATAGAGAAGTTTCAATGAAAAACTCGTATGTTTATGCTTTAGTTAAATTTTTTTTTATTGTCTTTTTAAATATTTCTATATCAATTTTTATGGTAAATTTATGAAATATACCAATTTTTGTTGTAAATTTACAAAATATATAAATTTTTAAATCAAGAAATTTTTTTAACTATATAAAAAAAAAGTGTAACTTATTGTTAGTATAATGAAAAAGTACTTTAAATCAACCAATTTTAGTAGAAATTTCTTCTAAATAGCCTTGATTTTCATCTTCTAGAAGTTGTTTAGCTTCTTCGTCTAATTCAATAGAGGCAGTTTTCCATTTTTGACGAATGTTGGACATATATGGATCTGAAGTGCACAACAAAATAGTGATAAGGTCTTCATTATTACAACATCTGGACATTTTCCTTGTGTTGTGCTCGCGAAAGAATCTGTAGTCTTTGTTCCTTTTTTCTTGCGCTTCTAAAGATAGGTCTCTTATTGGTAGCATATTGTTTTGAATTATTTGTTCCCCATGGTACAAAATTTTATGAACTGTGGATGGCATATATCTCCAAGAGTATTTTTCATTATAAAGTATAGCTGTTTTATTGGCGTACTCTCCAAATTTTTTTGCATTTATCTTTCTGCTGCATGCTAGAACTTGTAATATGATTTTGAATCGTCTTATTAATTCATGATCTACACCTGTGATAGATGCTGCAGTTTCCGGATCGGAACAAAATTTTCTTGCAGTATTTCCATCATTTGTGTTTCCTTCCCCTTGTTTTGGTTGGTCGATTACGAGGCCTAGCTGTAGATATTTTTGTTGAATTTGTTTTTTTTTTGCTTTCTTTTTTCTTAAATTTCTTTGTTTTTTTCTCACTGTTTCGCCTAACGGACCAAATTCCAAATCATAACCCAGTTTAGGGATATGCTCCATGAAACGTATTCTAGCAGGAAGAGGGGACATTCCAAATTCGTAGGCTTCCTTAAAACTATCGTCTTCTGGTGGGGGTTGGCTTAATTGACTTGATGTCTTTTGGCATATAATGCAGCTTGACGTTGACTTTGCTCCAGTTAAAGCTTGTGCAACTTTTCTATCAATCATTGTGAGACACATTTCAAAATGTACTTCAATGTCTTGGTCATGAAATTTAAATATTACTGGTTGTAGTTCCTTAATTTGATCTTTTATTTTTTGAACATCTTCAGTTATGACATCTTTGGTTTCCTTTTTGAATGCAAATTTTATTGGTCTGCAATACTTTGTTGAAGAAGGAATTTCATTTTTCCATATATCAATTTCTGTTGTTCTACTAGTTAACGGCTCTAAGACGCTATACCTTTTTGTTAAGAGCAATGGAACGAAAGGTACCATAAATAAATTAGCATCTGATGAATTTTCAGCATTAAATTGCTTGTATTGTTTCTGACCAGAGGATCCATCACATCCCCATTTAGAAATCAAAGTAATGCTGCCATTACAAATTTTTTTTAAATCAAGCGTATCAAGCGTATTTAGCAATCGTTCTGCAGTATGTTCAAGGAGATCTTGCAATTTTATTTCTGCAGATGTTGAAGTGACACTAATAGCAGATTGTGAAGGTAAGCATTCTTTTTTTGCAGAAACTAAATCTCGATACTCTGGAAAAATCCCATAATTATTTTCATTGGTTCGCTCCCGCAATTCCTTATATTGATTTTTGGTCAATTTCAAATCCAAAAATAGGGCGAATGCTTCTTCCGGCGTAAATTTCTTATCTTCAATTGATGTAGGAATGCTTTTCAAAATCCGCTTTGTGCGCCTTGGGCTCGCTTCTACTATTTTTTCAATTATTTCAATTTTATTTTTTTTTTTATTTTGGGTTGGTTGAATTTGGTGCAAAAATGCATCCTTAATAATTCTTTGAGAAATTTCTTCATTGATATTCTCCAGCTTTCGCCTTCGAGATCTTTCACTACATCCATCAATTCGTTTTGCTGGTCGACCCTTTTTTCCACTTTCGTTGGCAGTTGTAGATGCACTCTCAAAAATAAGTTCCTTTATTAACCAGTCTTGGTAACGTTTGTACATATTTGCCTTGCTATAAGAGCATTCAATGTACCGTCTTTTCAAATTCGATGCAAAATTAGTAATTTTTCCTTTGTGCATTTCAATGTCTTCTAGGTGACAATTCTTAAAGAAGTCGTTGCTCACTATGTGCAAAATTACATCGTCTACATCATTTCGTTGAAAATAAATATCTTCCAGATCTCGGCAACAGTACTTAGCTATTGCACAAATTGTAATGAATAATAATTGTGGAAACATTATTATAAACTAGAGGATTGTGTGGCGCCTAGGCGCCCGTTTATTTTGACTTTCCATTTCAGAATTTTCTCATATTTTTTATAAATTAAAAAAAAAAATTAATTTTAATGTTTTTAAAATTTCTTAAAAAAAAAAAATCGAAAGAGTGTTGTAAAAAATACAAACCAAAAACTTCGATTTTCAAATGAAGTTTTGTAAAAGGTACAGTAGCCAACCTTTGCTTTATACTTTCTGCTTCTATACATAAGGAGTTTTTAATATTATATGATTTAAAAAAAAATATTTTATTTTTATAGAAACTCGGAAATTTTAGTCTTATTAAGACAAACTATTAATACGTATATTTTTAATAATTTAATTTATGTTTTATAACTATTTAAAATGCATCAAAATAAATAAACTTATTCAACTAAAAAAAGTTTTTAAACCTTTCGGGCAAAACAAAAAAATACTACGGTTATAACGAACTTAGTCTATAACGAACTAATTTGGCCGGTCCCGCCTAGTTCTTTATAACCGAACTCCATTTTATTGTAGAAAAAATAGAATAGCATAAAAAAACAAAAGTTCTTGAGCAAGGTTCCTAAAATTTTCTTAAGGTTTTAAAAGTTAATAAAAGTCGTATTTTGCATAATTCTTTTTTGAAGACATGAACATACGTTATAGCATAGCATTTGAAGAATCTTTGAAAAAATTTGTTGTTTTGCGGTGACCATCATAACTCGTTGCCGGACCATGTGAAATAGAAAAATCGAAATGCGTTCAAAAGGTGACATGTTTCCTGAATTAGTGACGAAGAGTTTTTAATTTTTTTTTTTTTGCAGAATTTTGAAGTGAAAAACGAACGGGAATTTGTTGTTAAAAAATGAGGAAGAAAATGGAATTAAAAAAAACCTTCGTGGTTACCTAATGATTTATGTGTAGATATTTTGTCTAAAATTTCAAAAGAATCGGTCAAGAAGATTTCGAGTTATGATGTTCACGGACTTCGAACATTTATTTGCGAGAAAATCGGTTTAAAGTTTTGTTAAAAACGGATTTATATACTATATACCGTATGAGGCCGGTCGCTGGAAACGCTGTATCTTCTTAAGTTTTGCTTTACTTAAGTTTTGATTTACTTAAAATTTTTACACAACACTCTCGACATGTTGTGCATTCAGGAAAAGAAATGCAAAAAAGATTTTAAAACCTACCACCCCTTAAGGAAATGTAAACAGCAATACACCTACACAAAAGAGAAAAGAATATTTCATATTTCACCATACATGTAAACTGAAAAAGGGGACTACATTCTTTGCAAAGTTATCTATAAATCCAAAAAAGCAAAAATAAAAAATAAGCGCGTATTAGTTTTACTTAAAAAAAATCGCCTTTAATTCTTCGATGATAATTTCAATATATTATTCAAATTAAAATCTTAAATATACCTAATTACGTAATTTATGTTTGTCAAAATTTTTTTAAAAACAAATTATGCAAAAATTAATATTATCAGTGAAAAAAAAATTATTTTCGCACCTCTCTTCTGAAATTACAATGTAATTTAATTATGCAAAGTTACAATAATTTAAATTTTAAACTCAATATTGCACTATTTTTTCAAGGGCTTTTCATTTTCAATACAGAGCTATAACGAAATCATACGTTGGACAACAACAAAATTCACATTGAAGATCTCTTTTTTCTCAAATATTTATCAAAAAAAGCATACTCTTTGGTAAGTGCTGGCCATCAGAGAACCTGAGCGAAAGCACTCTTAACAATACAAAACAATTTTGAGATGAAAAACAAAACAGAGAAACGGATAAGTTTAGTTTGATAAAAGAAGTATGTATGCATATCGGACGACGTTAAATGAGAAAAATAAAAATGTTTAAAATTTCATTCATTCCTTTTTTTGCAGAATTTTTTTATTGAACTTAAGAAGAATTTGAATAGATATTAGTTATTGGGAACTTAAAGAAGAATTTGAATAGATATTAGTTTTTTTTTATGCATTTTTTGGGCTCAACTTATTCCATATGTAACACGGAATCTGCATATGTAGTGCTATTGTCGTTAGCAGTTTTGCCAATTTTGACAACTTATTGTAATTTCGACGATTTTTCAATTTGTTAAAATGATTTGTTAAATTTGTTAAAATGAAGATTGAAGATTTAAAATTTTCAGTAGTATAAAAATTACGATTTCAAGGGTTACCAATTAATGGGTTGTTTATCGAAAATTGATACTTTTTGTTCAGTGTAAATGGAAATTACAAAGTATGTATAGATTTAATTCTGGGTCAAGTCGTTTCAAAACGGAAATACCTTGAATAGCATCTCTATTTAAGATTTAAATTTTTTCCGTTGAAATTTCACCACTAATACATTTTTATATATAGAAATAACCAATGCTGTAATAATATTCGTAATATGAATTATATAAATAAATTTTATTGTCTCCTTCTGTAATATTTTGTGGAGTTTATTTTTATTTTTCTTGACAATTTCTTGTTTTAAAAATGAATATTTTGGCGCTTTCGTTTCCAAAATTGTCGATTTCCAGAAGATTTTATAGGCAGTACTGGTCGGTAATATAGAAGAGAGAAAATTGTGTGTATGTTTGTATAAAATGAGAAAGATTAAATTTTGTTTGTGTATTTCGCATTGCTTTGTAGGGAGTGCTGTGTGTGCATTATTTCAGCGTTACAGAATCAGTCAGTCAGTCAGTGAGTCAGGGATCAGCGTAAATATATATAAGATACTCTTTCTTGCAATTATGTAAAATAAAAATCTATATCTTTTATTACCACTTTTAGAAGCATAAAAAACCCACACCCTAACCCCTTTTAAAAGATGAAGCATACCTGCTCATATCTTAAAGTGCTATGTCGCAATAGTTTTTTTACCATTTACCTTTATTTAAATTTTTTCTCATTTTGTCAGGTATTTAAACTATATAACCCTAATTCAGGCTATTAATGTTTTTGAAAGATACCTATGTAAATGTACCTGTAACAATTAAGCGCATTATATCTCAACCCTTTTTTATAAGTATATAACAACACCTGACAACTCTACCGACACGCAAAAAAATACACCGCGGTGCACCGGTACGACCAACTTTTGTATTCATAACACTCAGACGGATGGACGGACATCGTTTAATCGACTCAGAAAGTGTTTTTGAGTCGGTCCGTATAATAAAAGATGGATAAAGGTTCAATATTTTTGGCAGTTACAAACATCACCTCAAACTTGATATATCCTAACCACATAGTGGACAACTTTTGTATTCATAAATTTTGCAGCAAATATCTAACCTTGGGTCAGAAAAATTGTTCTAGTGTACACGGACGGAAACTGGCGGATGTATAATGTAGTATAGAAGTATAGGGGAGGGTTTGGACTATTGAAGATTGTAAGATTTTTTCTGACTGCTTTTGATCGGCAGGAGTTATACTCTATTAAGTAAGAGATTTTCGGAAAATTTGGACCTCATTTAAATTTTTTTTTTTTTTTAAATTTCGGAATGACTCTGTTATTTTGCGTTTTTAATATTAATAGCATGGAAGCCGCAAAATTATACAAAATTTATTTCACCTCAAGATCTTTTAAAGCAAAAAAGTTACAGTCATTCAAATATAAAAATTTACAAAGAAATTTTTAATTTTAGCAAAATACTGAGAAAGCCCATTTTCGAAGACCCTGTTCGCTGTGATATAGTTGAGATGGAGTCGCAATTTTTTGGCTCCCGAGGTATACCAGTATTTACTTTCAAATGAATAACATAACTTTAAAATCGGTAACAAAAAAAAAAATTATTTTTGGCCGCCTTCACAAAATATGGTTTACTGCGTGCCGGATCATTTGAAACAAAAAATCGAAAGCTGTGCTTTGTTAGTGTAATTATTATAATATAAACTCATTCACTTATTGGTGAAATATGCTGGACATTGTATGATAATGAAGTGGAATTACCTAGAGTAAAGAAAAAAATGTAATTAATGAACACTTCTTATCCAGATTTGCTTTTGAAGGTAAAATGATAGAGATGTTTGTGATTTTTAGTTAAATTTTTACTTTTTTTATGCTAAATTTTTGGGGTACTTTAAAGTAAAATTCTTAGTAAATGCGAAATTAAAACTAAGCTCTCTTTTGTTGTGTCTTATTTCTGACTTTTTGGTTAAATCTTCATTTTGGTGTATTGTGGGACTTATAGTTAAATTTCAAGGCGAATATTTTTGTGGAACATTTTAGTCCCTTAAATCCCTGTTTTAATGGCGTCTTTTGCTATTTTTTAAAATAAGGGGAGCTAGTGGGTTAACATATTGTACAAAAATGTTCTCCGTAACATTTTACATAAATTTGCTGAACATATTTTATATCTAAAATGTAAGGGTCACATGGTTTCTTATGCCAACTAACAATAAGAATGTGACAGAGGTAGGAAACGTTAACCCTCCCCCAAATCAAATTCAGATGTAAGCTTTTAAAACGCCGATACGCTTGACTTTTATTGTCGCCTCTATAGGCCGGACCTTGTAATTTTTTTTGTGGTGTACAGTATAATGTAAATGACTTAAATCTATTATTTTTGCAATTAGATAGGGAGAATTTTAACTACTTTCACCTGGTACTATACATGGTTTTGAAAGCTTAGGTTCATTATTCGAATCTTAGGCGACATTTGCGTAACTGTATTCACAAAAACAACTATTGACCTTTGCACCACGATAATGCTCCGTTTCACAATGCATGGGTAGTTCGTTCCAGATCCACCTGTGTTAATTCTGGTTGTTTAATTTGCTCAAAAGATCAATATTACCTGAACACCAAATTCAATTGGTTGAGTAGATAAAAGCTCACTGTGCGCTTCGAAGGATTTTCTGGAAATAAAATCTAACAACTCTTGCGATGATCGAAGGCAACTTTGGCAGTGTATTTTATTGGAATGAGATAAATTTCAAAGGGATGAAATTTATTCGGAACAATAACGAAACATTTTTCACTTTATAACAGTAATTTTCTGTTAATTTAAATGCAATAATACTGTCTCTTATTATTTCTTTCATGGTTGGAATCGAATTTCTTATCGCCGCGCTAATTTTTTAGGTTTAGAAACAGTACCCACAAAAATGTAAAAATATATGTAGCTACAAGGATTGTAAGCACCCTTATATTGCGTTGTTGGAAAATCAATTTTTTAACCCAATGCGGTCTCCTTTTCTTCAAATCATAGCTGAAATGGTGCATAAGATTGCAGTAATATTTAGCGGCGACTATTTTCCCCTTTGTAAATTTTGAGGCAATAAAGACTCACCTTGCACTTATTCAAGTCGCGCGACTAAATCCATCATTAAAATATAAACAATCCGAAGTTCAAATTGAAAAATTCTAACTTAATAAATTCCTAATTTAAATTTATTTCCAAAAATTTTTGAAGCAAAATTTATAAAACTAAAAAAATGACTATAAATAAAACTATTATGAGATTATTCTTGAAAAACTACACATAAATATCGTAAATTTTTCACTTGTTTCTTTGGGTACTTGAATTTTTTTATTTTAATAGCCATCTCCATAAATTTTCAAGATAAAGCTATAATTTGCCTATAAAAAGTATACCCACGGCTTCTTTATACACATTCGTAAATATCATGTAACTCAACCACATATATCCCACAAAAAAAAAACCCTTTTGCGGTTTATTCAGTTAATGACTTCAGCTATAAACTATTTTGTTTTTTTTTTATACTTTCCTTTAAAATAAATAAACCGAGCAAAGGATAAAAAAGCACATATAAACGGAAAAGCATATACATAAATTTTGACAACTTTATTATGGAGCATTGAAAAATACAAAGTTGCTTTCTATGTACGATTCGATGTTCTGAATAGTTGAGGTGCCTGCAAAATTTAAAAAATTTTTATATTCATTCATTCACTTTGCCAACATTTTTGTTTCATATTTTTTTTTTTTTCTTAAAAATCCATGAAACAATACAATTTACATGCACAACATAATTTGGCTTTTTAGTGCAATGAACCCGAAACAAATAAACGAACTTCAGAAATTGAATAGCTTATAGTTTCTTTTCTTTCGTTACTTGTTATTTTATAAAAAAAAATGTTTATACGTTGTATGTTAAATGGAAATTTATAGTGAAACTAAAACATAAAATACCAAGAAAAAAAAGGATATTTTTGGCAAAGGATTTATTAAATAAGCAGACATATAAATGGAAGGTCTCCTTATTTCAGTAAACAAATTCTTATTTATTTTTAGTGTCCATTCATATTGTCGAACCAACTAGAATAAAATTTTAAACAGAAAATTGTCGATCAAGGTCGAGTATATGAAATTTTTTCCGTCGGAAAATGCGATAAATGCTTAGGTCTCTATATGTAGACTCACAAAACAAAAAACATACAAAATTGATTTGAGGGATTGGTGAAAATGTAAAA
Organism: Cordilura impudica; assembly: GCA_963682025.1. Lineage (NCBI taxonomy): Eukaryota > Metazoa > Arthropoda > Insecta > Diptera > Scathophagidae > Cordilura > Cordilura impudica. The sequence continues at coordinate 60,751,655 of OY821518.1, read as the reverse complement.
TATTTTGTTAAGAAATTTTCTACTGATTTTCCTTGAGTACCTCATAGTTTATAAACCAAATTTTATTATTAGGAGTATTACCATATACCATTTTGTGGCCTGTGTGTTGTTCTTTGCAACCAAAAATATTTGACCTAGACCCATTTTTAATCTTATCAATAAACTCAGAATCACTATTTGAATCGGTTTAGCGACGTCCGTCTGTCCGTCCGTCCGTCCTTCCGTCCGCCCGTCTGTCTATGTGTTCATGTAAGCCTTGTTATCAAGCTACATGTTGCAAATATGAATATATTTTGATTAAATTTAAAATATGTGCATCCATCGGCCATAGGATTACGCTATTATAATTGGTGAAAATCGGTTCATATAAACATACTTTTATAACAAATTTATCAATTATACAGTTCCTAAACAAAAAAAAAGTGTAGAACATTTCCAAAATTGAAAAATAGAGAATGTTTTTTTAAATGAGGCTGTTGGAGGAATACGCACAGATGTCTCAATATTACTTGAATATTATGTGGGTATTTTCGAAAGAGCTCTGTTTCTTCTTTATAAATCCGCTAAGGAATTCAAATTGACTTTCTACAAATTTACTGGGTAATATACATATACGAAAGGACCGAAAACCCGGTTTTTCATCTTTAATTCAAGATTTTGGAGCTGGGGAGCGATTCGACCTACCAGCAGTAAAGTTTCTCATCCCAGGTATTTTTTTTTTTTTTGTGTCACATAGTTTTGTTAATAATACATAGATTATAAATACACTCAAAAATAAAATTATTAAATTTTGTGACTTTGAATGATATTTAGTTAACTCTGCAATTAAATTTTTCTAGGTCGAAGAAATTTCAGAGAAATTATCTCATTAATCGTAGTCCTACCTTGTTGTAGAAAACTAAGTTTTTTTTTTTTTTTCAAAAAGCTCTTAAACTGTTTAAGTTTGGTTACCAATTATTCTTGACTTTTCTCGAATCATGTATATGATTCGAAATGGATTTATTTTAAGTTTCAAATCATACATGGAACGTAGTTTTTCAACAAATTCAATTTGGTATGCTTGTTGTAGTTTTCCACTCGACATAGGAAAGTTGTATGAAACTAGTACCTTGTACGTCAAGTGTAAAAAGAAAGTTGGTACCCAAGGAATTACACGGATTTTGTAGATGTTAGGCTATGGAGTTTTGATGCTGAAGTTGATGCTGGTGCTGATTTCGTTGATATTGAGCCTTTGTTTGTCTCAAATGAAAAAAGGCTTCGGAGCGCAACAGCTATGCAAACAGCAGGACACAATCGAACCTCTAATGTGCTGAGACTAAAGCCAGGAACTACTAATACTACGTCATCGAATGGTATCAAGGATGCTTTCTTGGTATTTTTTCCAACCGCATATTGAGAAAATAATTTTGGAAAAAGTATGCATTTAGCGAACTAAAGAATGGAAACCATTAGGTATTCGATGCTTCATGCATACTTGGCTTTTTCTAACATTGGCTGGTTTTCACAAGTAAGTTGAAAGTTATTGAATATAAAGGGTCCGCCAAATAACTTTTTTTTTTTTTGAAAATGCAATAGAAAAAAACTACTGAATATTATCTCAAATGTTATTGTTATGTATTGTTGATCTGTATTGGAATAATTAGTCATTTATTGTTCGGTTTAAGATCATGTATATATTTTCTTTTTTATTTGAAAGTACAATCCTTCCGGTTAATAATGGAAAATAATTTCATTCAAATGGCTGCCTCGGCTGGCCATGCATTAGCCTACACAATCGGTCCAATTTTTAAGCACATTATCGATTGTATGCAGCTGTCTTTCACCAATGGCTTCACGAATATTGTCCTTTAAAGCGTCAATTGTCTCTGGCTTGTTGGCGTAAGACTTATCTTTGAGGGCACCCCACAAATAATAGTCGAGTGTAGCTTCGGCTGTGTGGCACGTAGCGCCGTCCTGTTGAAACCAAATGTTGCCAATATCCTCCTCTTCAATTTTTCTGAACAAAAATTCAATCAACATGGGCAGATAACGATCGCCATTGACTGTAACGGCCACTCCTTGCTCATTTTCGAAGAAAAATGGCCCAATTATGCCTCTGGACCAAAATCCGCACCAAACAGTGACTCGTTTTGGGTGTGTCGGCTTTTAAATGTATGCGTGCGGGTTTTCTGTGCCCCAAATACGACAATTTTGCTTGTTTACATACCCGCCAAGATCAAAATGAGCTTCATCTGAAAAGATGATTTTTATTTTTTTTTTTGCAAAATCGGAATCTTCTGTAAGTCGATCGCGCGCCCACTTAGCGAAGCGAAAACGCATTGGATGGTCAGTTGGCTTCAACTCCTGAACCAATTGGACTTTGTATGACGTCATACCAAGGTCTTTATGCAAAACTCGTCTCAATGATGCCTCCGAAATGTTCAATTCTTGAGAACGACGGTGAATTAATGTTGATGGCGCTTCACGCACACTTTCTGCCACAGCAGCAATATTCTCGGGTGTACGCACGGTTTTTGGCTTCTCACGATTTGGTTTGTCGATGAGGATACCAGTTTCTTTCACTTTTTTCACAAGATAACGAACATACGGAGCTGACGGTGCATCTCTTCTTCCAAACTCCGTACGCAATTTTCGCACACATTCTGCAACATTACCATAATTTTCAAAGTAATATCGCAATATTTCCCAGCGTTATTCAAGCGTATACACAACCATATTCGTTCAAAGGAAGGACAAAACTAATTATCTGTCAAATCAGACATGAGCTAAGTGTTACCATTCACGAAAATAATCATGTGAGTCCCATCACAAGGGAGATGTGTAAACATCTAATAATTAAAGAAAACATCAACATTATATTGTCCAGTGCATAAAAAATAAGTCGATTATGCTGTTTTCTGAAATTCAATTGATGTTTTCTGAAATGCAGTTGATGTTTTCTGAAATTCAATTGATGTTTTCTGAAATACAATTAATGTTTTCAGCAATTCAAATGATGCTTTTTGAAATTCTATTGATGTTTTCTGAAATACAATTAATGTTCTCAGCAATTCAAATAATGCTTTTTGAAATTCAATTTATGTTTTCTGAAATTCTAATTATGTTTTCTGAAATTCAAATGATGTTTTCTGAAATTCAAATGATGTTTTCTGAAATTCTATTTATGTTTTCTGAAATTCAAATGATGTTTTTTGAAATTCTATTTATGTTTTCTGGAATTCAAATGATATTTTCTGAAACTCGAATGATGTTTTCTGAAATTATATTGATGTTTTCTAAAATTCTGTTTATGTTTTCTGAAATTCAAATGATGTTTTCTGAAACTCGAATGATGTTTTCTAAAATTATATTGATGTTTTCTGAAATTCTATTGATGCTTTCTGAAATTCAATTGATGTTTTCTGAAACTCGAATGATGTTTTCTGAAATTATATCGATGATTTCTGAAATTCTATTTATGTTTTCTGAAATTCAAATGATGTTTTCTGAAATTATATTGATGTTTTCTGAAAGTCTATTTATGTTTTCTGAAATTCAAACGATGTTTTCTGAAATTATATTGATGTTTTCTGAAATTCTATTTATGTTTTCTGAAATTCAAATGATGTTTTCTGAAATTATATTGATGGTTTCTGAAATACAATTGATGTTTTCTGAAATTTTATTGATGCTTTCTGAAATTCAATTGACGTTTTCTAAAACTCGAATGATGTTTTCTGAAATTATATTGATGTTTTCTGAAATTCTATTTATGTTTTCTGAAATTCAAATGATGTTTTCTGAAATTATATTGATGTTTTCTGAAATTGTATTTATGTTTTCTGAAACTCAAATGATATTTTCTAAAAACATATTGATGGTTTCTGAAATACAATTGATGTTTTCTGAAATTCTATTGATGTTTTCTGAAATTCAATTGATGTTTTCTGAAACTCGAATGATGTTTTCTGAAATTATATTGATGTTTTCTGAAATTCTATTGATGTTTTCTGAAATTCAATTGATGTTTTCTGAAACTCTAATGATGTTTTCTGAAATTATATTGATGTTTTCTGAAATTCTATTTATGTTTTCTGAAATTCAAATGATGTTTTCTGAAATTATATTGATGGTTTCTGAAATACAATTGGTGTTTTTTGAAAGACAATTGGAAAATGTTTAGAAAAGAACATATCATAATTTTTTCACCAATACAATCATAAGTCACACAGCGTTATCTGCTTCAACTCACACCGATATGAGTTACGCGGTTTTTGTGATTTTATTGTGAAATAGAAATTTACCCCCTGCGCGTATAGATGTTTACACATCAATAAGCACTAGTTGAAAAAAAAAACGTTAGATGGCGGACCCTTTATATGAGTAAGAGCTGATCTAGGTCATTTTCCGTCCGCCTATTTTCAGAAAAATTATGTCGAAAAAACAGTTTGAGTACTTGACCAAAACTATTCGCTTCGGTGATAAAATAAGTCGTCGACAAAGTAGATCTGCGGATAAATTTGCTCCAATTCGTCATGTGTGGGATATGTGATCTGATATGTTACCAATCCATGGAGATTGTTTATTTACGCAAAGCAAACCAGAGAGATATAATTTGAAATTTTGGGCACTCGTATGTGCAAAAACCTTGTATGGCTGGAAAATGCAACCATACCTTGGGTGAGCTTCTGAAGATGCTCCAGAAAAAATCAAGACCAACTTATTTTATTGCATCTGATCGAGGGCCTAAAAGGTCATAATGTTACAATGTACAATTTCTTCATGTCTTATGAGTTGGGTCAAAAATTACTTCAGAACAAATTGACCATGGTTGGAACAATGCAAAAGAACAATCGCTCGATTTGACCAACGCAAAAAGGCTCCACGCTTTCAGTGTACATTCCAATTTACCAAAGATATTACACTTGTTTCCTAGGTTGGAAAAAAATGCAAATGCATAGTGTTGCAGAGTTCTCTTCACAAAACGCCAGAAGTTGAGACTGTTGAAAAGAATTAATAGCATATTACAACCGAACTAAGGGTGAAGTTGACACAGTTGACAAAATGATTTCTGGATATAGCTGTAAACGAAAAACCAACAAGCGGCTGGTAAATGGTTGTATTTAGTGACATGATTGATATATTAGTCTTGAATGCAACTATTTATCGAACCTAGTGCCCCGAGTCTAACACAAATAGACTGGTGAAATTTGGTTAAGCTTATTTTTCTGTGACATTCAGTACATACAAGTACTTCAAATCTATACTTAGTGAAAATCTGAATTTTCAATAAGCACGTTTATTAAAGAAAAACTTTAAATAATACCTTACAAACGTGCGTGATTTTTACATGGAGAATTTGCACTCAGTATTTCATACTGCATAGTTTTTATTTATAAATGGTCTGCTTTACAAGGCTGCTTCCTCGAAAGGGATAAGTTTAGGTCTTGACGATAAATTGCACCTATTATAAGCTTTCATTTTGTGCTGCTAACAAATGTAATTTTTTTGCTTTGTTTTCTACGAATTTCACGTATAGTTTCCGTTTAATTTGCAAAACATTTCTTATATAAAAATATAGTATTTGTCAGAAGTTTAGTGATTAAAGAATTCAATTCATGTTTGCTTTATTTTTTTTAGTTTTTCTAAGCATAAAATTTACAACAAATGGTAAGAATCTAAAATTATTTTCACTATGGCCCATTTCACAATGCCTTTTATGTTGGCATTAGCCTGCATATGAATAACTAGCAATATACCCGCTAAGTAGTTAGCGAAATTATTATATTAATTATTTAAACCATACTAATGTTTAAAAACAATAAGAAATATAATGTGAGTGACAATAGATGGAAATTTTTAACAAAATATATTTTTGACCAAAAAATTTGATCATAAAATTTAAAAATCTTTTATTAAAATAAACATTTGTATGTTTTATTTATTTTACAAAGAAGAAACATTGATATAACTTCAGAAAATAAAAACAAAAGTTCAAAAAATTCATTTTTATGCTGTTGACAAAACAATGGAAGCATTTACTATACAATAACATTGTAGAATAATATGATGGTCATGGTCTTGGGGGTGAGTGATTCTTATACCGAACGATTGTATTACGTTATTGTAGTAGAACATTTAAAGCGTTTGGTCTTATGAGGGTATAGGCAATTTTTATGGCCGTTTTAATATTTAATTTTTTCGCCAACACTATTGGCCAAGAGTTTTCTAATTCCAGTTCTTTAGCAAGATTAATGAGCGAGTGGTTTCCTCACAGGACGATAACAACCAAGATCAGCCTCAGTTGCTCGTCGGGAAACAGACGCTTGCTTAGTGACCTTTTCAAGTAGCATTTTTGGATATTTTTAAATTCTCTTGCTATTAAATTATGCCTGTGACACAAAATTAAATTATTGATTTATTCATAGAATATTTCTCACAAATATTCTTTTGCTTCCGATCAGCACTTAAGTCATCATCATTATACCCTATACCACTATGTGGTTTGGGTATAATGACTTTGTGCTGCTGTTTGTAACAACCAAAAATATTTGACCTAGACCCATCTTTAATTATACCGATCGAATCAGAATCACTTTTTCAGTTGATTTAACAATGTCCGTCCGTCCGTCCGTCCGTCCGTCCGTCTGTGTGTCCATGTAAACCTTGTAATCAAACTGCAGGTCGCAAATATGAATATGTATTGATGAAATTTGGTATGTAAGCTTTCATCGGCCATGGGATGAATGCTGTTGAAATTGGTGAGAATCGGTCCATGTTCAGACCTAGCCCCCATACAAATTACCCCTATAAAATCGACATAAATTGACATAAGGTCCAAATTGTCATATACATCTTACTCAAATTGGGTTTGTATGCGTTCATTACATCCATTAATGAGTAGTCCAAAAATTATTCCTTTGGGCCCATATAGACTGCTTCCCGATCTTCACTTAAATCTATCAAAAAACAAAAATATTGCACGGATTCCTTTCAAATTTTGTTTGTATATATTTTTACAAAATAAAAGAGACTTTACCAAACATGATCAGGATTGGTCCATTTTTGGACCTAGTCCCCATATAGATATAGCATCCGATATGAACTTTTGCATATCTGCAGCCAAAAAAATTAATAAAAATTCCACTCAAATTTGGTTTTTTACTTATTTTCTATGTCCAGTTAGTTGGGCCTAAGAGATAGGGTTTCTAAACGCATGGTATAGGGTATCGTATAGTCGGTCTAGACCAACTATAATTTTCTTACTTGTTTTATATAACGTTTAAGATTTTTTACGTTTTCTTCCACACCTTCTTCTGCTTTTATTATTTTAAATAAGTTTAAAAGTTTCCATTGTTTTGGCATAACTAAAAAAAGATATTTAAATTTTACAAATTCATCTCAAATTTAATTTGCACAATTTCCAAAAATTATGCTGTATTTTTGAATGAAGTTTGAATGAAATTATCATATCTTTATAGCAATAAAATGGCATTTGCAGACCGGAATCAATGTTTTTATATTTTATACCGCAAGCAATAATAAAAGTTTATACAGTTAACTAAAATTATGCAAATTTGATGTCATATGAATAAGTTAAGTTCAAAAGTTCAGATGGCTTAATGTTGAAAGGATATAACTCAAATTTGCGTTATTTTACATGGGAATGAATAAATTAATAAACTTAAAAACTTTGGTTATACCCACTATTCATTATAGGCTGACCACTTAGTGGTAGGGGGTATAAAAACTCTGTGCTTATGATTGCAGCTACCAAAAAATTTGACCTGAACTTTATTATACCCATCGACACACAATCACTTTCTGAATTGATTTTGCTATCTCCGTCCGTTTGTCCGTCTGTCCGTCTGTGCAGAACTTGTAAACAGGTAGCAAATATGAATATAAGTTAATCAAATTTGGTATATAAATTTCTACCAGCCACAGGACAAACGCTGTTGGAATTGGTGAAAATGGCTGCATATTCCGACCTAGTCCCCATTCAAATGACCCCTATAAAATCGAATTAATTTGCCAAAAAATAGGTGCCTTTAAAAATATGATCAGGATCGGTCCATTTTCCGTCCTAATTTCCGTATAACTATAGCATTCGATATTAACTTTTTCAGATCTACAGGCAAAAAATTAATAACAACTCCACTCAGAATTGGTTTATGCTAAGTTGGACTTAAGACCAATTCTCTAAATCAGTGGTGGCCATCGAGAGAATTGAGTTAGTAATAGTGTTTATGAGCATGTGTTAGTTGTACTACACTGATCGAAATCCATGGACGTAACACAACGCCGATATTAAATGGGTTTGTGTAGATTTTCTATGTATGTTTATATGAATGCATTAAAGGGCAAATAGTTGAGTTCACGAAGAATATGGTAAAATTTTAAATATATTTTGTTGTTTTAAAATTTAAAATCTTACATTCTGAATAGGTAAAACAAAATGTGAAGAACATTTAATCTCTTTTATCAATAAGTTTGAAGTTTATTAAATCAAATAAGTAATAATAAGTAATTCATTTCTTTAAAAAACCAAAAAAAAAAACACAAAATAGCAAAACTTAAAAAGATAAGAAATTTCAAAGCTTATTAAGTGGTATGTTACCCAAAAATTACAAAAATTACCAGTAACTGGATATTTTTTTTTAATTAAAAAAAAATGCATAAAAGACAGCTATAATGTTGTCAAATGGAGGCGACGTATGTTATTTATAGAAAATGTTTAATTTATAGTTTATCAAGTTTTCGCAATTTTCTCAACATTTTTGGTTTTTTTTTAAACAAATATTCTCTGTGTGCCTATTAAAAAAAATATATATGAATTTTAAAAGGCAATGCGACATAGACCTACTTTGTTCAAAAGCTTTCATAAGACTGAATGAAATTGTTGTTCAGTTTTACTCTTTGGTGAGTATTTTTGTTTTCGTTCCGCTGTATACATATAAGAAACCGTGCACCAGTGTGTTTGGCATGGCCTTCACTGCTCTAAATGCATGGTATAGGGAATCGGGCGACTATAATTTCCTCACTTGTTATACCCTATACTACTTGGTCTGGGTATAATAACTCTGTGCAGCTGTTTGTAACTACCAAAAATATTTGACCTAGACCCATCTTTTTTATAACGATCGACTCAGAATCACTGTCTGAGTCTATTTAGCGATGTCCGTCCGTCCGTCTGTGTGTCCATGTAAACCTTTTAATCAAACTGCAGGTCGCAAATATGAATATATTTTAATGAAATTTGGTATGTAAGCTTCTATCGGCCATAGGATGAACGTTATTGAAATCAGTGAAATTCGGTCCATGTTCAGACCTAGTCCCCACACAAATGACCACTATGAAATCGACTTAAATTGCCATAAGATCCAAATTATCATACAGATTTCATTCAAATGGGGTTTCTATATGTTTATTATATCCATTAATCAGTAGTCCAAAAATAATCCCTGTAGGACAATTCTTAGTCATAGGCCGCATATAGAGCTCCTTCCCGATCTTCACTTAAATCTATTAAAAAAACAAAAATATTGCACAGATTTTTCTCAAACTTGGTTTGTATATATTTTTTCAAAAAATAAGTGACTTTACCAAATATGGTCAGGATCGGGTTATTTTTCGACCTAGCCCAAATATATATATAGAACCCGATATGAACTTTTTCATATCTGCAGCCAAAAAAATTAAAAACAATTCCCCTCAAATTTGGTTTATTCTTATTTTCTATATCCAATTAGTTGGACCGAAGCGATAGGGTCTCTTAACCATGGTACAGGGTATTATATATTTTTTTTTTTCTTTTTTTTTTTAAGAAAACATACTTTAAAATGAAAATTTGCCAGTTGGAAAGTATCAGTTTTTCAATTTTTCCGTTTTTACCCACCAAATTCACGAATTAAAACAAATTTTATTCTTGTCAGATGTTTGTGTCTCTGGTGGAAGCTGCATATCAAATTTAATATTCCTAAATGACTTTGTAAACAATATATGCAAAAAGGTACCCTTCTACACCTAAGGGCCATTTTTACCACCTTTAACATCTAAATTGCCAAAAGAGTTCCCTTTATCTGATGTTTCTATTTCCAGTGGAATCCACAAACTACCTATATATTTTATGTTCTTTTGTTTATATGATACCATATATACAATTTTTCCCTTTTTGCCCGTTTTTCCTCCATTAGGCGTAAGAATTATCAGTAAATTCATACTTGACTGATGCCCACGTATTCGGTGAAGCCTGTATACCAAAATTCATAGATTAATATATTAAGAAGATGCTAAAAGGTACCATTTTTACTCTTTTTGGCCGTTTTTTCCCCTTAAATTGCCGAATTTTGAAAAAAAAAATAATCCTGTTTGTTTCTCCGATGGACTTTACACACCAAATTTCATATTCCTAGATTCATTTATTACCATTTCCCCCCTTTTTGGCCGCTTTTTCCCTCTTAATGTAGGAATTTCTAAAAATTTCTTCTTACTGGATCTTTACGCCGATAGGGGAACTTACAGTTTAATTTTCAAGTTTCCGAGTTGAAGGGTTTGGGCTGGGCGATGGTGATCAATCGCGCAACTCTTTTATACCTATAATATTAACACTTCTGCATCCCTTGGATATTTGCCCTTCCTATGATCCTTTGGGTCAATTTGACCTAACATTAAAATATAAACAAAATTTCATATACAATGCAGAAAATTTATTTGTTTTGTTGTTTTTTTATTTAGTATAATAAAAAATAATGAAAACTAAAATAAATAAGCCCTTCCTGAGCAATTATTAAAAAAATATATACATATATAAAATAAAATTAATTTTGAAATCCAGCCTTTTTTTTTAAAAATAATATCTTAATTATATTTTTAATATTAATGTTTAAAAATTTAAGAATTTGTGTGGCAATTTATACACAATGTGACCCCTTGCAAATAAATTTTTTACAAGAATCACATTTAGTGGAATACTTATTTGAATTCCTTCCATGTTGACAAAACAAACATCCCTGTCGTTTATTTGGTAAATTACTGGACAATGGTTTATTTGTACTATTTTGTTTAGAACATTGCGAGACACCTGTGAGATAATTTTATTCTTAAATGTTTTTAAAAAATTTCTTGTTGATGGTCCATGTGGCAAAACCTTTCTTAGCAAAATATGATCACTTATTAGCTGATCTACAAGTTCTGCTAGATAAATTGTGCAACTGAAGTTTTTATTGAAATTCCAGAGAGGATTCATATTAGTTCATATGATATTAGTCCAATAGGCCATCGCCTAGTCATGCGCTTACATGTGTAATTAGCAACTAAATAGTTAGTAAAGCGCATCAACTCTAGCTTTCGTTTAGTTGCAATGATGTGTTATTTCAGGTTTTTTTCATCAACTCTTACATTGGCTGAATGATGAAGAGAACTTAAGAGGAGATCGTATTTATTTTTTATTTTTGGAACATAGGATACTATAGTTATATCATTTGGGCTTTTTTTTCATATCCAAAATTTTTGATGGAAAAAAAGTTTATTTTTACGGACAGTACCAACTAACGCAATACTCTCACAAAGTAGTTGAATGGCAAGATTATGTGTAGTAAAAAAATTATCACATGTAATTGTGCATCCCTTTGGGAGAGGGTCTGATAATGTTAGCACCACTCCTCACCTAAATTAAAAATATGGAAATATAACAAGTGTTATACGAAGTACAAAAGTCTCACATTGTTTTCTCCATAAGATTTATATTTTACTGCATTATTTGTAATTTAAGATATGCATCAAGCTCTATCATGTCAATGTTTTGCCAATTATTTCCATATAATTCTACACCTTTTTGATTAGTTATTTGAATCATAATATTTTTTATATTCGGTGATATAAACAAATCGAACGAAGACTTTATATCTGTAACCATAGATGTTGCTCCTTTGGTAGGTCCAGGCTTATTCAATAAAATTTAATTTTTTGGTAACCTGGCTGCTCGAGTGGTGGCTGTTCTTTCCAAACTTTACTTTTGTCCTTAGATAATAAGTAACTGAAGTGATCTATTTTTACTGCATATTCCACCTCCACGCTTTCAACGCTATAATTTGATGATGAATATGATTCGTCTTCTGCATCGCTGTCGGGTGAAAAAATTTCATCTTCATCACTATCATCCAAATTTTAATCATCATCGTCATTCATTATTTGTTACAACTGAAGATCACTAAGAATGTGAAGCAATTTCATTATGGAACGCTTGTTCTATATATTTCAAATTTTGTTTTACAATTCTTACTTTTTTTTCTTTGTGCCATTATGTAAAAATACTCAACTATGATGAATTACAAACAAAAAAAAAAAAAATAAAAATATGTGTACACGCTGATCACCAAAAATTAAACTGAACGCATTGAAAGAAAATATTGTAATGAAACAAAAGATGTAGCATCATCATAGCGAAATATATACGAAACGGGGAATCACCGATTGCAATTTGAATGAACTCTTTTGTATACAAAGTTCAAGTATCAATGCGTTACCATATCATCATAAAATAAATTTCAAAAGATACCTTTGCGGGATTCTCCAAATCCTAACCACAAATTTTAAATTGAAAAATATTCAATGAACGCGCTTAGATTGATAATTTCACTGAAAAAGTTATTGATTGATGATCCTGATTGAAGATGAAGTCAATTCTTTTATAAAATATAGGAAAAAAAAATGGTAAAGTGGAATTAAACTTGCAATATCGCTTGTTGCGTCATATTGACTCAAAGGATGTTAAATGTGTATAAATCGTGTTTTGAAAAGTGGAGGGGGGATGAAAAATTTAAACTTTATTATTTTCTTTTAAAAGCATAATTTTCATCCCTGTAATGGATAAATCAAAGTTTCACGTTCATATCTTCTAATTAAAGGGAAAAATGTTGAAAACCAAAATTGGGTCAAATTGACCCAAGGAGTGCAGAAGGGGTAATAGGATAGGCGATTTCTTGTGACCTATGTAGCTTCTACCGTTTCATCTCGATTTTGACCAAAAGTATATTATTTGAAAGGTATTTCCTTTTCGTCGTTTTGTAGATTTACAGATTTTTAAATTTTGTCCTCTATTTTCAGTAAATTGCATTTAAAGTTGCTACTAACACATACAAAAAATTATACCTATGCTATGTGTATTTTATTAAATTTGTATATATGTTTGTTAATGAGTTTGTTATCTTCATACACAATAATAATAAACGGTGGTTTGTGAATTGGCTATATTGAAAAGTAAAGCTGCCTAGAAATTGCAGTCGCATTTCGAGTGCTGGAATCTGCTAGTATAGATTATTCTTGCATGTTTTGGGTTTCTTCTAAATTTAGAAAAGACCCTCAAATAAAAATTACTTCTGGAAAAAATCTAAAAGTTTGCATGGCCTCTTTGGTTTATTTGAATTCACTTAGATCAAACATAATTATCTCAAAACTATATTTGTATTGGTTTATTTTATTCTCTATATAAGTTTGCATTGCTCCTAGTAATTATTCTGTCAACATAATCTTCGTAGGTGCACCATAAGTACTTTGCATATATTCGTTTATCTTGCTAAGTTAATATTTGTTACTTCAATAATTTTGATGATGCTTACAACATGTTAATGACTAGACTTGACTTTATTTCAAAATAGGAATCTTTCATATTTTCCATGTCAACGGAATACTAAAAACATTACACTAGATCTCCTTGTAGCTTCAAAAATTATTAATATCTTAATGAAAATTTGATATTTGATATTTGATATCTTGCGGATTCTGTATTCACTATATTGTTGATGTGTATCTTGTTATAAACTATATTTGTAACAAAAAACTAATAATACCCGCCACTATAGAGCAAAGTCTTCCAATGAACATTTGTTTTTGCTCAAAGTTACCTGTTGACAAGTTTAATTTAATTACTAGCATGCATAATTGAATTGCTAGATGTAATAAATTGTATTAAACAAAAATAACTTATTTTGCCAAATTAACAAAACCAGGAGCCAAAATTTGATTTCGTATCCTTTATCAGGGTAATAGTGAAGATGAAGATGATAATGATGACATTTGTGTTGCTGATGCTACTCCAAGTAAGATTTGTGAATATAAATTGTGTTTATTTATTGCCAGAGAAAATTTCTAAAAGTCATGGTACTCATTTGATATTACGAATATAATTATGTATTTAAGTTTTATTAACAAATTGAAATTCAAACTACATAGCAGTAGTTTTCATCATTTTAATGCTTTTGAATAAATATGGCATATGAGAAAATTAATATGTCCTTTATTTAAATATACATACATTTTGGGGAATTAGAAAATTAATTTTTTTAATCTTAATTTTGTTAAATAAGAAACTAAGGCTTAGTAATTTATGCCACAAATGTATAACATGACTCATAAAATAGTGATGCTTAAAATTTGAATAGCCCCTTATGTGTTGCTGACTGAAAACTGACCCACAGCTCATTTGTAGTTGATAAATATTTTAGCAGTATTGGGGAAAATAACACATATTTGTGGTATTATAAAACCCTACTCTAATGGTGAATTATGACAAAGCACAAACTAAACAAAACATTACAAGTTTGAAACAGTACTGATAAAAAAATACATAATTTTTCATATTTATGTAATATATTTAAAACATAACGTCACCTTATTATCATAACATGGAGTATTCAACTTCCTTCATGCATAATTAAACACAATGTCCCCTTTGTACTTGTAGTTGCAAGCAAGTTTCATAACTAAATATTTTGTTAAAGGCATATTGTTGCTTGTTTTCTCTGTCCTATTTGCCAAAGATTTTAATGAGTTGATATTTCAGTACTTCAATCCCTTAATGTTGTTGCTCTACATGAAGTGTTAGTATAAGTGTTCACATCCATTTTGATATGTGTACTCGTATGTCTGGTGGCAGTAAAATTTTTCCTTAAGGTATGCTCTGTGCTATCGGCCTATGAATGTGTCTACACAATCATATTTGTGGATAATTACAACCGCAAAATTATTTGTTTAACAAGAAATTGCATGAGGTTGCATCGTTATATTTACGGCTGTCGACGGTGATTGTTGAAGTGAGGCCTTTGAGATATTATATGTAATTGTCAAATGTTGTGGTACTTAACCTGTTGTTAGGGAAACTTCATACAAAGTAAAAATGCATTAAAAATATTTAGTGATTGTCCTAGTAATATTAAGTTATGCATATTATTAATACCAAAATATATATCTAAATAAATTTAACTATATCATTACTGGCCTGTTAATTAGTGCCCAGGCCAGTTGATTTATAATTCCGAAAATGGTATATGTTGATTAAAATTGATTAAGAAAGTTTCCTATTTACTATTAGTATATTAAAATTTTATTCTTTCGGCCTTAGCCGATGGCCTTAGCAGCTAGTGCTTACTTAATATAATTTTGTAATAATTTATTATTACATAGTTATTAAATAAATAAATAAATAAATAAATTATTCTTTCGGCATCTCTTCGGAGAAAAAAAATATGTACGAAACATTTTGAAAATACTTAGTAACTTATTTGACTGTGATAGCATCTTTCAGATTTGTGTTAATAGCTTTAGAACCTTTTTGCATTAATGGTTGAATTTTTAGTTTCATTGGGAGAAGAGCTATACATTGTTGTGCACAACAAAAGCAATAAAACCTGTATTACGTTTAAAATTGCAATACTTCATATATTTTATATATAAAAAAATACTATTGGCACACATTTGTACACTATCAGGGTAGAGAACGAAATCGCAGATTAATTTTCCAACGTTAGTATATTTCTTTAAAAAAAAGGCAGCAAAAATATTTAACTCTCCAAAAAGAGAGTGTGAGAGATAAAAGTAACAAATCTAAAAATAAATAACGGCACATTTCCAAATTTAATGCAGATTTTAAGGTTCAAGTATTTACTACATTACTATTAAAAATTAATTTCTATATGTTATTGGTACCGGCTGGTCTAATAAGAATGGCTAAAATAAATACTGCAAACTTAAGAATCTCAAATAATTAAGGACTTTGAAAAGTCCTTGATACTAAAGGTATCAGCTGACAAAATAAGTTAGTGTTAAGCATTCAGGAGGACGTCCACGAAAAACTTCCTTACATAATGATACAAAAGTATGTCGTATTTTTAACAAAAATCCCTTTACCACTTCTAGGGAAGTAGTAATAACACTATTTGAACGTGCAAGATATTAAGTTCGGAGGAGTGCAATATAAAACAATATACATCCTTCCGTCTCTCTGAGTGTCCATGTAAAATTTTAATAAAATTAAATATCGCAGATATGAATGTATTTTCACGAAATTCAGTATATGAGCTTCTATCATCCATAGGATAAGCTCTATTGAAATCGGCGATACTCGCTTCATATTCAGACAAGGCCCCATACAAATGGCCAATATGAGATCGACTTAAATTGCCTTAATAACAAAATTATTATATGGATCTCGGTAAAATTGGGTTTTCATATGTTTATTACATCCATTTATTAGTAGTCCCGCAATAAACCCTATAGGACAATTCTTAGTCATAGCCCCCATAGAGATCTACTTTCTGGTCTTCACTTTAATCTCAAATTTGACTTGGATATGTTTTTTCAAAATATAGGTGAACTTTATAGGTTCCTTTTTCTACCTATTCCCCGTATAAATATAGCATACGATATAAGCTTTTTCATATCTGCAGCCAAGAAAAATAATAAAAATGCCACTCAAATTTAATTTATGCTTATATTAAATCTGTTGGACTTAAAGATAGGGTCTCTAAACGTATAGTATAGGGTATAATATAGTCGGTCTAAACCGATTGAATTTTCCTACTTTTTATTTTTTTTAATATCACGTTAACTCATCTAACGATTTTCTCTTCTTTTTATTGTTCTAGATTTGATTTTGCACAAACACACCTGAATTGGACCGTACAGAAATGGTAAACCGTTCGATTTAGTTCTATTTAATTTTATTAATTCGGATGGTATGTCTACAGTTCGGCCTTGGAACACGCAATTGTAAAATGAATTTTTAGCATGGGGGAGGGTGAGCATGCATAAAGATCCGGATTATTTCACAAAATTGAGGGAACCAGTGACCGTTTTATGTATAAAAACATTCCTGAATCTAGGATAATTCCTCATGGTGAGCGGAATATGCGTTTCAACATGTTTATGACACGACCCGAAACATACATCGGCGGTATTTAGGAATTTTATAGAAGACAATGGTATTCAAGTCCCTAACTTGCTGGCATAATCACACGAGTTTAACCCCATTGAAAACCGCTTTGAGATATTAAAGAAGAGTATTGCCGGGAAACGATTTAAAAATCGTAACGAAATCTGCCACAGCCTAGAAGCTGAGCGGTAACGTATTCCTGAATCTTAATAATCTCATTGAGTCTATGACGCACAGATGTGCCGCAATTTTTTTTTTAAATCTCTGAGAGGAAACCGCAATAGTGTTACTCTGTTTAAAAAGAAGCAATTAGTTTAAGTTATGTTATATATTATGAATTACTTGTTAGTAATTTATGAATTACTTGTAAATAATTTATAAAGACAGTTTTTTTGTAAATGAAATCTGTGGTTTACTGGGATAACCGCGTATACTATTTTTGTCAGTTTTGAGTTAATGATGCCAAATCTGTTCATTTTTAACGCTCTTTAAGTGTGTTAAATTTGAAAAAAAAAAATATTGGCCATTTCTTAGTTTTTTTTTTTTTAAATAACGACGTAACTTAAATGTTTATTAAATTAATTTGCAGCGCTAACGACGTATTTCAACCTACGTTTGATCGCTGACAAATAATTTTCTCAGAAAAAGACACATAGCGACATACGTTGTTATTAATGAAAAAAATGCAACATAATTTCGGATTAGTTTTCAGTGTATAACCACTTATAAAAAACTTGTGTGTTTATTTCTGTTAATTTTTGTGACTATTATTCTTGATACGTTATAATATTCTTATTCTAAGACCCGTTAACTTTTTGTTGACGAACAAAAAAATTCATTTTTCAAGCAACAACAACTTATGTCCACATGGGTGGTTGCATTGGTATTTTTCTTTTCCAAAGAAAACGACGTTTGTCGACATAAGTTGTTTTGTCTGCACACACTTTAAGTGTAATTTACATATTGTTTTTTTCGTCCTTCTCTAGGATATATTCCTCTGTAGATTTTTGGCTCAAAATTTTATATAAAGTATGTATTACCCATATCTACAGGACAGTTAAAAAAAAGCTCTAAAATTTGTATATCGAGCCCATAATTTGAAATATAGCGTTTTTTGGCTCCCCTGAACATTTTGAGTTTATGTCATACGCGGTTGTTCTAGAAAACCACAGAAATATGATTCGAAATGAATCACTTTGTTTATTTTTATGGAATTTGTACTTTTTTTTGTACAACACTGTAAATGGGCAACCAATTTAGAGTAACTGTGTTTAAAAGCAAAACAATAAAATTTATTTACAAATAAATAACAAAAAAAAAATTGACGGTGCTACTTATTATGTGCACAGACAAAACAGATTCATGGTGTCAAGCGAATTTCTTTCCAACCGGATTTCGGTAGTCCTAAATAATGCCGCATCATTCAGTTATAATTACTGAGTTATACCTTTTCACAAAAGGTAGATTCGAATGTATGAGTTGTCCAATTTAGTTGGTACCACGAAATTTTGATTATATTTAATTGTTGCTGCAAACTATTTCAAAAGTGCAGTTAACTGGACTATAAAAAAAACACAAGAAACTACCCTGATGTAAGCTACATCTAGCAGCCCATGATGAAAATATGTAGTGTCCAAAATTAATCCGAAAATAATTATTCTTAAAGTTGGAGTATAATTTGACAATTATCTTAGCGATTTTTGATATTGGCGATACCGCCCATAATTTCCACGGCTATTCACATTAGTAATTAGTGTACTTGTCCAAAGTTTCAAGACTGTCGCTTTGATAGCACTTCATATTTTTTGCATAGGAGTTTTCATGGATGGACCAATGCAAAGTGTCAAGGCTTTCTCTGTTATAGAACTCCAGTTATTTCTTTATAAAATTTTTACTTTTTTGGGCGATGCCAGTGGATCCTTCTGACTTTTTTCGTTTTAAAAATCATAACTTTAAAATTAATTAAGTTATTTTAAAAACTGGAAACAACTTCGAAAGAAGGCTTCTTTGCCTTTAAAATGAGTGTGGGCGGAGGGTGCCAAGTCCACAGAGGCCTTCAATATATCCTGTCAAAGTTCAGTATTATTTTCATGCTAATATTACATGTTGCAAATTTAAAAATAATGGGCTGAAATTTGTAACTTAAAGTGTTTTTGACGCAAAGACGATCTTACTTAAATTTTTTGGAATCGGCCCATGTTTGGACCTAGTCCCCGAGAATTTTTTCCCTAAAAATTGGTTTTAATGAGACTGAATATTGCAAATATTATTCTATTGCAATGAAGTTTGAATCATAAGAGTTTATTAGGCCAGCGACGAGATTTATAAATAATCTTTGAAATCGGTCCACGTTTGGATCTAGTTCCCGCACAAATACTCTTCAAAGTTTGGTTAAAATGCCGCAAAAGGTGCCAAATTTGCTAATTTCTGTACTTTATTTTCAAAAATCACAAATATTGTGCAAAAAACACTGTACAATTTTAATAAAATCGGACCACTTTTGGACATTTTTCCTGATTTTTTTTATAAAGAAAAACACCCAAAGTACTAAAGATTCCAAATTTCGCAATAAAATATTATTAATTAACAATTATAGTTTCACAATACATATTATTTGAATCCGAAAGTCTAGAAAAAATACGGCTCTAATATAACATGATAAACTGATGTTAATATTGGAAGTTTTCTATTTTGTCTTAATATTCATGAACATGGTGTGAAGTTTTCTTTCTTTCTTTTCTCGTAAAACGTCTACTTCTTTTATAACAGCCAATCTGTAAAAGCTTCTAAATAAATCAAACAATTTAAAATGTTGTAAAGACATTATTGCACTTCACTATTTTTACTTTTTAACAAAATATTCTGTGGTCTCTTATTGATTCAAATGCCAACTGCCCTCAGCGCGGAAATTTAGGGCATACATATCAGTTATCAGCACAATAATACTAGGCATAATAGTTTCTATTTACTTTTTTTTTAATTTTATTGTGCTGAATTCAGTAACCGCGGACTATCGTCAGACCTATTTTCATTTTTAATATTAGCTGTGACATAGTAAATTAATCTTAATATTTTATTTTGGAAAATAAAAAAATAATTTCAATAACGAATGCGACTCCTTCCCAGGTAGAGCAAATGAATTTTCGTTGTTTTAAATTTGTAAGTGCAAATTTTTTATTATGCTAACTTAAAATTTTCGACCCTAGAAAAATAATCCAGGTAGCGCAAGCAAGTTTTTTTTAGTTTTTATTTTTGAGTGTAAATTTCTTATTATATTGAATTCATTAACAGAATTTGAACACTGAAAATTTTGGGCCGCTTAAAAATAATTTAGTTAGAGCAAGCGAATTTTTTGTTGATTATTGCCTTCCAGAATTTGTAATTTTTATTGCTGCCAATATACAAAAATTACAAAACATTAACAATCTTCTTAAAAACACTTCGCCATCCTCTCAAAATCAACATAAAGTATGAAAAAATTTTAAATTTCTGTTTTCAAGCACCGAAAAAAATCGTGAAAAAATATAAAAATCTGCATAAATTAGATGATATTTGGTATTTTATAACCTCTAAAATAAGCCATATAACTTAAAAATCGATTAATTTTTCACTAAGTTATGGCAAACCACGTCTACCCATCTATCCAGTGTATGTCAACATGTTTTTACAACTTTATGGTTCGTGCGTGCAGACTGGCAAATAACTATATGCAGCCAAGTTCACCTTAACTAGTTAGAGTATTGTATTAGTGAATTTTAGGTAATATCTAAGTAAACAAATTTAAACTTTTTTAGTTCTATTCTATCAAAATAGAGAAAACTGCCAAAATTTAGTGTATTTGAAAAACTGAGACTGTCGAAAAAGTAAATGACCAAATAACATGTTGTTTTATCGAAAATAGAAAAGCCTTTCAAACGACACCAAATGCGTTATAATCGGTTAACTAGTTTGCCTAAAATTTGATTTAAGATAGGATATTTTTCAATGAATTTTGCGCCTTTTTCTTAAAGCAAAATAAATTAAAACCGTTTATTGAACCTTAATCTGTGAGAAATCCTCTATCCTACGTATTCATTGATTTTACTGAATGCTTATATCAAATTTTAGATTTTTGCCACGCTATTTGGGGAAAGGCGCTATTGTGCGGCGTCACGCTTACTGCTCAGATAGCACCCATTTCGTTGTGGCTACTATCACAAAATTTCAAAGCTCTCCCTGTCATAGTGCTCAATACATATGATACCAGTATGCCCTGCCGCGCTTCGCTTTGACTTACAGAGACTTATTGACATGTTTTATTTCATAACCAATTTTCCCTTATTTGCATAGTGCACTACGCACTACCCACACTTATATCTGATGAACTCATGCAAAGTTTCGAGGCCTTGCCTGTTATATGATATTGCATATTTGCATTGTATGGGCGGAGCGACGCCCATTGATACGATACAGCCTACTTTTTGTTCGACTACTCATATTTATAATAAGTGATCTCGGAAAAATTTGCATAGCTGTCTCTATCACGGTACTCAACATATATGATATTATATATTTACTGGCATGCCCGCTGATTCGTCCGATCACGCCCATTTTTGTTCGACTAGTTTTATGAATAACTTATGGGCTCACGCAAAGGCTCCCACTATTACAGTACTTCAGATATATGAAATTTTATATTTACTTTGTGCGGGAGGTGCCACGCCCTTTGGTTCGATGCCGCCCATTTTTTGTCCGAGTACTCATATTAATAATAGATAAGCTCGGTCGTAGTACTCGATATACATATATAATATGGAATTATTACTTTGTATGGGAGGTGCCACCCAATAATCCGATCTCACCCATTTTCTACATGACTACTAACATAAATAATAGATGGCACTTCACAAATTTGCATATCTGTCTCTGTCTTAGTGCTCAATAAATATGATATTATAAGTTCACTTTATATGGGAGGTGCCACGCCCACTAAAATTATCAAAAAATATAGACTATGTCCATCCCTAAGGACCATTTAAAATTTTGGGATAAACAATTTTAAAATCAGAGGAGTAATTACAGAAATTATCTCCTTTATTATATTAGTGTAGATTTGGATATTTGTTCCAAGTGCAGAAAACTAATATTAAATGAATTCAGTTAATTAAATATCAAATCCTTCTCTTATACTATGTATGTCATATATTAGAAGTTTTAAATATGTTTAAATTAAAATAAAATTTAAATCTTATAAATAAATCTAAAATCAGCTTTATAATGCTAATCTTTCTCACAACTAAAAATTACGCCAATTGTAGATATTATTATATGATCTTTTACAAATATCTAATAAATGAGTAAATGACAAATAAATTATGTGTGTTAGAAATTATTATGAACTAAAAATAAGGCTGAACACTTGAAGTTACAATTCAAAAAAATTGCAATTTATTAAAAAAAAAACATTAAAAGTGCACTTTCCTTATCCAGAAATATTTTTTTTTTGTCAAAATGCGTTAGATATCTAACAGTAGTTATAATAGTACTTTTTCGAAGCAGAATAATAGCAATTCTATATTTCCAACGTATCAAGGATATTTATATTCTGAGTCTGGAATTATCTAGAGTTAATCAAAATTTTTACCTCTGATTTATTTGGAATTTATTTTAAATACGATTACGAACAACCCTATTAATACATCTTATGCAAACAGCTTTGGTATTTAACTCAATTCAAGTCATCTCGATAATAATTACAAATACTTATGTTTAAACCACCAATTTAAATGCATAACGTGCCAAATAGATTACAAAAACAAACAAACAAACAACAACGATACCCAGCAAAATCTGGGTATTAATATTTCGTTACAAAAAAGATAATAAGTTCCTGACATATTAAATATACTAAACATATTTATAATCAAAAAATAATTCACTACAGCATGTATTTAATTGGTAATATAAAAAAGCGAACGATAAATTGCAATTTAAGTGAAATTTTTGAGAAAGCCGTTTAGTTTAGAAAATAAGTTGTCCTTCATTCTGAAAATTAAAAATGCTGGAAATCACATACTTTTTTTATTTTTCTAAGCCTATTTTGTATTCGGGTCGCCATTAATCTTAATTCACAAAAGACTTTTATTTGCTTTTTTAGTTAGTAATGCTGATTTTTGCTGGGGCGTACAAAATTCAATAATTATATCTTACCAAAGAAATTACACAAATATCATAAAATGGCTTACACTAGCTGGTACATAATGATATTAACTGAATTTGTACAAATAGTTACGAGCAATGATATGTATTATGTATTTATACAAATGTGTAGATATAAAATATTATACACATAATACCACAAACCACAACACGGGCCAGAAAGTCACTATCATTACAGTGGTTGTGTTTTAGAAATGATTATAATTTGATAACTGTTTAAACGGTTTCTAATTAATTGTTCACCTATTTGAATAAATCTAATAAGTTGTCAATAAAATTATGTATATAGTTATTATGAAAGTGTTCAAAACTATTAGAGTTATTTTATATATTCATACATTCAGGGTATATCTGAATTTGTGCTGATGTTTGTAAATCCAAAACTAATTTTTTATTATACCGATTGACTCAGAATCATTGGCTGAGTCGACTTAGTGGTGTTCGACCTTGATCTTATGTTTTTGCGTTCTTGTGTTCCAACTGCAGGTTGCAGCCATTAACATATCGTTAGCTAAATGTGCAAAGGTCGTAAGTCCATTTTTTTAAATTTTACAGGACAGACAAAAAACTTTTCAGTTTCTTTCCTTTAAAGATTATTGAAATCTTTAAATACAGTTACGTGTTTATTGTTCTTGCTCTTTAATTGAAGCAGAAAATATATGCAAAAATAATTTCTCGAGCAACTACAGCAATTTTTGTGGACGACTTTTTCTGTTTTCAATTGTGAACTTTTTTGTGGAGTTACGACTTGTTCTGTGTGTGTGTTTTTTTTGTATTGTTTTAATAAAAAATATTAATACAAATAATACAATTTTTCATTGTTTTTAAAATAGTAAACAAATAATAACTACCATAAACATTAATTAGACAGTCTTAAAAATTCTACAAATTCAAGATCAGAACACTTATTAAGGTAAATAGGAAGATATAAAATTATTCATGAGGTAAAACGTCATAAAATTTATGGTGACTCTTTTTTAAAGTTGACTTTAAAAATTGCAAATCTTGATATTTTCTGTTTGTTATTTTTCTTCTATTCTGGTGAAGTTGTTGCAAGTTGGACGAATCCATTGCCAATAAATTTTTATTTAGTTTTTGAGGGAGATTTTGCCACTTGTTTGGAA
Organism: Cordilura impudica; assembly: GCA_963682025.1. Taxonomy (NCBI): domain Eukaryota; kingdom Metazoa; phylum Arthropoda; class Insecta; order Diptera; family Scathophagidae; genus Cordilura; species Cordilura impudica. Next base: position 60,727,145 of record OY821518.1, on the reverse strand, counting down.
ATCTTATTTTATAATTTATTTGACCATTTGGGATGTATTGGATGCCGCGAATATTTGTCACTTTATAATCGCCTTTACCTTGGCCAGGGCGAATATTTTTGTAATATTGAACATCACAAAATTTTTTAAAAAATGAGTGTTCCAAATACATAACGTCTTATGGTTCAGGATTTTTTCGTGCTCCTTTAACTTTCAATGTACTCACTGGGGACATCTATATTTCTTTTTTTATGGCACGTTCAATTGTGGAATGAACACTGTCTGCTTTCATTTGTGTGTGGCCAACTTCTAGAATCTTTTGCTCAATGACAATATTACGCTTGACAGCTACATTTAGTAAGGCATTACTCATGACAGTGTTCCGATTTTGATAATTACAACCATCACTATAAAAAATTATTTTAACAGGGTTTTTATTTTCATTAAGAATTTTTTTTTCAATCAAGTAAACCCATATACTAGCTAATTCTTCGGCATTTACATCACCTTTAGCTTCATTCCATTTGAAACAATAAGCTTTTTGGGTTTTAAGATAAAAAAATACCAAATTATGAACTTGCAACTATGCGCGGTAGTATAAACTGCTGACATTAGACTTTGGAGCCATTAAGACTGCTTGAAAATCCACGGTAAAGACATGTGTTTCTTCGTTTTTGTCTTTCAACTTCTCTGTTCTAGCCTCTCCTTTTTTCTTTCGGTGGAGTGTGTACTCTTCATAATACAGGTCACCGACTGAATAACGAGCACATATTTCGCATTGGTCTTTTATAGGCGCGAATAATCCACAATTTCGTTGATGAAATATTTTATTAAACACTGTTATTGAAAGTGGCTGTACGTTTTTGTTTTTACACCAGTTATTCACGTAAAAGTCGTAAAGTTGTTTTTTTGATCGCCATTCTGGTAAAAGGTATTTTTTTTTGCGTAACAGCGCGGCATTAATTTGACTCTATTAAAGGTAGCGCATCAAAAAATTCATGAAGACATTGCTTTTTATCAGTTAGTTTATTTTGAGCAGTAGTTTTTGAAATTGGTTTTGAAACTATGGTCTTCTTGATCCAATTAAGCACTGTTTTTTCTCCAATATCCAACGTATTTAAGAAGAACTTTTTGCACACTCTAATATTTTTGCATTGAAATCTAAGATTATATTTATATGTTAGGCATCTTTTGGATTTCCTGTAGTCTTTTCTGTTTCCTGGTCTAGTAATTTGATATGCGATATTATATGATAATATTATAATATATAGCATAAACGGAACTTAAATTTGTGAAAGTTTGTGCATGTTCTGAAACAAGCCCCATACAAAGACCCTATGAAATCGAGTATATTGCCCTAAGATTTAAATTATAATATAGATCTCAGTCAATTTTTTTTCATGTGTGTTTAGTTATTACAAGAAACAAGAACGGTGCAGGACAATTACTAATTATAATCCTCTGATCTTGATTTAAGTTTATAAAAAACCAAAATATTTCACAGAGTTTGATTATATATTTTTTTGTGATAAATAAGTGATTTTAACAAGTATGTTCTTTTCAGTCTAGACCGACTATAATTTTCTTATGTTATGTTTGTAACATATCTAGATTTAATTCTGTAAATAGCTAAAGAACTTTTGGTTTTTATAGTAGGTTACTTACCAAACTTAACTTATCTTTAACTTTTTATGTGAAGGAGAAGGGCCAAAAAGAGATTTCACTTCCATCTTTTTTTTGTTACATCAAAATTTGAACCTTTGTTAATGACAACGTTGGTAAATTGGTATTGTAATTCTCGTACAGAAAATAGTATGGTACTCTTCTGAGAATACAAAAATTACGTTACAAATGAAATTGATTACCCGGTTTGAAGGCGGGTGAATAAATTTTTCGAAAAACCTACCGAAACACTTTTTTTTAAATAATGTTTTTATTTCTTTTAGGATATGAATTTCAGCTTATAAGTTTTAAATTTTTACTGACGTTTTTCGACATCATCACGAATGTAAGAATATATTTTATTATTAATAAAGTCCCTTTTCATCATCCAGCGGTAACACGACTTCCGAAGTGCTCGATAAATTAATTTTTTGAAAGATCCTCAAAATAAGTAATGTAAGTAAGTATATTTTTGCTATAGAAGCTAGACAAGTGTGCATTTTTGTGCTATTTATACCCTATACCACTATGTGGTTTGGGTATAATGACTTTGTGCTGCTGTTTGTAACAACCAAAAATATTTGACCTACACCCATCTTAAATTATACCCATCGAATCAGAATTACTATCTGATTCGATTTAACGATGTCCGTCCGTCTGTGTGTCCATGTAAAGCTTGTAATCAAACTGCATGTCGGAAATATGAACATATTTTGATGAAATTTGGTATTTGATCTTTTATCAGCTATGGGATGAATGCTACTGAAATTGGCGAGAATCGGTCCATGTTCAGACCTAGCCCCCATACAAATGACCCTTATGAAATCAACATATAATGCCATAAGATCCAAATTATCATACAAATCTTAGTCAAATAGGGTTTGTATATATATATTACATCCATTAATCAGTAGTCCAAAAACGATCTCTATTGGATAACTCTTAGTCATAGGCCCCATATAGAGCTGCTTCCCGATCTTCACTTAAATCTATCAAAAAACAAAAATATTCCACTTATTCTTCTCAAATTTTGTTTGCATATATTTTGCAAAATATAAGAGACTTTACCAAACATGGTCAGGATCGGTCCATTTTTGGGCCTAGTCCCCATCCGATATGAACTTTTTCATATCTGAAGCCGAAAAAATTAATAAACTCCCACTCAAATTTGGTTTATGCTTATTTTCTATATCCAGTTAGTTGGGCCTGAGAGATATGGTCTCTAAACGCATGGTATAGGGTATCGTATGGTCGGTCTAGACCGACTATAATTTTTTTACTTGTTTTTTTGGTATATTTTTCTGTTAGTTTACTCAACTATGATGAACAAAAACCCCATTAATTGCTCTTCCTTTTTTAAGCAGCGTATACAGATATATTCAAAACTATAGCTCCCTTTGCTTTCTATTGTTCAGGTTAACTAAGAAAAATAATTTTTGCTCTTGTACATAGCTTGATTCTGTTTATTCTCCAAAGCTTTTTAAGCTCCAATTTTTCGGTTAGATTAGAAAACAATGAACCCCGTAAAATGCCTGCTGTATCGACTTGTTCGAGCATTTTGACTCACCATTCCCTCGAAACTACAGCGAGGATTTTATTTTTTATTTCCAAAGCAACTGCCAAAACTGGAAGTCCAGAGCAAATAATCTTATAAACTTGTGAGTTATTGAGTTCGTCTAATATTTCATAGTTTATTTAAAAAGTATAATGAACAATTTATTTTATGATAAATATTGCAAAATCTGTGAAAGTGATTTTGTTGAAGTGTATAAATTATACTCTAGAAGCCAATACATTCTCCCCTGTGAATAATCCAGATTAGCCATCAGCAATAGCTAATTCCGTGTATTGCACCTATAATAGTCTTGGTTTCAGTGAAAAAATATTGTCAGTCTTAAGAAGAACACAACGCGACTTTTTAACCATTAACTTATCAGGAGGGTTGAACTTGAAAGCAAAAGAATAATATCGACTTTTTTGGATTTGATTTGCCATTCCATTTAGTCATTCGAAGAAGATGCGGAAAATATTCTGTCACCCGTCTTTACCAAAAGCGATTCTTAAAATGTTCCAATATTTTTCGCAGCTTAAGGAGGTACATATTTTTCCCAGAGTCTGGCTGCATTTTAGCAACCTGTGTAAGTTGTTCATCATCCATTGATGTTATTATTCTGTCAGAAACCTTGAGTTGAAGAGGTTTTCAGCCTCAAACTTCGGAGGGCATCCGCATTCATGTGTGAGTCTTTTATAGTTTTACGCGGAAGTCTTTTTTATCGTTTGAATTAAATGTTACTGAATACCTCCAGAACTGGGATTTGAAGGCCGATTTAATAACCACTCTGTATTTGAGTTTCATCTTGCTTCGTATGGATGATTCGCGCCTATTAGTTGTTATCCGTTCTTAAGGATTTTAAAAGCTCCAATAATGTTGGTATCATTTTCACTTGTAATTATTTTTGATGATTTATAAATTTTGGAAAACTAACGCTGAACACATCTGCTGATATATAACCTATACCTGGAGTGAGACAAGTAAAGACAAATTGACACACAAAAGGATCGAAGCCTGGATATGCAAATAGACGTACGTAGGTCTACCGTGATCAGGATATAATTATTCAACTTAAGGTGTCTTTGGTTCAATTAAATCAAAACTGATAATATGGCAATTACGCACAAGTCTACTGAATTAAGATTTAGAATGTAGCACGCAATATTTTTGCCGTAATACATTTATAGTTGAAAAGAGCAAAATTGTTACTTTGATAAAATGTTTTAATAGATTAGAAACCTTCTTAACACAATCTGAGCTTAACGTACTCAAAGCAAAATTAAAACTGATTAGAAAACTTTTAAACGATAATTTTGTGATTTCAGTGAACAAACATTTTCAAGACAAGCTTATGCAAATTAGTACAAGAGACTCTTCGAATATGTTTAATGAAGTTAAAAAACAGTTCTAGATGGCACAGCCTTTTTAATTGAATGTTCTGAAAATTCCTTTAGAAGATGAAAGTCTAATAAGCAATGCAGGTATTGACCCATTAGATTTAGGAAAAGAAAATGACAATACTAATTACTTGATTACCGAAAATGTTCAAAAGTTAAATACAGTTGGCTCATTTCTGGAATCGGTTCACTCTATTTAAGAAATTATTCCTGATAATACCGTCCATATAGAAGTAAATCATTGTTTCACTAAATTTTTAGAAATGAAGAACCAGTATGAATACAATAGCTCCACCATAACGACATTTACAGCATCGAAGAGAGCAATTGACTTAAAAGAATCTCAATTGAATTACATTTTGAACTAATTTGTGGTAAAATTAGGCTAGTGTTGTGATCAACGGGATGTAGGGATATCCTTGCTTCCTTAATTTGCGACACAAATGAAAAGAGGGAGGATTTTCATAAACGTTATAATTTCATTCAAAGTTTATTTTATATTTAGATATAAATTTTAGGGTGAAATAATTAAAATTAAAAAAAAAACAATTTCAAATAGTACGATTGCACTTGCGTCAGATGAAGTGATCGCTTTGGTTATCAGAATACAAGTTTTCTTTAAACGTTAAATGTTAGATGCTTATGGTGCTAACTACTTCGGTTAAAAGCCGAAGCAATAGAAATTTATTGGAAAGTTTATAGAGAGTTCATTAAAGGGTTTCCAACATGCCATTTAGTGGCTTAAGTAAATTACATTGAATTATTTTAGTAATACAATTATGTAGGTAAATACACGAGATAAATTAACTTCATTTGTAGTGTTTAAACATATGTAGTTTGAACACATTTTTATATATAAAGATAAAGTTTTATCAATTTTTAAAAAATTAAGACCAAAACTGTCATCTGGAGTTGATAATATAACTAATGTAGTCTTACGTAACATATCAGATTATTTAATGTCCAAATATGGAATACTTCTCAATAACATGTTGAATAATGCTTACTTTCCTCGTGCTTGGAAACAAGCTAAGGTGATAATTTTACCTAAAATAGACAAAGAAACGAGCAATCCGAAAAATTTACGGGCAATTAGCTTGCTTCCAAACATCAGCAAAGTATTTGAAGTCTGTATAAATACTAACATTGTAAAGCTGTGCGACTCCAAGAATATATGTAGTTAGCGAAAAGCAATTCGGATTTAAATACAAGCACTCAACGATACATGCGATTCATTTGCTTGTTTCAGATATTCAGTGGAACCTAGACAAATCGTTATATACTGGTGCCTGTTTAGTTGACTTCAAAAAAGCTTTCGATAGTATTTGGATACCCGGCTTAATATACAAATTATTAAAATTTGAATTTCCGCTACATTTTGTAATTCTCATACATAGTATGTTGAATAATAAAACATTTTCCGTTTCTAATAAAGATAAAGTTGGCACCAAAAAATTTACAATTGTTAATGGATTACAGCAAGGTACCGTCAACTTTCCAATTCTATTTAATTTATAGTTATTCGATTTACTAGAAAAAAAAGACAGCATTATTGCTTTCGCAGACGACATTACTATCTACCACGTAAGTAAGTTTTTAATTATTGAAAAATATTCCTTAGACTGGCATATGAAAATAAATTTAAACAAATGCGAGTGTATTCTCTTCAGACCACCAGTTGGGAAATGCAATAGCAATATAAGAAGAAACTGGAAATCTTTTGGTATTAAATCAATTAATAATATAATAATATATATTCCAGTAAAGCAAACTATTAAATTATTAGGAATCCATCTAGATAAATTTCTGTACTTTCACAATCATATAAACCAACAACTAACTAAAGCTAAAAATGCATTTATCATATATAAAAAATTATTTTTTTCTAAATATTTATATACAATCAATGGTTAAAATTATAATGTACCAATCTTTGATAAAACCAGTTCTATCATATGGTTGCCAAATATGGTTTAACATATCTCCTTCATATATGGTAAAGATACGCATATTCGAAAGGAAATGCCTCAGGCATTGCATGTCTTTATATAGATCTCAGAGTAGTAACTACAAAAAATTTATATCAAACAAAATTCTGATTTGACAATTTCATTATTCATATCATAAGAGATCACATTTTAAGTAGTATGTTTACCACCGAAAATAACTTGATCATGGCTCCCTACTATGTTTCCGAAGAGTACATTTCAAAAACATTACTAAATTGACATGTTCCACCGGAAGCTTTTCCTTTCCTTGATAGAAATGGTTTTATTCAAAACCTTAAAAAATATTGGTGGCTCACCCAATAATTATCCTTTTTAATTTTAACCCTTGACCTTATTTTTTTATTCTAGCCAATATAAAAGTAAGTTTTTGTTAGCCTTTTTACTTACATTTAATCTTATATTTACATGCTATCTTGTATTTATGTATAAGTGATAGAAAAAATTAACATTACTATTAAATAAATATTATACTTGAGAGCTCCCTAAAATGGGACTTTGTATATAAAATAAGTTATATTCATACTTTTTGTTTATATGGAGTCTATAATTATATCTTTCATTATAAATAAATAAACAATAAAAAAAAAAAAAATACATTTATAGTAAGTCTCGTATTATGATGATAATTTTCGATATTCCAAAACTTCCGAATCAATTCCTAAATCCAATGGTCTTGGGATGAAGTATAGCTTCGTCATCTGTACAGGAAACAAGTAAGTATATTTGGCTATTTTTGGAAATTAGTATTTGATTCTTTAGCGAATTTCTTTCAGTCAGCAGACATTCAAATTGTAACATTTTACATACCACCTTATCAGCAGTATCAATAACTATTGGGTGGTTTTTGTCTGAAATATTAGAAGCGAATTTGGCAAAGCGCAATATCAGTACCATAGGTCTTTTAAGTTGGACATAGCAAGAAAGTCGGGAAAAACAATCAACCGATTAATTTGATTTTGTAGTGATATTGTAATTCTGGACCAATTTTATCTTCAAACCTTACTTTATTTAATTCATTTATCAGAAATTTTTTAGTGATATTAAACATTTATACTAATGAAAATGTAAAATACTTAGAATTTGTACTTTCGATTGCATGCAATGTATTTCATTTAGTTATGCCTCATCAAGTCAAAAGATTGGGCATGATAAAAATTTTATTTCATTTGAAAAGCCGTAATGAAAATATGTAAGCCACGGGAGACTAAGCATCATTTAAAATCAACTAACAGATCCCCGCCCTCCAAATTCGAGTGTAAATTCTAGCAAATTTTATTTTTTCATTAAAAAAAAATTCCATAAGAGCCTAAATGTATGCTTATCAATTTAAGTCAATTCACAATTTAAAATTTTTTAAACAAAATTCATTAGATTTTATTTGTTGAACACACGCAAGGTATATAAATGGGTTTGCTAATAAATAGCTTTGAAGAAGCCTAAAGTATGCTAATAAATTTTAGCCAAGTCACAATTCAACACAAGGCTTTTGATAATTATAATAAGCACACACACATTGAGTGTATATAAATAAGCATTTCTCAAAAAAAAAAAAATCCTATATGGTGAAAATCTCTAAATCTGGTGGATAGCTAACATGAAATACCTTTCAATTGAGGTAATATTGGTAATAATCGGCTATTAACTACAAAAACATTTTATACCATAGGTATTCCGAAAGACTTAACTTTTTCAGGACAATTAGTGCTGTCAACTCATTCTGACATAGACACCAACAATATTTTAGTGGGAAAAGGGCTATCGATTAAAACAATGCGAAAAGAAGGTTTTAGACATTATTTTAAGAAAACTGTTGAAAATCAGTTCATCAAAACTTTCATTATAAGCGAGAAAGACGGTTTTCTATCTCATGAAGAGTTATGTTTTTATACCCTATACCACTATGTGGTTTGGGTATAATGACTTTGTGCTGCTGTTTGTAGCTACCAAAAATATTTGACCCAGACCCATATTTTATTATACCGATCAACTCAGATTCACTATCTGAGTCGATTTAGCGATGTCTGTCCATCCAACCGTCCGTCTGTGTGTAAACTTTGTAATCAAACTACAGATCGCAAGTATGAATATATGTTGATGAAATTTAGTATGTAAGCTTTAGTCAGCCATAGGATGAACGCTGTTGAAATCGGTGAAGTTCGGTCCATATTCAAACCTAGTCCCCCTAGTCCCCCTATTAAATCGACATAAATTGCCATCAGATTCAAATTATCATATAGTAGTCAGCCATTAATTGGTAGTCCAAAAATAAACCCTAAAGAACAATTCTTAGTCATAGGCCCCATATAGAGCTGTTTCCCAATCTTCACTTAAATATTTAAAAAAAAATAAATAAAATATTGCACAGATTTTTTCAAATTTGGTTTTTACACATTTTTTCAAAATTTAAGTGACCTTACCAAATATGGTCAGGATCGGTTCATTTCTTGACCTAGTCTCCATAGAAGTGTAGCACCCGATATGAACTTTTTCATATCTGCAGCCAAAAAATCAAAAACAATGCCAATCAAATTTGGTTCATGCTTATTTTCTATATCCAATTAGTTGGACCGAAGAGATAGGGTCTCCAAACCATGGTATAGGGTATGGTATAGTCGGGCTAGACCGACTATAATTTTCTTACTTGTTTAAGATTGCATTTATTGAATATATGTATCCCTTTATATGTTAAAACAAAAATACATTTTTCTTTTTTACATTTTGAAATTAATAATACTATGCTCGAGTCGAACTCTTATTTCGACTTACGGATCACCTGGTGGTTCGACATATTCCGAGTACTCTAGGTTTAGTGGCGCCAGACCCATGTAATTTTTGATCTTAATTAAAAATATTTAGGTTCACAAATTTTGATTTCCGGAACTACAAAAAATATCAAGTGTTACTTTTAGACAATTTATTTATTTTTAATCGATGTATATCGATCGAAAACACGTCTTATTGGTGACTATACATTAAATATATTCTACTTAAAAAAACACATTATTTTATGAAAGCTCTATCATTCATTGCGTATGTTCAATATTTTATATGCTCCAAAAACTACTTGTACGTTCCTTAAGTATAAAGTGTATCAAATGTGAGTATTATTTGTGGACAAGGTGTAATCATAGAGCAATTTACTCCAAATTAAAATGATTTCGGCTTTGATCCTAAGCAAAATTAGTATACTACAAATTCTAATCTCAAATATATTTTTTTAAAGGGAACCTAAGAAAACAGCTGGCAGCAACGCCGAAGCACTACAATTGAGTTTGTGGTTTTTAAATTAGCAAATTTGATAAAAGCAAACATTTGAATTAGTGAAAATAATTAACCACACTCTTATAGAATAACATGTGTTTTGTAGCTTCTTCCAGAACAGAACAACTTTTGTTGATGCGGCTTATAACAAGCTATTAATTAGTACGAAATTATAGATCCACAACATCTAAAAAACTATTGCAACTAACACCCGTAACGCATTGAAACTAAACTAAAGAAATTAAATTAAATTTCTTAATAAAAACTTTATGCAGGTTTTAGTTGATACATTTTATTTTTTTAGCACCATTTCCAATTTCTATTTTAAATTATATAAAAAATTCTTGACAAAATCTATTACTTTTTTAAAAGTATCCATTTTGAATGTAATTTAGAGCAAAGAACGTCAGCCGTAAAAAAATTTTAAAAATTTTTTGCCATAAAAAAACACAATCAGAAATTCTAAATCAAAATACAGAAAACAAAAATAAAATAAAATCTATATAGTAAAACATTCTTTATTACAGTTGTTTCAATCTTAAAATGTAAATGGTGTAGTAATTTATTGCTGGCTTAAAGAAATCCTTACAAAATGGTTTTCTTTTGCGGTTTATAAAAACTGAATATATTTTTATATAGAAACCAAAAATATTATAATATACATTCCTACAATATGTGCACATTTTAATTCTTGGGCCACAGTTGTGCATAGATCTTATAAATTAAATCCTTACCACAGCAATAGACGTATGTGATTTAAAGTGGTTTATAAGAGTAATATAAATCTGTTCTACCAGCAGAATGGACGAGCTAAATAAGCCTTTGAGAAAACCGTAAACATTTATTTTTATTTATTTATATTAATGTGTAAGGCGAAAAAAGGGTGTAATAAACAGAATTTTAACACTAAATTTTTAAGACCTTTTGTGGTTTTCTCACTGGCAGTATAGAAATTGGTTTAAGATAAAAATAAACGGCAAACAATACTTTATGCTATGAGGTACGAGAAAGATCTCGTATAACAATCGTACTGAGTGCGGCTTTACATATAGGAAATAGCCACAGACCGAATTTGACTGACATTTAAATGGACTGTTTTTGACTGTTTTTCTGAGCGTCTCTAGAGAGAGTAAAAAGTAAGGCTTATTAAACTCGAGACATATATATATGTATTTCAAAAATCAGATATTTTTTTTACAAAATCTTAACAAATGATATATGGGTTGTTCTAAAGGGTGGACTATTTTCAATGCACGACGTTACTTGGAAATAAAACAAAAAGTTTTCGGGGAATTATCTGAGAATTATCGCCGCTTCGATGGTCCATATTTTCGATGACGCTGAAGCAGATTTGAGATCCAATGTCGTTAATGTGCCGAATTATTTAATCTTTTAGCTCTTGAATAATTCTTGGCTTATTTAGTGTACCCATTCTTTTACAGTTTTCACATGAAAATATTACATTTGAATCGCTTTTGCAAATAAAATTATTGCAGTTAGCACATTTTGTTTGAAAGTAGTGTACATATATAGCATCGGCGCCTCATCTCAACCACTTTTTCCTCCTTCTGCAAACTTCGTAGTCGACCTGGCAAAACTGTAACGATGTGATATTTCCTCATGGATATAGTCATTATCTAATTCTTCAAAACTAAAAAACGACGTCGAAAGTGTTTATTTGTTCCATTCAGCGTCAATGGCAGTATAGATAACTAAGGCATTATATGCCGGAATGTCCAACATGTTGTAAAATAATGATTTTGGCCATCTATTTGATCCACGCTTGCATGTATAGTTTTGGACTTCGCTCCGTTGTAAAAATTTCAGCGCTATAACGTAATGTACTCAATAAAATGACAGAACGATTCTTTCTGGCATATATGACACAATTATGGTATTGCTGGTTACATCAAAACGGAATTGCGAGTAATGTTGTGGTTTTCCTTTTAGGTCGGTGAACTTAGGAGGAAAAAATGCTTTGTTTTTTCGAACGGTACCAACGACTTTCTTTTTAACAGCTCAATTCCAAATTCATGGGAAGTAAACAAATTGTCACAGGTGACATTTCTACCTTTTACCAAATCCAAAACTACTCGAGTTGGTCCACGTTTAGTATCCATAATATTTTCAGCTGCACGTCTTTCAGCATTATCTAGATTTGGAATCAGGTTTCTCCAAACGTATTTTCCATCTTTAAAGATAAAGTTCTCTATGATTTCGTTATCATGGGGGTTTTTAATACATTTTTATACCCTATACCACTATGTGGTTTGGGTATAATGACTTTGTGCTGCTGTTTGTAACAACCAAAAATATTCATCCTAGACCCATCTTTAATTATACCGATCGACTCAGAATCACTTTTTGAGTCGAAATAGCAATGTCAGTCCGTCCGTCCATCCGTCTGTGTGTCCATGTAAACCTTGTAATCAAACTACAGGTCGCAAGTATGAATATATTTTCATGGGAATCGGTCCATGTTCAGACCTAGTCGCCATACATATGAAATCGACACAAATTGCCATAAGTTCCAAATTATCATATAGATCTCAGTCAAATTGGGTTTGTATGTGTTTATTATATCCAATAATCAGTAGTTCAAAAATAATCCCTAAAGGAAAATTCTTAGTCATAGGCGCCATATAGAGGTGCTTCCCGATCTTCACTTAAATCTATCAAAAAACAAAAATATTGCACAGATTTTTCTCAAATTTGGTTTGTATATATTTTTTCAAAGTATAAGTGACTTTACCAAATATGGTCAGGATCGGTGCATTTTTCGACCTAGTCCCCATATAAATATAGTATCCGATATGAACTTTTTCATATTCATAGTTATACCATATACCACTATGTGGTTTGGGTATTATGACTTTGTGCAGCTGTTTGTAACTACCAAACATATTTGACCTAGACCCATCTTTTATTATACCGATCGAATCAGAATCACTATCTGATTCGATTTAACGATGTCCGTCCGTCCGTCTGTGTGTCCATGTAAAGCTTGTAATCAAACTGCAGGTCGCAAATATGAATATATTTTGACGAAATTTGGCATATAAGCTTTTGTCGGCCATGGGATGGACTCTATTGAAATTGGTGAGAATCGGTCCATGTTTAGCCCTAGCCCCCATACAAATTACCCCTATGAAATCGACATAAATTGCAGATCCAAATTGTCATATAGATCTTACTCAAATTGGGTTTTGTATGCATTCATTACGTCCATTAATGAGTAGACCAAAAATGATCCCTTTGGCCCCATATAGAGCTGCTTCCCGATCTTCGCTTAAATCTATTAAAAACAAAAATATTGCACTGATTCTTCTCAAATTTTGTTTGTATATATTTTTGCAAAATACAAGGGACTTTACCAAACATGGTCAGGATCGGTCCATTTTTGGGCCTAGTCCCCATACAGATATAGCATCCGTTATGAAATTTTTCATATCTGCAGCCAAAAAAATTAAGAAAAATCCCACTCAAATTTGGTTTATGCTTATTTTCTATATCCAGTTAGTTGGGCCTAAGAGATTGGGTTTCTAAACGCATGGTATAGGGTATCGTATAGTCGGTCTAGACCGACTATAATGTTCTTACTTGTTTTTTTTTTTAAATTTATGCTTGTATGCTTGGTTTTTCAGCTAAAATTCAAGAACAATTGATGATTTATCATTTCATTGTTCAACAAACAGCTTCAACAACTCATGTTAGAATAATTTTATTAAATGAAATCTTCTAAAAAAAAATTTTTCTAATTTTTTATGGAGTTTTTAAAAAAACACTTATAAAGGGTCCGCCAAATAACTTTTGTTCTTTTGAAAATGCTATAAAAAAAACTGCTGAAACTTATCTCAATTTTTTTTTTTACTTAAATGTACAATACTTCCGGTTAATAATGGAAAATAATTTCATTCAAATAGCTGCCTCGGCTAGCCATGCAGTAGCCTACACGATCGGTACAATTTTTAAGCACTTTATCGATTGTGTGCAGCTGTATTTCACCAATGGCTTCATGAATATTGTCCTTTAAAGCGTCAATTGTCTCTGGCTTGTTGGCGTAACACTTATCTTTGAGGGCATCCCACAAATAATAGTCTAACGGTGTCAAATCGCAGCTTCGAGGTGGCCAAACGACATTAGCTCTGCGGCTGATAATGCGATCTTCAAAAACAGGGCGCAAAACATCGAGTGTAGCTTCGGCTGTTTGGCACGTAGCGCCGTCCTGTTGAAACCAAATGTTGCCAATATCCTCCTCTTCAATTTTTGTGAACAAAAATTCGTTCAACATGGCCCGAAAACGATCGCCATTGACTGTAACGGCCACTCCTTGCTCATTTTCGAAGAAAAATGGCCCAATTATGACTCTGGACCAAAATCCGCACCAAACAGTGACTCGTTTTGGTTGTATGTGCCCCAAATGCGACAATTTTGCTTGTTTACATACCCGCCAAGATCAAAATGAGCTTCATATGAAAAGATGATTTTTTGGCAAAATCGGCATCTTCTGTAAATCGATCGCAGGCCCACTTAGCGAAGCGAAAACGCATTGGATGGTCAGTTGGCTTCAACTCCGGAACCAATTGGACTTTGTATGGAGTCATACCAAGGTCTTTATGCAAAATTCGTCTCAATGATGCCTCCGAAATGTTCAATTCTTGAGAACGACGCACTGTGGCTCAAATTTTGATTTCATTGGCCAAAAGTCAAATTTTTTTTTGTCATCGATTTTTAAAATTTTTACTCCTTTTTGTAGCTTATATATCCAGATTAAGGTAGCCAAAAAATTAGGTTAAACTATTGATAATTGTGGGCGTGGCATGCTGTCAAACTCAACTGTTTTTTTTAATTCAGCAAAAGGTGTTTTTTTTTTGTTTTTTATCAAAAATAAATGGTTACTACTCGCAAGCTATCATCGATATTGGCCTGCGGTCTTTTTTATAATGTTAGTAGGATTATAGTCTTTAGTTTTTGTAAGTAGTCACAGTTCTAACGTTTGATATTAGGGGCGTTATGAAATATTTATGAAACCACTATATTTTTCTCAAATTTAAACTTTAGTGGAATAGAACTTCTAAAGGAAGTAAGAGAACAAGAAACGTATACCACCCGGAGAAAGGCGAATGTATCCTGTTTAACCCTATATATACTTTTGCACCCCCCACGAGCCCCCGGTAGAACACTTTTTTCATTTTAATGAAATTACTCTAAAAAAATTACTCTAAAAAAAATTTTGTTTTTTTACTTTAGACTACGTAAAAGTAAAATAATTAAATAAAATACCTGCGAAAGGGTTTATTGGCTTTGTTTTGATCAGCAAAAAAATAAGTCATAAAATGATCACAATAGGTTCTACAGTAAACAAATGATCTCTTTCTTAATTTACCTGTTGTCAAATTTAAGGGTCAACCAAAGTCATAAACAATTTTATAAGTTTGTCAATAATCGCGGCACTAAACCACTAAAGATAAAAAACCACCCCATATTGGCGAGAAACTAATTAGTTTTACCTGATATTGAAGTCTGGATAACAAGTGCAGTTTTGTTCAATTTAAGTACTACCTGCTATGAAATTAAAGATCAATGTGTGAATAACATGTACCTAAAAATGTATAAAATGACGGATTCTATAAGGGATTACTCAATAATAAGTTAATACTTCAAGTGTACGGACGTATATTCGCAAGTGATAAAAAGTGATAAAAAAGTGATAACAGACGCAAATAAAAATATTGAGAAAAATATGGAGAACTTTAGTTATAAAGAACTGGCCGAAGAGTATTTTCGAAACAAAAACCAGGAAGATGTTCTTAGTTACGTTAAAATAAAATTAAACTTAAATTCGTCTAGTACCGAAATACAAGAGCAATTATCTAATTTCGTCAAAGTACTAAAAAAACGATTGAAAGAAGTTAACTACTGTAAACAAAAGTTTTATAATAAAAGTGCAAACTGGTTAGAAGGCCAACTTAATGTTGGTGGAGAAACAGCAAAGCTAGATAAGGCTGGAAGACCACGCAAATCATTGGACAACTGCAGCGATAGATCTAAGAGGCGGAAACTTAAAAATTTTAACGAGGAAATTGGTTCTACAAATATAAAAGAATCTTTTCTACATCAATTACGAGCACAAAACCAATTAACAAAAGTGGATATCATTGAAAAAACTTGTAATGCTAGTCCAGTGAGAACAAAGCGAATTCTTAAAAGTATACCAACTCCGAGCGATGCAAAACAGTTCACAAATGAGGAGGCATTAGCATTATTTCTGGATTTGAAATTAACAAAACACCAATATATTCAGCTCAGATTGCGTGCGATTGAAAAAGGCTCAAATATGTATCCAGCATATCATCACATAACAGCTGCTAAAATAGACTGTTTGCCATCAAAGGACACTATTACAATCACACCAATTTCGGCAGAAGTACAACTACAATCTTTACTTGATCACACAGCCAAACGCTTGCTACAATCAATAACAGGAACTGAGTTAAAGAAATATGGAAACACAAAGTTAATTCTATTTTGTAAATGGGGATGTGATGGTTCTTCGGGACAAAAACAATACAAACAAGTTGTATGTGAAAATATTTCGGACTCAGATATGTTCATGGTATCATTTGTACCATTGCGATTGAAAAAGATTTTGGAAGATTCGGAGCCTTCGAGTAGTACAACGCAAACAATGGATATTTGGAAAAATGAGACACCATCTTCTACGAAATACTGCAGGCCAATCAAATTTGAATTCAAAAAAGAAAGTCATGATGCCATTAACAAAGAAGTTAGTGATATAAAGGCCCAAATAGCAACACTACAGCCATTACAATTACAGTTAGATGGGCAGCAAATTGAAGTAAGCTACCAATTAGTGCTGACAATGATAGATGGAAAAGTAGGTCAGGCTTTGACTAACACGAAGGCTGCATCCAGCTGCATTATATGCCAAGCAACATCAAGCCAATTAAACCAAGTCCCGACAAAATCATTCGATAATACCGATGCCTTCGAATTTGGATTATCACCACTACATGCAAGAATACGACTTATGGAACACATACTAAAAATCAGTTATGATTTGGATTTCGGGCCTTCAGGATCAATAAGAAACAACGAAACCAACAAAGAGTTAAGAAGTTCAAAAAAGAAACATGTTCAAGATGAATATCGCAAATTTGGATTGATTATAGATCAGCCAAAACAAGGGTCAGGCAATACAAATGATGGCAATACCGCAAGAAGATTCTTTTCAGATCCAGAAACAGCATCTGAAATAACAGGAGTGGATTTAAACCTTATTTTCAGATTTAAAATAATCCTAGAAGTACTTGCGTGCAATGAAGAAATTGACTCTAGAAAATTTGGAGATTATGCTAAGGAAACTGCAAAAATATATACAACCAACTACCCATGGAGAAATATGTCTGCAACAGTCCACAAAATCCTTTATCATGGAGAAGATGTCATTAAATATCATTTGGTGCCACTTGGAGATCTATCAGAGGAGGCTCAGGAAAAAAGGAACAAGGATTACAGATTTTATAGACAGCACAATACTAGAAAAATGTCACGAAATTCCACAAATGAAGATCTATTTAATATATTATTGGCAACGTCAGATCCGTTCATCTCCAGTATTCGAAATCAATGGAAAGTGGAACATCGGGATTTAGATGAAGAAGCCAAAAAACTACTAAAGAACAGAAATAGCACAGAACAAAATATGGAATATTTGCAATCAATATTTGAGTCTAATGAATAATAATTATAATTGCCTTTCATTGTTATTTAAGTACGAAAAACATAGTATTAGTAAAAAATAATAATAAACAGAACCTACCATTGTTACAAATGCTATTTAAATCTATTGCAGTTTTGATTCTTAAAAGGTTTCCCACATATGAATGCAATGTTTTAATAGATAAGAAAGATTCAAAAAATAAGAACCCATATTTTCATATCAAAATTAAAAAAAAAATTAGAATCATTGCGCTAATGTTTAGCAGATTTATTTAGCTAGTGTAACAAATTAGGCAGCAAACACTAATAAATTTTTCTGTAGTAATAATAATATTCCTTGAGTGTAAGCAAATTGCAAATTTGATAGCAAACATTTTTAATTTTTTAGTAATACTAGTTAAATTTCTAGTGAATTTTACTATTTTGTTGTGTGTAAAAATTTTTTTGAGTGTAAAAATTTTTTTGAGTGTAAGCATTAAAAAAATTTCATTATTACAAAAAATGTTTATAATAATTATTTAACTCCAAATATGACACTTTCTAATAAATAAAAATAAATAAAAAAAAACATATATCACGCTAAAAGTTAAAAAAAATCAAAAGTTAAACTTTGACCTAGAATTCCTTAAAAAGTGCTCAATCAATTTAAATGAAATTCACACTGAGTCAAGATCAACTATCTATCTATCTATTAAAAAAAACAGTACTAAAATATTTTGATCGGTTCAAAAGTTACAGAATTTTGGCCAATGAAAAATGATTTTCAGCCACTGTGCGACGGTGAATTGATATTGATGGCGCTTCACGCACACTTTCTGCAACAGCAGCAATATTCTCGGGTGTACTCACTGTTTTTGGCTTTTCGGGCTTTGGTTTATCGATGAGGATGCCAGTTTCTTTCACTTCTTTCACAAGATAACGAACATACGGAGCTGACGGTGTTTCTCTTCTTCGAAAATCCGTACGCAATTTTCGCACACATTCTGCAACATTACCATGATTTTCAAAGTAATGTCGCAATATTTCCCAGCGTTGGTCAAGCGTATACACAACCATATTCGTTCAGCGGAAGGATAAAACTAATTATCTGTCAAATCAGACATGAGGTAAGTGTTACCATTCACGAAATAAGCACTAGTTGAAAAAAACGTTATATTCAGGGCGTATTATTATTTGTCACTACAGTAGAAAAAAATTGTTAGTTCTGGTGGTATCAAACTATAGAGCTATTGCAAGACATTTATAGATTATTTGGGCTTTACTTGGGTGGATGTAAGAGCAAATGGAAAGATAATTTAATTTAAAAATTTATATTTTATATTCGGATAGACAACTTTCGCCGAGAGTTGCTGCGGTCATTCAATTTAAATTGGGCATCTAACTTATATGATCAGCTGAGTGTTAACCAAGTACGGGATGCATATGGAATGTATGATGGTAATTTAGAGTCCTGTCCCAAAAAATACCACACGATATTTTCATCCACACAAGACAAGTTAATTGGATTTGAACCACGCTTATGTTTAAAAAAGGAGGTAAGACGAATTCCTGTTCAATTGTGGGAAAATTTCTTTCTATATCGTAGTCTTCGTCGGCAAATATGTTAAGTCCAATTTCTATACAGATTAAGATTTTAATGCAGTATGCTAGTGTAACCCAAAATATATCATTTACGAAAAACAAAATGCCATTATGTTGTTTTTTGTTGTTGTTATGCAATGGTAAGCAATTCTGATAAGTCCAAAAAAAAAAAAAAAAAAAAAAAATCAAAAACACATGCTAAGTCCAGCTGAAAACAACAAGCATTTCGTTTCAATAAATTGCTTTAATAGAATTAAATACCATTTCTGTTTACTTGTGTTGCGACAAACAATTCTAAAAATTAACTAAATAATTATTTAGTTATTTTAACTTTAAAGGTAACTATTACTTATATATTTGTTCTAGGAAAACATAGTTAAATTATAAATTTTAATAGGCGATTGTCATGGATTCCTCCGACATTAATAACTTCAATCAAGATGATTATGGGATTGAATCGGATGACGGAGTTCAAGGACTTGTTCCCTATGGGTTTAATAGTGATTCCGATAATTCGTACGAGTTACCATCGACATCAAAACGACGCAAGAAGAGAGTTCGTATGGAAAATCCTGCTTGGTTTGGGCCCAGAAATAAAGATTGTATAGAAAAGGGTAAAAGCTACTTGGGAAAACAAAAGGCAGGTAACAATTGGAATTATGAAAAAAGAAAACAGCCACGTACACTGAAGGAAAGATGTAGCTGTAAAAAAAAATCATGTGAGTCCGATCACAGGGAAGATGTGTAAACATCTAGTAATTAAAGATTTTTTTATGTCATTTTTTAAAATCAAACAGAAAGCGTCATCTATGTATCACTTATAGCAAAAACTGTTTCAGCTAATTCAAAAACCGTTTGCTGTAAAACGTTAAAAATATCCTAATATAAACGTATATAAGTGATACATAGATGACACTTTTAAAAAAGTGTCATAAAAAAACAATTTTATATCATAATTTTTTCACCAATATTATCATAAGTCACACAGCGTTATCTGCTTCAGCTCACACCGATATGAGTTACGCTGTTTTTGTGATTGTATTGTGAAATAGAAATTTACCCCCCTGCGCGTATAGATGTTTACACATCAAAAATATCACCGTGAAGTGTGCACATATTACAGACGGTGATAGAAAAAAAATATTTACAGGGTTTTGGAAAATGAAACGGACTTGAAAAAGGTTTACGTAAACACTTTGATTCAAATTGCTCCAACTTTAAGACCTCGACATAGAAAAGTGGACGATGAATCTAAAAGACATAGAACCCTACAGTACTATCTGAGCGTAGAAGATGCAAATATTAGAGTATGCAAAACATTTTTCTTAACCCTTCTGCATCTCTTGCATATGTGCCCTTCCTATGATCCTTTGGGTCAATATGACCCAACATTAAAATGTAGACAAAATTTCAAATTTAATATAGGAATTTTATTTGTTTTGTGTATTTTTTATTTAGTATAATAAAAAATAATGGAAAGTAAAATAAATAACAATTCCTTAGCAATTATTAAAAATGAAAAATATATATAAAATAAAATTAAATTTGAATTTCAGCCTTTTTTTTTTTAAAAATAATATAATAATTATATTTTTAATGCTAATATTTAAAAATTTAAGGATTTGTGTGACAATTTATGCAAAACGTGACCATGTGCTCTTTGCAAATATATGTTTTACATTTAGTGGAATACTAATTTCAATTAGTTCTATGTTGACAAAGGAAACACCGCTATCAATTATTTGGTAAATTGCTGGATAATGGTGTATTTGTACTATTTTTTTTAGAACATTGCGAGGCACCTGTGAGATTATTTTGTTCTGGAATATTTTTAACAAGATTTCTTGCTGATGGGCAAGTTCTACTGGACCCAGCCTGCGTCTAAAGTTTTTATTGAAATTCCAGGCAGGATTCATATCAGTATAATATTTGAAAATAATGCATTGAATAGGATATGCCTACTATTCATGCGCTTACATGTGTAATTAGCAACTAGTTCGTCAAGCGCATCAACTCCATCTTTCGTTTGGTTGTAATGATGTATTATTTCAGTTTTTTTTTTCATATTCTCTTACATCGGCTGAATGATGTAGAGAACTTAAAAGGAGAACGTATTTACTTTTTTGGAACATAGGATGCTATCGTTATATCATTTGAAAACATAAAATCAGGGTGCAATACGGGCTTTTTTCATACCCAACATTTGTTATGGCAAAAAAGTTTTATTTTTACGGACATTGTCAACTAATGTAATATACCGACAAAGTAGTTGAATGGAAAGGTTGTATCTAGTAAAAAAATTATCACATGTAATTGTGCATCCCTTTGGGAGAGGGTCTGATAATGTTAGCACCACTCTCTCACCTAAATTAAATATATGGAAATATAACAAATGTAATACGAAGTAAAAAAGTCTCACCACGATTTTTTTGCCTGTGTATACTTCCATATTCCAGGCATATTTAGTTGTGGAATCACAAAATGCTCAAATTTTTAAGCCATATCTGGCGGGCTTTGATGGAATGTATTGCCTAAAGCTGCACCGACCTCGAAATGGAACCAATTTTGAGCTGATTACTCCACTTATCCCAAACGTTTTTATCGGTGCAGCTTATCACGAAGTCTTCTTTCTTCTCTATCTTCAGAGCTGTCAAACCGTAGATACTTTGATATGCTTGCATATTGCTTAAGACTCATTGTTGCTCGGAAAATAGGTCTTTCGTTTTTTTCATTCAACAAGCTAGTGAGATTTTCTCCATGAGATTTAAAAAGTCCTGCCATTATTTGTAATCCAAGATATGCATCAAGCTTTATCGTATCAATTATTTCCATATAATTCTACACCTTTTTGATTTGTCATTTGAATCACAATATTTTTTATATTTGGTGATATGAACAAATCGAACGAAGACTTTATATCTGTAACCATATATGTTGCTCTTTTGATAAGTCCAAGGCTTATTCAACAAAATTTGGTTTTTTTTTTTGGTAAGCTGACTGTTTGAAGTGGTCGTTGTTCTTTGCAAACTGCACTTTTGTCCTTAAATAAATATGTAACTGAAGTGCAGTGATCAATTTCTACTGCATCTTCCACATCCACGCTTTCACGCTATTATTTGATGATGCATATGAATCGTCTTCTGCATCGTTGTCGGGTGAAAAAATTTTGTCATCAAAAATGTCACATATCCTTCGCATTCATTATTTGATGCAATATCACTAAGAATCTGAAGGAATTTAAGTATGGAACAGTCATATGTTAGAAATTTTATTTTACAATATTTAGTTTTCTTCTTTGTGCCATTATGTAAAAATACTCAATTATGATGAATTACAAAAATAAAAAAATAAAAAAATATACATGTCTGTATGCACGCTGATCACCAAAAATTAAACTGAACTCATATCATCATAAAACAAATTTCAAGAGATATCTTTGGGGGATTCTCCAAATCCCACCCACAGTTTGAGAAAAATAAAATTTTTAATGAAAAATATTCATTGAAAGCGATTTTATTGATTATTTGACTGAAAAAATGATTGATCGATGATTTTTAAAACTCAATTCAATTATATTCAATTGAAAAAAAGATGGTAAAGCGGAATTAAACTTGCAATATCGCTTGTTGGGTCATATTGACCCAAAGGATATTAAATATGTGTAAATCGTGTTTTGAAATGTGGAGGGGGGAGGAAAAATTTATACTTTATTATTTACTTTTAAAAGCATAATTTTCGTCCCTGTAATGGATAAATTAAAGTTTCACGTTCATATCTTATAATTAAAGGGAAAAATTTTGCGTTTGAAAACCAAAATTGTGTCAAATTGACCCAAGGAGTGCAGAAGGGTTAAACACTTTGAATATTGGTGGGCAAACTGTTATTGATTGGCTGAAAAAGCCTTTAGTTTCAACAACAAGTTCAAAGAAAACTGCTCAAAAAAAGATACTCAACAGCTGAAAGACAATGCCAAAAATTTTTTTTTTGATTCTCTTCCCTCAATGGAGTCTCATTATTGCTGATACCAAAAAAAAATATTTACTTTCAGAGTGGAGTTCAAAAAGTAAACTTTACGACTTTTATATTAATGACTGGTGTAATCAAAAGCACATTCGACCGCTTTCTGCTTCGGTTTTTTATCAAACATTTAATGACAAAAATATGGCCCTATTTGCGCCTAAAAAAGATCAATGTGAAATATGTACAAAATTTTCAGTCGGCAATCTCTCGCAAGAAGAATACAATCTTCACAAAAAAAAAAAGAAAGAAGAGGCCAGAAAAAAAGCAAAGACCATGATGAAAAAACACATGTTTTCACAGTAGATCTTCAAGCTCCAAATTCACAAGTAAGCAGCTTATACTACCGAACAAATTTGCAGGTTCACAATTTGTTTTTTTAACCTTGAGAACCAAAAAGCGTACTGATTTTTATGGAATGAAGTGGAAGGTGGATTAGGTGCTGAAGAGTTTGCAAGCATTTGGACTTACTTTATTGAAAAAAGTTCTTTGTAGAAACGACACTCCAGAAAATATAATTTTTTATAGTGATGGTTGTACTTATCAAAACAGAAATTCTGTGATGAGTAATGCCTTGCTTAATTCAGCAATCCAACATAATATTACTATTGAAAAAAAAATTATTATCTATTTATTTTTTTTTTATTTTTTTTTTTATATTTTTAAAATGTTGAAAATGCGGTGAGTACAGAGTGATGGTTAATCCAGGCCTCATTGCAACTCAACGCCCATTATATGACATAGAGATAATTTTCTGTAGAATGCTGGGGATACTATATGCACGCAAATTGATTTTTCGACAGCACATTGAGAACAGTAGGTAGATTTCCCAGATTTGCAAGGTTGGCATTATTTAAGAAAAGAACACAAAAAGAGAAAAAAAGGGAAATGCGAAAAACGTGTATTATTTTTCCCAGAAAAGAAGACTCCATTATTATTTATCGAAAGGAAGATTTTCAGCCCGAAAATTTTTCAAATTGTTGAAAAAGTTGAGTGAAACAAAAAATCTCAGAAGAAAGATCGAAGGGAAAATTCAAAACGGAAATTAAAAAAAAAAAACCCAAGCTCTAACAGTTAGACTATGTGAAGTGTAGAGTAATTTGAATGGAACATTGGCGGATCGTCCCACATTGCGCTGGAAAAGTGAAGAGGATCAGTTGTAGGTTTAAGCCGTTCAGAAGAAGATAACATGCGGTTTAAAGGTGGAGAATTCTAAACTCATGAAGCATCGAAAAGAATACTGTGATGATGTCATTTATAAAAACGAAATCTGTACGACGAACACTAATATTAAGACAATATATTACACGGAGATGTCGAGAGTTAAGGATGATGCCAGTTCATTTCTTGGACCTGCAGGTCATAACGGAGGCTTTTTGGACACTTAGAGTGGCCTAATATACTCACACAGAACAATGCTCTGCATAGTGAAGTAAACCTTAAATTTTATAAAAAAAAAACTATAAAGAGGAAATTAGTGAAGTGAAGAAGATACTGAAATTCGATTATGACTAAAAAAATATGGTTATGATAGCGGCAAACGCAAGTCCGATGGGCACTGGTACAATGTTGTGTCATTTATTTAAGGATGAAGTGGACGAACCATTTCAATTTTTGTGCCTATATTTTACCAATACTTATATGGAAATATGTTTAATTTAGTTATGGATAGCAAACCCCCATTTCCCAAATGTTTTCTTAAAATAATGGCACTCAATTTTTCGGCAACAAAAATGCAAATCTACTTTATGTATCCTTCACAAATTGCTTAGGATAACACTATGCAACAAAATGAAAAAATTTGTGTTGATATCTGATAACCACTATTAGCCTATGAATAGCTATGGTGCTCTAATATGAAAAACAATCGACATTTAAAGTTCTATGGGTTACTTTTTTTAATTTTTTTTCTAAAGTTGTAATTTTAGAAAATATTTAAGCTGAGAACAACTTTAACAATTTTATTAGGAAAAAAACAGTAAATAAGTATATAGCTCAGCAGAAGATAGACGTGTTTTAACTGTGCTCTGATTGCAGTCAATTTTTCAATAATATTTTTAATCTTATAAAGTATCTGAATCAATTAGTTATCAGATAGTAAACAAGCTGTGTATATTAAATACTTAAAATAACAATACAATATACAACATAATAATAAATTAAAAGTTAAATTTCAAAGCAAATAGAACATATTAAAATCATCACCAATAACATAAACAAGAAAATATTGTGAAACAAACAAAACACAGTAACAAAAACTGAGAGACACCAAATTTATTCTTTATTCTTTGTCAACAACAACAAAAACAAAACAAAATATAACATGATGAGTGCACGTAGCTCTGCTAAGAGATCTGCAACTGAAGCTGATTTGGGCAGCATAGAATTTCCCATAATATGTGAAAATGATTCAGCCACGCGTGTATGGCAATGGCTTGATAAAAAAATGGCTAAGCAAACTGAGTGTGTTAATGAACAAATCTCTCAATTCTGCACACTTCTAAGAGAAGGCGAACATCGTATTGCTGAAAAAATACAATCGTCAATTAGGGATGCTGAAAAACGTCTAATAAATGAAATTGATAAGAGATTTTACGAGTTAAGAGAAGAGTTAAATGATGTCACTGAACGTCTCCCTAAACTCGAAGCAGTGTCGGGCGAAATAATAGAATTGAAAAAAGAAATTAAACAATTGAAAATACAATGCATAAACCATTCGAATTCTATTGTTGCTAATGACCTGCGTATTAATGGATTTCCCTATGATGCTGATGAAAACCTATATAATATTTTTGATACTGTCTGCAAAACTATAAATATTTCCACACCGCCTTTACAATCTATATATCGCCTACAAAACAGAAACAACAAAAATAAAGATAATTCTCCCGATGCCGTCATTATTGTTAAATTGACTTCACCATACGACAAAAACTTTTTACTGAAGTCTTTAAATGTCTACAAGAGAGAAAATCTAACAAACTTAATGCTAACTCTTCTTGGTTTTGAGCCAGATGGAAAAAATAAATATTTTTATGTACATGAAAATTTAACAAATGGAAATTATAAAATCTTATGCGAAGCAGTTCTTCTAAAGAAGAAAAATCTCATTGGGATCAAAGTTTACAATTCCAGTTAATGACAAAAATTTTTCAACAATCAATCTGATAGCTGACTTAGAGCAATGGGTGCAGACGATATCTGATGAAAGGGAAAAGGATATTACTAGGTCCAAAATTGCCAATAGGATTATGACCCATAGGAGAAAGGTTAAAAATAACCAAAAAGAAAAATTTATTCTCAGCATTTATGAGGACACGAAGCGGTATCTAAAAAGATATAAGAGTGAAATAGTTATCACAAAATCTGATAAAGGCAACAAGACAGTTATTATGTACAGAAAGGACTACGAAAGGGAAATGAATAAATTGCTCGACGACAAAAATACATACAAATCAATGAGAGCTGACCCTACACAGAAACTTCAAAAAACAAACAATAAATTAGTAATGGACCTATATAAACAAAACTACATTACGAAATATGAAAAGATCAAACTAACATCGAATTCTGCCACAGCACCTAGACTGTATGGATTACCAAAAATCCATAAACCAAATGTACCACTGAGACCTATATCATCGTCCGTAGAAGTCCCGTGTTACAATCTCTCAAAATATATGGGAAGTATTTTGAAAAACATTATATTGGAAGAATATAATATAAAAAATTCTTTTGAGCTCAAAGAGAAACTGGAGAAAGTGTACCTTGACGAAGACGATATTTTAATATACCTTGACGTGGTATCGTTATTTACAAACATACCTATACATTTAGCTATAAGCAATATTATGAATCAGTGGAGTACCCTACAGAACTATACAAAAATACCCAGGACACAGTTCCTCAAATTATTACAATTCTGTCTAACTGACAATAATTATTTCATATATGGCGATAAAATATACAACCAAACCTACGGAATGCCAATGGGGAACCCACTGTCACCAACAATAGCCGACATCGTGCTAGACACACTACTAAGGAAGACCATAGAGGAACTAAAAACAGGAAATATACAAGTTAAATTAATTACGAAATATGTAGATGACTTATTCGCGATTATAAAGAAAAAAGACGAAGAAATTATCCTAAAAACATTCAACAACTATCATAATAAATTAAAATTTACAATTGAAAGGGAAACAAATAATGCTTTGCCGTATTTAGATATGAGAATCCTAAAAGAAAACAGAAAAATTATCACAGATTGGTATACAAAATCCATAGCTTCAGACCGTCTAATAAATTATCACTCTACACAACCAACAAAACAAAAAACAAACACAGCAATAAATCTTATTAAAAAAGTCATCAAATTGAGTGATAATAAATTTAAAGCCCAAAATATAGAAAAAGTTAGAACCATATTGATAAAGAATAATTATCCAAATTACATTATAAATAATCTGATAAAACACGCCACAAATGACGGAGCACGGGAAAACACAATAGAAACGTCTGGCAACACCAAAAAATTTTACAGCCTCTCTTACATACCAAAACTCACTGAGAGAAGCCAAATGAAAGAAATAATAAAAGATGACACAGTATCATTAGCATATAAACCAAACAAAACAATTTGTAGCCTGTTTACACAAACAAAAACTAAAATAAAAAAAACAGATGAGAGCAATGTTGTATACGAAATCCAATGTATAGGCAATGCAAACGAAACTTGCGGTAAAGTTTACGTCGGAACAACAAAACGAAATTTAGCAACAAGAATTAGCGAACACGAAGCAGATATTAAGAAAAATAAATACACAACCGCGCTAGCACAACACTGCATTGAAACAAAACATGTAGCGGATCTAAGTAATGTAAAGATATTAGACAAGGAGAGAAAGGAAAATAAGAGATACACTTTAGAGAGTTTGAGAATTCAACAAAGACAACTTCGTGCAATAAATACAAAAAGTGACAAAGATCAAACCAACGCAAATTACACCATAGCAATAGTTTAATTTAGTTTAATTTCAACTGTGATACTAACATTAAGAAAAAGTTTAATCTGTGATATTTTATTTTATATTTATTTATTTTTAATAATTGTGTGTTTAATGTCGTGCTGTTTACTCGTATTTTACCACATACTTAAAAGTTTTTAAATGTAAAACTGACAAAAAAGATTATATGTAAGTTTAATTTTTTACTTGATGTTATGTTTTCCCTTGTTGTTATTAAATTGTATTATTCTTATTGTTATGAAAAATTGCCAGATTCAATAAATCAAAATCCCTGAAGATGTTGGAATAATCCCAACGAAACATCGGATTGAAAAAATGGAATAATCTTTTATTTGCATTTGAAACCCATGACCTTGAAAGCCTGATTAGAGTAATTTCTACTTTAAAACATCTTTAATAAAAACTCAAAAAAGGTCGATTAGAATTTTATAATTAAAAATCTTTTACACTCTGCGTATTCTTTCCGTGGTCTTGTATATGTTAAACGCTTGAGTACGGATGAGCCTATTTGCATCGAACAATTGGATATACTAAACCATTTTTTTTTTAATGAGGGAGATCATTTGCGCTGTGATGCTAATAACATACTGCCTGATAATGCCGCTAACTAAATCGTTAATCATACTCTGTGAGGAATTTTTAAATGTTTATTGTTATTATTATTCATTAAACACTACATATTTTACTAAATCTATATTTAAATTTATTTTCGATATCTTCTTAAAACTTAAAATCAATTCAAAACTTTGTAATACAAACACTAAACATTGCGTTGCTTTTGGTGCTAATTTATATTTAAAACGCCATTATATTGTCCAACTTTGCTAGCTTTAGTGGAAGTTCCAAAGATGTTGCGATTTGCATGGTAAAAATTCTTGCCAACCAGAAGGAAGGCCTAAAAATCGTCCACATTAATGCACAGAGTTTATTGAATAAAATTGATGAATTCAGACTTATTTTCGAAAACTCTAATGTTGATATAGTTTGTGTCACTGAAACTTGGCTTTCTGACTCATTGGCGGATAATCTTATATGTTTAAGCGGGTATAGAGTGTTCAGATTTAACAGAAAGTCAGGAGGCGGAGGTGGAGCAGCCATTTATATTAAAAACAATATAACTTGCAAATATCGCTGTAAAGCAGAAGAAAATGATAAAGTTGAGTACATATTTGTAGAGATATCATCATTTGGTAAAAAAATGTTGGTTGGCTGTGCTTATAGGCCTAATAAACGAATTGATTTATCTAACTTCATTACAACGCTAAAGACATTTACCATGCCATACAATGATGTTGCAATTTTAGGTGATTTTAACTCTAACATTCTTGTGGAATCATCTCTTAAGGATAACATGGCATCTCTAGGACTTACTCCAATAAATACAACTATTCCCACACACTACACAAACACATGCAGTATACTACTCGATCATATATACGTAGGAGACATGTCAAAAGTCAATCTATACGACCAAATTTCTGCATCGTGCTTCTCTAAACACGATTTAATCTTCACAACATATGAATTTCTTATTCAACGTGAGGATCAGTATTACTCTTTTCGAGATTTTAATATCTTGAATTACAACGTATTATATGCGAATCTCTCACAAATCAATTGGAGTAGCATTTACTTTATGACCTCGGTTGACGAACAATTGTCTTTTCTAGAAGACAATGTACTACAATTATATGATGAAACTGTCCCTTTGAAAACAAAAATAATTACGGCGAGAAATAAACCTTTGTTCACCTCCAGTATTCGACAATCAATTGAACGTAGGGATTTAGCTTATTCCAGGTGGAAACGTTTTAGAACATTACAATTTAAGGCTGAGTTTCGTTCTGCTAGAAAAGACGTTAATACTCAAATAAGAAATGCAAAATCAGTTTTTTTTCTCAAGACCATTTATTTCCGCTATTGATTCTAAACAAACTTGGAAGACTATTCGAGAAATAGGAATTGGTAATGTTGAAAAGAATAATAATTGCCCTATTGATGCTAATGAACTCAATGGGATTTTTACGGATATACCAACAATACCAACAAATAACCACTTCTACAACAACAATACATTTGTCAACAGTAGCAACTCCTTTTCTGAAGACAATATGTTCGAGTTTTCTTGCGTCAGCCAATCTGAGGTTCTTACTAGCTTCTTGACAGTTAAGTCCAACGCTATTGGATTTGATAACATCGCTATTGGATTTTGTTACCATCTCTTTTTTACCATTTTTTACTAATTTTTTCAACAATCAAGCTGCTTTCCAATGAAATGGAAGCACGCAAAAGTTATTCCACTTCCAAAGTCTGCTACAGAATATCGTCCGATTGCGATACTATGCTTCCTTGCAAAAGTTCTAGAAAAGCTTCTGCACTCACAAATAAGCGCATACGTACACAGAAATTGTCTTATTAGTGATATGCAATCTGGTTTCCGTCCCAATCATAGCTGTGTGACTGCCTTGGCTGATGTGTCAGAAAATATAAGACGTGAGTTAGACTGCGGAAAAGTAACCTCTTTGGTGCTTCTTGATCATTCAAAAGCCTTCGATACTGTAAACCTCTCCACACTATGTATGAAGCTGAACCGTTTTTTCAATTTTGCGCCAACATCAACACATTTAATTTCATCATACCTTACAAACCGTACTCAATCAGTGTTCGTTAACAATACATCATCGAATCCGGTGTCACTTATGAGAGGTGTACCACAAGGATCAATATTGGGACCACTTTTGTTCTCCATATATGCAAATGACTTGCCGCAACAAATATCCCATTCCAGCGTATATATGTATGCGGATGATGTACAGTTGTACCTAAGTGGCTCAGTTAATTCAATCAACGCAAGCGTGGGAAAACTCAACCAAGATCTGGACACCATATATCGTTGGGCTACTGCTAATGGCTTATGTCTGAATCCTAAAAAATCAAAATGTTTGGTGATACACAAAGGAACCATAACCCCGCATATCGAACCTGAAATCCTTATAAATGGTCAGAAAATTGAAATTGTACAATCAGCGAAAAATCTTGGATTAGTCTTCAACAAAAATTTAACCTGGTCTGATCATATAAATTCACTTGTATGTCAAACTTATGTAAAATTAAGAACGCTTTGGGCAACGCAGGTATTTACACCTTTAAGAGTCAGGATACTTCTGGCGAAGACCTATCTTATTCCGGGACTTACCTATGGTTGTGAACTCTTTTCTAGTTGCGACTCTATAAGCAGAAATAAGCTTGATGTTTTATACAACAACATCATTAGGTATGTTTACGGGTTAAGAAAATACGACCATGTGTCTGCTTTCGCAAAAAGCCTATAAGGAGTATCTTTTGAAAACTTACTTAACATCATTAAAACTGAACTAAAAAATGTTACTGAAAGAGTGCAGCAATTAGAAATAGTCGCGGATAACATAAAAAGTATGCAAACTGAAATAAATAGCTTAAAAACAAAATTAAAGCTGCAAGAAAATAAAAACGTTGCCTGCGAATTACGTTTAAATGAAATTCCTTATAAAGAAAATGAAAATCTCTTTTTAATATTTGAAAAAATTTGCAATACAATAAATATAACTGTCCCTGCTGTCAAAACTATTTATCGGTTACAAAACGCAAATAACAAAAATAAAAACAACTGTAAAGATGCGGTTATAATTGTTAAGATGTGGTCTCCATATGACAAAAACTACTTTTTAAAATCATTTGCTAATTACCGTAAAATTAATAAAGGCTTTAATTTCTGTTTAAAACACCTTGGAGAATCTTCAAACAATAAATTTTTTGTCAATGAAAATCTTACTCAGTATAATTTTACCATTCTACGTGCGGCAATAAAACTAAAAAAGGAAAATCGTCTTCACAGTGCCTTTAGTATGCGTGGTCTAGTATATATTAAAAAGACTGCGGAAAGCAACATAATAAGAATTGATGATATAGAATATCTGGATGATTTATTTCGAGAAACAGAACCCGCACCGAATGCTAATGAACGTTTTCATACAACTTCTTATTAAAATCTTATTTTCTAACTATTTTGTTTTATTTTTAACACTTTATACCATTTTAAATACATTATTATATACGTTTATACAAATTTTAAATTCTTTTCAAATTAATATTTCAACAAACAATGTTAACTATAAATTTTTTATCAAACTTATTACTTCGTGCGTTACTCGATCATTATTTTTAAAACTTAAAAATGAACAATACTTATAGAATAAATTCCAGGGATAATGTTGCGAATATGGTTAGAGTCCTTGCCAATCAGAGGAAAGGTATTAAAATATGTCATATCAATGCTCAAAGCTTAAGGAAAAAGATTGATGAATTTAGATTGATTTTTGAAAACTCAGGTGTCGATTTTATATGTGTTTCGGAAACATGGTTTGATTCCGAAATTACAGACTTTTCTGTTTCCTTAAATGGATATAATTTACGTAGAGTTGATAGAGAAGATGGATATGGCGGCGTTGCTATGTACATAAAAAAGGGGATTTCTTTTAGCATCAAATGTACATCTAAGGAAAATTGTGATTTTGAGGACATAGATAATACAGATCCTCTAAATCTAATTGAGTATCTATTTATCGAGGTAAATAATGAAGGGAGGAAATTGCTTTTAGGGAGTGTTTACAGGCCTAATAAGAATCTTTGTACCAGGCGATTTTTTCGAACTTTGGAAACGCAAACAGCTTTGTACGATGATGTTATCATAGCAGGAGATTTTAATTCAAACCTTCTGGTAGATTGTAGTTTCTATGATGAATGTGCCTCGATTGGTTTAATATCACCTAATATCTTACATCCTACACACTTCACTGCAACTATTAATACGCTTTTGGATTTGTTTCTTGTGAGTAATGAAATTAATATACTACTCTACGATCAACTGTCTGCATCATGTTTTTCCAAGCATGATCTTATTTTCATGACTTACAATTTCCAACTTGTTATACAAGTTGAGAGGATTACTTTTCGAGACTTTAAAAACATCAATTTTAGACTCCTTGAGGAAGAATTTTTTAATATTGATTGGAATGCTTTGTATTGTTTAAATTCTGTGGATGACCAACTCTCTTTTCTGGAGCAAAACATAAATTATCTGTTCGATCTAACTGTACCAATAAAATCGAAGATTATTAGTAATAAACAAAAACCCTGGTTTTCTTCTGAAATTAAAGATTGTATCAATCAAAGAGATTTTGTCTATGCACGTTGGAAAAGATTTAAAACAACAACATTACATGACGATTATCTGACTGCTAAGAGAAACACAAATAAAATGATTAAAAAGGCCAAATCCAATTTTTATGCTGAAAAATTTTCTTCTGCCATTGGCTCCAAAAGAACATGGCAAACGATACGCGAAGTTTGTATCGGTAAATCTACGCATCGAGAACCATGTTCGGTTGATGCAGATACAATTAATACAAAGTTTTTAAGTGTTCCTATGGTTCAAGCAGATAAAGATTACTATATCAATAGTCACTCGAATAACGATGCTGAATCTTTTTTTTCTTTTGCTGCAGTAGACCAATGCGACGTTTTATCTAGTTTATTGTCTATAAAATCGAACTCTATAGGAGTGGACGGGATTAATCCTAAGTTTCTCAAGATTCTTTTACCTCAGCTACTTCCAATTATAACTTTTTTCTTTAACAAAATATTAACTACAAGCCACTTCCCATCGAATTGGAAAATAGCTAAAATCATTCCTATACCCAAAGCTGGTTCCGATTATAGACCAATAGCTATTCTTCCATTTCTCTCTAAAGTATTCGAGCGTATTATGCACAAACAAATGACTAGTTTCTTGGATGACAATAACTTGCTAACAGATCGTCAATCTGGGTTCAGGAGGAAACACAGCTGCCTAACAGCCTTAGTTGATGTTACAGAGGAGATTAGGGAGAAACTTGATGATGGCAAGACTACATTTTTAATACTTTTAGATCATTCAAAAGCGTTTGATACCGTGGATCATAACATTCTTTGTTACAAACTTAAAAACTTTTTTAATTTTTCTTCGACCGCTACTCAGTTATTGTCAACATACTTACGTGGCAGGTATCAGTATGTTGAAACTAGAATCCAAAATTCAATGATACTGCCTGTAGCAAGGGGCGTACGTCAGGGGTCCATTTTTGGGCCACTATTATTCTCATTGTACTCAAATGACCTCCCAGGCATTTTAACAAATTGTAATGTAAGAATGTATGCGGATGACGTTCAGCTTTATACCAGCTGTAGTAATGCCCTAATCGACCAGTGTATTATCTCTATTAATCAGCAACTCCATCGTATTTATACATGGGCAACGGCAAATGGATTAGAGATAAATCCGAAAAAATCAAAATGCATTGTAATTCAAAAGCGACTTTCCAAACTAAATATTACACCTAATATAATTATAAATAATCAGAAAATTGGAATCGTTAAATCTGCTAAGAATCTAGATATTTTTTTTAATGACACTCTTACGTGGTCGAACCATATTAACTATGCCTGTGGTCGTACTTTCTCTATGACTAGAACTCTGTGGCAAACCCAGCATTGTACACCTATGAAAATAAGAATCCTACTTGCCAAAACTTATCTGATGCCTGTTTTACTGTATGGTTGTGAGCTATTTGCGAAATGTGATACAATTAGTAAAAGGAAATTGAACGTTGCATTTAACAACATAATCAGATATGTGTATGGACTTAATAGACGTTCTAGTGTATCTTTGTTTTCATCGCAGCTATATGGCGTTTCTTTAGATAATCTTTTAAATATAAGAGTTTTAGTTTTTTTACATAAAATAGTGTATACCCACAAACCGGAACATCTGTACGACAAACTTTATATTTCAGATATAAGCAGGGGAAAAAGAATTAGATCAATTAGATATAAAAGTTTAATATCGGAGTGGCATTTCTACATATTCGCAGTATCTCTCTGGAATTCTATACCCCATAGCTCTCAACTTTTAAGAAACGCACGAAAATTTAAAGAAAATATTTTTAAACTGTTTTCAGCATAACAATTTAAAACACTAAATATTATTTGATATTATAATACATTTGATTAAATTAAATTTCAAATATTTCAACTTTATTCTTTAATTTTAATCTTATTGTTCTTTGCATTTGATATAAAGAAAATTTGTAATTAGTTATTAATTTATTAAGGATTTTAAAATTTTAAATACAATCAGTTCCATACTGCAAAATAAGACTTTTAGTCTTGTGTATGGAGCAGTTCCAATAAATAAATAAATAAATAAATAAATAAATAAATAAATAAAGATAAGGGTACTAATACTCATACATAAAGTTATCTATACAAAAAACCCGCAATATATGAATGCCAAAATTCAGTTTGCAAGATCGAATAGGGGCAAACTAATCATCATACCAAGACATCGACATTTAGTTTCGGAATGGCAGTTCTTTATCCATGCCGCTCGTCTTTGAAATACAATTTCACATGAACAACAGCTTAATAGCAATGCAATGCATTTTAAAACTTTTTTGTTTAATTTTTTCACTTAACCATTTTCCATAGATTATGTGATACATATATGTAATTTTTTATTTTTATTTTTTTTTATTTTTTATTTTTATATTTTTTGTATCTATGCTATTTCTGTTCGTAAATAATTATACTTACTTTTTATATAAACTTTATTATTATTACTATACGTATAAAACTTTTGAGATTGTTGATCCCTTATCCACATATAATCCTGTACTATAATTAAAGGTTTGGTATTGTTGTACAGGATATCAATAAATAAATAAATAAATAAATAAATAAATAAATAAATTAACTAAATATCTAAATTGCCTCTGAGTTATGCTAATAATATTTTTTAATTTGCACAAATATTTTGGAGTTATTCAGAGTGAAATAATAAAAAATATTTTCTTTTCGCAAAATTGAAATACCCTTTCTTTTCAATCACAAAAATCAAAACATAACATTTTTTATTTCTAAATCGTAAAGGTATTTAGACTGAAAACAGAACGAGCAATATACCACAAAAGTCCGATAACAGGGAAGATGTGTAAACATCTAGTAATTAAAGATTTTTTTATGTCATTTCTTAAAATTATTTAAAATCAAACAGAAAGCATCATCTATGTATTACTTACAGCAAAAACTGTTTCAGTTAATTCAACAACCCTTTGCTGTAAAACGTTAAAAATATCCCACTATAAACGTATATAAGTGATACATAGATGACGCTTTTAAAAAACTGGCATAAAAAAACAATTTTATATCATAATTTTTTCTTCAATACAATCATAAGTCACACAGCGTTATGTGTCAGCTCTCACCTATTACGTTTGCACTATTTTTGTGATTGTATTGTGAAATAGAAATTTATCCCCCCCCCTGCGCGTATAGATGTTTACACATCAAAAACTTCATAATCCTACCTTTGTGTAGTTTTCTACTTCTTGTATGAAAATAGATTTAATTTGTAAACAAAAAATATTTTATATAAACAAAAATCAGTTTTACGTATGTCTTTATATATAAACTGATAAACTGAGTATAGTAGTACATATTTTCTATACAGGGAATGCAATCAGTTTGGTTTTGGTGAACCTTCCAAGCAGTTTTCCCGCAAAGACAGCAAACTAACTCATGGTTATAATTTGTTTTCTAATTCTTTTCTTCCACATTTCATACGAATCTACCGTTTTTTCCACACAGAAGTAACACATATACCTCGTTTTCTTTGCGCCATATACGATTGGGGAAGAGCAAGTCCCAGTTCATGCAAAAACAAATGGTGCTTTGCTCGTTTTTTGGGTTAACTTTAAAAGTGTGTGAAGGTATTGTATTAAGCTCAATAAATAGTTGCATTCAAGACTTTTTTCGTTTTTCGTTTGCAGCTATATAGAGAAATCATTTTGTCAACTGGGTCAACTTCACCTTTAGTTCGGTTGTAATACGATATTATTTCTGGTAGCTTCTTTTCAACAGTCTCGAATTCTGGCATGTTGTAAAGAGTACTCTGCATCATTTTGTATATAAATTTTTTTCCAACCTAGGAAACAAGTGCAGAGTCTTTGGTAAATTTGAATGTACAATGAAAAGGTGGATCCTTTTTGCATTGGAATCGAGTGCTTGTTCTTGTGCATTGTTCCAATCATGATCAATTTGTTTTGTCGTAATTTTTGACCAAACTCATAAGATGTGAGGAAATTGTACATTGTAATATTATAAACTTTTTAACACACGACCAGTTGCAATAAAACTCATTGTCCTTGATTTTTGCCGGATCAGTTTCAGCAGATTTCCCAAGGTATAGTTATATTTTCCAGACATAGAATGTTTTTGCACATACGAACCATATCTATCCGGTTTGCTTTTCCTACTGTAAGATCTCCTGAAGCATTTACGTTCAGCAACCCTGGGGAGTGGCCTAAATGGCAACGCCGTTTTGAACGATTCCGAATTGCCTCCAAGCTGGATAAAGCCACAGAAGCAGAAAAAATAAATACACTCATCTACTTAATGGGTGATCAAGCGGACAGCATTTTTCTTTCATTTAGTTTAACAGGGACTGAAAAAGCTAAGTATGATAAAGTAATGGAGGCGTTTAACAAACATTTCGTGGTAAAGACAAACGTAATTTACGAACGAGCAAGATTTAACCTTCGAAATCAGTTAGAAGGTGAACTGATAGAAGATTTCATAACAGATTTATACTCATTGTCAGAAAAGTGTAATTATGGTACTCTAAGAGATGAAATGATATGGGATAGAATTGTTGTTGGTGTACGTGATCACAAATTATCAGAAAATTTGCAACTAGTGACCGATTTAACCTTAGAAAAAGCCGTTACAGAAGTGAGACAACAGCAAGCAGTAAGAAAACAACAAAAAGAATTAACATCTTCTACAATATACAAACTTTCTACAGACACACACACAAACAAAAGTTCGTACAAAGCAAGAGGGGGTAACAGTCCTCAAAATAAAAATAAAAGTAACAAGTGTATGTGGTGCGGTTCTAAAACTATACATGTCAAACAAATTAATTGTCCCGCAAAAGGGAGACAATGCAATAGGTGCGGTAAATTAAACCATTTTGCAAATGTATGTTTGTCAAATTATGAGAGAAATCGTAAATCAATAATAAATCAAATGAATAGTTCTGACAATGAGAGTGTGACGTCACAAATAGCTGATGGTTATCATAATTTTTTGGGAATGCTAAGAATAAATAAAATAAATAATTTTTTATCATGGAATGTTGACGTATTTATAAATAAAATAAAACTTAATTTTATGATCGATACCGGTTCCCCAGTTGATGTAATTTCTTACGAAATCTATAAAAACAATTTTAAAAACATTCAATTAAGACCCTCAAATAAAATAATTTCAGGCCCGGATGGTCTGAGTTTAAAAGTAATTGGTATGTTTGATGCAAAAATAAAATTGAACACTATGGAAATAGAAAACGAGATTTACGTAATTGATAATTTAAAAAAGCCATTGTTAAGCTTGTTCACGAGTGAAAATTTGAATTTAATAAAAAAAGGTGAACTTTTTAACATAAACAATAATAAAAATGAGCTAAAGTCAAGTGCGGTCATTGAAAAAGAGTTCCCAACTCTATTTGAAGGGTTAGGATATTTGAACAATTTTGAATGTGAGATTAGACTAAAAAACGATGCAAAACCTTTTCAAATATTTACGGACCGTCGCGTGCCAATTCCTCTAAAAGAAAAATTAAAAACAAAACTTGATGAAATGGTAAATTTAAACGTAATTAAAAAGGTTGATGAGCCTACACCTTGGTGTGCTCCGCTCGTAATTGTTCAAAAAACAAATGGCGAAATTCGACCATGTGTTGACTTGACAAAACTTAACTTAGCAGTCGAACGAGAAATCCATCCAATGCCGGTAGCAGATCATACACTAGCCCAACTTTCAGGAGCAAAGTTCTTTTCAAAACTTGATGCGAATTCGGGGTTTTGGCAAGTAAAATTAAAAGAAAATTCACAACTACTTACAACATTTTTAACACCATTTGGGAGATATTGTTTTTTGAGATTACCATTCGGTATCTCTTCTGCTCCTGAAATTTACTAAAAAACAAATGCAAAATATTTTACAAAATATTTCAGGGGTAGTGTGTCAAACCGATGATATCCTAGTATTTGGTACTGATGCCGAAAAACACGACAACACTTTACGACAGGTACTGACCAGACTGAAAGAAAATGGTGCAACACTTAACAAAGATAAATGTGAGATTGGAATAAAGAGCTTAAAGTTTTTGGGACATTACATCAATGAAAATGGAATACACCCATGTGATTCTAAAATAAAAGCTATCAAAGAATATTCGAAACCGACAAATACCACTGAGCTAAAGAGGTTCCTTGGCATGGCTAATTTTTTTTGGTAAATTTGTTCCTTTCCTTTCAGATCTGAGTCAACCCTTGATAAATCACTACGCAGTAATATAAATTTTCAATGGGAAAGCGCGCAAGAAGAATCATTCAGTAACTTAAAAGAAATGCTTACCAGTGCACCGGTGCTAAAATTATACAATCCAACACACAAAACAATCATATCATCAGACGCTTCATCTTATGGGCTTGGATCGGTTTTATTGCAATTCGACGAAAATGACATTATTCGTCCAGTCGCATATGCATCAAGGACGTTATCACAGGCGGAAAGAGGGTACGCTCAAATCGAAAAAAAAAGCCTTAGCTCTTACATGGGCTACTTGCGTAAAGTTTCCTGAACTTCTCACAGGGATAAACTTCAGCATCGAAACCAACCATAAGCCCCTTATCACAATCTTCACAACTAAAAACTTAGATGACTTAACACCCCGTTTACAACGCTTTCGAATGAGAATGATGAAACACGTTTACGAAATTTATTACACCGCTGGAAAATTCTTAGCTGCAGCAGATGCGTTATCATGCAACCCACTAGAAAATGAAGAATCTACAAGTGAGGAGGAGCTTCGCACATTTGTTAGCAATGTCATCACCAGCTTGTCAGTTACACCAACAAAACTAATGATCATTGAGCAAGCTCAAAAACGTGACCCAACTCTTACTCTGGTGACTAACTACTGCTTGAACGGTTGGCCAGATAGATACAAAATCGAACCAGCCATACGTCAGTATTACATTGAGAAAAACTGTTTAGCTGTAAACAACTTCATTTTAATGCACAGTTGTCTCATTGTCATCCCTGCTGAACTTCGTCAAAATATCTTAGAAAAAATTCACGCAGGACATCTCGGAATTGTTAAATGTAAAGCTAGGGCTAAACTATCAGTTTGGTGGCCGGGCTACACCAAAGATGTGGAAAATTACATAAAAAAATGCTCAATTTGTATTCAAAACGTCACACCTCGTCACGAACCACCTTGGCAGATTGTGGGAGTAGACTTATTTTTTCACAAATCATATTGTTACTTAATTGCCAGTGACTATCTCTCAAGATATCCGGAAATAGCCCGTCTAGAAAATCAAACTAACAATTGCATTATTAATCACATTAAATCTATTTTTTGTAGGCATGGTGTCCCAGAGGTCATGAGATCGGATAATGGACCACAATTCCAAAAAGTTAATCAATCAGCTTTTGCAAAATTCGCAAAAGAGTGCGGATTTCAGCATAAAACTTCATCACCACGATATCCACAAAGCAATGGGTTTATCGAATCATCAGTAAAAACTGTAAAATCATTAGTCAAAAAGAATGAAGATCCATATTTGGCCTTAATGGAATACAGTTCGACTCCGCTAGCTAATGGATTATCACCTGCAGAGATGCTTATGGGTAGAAAAATTCGTACTACATTACCCATCAATGACAAACAACTACTTCCATATTTTGATGTCGACAAATCAATCATAAAAGATCAACAACTTAAGGAAAAGCATGCTGAAAACTATAATAGAAGACATGGAGTGACGGAAAGAGAAATATTCAATGTAGGTCACGTAGTGTGGTTTCGAGATTTGAGTTTATGGGGTAAAATTGAAAGTCCAGCCGATACACCAAGATCATACTTGATAACAACCAATCGTGGAACTTTTCGTCGAACTTCATTTCACCTCGTACAGGGTAAACGTAAAGACATTCCATATGAGCCCAACGAAGTTAGAGAGATATCACTATCAAAATCATCGTCATTGCCAAGTACGCCAAAATCATCGTCAATACCAAATTCAACAAAAAATGTAGTAACAGCATCAAGTTCCACAACATCAGAAAATCATAGTATTAAAGAAAATGTTCAACCAATCATAAATCCACAACCTCCACTAAGTGCATCAGCAAGATATGTTACAACAACAAAATCTGGCCGTGTAATAAAAGTTCCAGACAGATATACAGCGAACAATTAATCAAATCACAGTACCACCTTCAAAATTTCTGATTAAATTAATTTCATTATTCAAAAATTAAGAAGAATAATTTTAACTTGAAGGGGATGATGTAGAGTACATTTGTATCAATTTGTCAAATAATTAGACTCACACATACAAACAATAATGTCTCTCATAACTATTATTGCATTTTACATTTAATAAGAATTTAGTGAAGAAGAATAAAGCAGTCGTATACTAGAACTCAACCAGGGCGTTTCACTACACTTGAATACACTACACGTCCGTCCGTCTGTGTGTCCATGTAAAGCTTGTAATCAAACTGCAGGTCGCAAATATGAATATATTTTCATTAAATTTGGTATATAACCCTTTGTCGATCACAGGATGAACGATGCTGAAATTGGTGAGAATCGGTCCATGTTCAGACCTAGCCACCATACAAATGACCCCTATGAAATCAACATAAATTGCCATAAGATCCAAATTATCATATATAGATCTTAGCCAAATTGGGTTTGTATGTATTTATTGCATCCCTTAATCAGTAGACCAAAAATGATCACTATTGGACAACTCTTAGTCATAGGCCCCATATAGAGCTGCTCCTACCGACCTTCACTTAAATCTATCAAAAAACAAAAATATTGCACTGATTGTTCCCAAATTTTGTTTGTATATATTTTTGCAACATACAAGAAACCTTACCAAACATGGTCAGAATCGTTCCATTTTTGGCCCTAGTCCCCATATAGATATAACATCCGATATGAACTTTTTCATATCTGCAGCAACAAAATAATGAAAATCCCACTCAAATTTGGTTTAGGCTTATTTTCTATATCCAGTTAGTTGCGCCTAAGAGATAGGGTCTCCAAACGCGTGGTATAGGATATCGTATAGTTGGTCTAGACCGACTTTAATTTTCCTACTTGTTTTATTCTAAATAAGTTCAAAGTTGTTGAGTTAATAACAGAATAATATTAGCAGAACTTAGTTAGTGCACAGAAGGGAACAGTGTCCCTTCGTTTTGAGATTCTACAGGCCGAAAAGGCTACTGTTGATTTCATAATAATAACATTAAGAATAACTAGCAGATTCCAGCACTCGAACTTCGGGTGCAAATTCATGGAAATTTTATTTTTTCATTTAATAGAGACCCTAAAATTATGCGTCACAATACAACTGATTTCAAATGAAGAAAACAAACTCAACACATTAACACAAACACATTAGCAAATTTAATAAACACAACATAACATTGTATAATTTTGTGTATATGTTAGTAGCAAATTTATACGTTCATAGCTCAAAAAAAATATTCTAAACGATGAATATCTGTAAATCTGGGTAACAGCTAAAAGAAATACCTCTCAAATGATACATTTTTTTGTCAAAATCGGGGTAAAATTGTGAAACCTACATTGGTCACAAGAAATCGCCTTGCCTATTAATATTATAGAATGGAAAATTTCACTCGTTACAACGATACCTAAGCAAGGTAGAGATCACACAAAGGTCAATTCGTATAGACCAATAAGTTTACTGTCGAACTTGTCAAAATTATTCGCGAGAATTTTGGTAAACAACTTACAATATCCGTTGATCAAAATAATGTCATTCCAGCACATCAATTTGGTTCCAGACGAAAACACAGCCCCACTGAGTAAGTTCATAGAATTGTAAGTGCAATAAGATTAGCTTTTGAATATAAAAAGTGCTGCTCTGCACTTTTATAGACGTCTCGCAAGCCATCGACCGAGTTTGGCATGAAGACTCGTTTACAAAAGATAAATAGTTGTTGCGCCCGAAACATACATAAGCTAATGGAGAGCAATATAATTAATATAAAATCCACTATAAGAGAGAAAAACTATGTGAGCCCTCCACAGACAATTCATGCTGGTGCACCGCAAGGTAAGCCCCCGTCTCCATATCCTTTGCACGTCAGACATGCCAACAAATGCAAATGTTCTTACGTATAATTTTGCGGATAATACTACAATTATAAGCGTATATGAAAACCCCTCACCAGCATCTCTTCTTTTACAGAGCCATATTGAACAGCTGGAAGATTGGCTAGATATGTGGAAGATTAAAGTAAATGAGCACAGAAGGGAGACTTGCCCCCCAAATTCCAATTATGAACCAGCCTGTACCTCAGTATTCCTCTTTTAGATATTTTGGAATACATCTTGAACGCCGGCTTACCTAGAAAAAAAAATGTACGCTAAATTAACACAAATAAATATGAAATTAGTCCAATTCACATGACTAATTAGCAGTAACTCAAAGTTAAGTCTCGATTGTATGCTCTTGACTATTTACTCGATTTTGGTGCTATGCCATTCAGTTATAGGGAGCAGCCTTAACTTCA
The DNA here is from genome assembly GCA_963682025.1 of Cordilura impudica. Classification (NCBI taxonomy): domain Eukaryota; kingdom Metazoa; phylum Arthropoda; class Insecta; order Diptera; family Scathophagidae; genus Cordilura; species Cordilura impudica. Next base: position 60,683,149 of record OY821518.1, on the reverse strand, counting down.
AACACAGAAAGAATACAAAGATGCCAAAATAGGATTTTGAGAATGACTACAGTTGCACTGACATCATAAAGCAAAATGGTAAGAAAAGCTGCCTTTTCTCTAAGAATTGTCTTTTCTTAAAATGCTTTTCATAATAGAAAAATATTTCACTTATGATGCTTTGCAACAGATTTAAGTGCAAAGCAGTTTATTTCAGCATTCAACGTTATACTATTAAGAACGCGATATCATTAAATACAAAAATTTTATTTTCCTAAATGAATAACAGTTCACGGATGATAGAATCACTATTATGAAACATATATATATTTATAATTTTTTTTAATTTTCTCCACTGTTCGACGATTTTCGAATTTACAAAGAAATGTCAATATTGCTTTCCATAATCTAACCCTTAGTTGGCATGTGCAAAACGAAAAGAAAAACTGTGTAGCTTTCACTTACGTTATATAAAAGGTTTATGTTATAATCATAGTTTTAAGAGAAACACAAGAAAATTCCATTTAACTTTATTCAAGGTAGTGTAATAAAAATAAATATTGGAATTTTTCTTTTTTATATTTTGTTTCTTTTCAGTTTTCGTGTTCAAAAGATAGTGACCAATATCACGCACATTGGTGATAAAACTCAATTTATGGTTATGACTATAAATTTTCAGATTTTTATGTAAAGCTTATCACAAAGAAATTCAAATTTATATGCTTGTAGCAGCAGTATCCGGCTTCTTAGCAGTAACATAATGTCATAATATTTAGGCCCTTAAGCAATTATACCAATATAGAGTGCTACTAAAATACTTAATTTGAGACATGATCTGTGACTATATCATTTTGAAAGTCAAGTGTGTGTTGGCATTTATAAAAAAAGGTTTACTCGTACATTGTCTACAGGTCTTTAATAAATGGGTTCTCATTTTTATATATACGATGTAATGGATTATAAGGGAAGTTTTTGGAATCTGTTTGGCTTAAGTATATAATTTATTATATTATAACAACAAAATTAGTTTTTGGGCTTAAAACATTAATGAATTAATAGAGTTGTTAAAAGTTTTAATTTGGATTAGTATACTGAAATTTACAACCTTTTGTTATTTTTATGACAGTAACGTATAAGTAATATTTAAAGTCTTTAATAACGCTCATACTGAGCAGAGTGCTTTTGAGTTAGGACCCAGACGTATGATTAATATTTAATGAATTAATATAGATTAGAGTGTGTCAAAGAAACTGTTTAGTTAATCTCCCTGGAATTAAACATAGACATATTTCATTAGGATTTTAGAAATATTTCGACATCATGATAACCGCACTCCCATTAAACCATTTTAAATAATCCTTCAAAAATTGTATTTTTTAATGAATAAAAAATAGTGGATTTAACTTCTCTAAATTTTTTTAAAACCTTCTAAAGGCATTTGATAATTCCTGAATATATATAGTATGCAAGTTAATGCCAAAATTAAAACAATGTAATAGGTCGTTACCTAACCCTTAAATGATGTCTAAATGGTATGACTGTTCACTTATGGAGGGCGCGTAAATATTTAAGCATTTCGGTTTCTAACCTAATTTTTTAACCACAAAACAGTATTCGTATCTTAATGGTTGTTTGATTCTTGGAGTGTAAATTTTGGTGTCCTTGTGTTTAGTCGTATCGAATTTGTCCAATTTGCCAGTGTAAAAAGGAAGAGTTGAGGTAAAAAACAAGTAAGAGTGTTAAATTTGGCTGTGCCGAATCTTTGATACCCTCCACCTCGGTTTGAGTATTGATAATAAATGTAAACAAAATATTGGAAAAAGTAAACAATTTGTTAAACTTAATACCAAATTATTTCAGAAAATTCTTTGGGTGGGTTTTCGTCTTTTCTATTATTTCGGATTTATTTCGGTGTTTTGTTTTTGCTAATTAAATAGCTCGCCCTAACCTCCATTGCAAAGGTAATGGTTGTGTAGAGTGGCTATATGCATTAAATCGTGCTAAATGGAGATGGCTGTATAGTTTCTTTTAACTGGCCAAATATTTCTTCATTGTGGCCATATAGGTCGGATGGAGTAACAAAATAATAACCAAAAAAAAAGCTCTCTCAACTTTTTTTAAAATATTGCCATATTTTGAAAACATAGAGAATAAATTTATAATAATAAATAATCAAATTAGGGATGAAAAACGCAAAAAACGAAAAGTCCCAAACATTTTAAATAAAATAATTTAATGTTATCTTTATTTTCTGAAAAACTTCAAATTTTCATCCAAAAAAAAATTGCGAAAATTTATATATAAAAAATAACATTCTCATAAAATTACGTTTACTTATGCAACAATTTTTATTTAGCAATTCTTAAATATCATTTGAGGTTTTCTTAAATTCATTGAATTTAAATTAATATCGACAAATCTGTTTTTCTATTTATTTAAATTGTAAAGGAGTGGCATCTCTGTCAAAATAAGCGAAAAACACAAAGAAGAATAGAAAAAAATTAATTACTTGGTGTTTGACAGGATGATTTTATGTTTATGTTTAATATCCTTATTTTTTTACTAATATTTCTGTTTATTTATTTGAAAATGAAATAATGAATTGAATATGCTATTTAATTTTTTTTATTTATATAAAAAAGTTTTTTAATTAAAGCAAAATATTTTCACTATTTCATGATTTTTATTTATGTATGACGACATTTCAACCTAAAAATTTAAGTTTTTATCGATTGGATAAACAACACAAAAATGGTTGTCGTTTAGATAACAACAACAGCTGACTTTAACAATAGCGAATATCGTTTCAAAATTTTACTGATAATTTTGCAATTTTCTTTTTTTTACAATTCGACTATCGTTAAAAGAAGTTACTGAATCGCGGTACTGAAAAGTTATTAATATCTCCTGAATGGCAATATTTTTTTTAAATGTAAACATTTTTAAATGTAAAGATATTTCTAAATTTAAAATTATTATTTCCGACGTTTTGATATGATTTTCTGAAACTCAATTAATATTTTCTAATTTATAATTGGAAATTTTATTTTCAGTTTTTATTATAATTGATATTTTCTTAAATTTGAATGGAAAATTTAAAAAGTGAAATTTTGTATTTATGTGAATAATAATGCTTTATTAATTATAAACAATTTTTAAAAATTAGATGTAATCGCAATCAGATATTTTATAGGTAAAGCAGAATAATAATTCTATATAACTATGTAGAACTGTTTTGTAAGCAAAAAACTCATTGACGAACTCGGTAACTGTATTTTGTAAAGACAACAAAAAGTTAACCCCCCAATCTCACATCACACTGAAATTGTAAAATCGTTGTGTACGTATTATCAACGAAAAATTGTTCGAATTAGTCGAATCCATCGCCATTAAATTTTATGCTCAAACATCTGACTGCAATCTCATTTTTAAAATGTTGTTGAAGCGTAAACTTGAAAAAATTTGTATACTTCTCTATCTTATTTTATTTTAAGTAGAGTTACCAAGTTTATTATACAGGCACATGTTTGAGGGAAAATGTTTACATTTATTATTATTAGTATTATTTTAATAATAGTTAATAATATTTATGCTCTATAATTAACAAACTTGCGTTTTTGTATGCGCATTTCAAAAAATAAATCATTATAATAGATTTAACAAGTTAAAACTTTAATTACAATTTTACAGAATCCAGTAAATTTGCATTAAATTTATAACAGGGTAACATTAATCATCGTTAGTGTCTGCCACTATTCGCACGAAAAATTTGGTGCCATTAGTGTGACCACTGCGGAAAATGTGTGTGCATTAGTAAAAAAAAATGTGAGTGTATTGAGTTTTTCGAACTCGCAGTGTGATGTGAGATTGGTGGGTAATATGCCAAACTTATGTTCATATTTGTAAAAGAATAATGAAAAAACGTATGAAATAAAAGACCAGCCCGTGTATACCCTTAACATTGTTCTGTATGATATCTAGTTGAAAATATTAACATTCATGTTAAAATAGAAATAACTATTGCAAAGCTAATTAGAACAAACAAAAATTATGGCGCCATCCACTGTGGTATAGTCACGCTGAGCAAAATGAAGTGACACTCTGTTAATGCAAAAGATATGTATTTTCCCCACAACAAAATACTGCAGAATTTTATGTAAATAAAATAACCGATTTATTTCTAACATGCAGTTACTATGAATATACATACATACATAGATACATATATATAATATATGTATATTATTTGTATTATTTAATATGTGTATGTATGTATATTTAAATATTACACACAAAAAATACAACATCAAACGTTATGTTTGTGTTTTTCTCTTTAAATAAATTAATACATAAATTTTTTTGCTAAATTTACATTTGGGCAATTCACAACAGGTGTTGTATATTGTATGTTGTATTGAAATACACAATACAATCATTTGTTGTGAACACTCAGTTGTATTTTCATATTGTAAAACGCTTTCTTAAGTAATTTTCGATCCAACGAGGAAAGATCGCTTCGTCGCTTCTGCTATTTTGTATAAGAGAAAACACTTGTCAGTGTTTGCTTTTTGGTCGTGAGATATACCCTGGAGTTTTAGTTACGTACCTCTTGCATTTTAATTTATAATGAAAAAAAAAAAAATTTTAAATGTTTTGGTTGGTACTGAAAGAGAAAATACATACTAAAAAAATATAAACATTAATTTTTATATAAATAAACTTATCGATGATTTGCGTTATTTGCATTATTTGCCATATTTTATTTTATAATTATTTATGCTGATAAAATTCTATGTATTTGTTTTTTTTTTTTCATAAAAACTGGCATTCACTTGGAACTGATATGTTATTATATACAACATTTACTAAACATAGGAAATGAAGTTGGATCGTGTATCAGATTTTTCAGTGAAAATTACCAAAAACAATTTTACACTATTGTAAAGTGATACACGATACAACAGATACAACGATACATTACCCATTGTGAATTGCCCAATTGTTTTTTTTATTAACAACTAGGTATTTTAGCATTATTTGCTTTAGATGTTGGTGAATTTTTACTCCCTTTATGTTAACTCGTGTCTGCTTGTCGAAAAAATTTTGGATCGATTTTAACCACTTTCCCGTAACCCATCCCGATTTTGCAGGCATGCTCGTGGCAATGACAGAAATGATCTAACATATTTTTTTAGTGATGCCAAAACAATGGAAACTTTAAAATTTTTCTACCAGAGTTGATAAAAAAAATGTACAAAGGGTTTGTTTTTGTTATATTATTACCATAACGACCACAAGAACAACAAGTCCAGCTATGAAAACAATGCAACATTTAGAATAACAACAAGAACAATATAGAAATATCATGTTTTTATTTATTTTTTTACTTTTTCAGAGATTTCTCTGGACCTGTTCCACCGATTTCAATGACTTTTGAAGTAGAAATCTTTCCATGAATTTGGTGAAACATTCACCAAAAATGATCACTGTAGCTGCACTATTGAGGGCGTGATCCTGACAAGAACAACATAGAAAATTATTTTTTTTCAAGACTTTTTTTTAGTTCTTCATTCAAATCTCGGGGCCTAATCGACCGATTTGGACGATTTTAAACAGCAAACTTTTCAGGATGTTGGTGAATCATTTTTTATTTTTTATCGTGATTTCCACAGACGGACAGACGGACAGACGGACAGACGGACATCGCTATATCAACTCCGGTTGTTATAGGGATCACAAATATATAAATTTTATGGGGTCCAAAATTTTTTTTCCAATTATTACAAACGGAATGACAAACTTATATATACCCTCTGCACACTGGAGTGGAGGGTATAATAATAATAATAAATATATAATGAAATTTCTAAACTTTTCTTTGTATTTTTTGTTTGGCCACAAATGACTAAAACGATACCTTCAATTAGTTACCAGAAGTACTTCAAATAATCTTGAATAATATTTTCGAAGAAAGTACTTTAAAATTTATTGATTAACTCTTAAAGCAGTGGGCAGGTGCGTTACGGTGAAATTTTGTTGACAAATAAAAACAGGTTTTTTTATTGTAGTTCACTGTATTTTTTGTAGAGGTCATCCAGCAGGCGCAACCTTTTTAATATAATCAAAATTTTTTTGGCAAATAGCGCAGAGCTGTAAGTATATGATTTCGTTGAATAACATACCTTTTTGAAATTATGAAGTTGTGAGAAGAAAATATCAAAAACTACATTTATATGGAAGTCGAAAAAAACTGAAACTACTTAAATTTTAATTCTGAACTTTAAAGGTTCGGTGAATATCTTAATAGAAAAAGATAAAGATAAATTTATAATACGATTTATTTAAAAATTTTAATGAATAGCTATATCTAATGTGCCCCACCGCTTATACAATACATGAGGGTTTTAGCAATATAGTTTTTTTTTATATTGGATGGAAATATCAAGTTTTTATTTGGGTTGAGGACTGAACCTTCAATCTTTTGACGATTAATTTTTAATAGAATTTTAAAAACTTTCATTGCTAAGTTATATATAATATATATTCTTATTTTTTTTTTATTTTTTTTTTATTTATTTTTTTTTTTTTTTTTTGATAATCCCACATTTCATTTATTCAAAATTTTTAAAATTTTACAAAATGTAATTCTGCATAGCTAACAAAATCTCTCTATAAACAGAAGCTAGAATATGTTTAAGAAAAAAATTTCTGTTTTACAAAAACTATTGAGTGAGTATAATATAACTAACGGAAACATCGTTTCAGTTTTCTTACTATCAGCTTTCTAAAGGTGCCTTGAAATTATTTTTGGGAATCAATTGACTAATTAAATTCTTCGTTTGATTCCAATTTTTACGTAACAAAATTCACATTTCCACTGTATGTGGCGTTGGACAGAAAATCGCGTACTTCAACCGTCTTCAGTAATTTGCCATCCAAACATTAAGAATTGCTAGTTCTACATATAAAGACTCATGTTTTTGCCAATTATAATATTGGTATGGACTGAAATAAGGCAAGTAGATTTTTGCAAACTGAAAAAAAAAAATAATTTTACAGATAATTTTATCCTTTTAGCTACACTGACAGTTACTTGACAAACTTACGTAAGAAAGTGCGATATTTGTTCAAAAGAAATCTTTCTTGATAATTTGCGGTGCATTCTCTATCAACGGTATGCCTGATTTCCTGAGTACGAATATGAATTCGGCAGGATACCATACTCCTTTCCAGATAAACTTGTAAACAATTTAAAAAAAAAAAAGAAAAGAAAGTTATATAATCGGTCTAGACCAACTATACGATACCCTATACAATGGTTTAAAGACTATATCTCTTCGGTCCAACTAGTCGGATATAGAAAATAACCTTTCGATTAGCGGACCTTTTTCATTTTTAAACTGAAATTACTCCTATTTCGGCCAGGACAAGGTACCCCAAAAGTTACCCCGTTTTCCAAGAGAATTTTGTCAAAAATCGTTTAAAAGAAAATTCAAGGTGATGCGCCCAATAGTTTAGATTTTATTGAGGTTTAAATGTGAGTAGTACGGGAACGCATGACAAGGTCCGTAGGGACCTTGTACTGAAATTACAAGAAATCATTAAGACATAAACTTTATTTTGGCTTCTTTTTGGCTGTTTTATTGTTTGAACACATTTTAAACGAGTTCTTCGAATTTAACATTTGTTTTATTACCTTCTAATACTAATCTCTATTTGCATATATACGTGGATGTTCAAGCTAGAACACAAGTAGGCAACGGAAAGGGTATAAATGCGGTTATAGTTTCATAAGCAGCTGTTTTATTGTTTGAACACATTTCAAACGTGTTCTTCGCATTTACCATTTATTTTATTACCTGCTAATACTAATCCCTATTTGTACATATACGCGGATGTAAAAGCTAAAACACAAGTAGGTATAAAAGCGGCTCTAGTTTCGTAAACTAAATCATACACAGTTTGGATACTGAAGACTCAACATCTCGTTTGAAATTTCAAAGTGATTGTACGAAGGAAACTAAAGCGATAAAATAATATGGCAGAATCAAACATTGAAATTGCTGAAATGGTGGTGCGTCGTAGCACACGCTACCAACAAATGTCTGAGGAGAAAAGACGTGCCGTAGATAATCAATTTGCTGATTTTATGAATGCAGAGGATCATGACGAGGAACTTGATATTCCGGCATTTGATGCTGAAGAAGATGATGGCGACTTGCCCTTTCTACAAAATGTATATGCTGTAGACTCCGATGCTGAAAGTGAGGTAGATATAGAAATCAATGAGGAGGTTTACGATGACGATGACAACGATTATGAAGAAGAAGAAACACCAACAAGCGATAGTTATTTTATTGCGAAAGACGGCACCCAATGGAGTAAAAATGCACCACCAACTTCCCATATTCGTGCTCATAACGTGGTCAGCTACACAAGGAGGAAACCAGGACCAGTAGGAACCTTTTACCATATTCCGCTCACTCTTCACTGAAGACATGGCGTACATAATAATACGCGAATCTAATCGCAAAGGTAGGGAAATAACAGATGCATATAATTTGCAAAACCAACAAACAAAAAGGAATTTAAAACCATCACACTAAAGGAGTTTGATGCCTTCTTTTCTATACTCTTGTATTCTGGACTCAATAAGTCAAATAATGAGCCTTCTGCACAGTTATGGGCCCCAACGCGTTGTCCAATATACAAAGCGTCCTTGTCGTATAATCGCTTTATGTCCATAAAACAATGCCTTAGATTCGACAATGGAAATAAGCGACAGCAGCGACTAATCAACAGCAAAACTGCGGCATTTGATAATATTTGGCAAATGCTGCAGTCAAACTTAGCAGCAGCTTACACTCCGCATGATTCACTGATAGTTGATGAGCAGTTTTTTCCAATACGGAGGCCGTAACCGCTTCACACAATATATTCCGTCGAAGCCAGCCAAGTATGGTATAAAAGTATGGTGGTTGTGTGGCTCAAAATCATTCTATCCTGTCAAAGGAATGATTTACTCTGGTAAATTGCCTGACCAGGAGCATGAAATAAATCAAGGGCAGAACGTTGTACTTGCTCTTGCGGATAAATATTTGGATTCTAGCCGCACAACTTATGCTGACAATTTCTTCAGTACATTGAACTTGGCTCGTATTTTGATGAGAAAGAAAACTGCATATGTTGGAACAGTACGCTCTAACAAAACATATGTGCCACGGGAGTTACATAAAAATCGTAGACCAGATGCTTGGTACGTATATATGCAAGCGCTCAACAAAGCGCTGGCCGCTTGCCATGTTTTACAATATGATCGACATCGCTGCATTAGCTGCATTCATAATATTCAACGAGATGAAGCCAGTAAAGAGAAGTGACAGACGGCGCTCATTCCTCCTTAGCAGAATGATTATATATATTTTTTCATTTCAGATAGTACCAAAACCAACAGAAGCAGCTGCACCGTCGTTTGCGAAAAACAGGCCATCATGTCGACTATACTGTTCAGAGTACGGTCGTCAACGCAAAACAAGGGCCTATTGCTGTTCCTGCAGCAATGCAGTTTGTGCAGAGAATTCAATATTAATGCATCGGTGCTTAACCTGCACTCAAAATGAGGAAGAACCATCGCAACAATAGTTTTTTTAAGTTTTATTCATTGCAAAACTAAATTTTCATAATAAAATTCATAAAAATTAATTATGGTAGTATAAAAAAAAAAATATTTTAATTTATTTATCAACACTTTAATTAATAAACAATAAAAAAATAACAAAACAAAAATTTTAAAATGTCTTTTTCATAGAAAATGCCATATCAACAAAAATAGGTCCCTACGGAACTTGTCATGCGTTTAAGGGTACCAGAAGTGTTGCTAGACGCAGAGATAAGCATAAACCAAATTTGAGTGGTATTGTTATAAATTTTTTTGGCTGCAGATAAGAAAGACTTGATATCGGGGCTATATCTATATGGAGACGAGGTCTAAAATTTAACCGATCCTGACCATATTTCGTAAAGTCACTTATATTTTGAAAAAAAGTTACAACCCTAATTTGAGAAAAGTCTCCGCAATATTTTTGTTTTTTGATAGATTTAAGTGAATACCGGGAAGCAGCTCTATATGGGGCCTACGACTAGGGATTGTCCTAAAGGGATTATTTTTAAACTGCTGATTAACGGATATAATAAACATATACAAACCCAATTTGACTGAGATGTAAATGATAAATTGGTTCTTATGGCAATTTATGTTGATTTCATAGAGGTCATTTGTATGGGGACTAGATCTGAACATGAAACGCTTTTCACCAAATTGAATAGCATCCATTTTTTGGCCGATGTAGGCTTATATACCAAATTTCATCAAAATAACTTAAAATTTGCGACCTGAAGTTTGATAACAAAGCTTACATGGACACACAGACGGACAGACGGACGGACATCACTAAATCGACTCGGAAAGTGATTCTGAGTCAAATAGTATAATAAAAGATGGGTCTATGTCAAATATTTTTGGTAGTTACAAACAGCAGCACAAACCATTATGCCAAACAGGTGTTTTTTTCTCATCCTTGTAGCTTTTTGGCTATTGTTCTTACCAAAATTTGTACCAAATCGTTTATATAGCTATTTCTTCAGCCTTTCGGAAACAAAATTTAAAAAAAATAAAAAAATCTTTTTACTTTTGTTTTGCATAATCAAATATTTTTTGACTTTTTTTCAAAAAAGGAATTTTTATTTATTTATTTTTTTTTTTTGCTCAAAACAAAGCTTAGGTTTTTCTGAATATATTTCTAAATGATTTTATGGAATAGCAGTGTTATATCCTAGTTCACATTTCCTTTACTTCTTTTTAGGTTTTTTGATCGTTGTAAAAATATTTGAATCGAGGGTGATATTTAGGTATACATATTCCACTACAAATGAATTTTAGCCAATGGATAAAAATATCAATTCGTCTCCCATAAAATTCCTCACTTCGGTTAACCTCATAAATCTCATTGTTACATTATACATGAATTTATTCTAATTTTTTCTAGACATTGAAAACATGAACCTACATATTTAGGTTCAAACTGTAATGTAAACATCGTTGGTCATAACCAGGCGTAGGTACGACAGTACTGCATCGATTTTCAGTACAAAATTGACAGCAATAGAACAAAATTGTTCAAAAATTCTTATAATCCCATAGTGCACCCAATTTTTTTTAGCACAAAACTAACACTAACAGAAAAATACCATTATTGATTCCTCTAATTCCTTAGAACACCCATATTAAAATACATAATTATTTTTTAATTAAAACAAAAAATTCACTTGACGGTCTGAATTAATCTTTATTGCGAATAAAGATTTGTAGGTCATATATAGTATACTAAAATGTTAGCGGTTTAAATCGCCAATGTGTTGCCATTATCACACTGACTGATAAAATTTGTATGGATACAGAGTGGCTGATGAATGCTGCTACAAAAAAAAATAATAGATTTAATAATGTGTTATTATTTATTTATTTTTCTTTTGCCAATTGAACACAAATCCTTCCAAACTATGATTAAAGATATACAGAATGTAATATATGTATATTAAGGTGTCAGCCATTTCTTTTTTTTTTTTTTTGGAATTTCAAGATGTGCGGATCTGATTATTGTCACACTGGATCTAAAAACTTTAATCCGCAAAATTTGAGCCAAATAGGACAATGCTTTCTGGACGCGCATTGAGTTCAAAGTTCAAATATGCATTTATTTTTTTCAAAAATTTTGATATTAATAACTGCACTTGAATTAAATTAATAAATAAACCATAATCTAGAATAAACTGTCTTTCCTTCAAAGTAAAAAAATCTATTATCCGTTGGAGAATGGCCAAGTTATGTCAAGTTCCCCAGGCTATAAATGCGCTGCAGACCACTTGATTAAGAAAATGGAGCTCACATTTCTAAAGACATTGAAATAATTTACAGCAATAACATTTTTGCATTCACCTGATCCTAAAATGAACTTATCTAAAGTATTTTGCATCTCGTCTATTGTTATGCCCTTTTAATTAATGTCAAGGTGGTACGTATTTTTTCAAAAATTTTGTTCAAGACATTTACCGAAATGAACGACCGGACTTTAAGGTCTTATTAACAAGATATGTGTGATTAAAAATACCGAATATTGTAGGTAGCCTGTTCTTAATTTGGCGAGGGTAGCGTTTTAGTTTCAGCGGATTTGCAGAAAAATTTGATTTTTCATACCTCTTCATTGTTACCCAATAATTTTCGGTGTTTTCATATTTCAAATATCTTTTCGCAGAATATTATACTACTTCATAAAGGCTCCAAATCTTGTAAATTAATGTTAAATTGAAACACTATATACTGTCCCTCTCTAAGGTCAAAAGTCAAATTTAAAGAACTTTACATTTTTTAAAACAAAATATCGAAAAAGTATATATTTGTAGAAAAATTTCAGTAAAGCTTGTTGATAATATTTACGTAATTCTAGAAAATTATATTCTGGACTTATTTTCTGAAATTGACTTGTGGTGTACTCTTGATGGCATAATGACTCTATATGAAAATCTATAATTGTCTTCTTCATCCATTTTCTATATCTGATATGGAGTTTTGAATAGTCGGTCTGGAGCGGCTTTAATTTTCTTACTTGTTTTATTTATTTCTTGGGATGATGCAACACGAATTTATATTGTAAGCCGTTTTCTTGAAATAGGGTCTGCCATTTTAATTTAAAGACATACGCGGCATTGGAATATAACGGAGTTAATAAATAGCATTGACTAGCATGGTGTAGACAGCAGACGGTATCGTAGGTGCCATGAGTATGAACGCAGGGAAATACGGCTGCCATACCTGAATTAGCAAACATCAACCACAATATAATTATAAACTAAAATAAACAGTGTTGTCATAACTCCTAATATGTTAGAAAATTGCAAAGAAAGTGGCAAAGCAAGACAATTTATTCATATATATATAAATGCTTTACAAAGTAAATATTTTGAGTGTTTTACAAATCGTAACATACCTTCCCTGGATTAAAACATAAGGAAATAGCACATTGCCTGACTATGTGTTGTTAATAAGTCTACAGATTATTATTGCTTTTCTACATATTTATTTATTAACATGACAATATTTTGATTTTTGGTGTTGTTTAACATTAATAACAATAAAAACAGCTAGTAAACAAGCATTTTTTTTCAAGTTGCGTGGCATTTGGTTGTTTAATTGATACAATAATTTTGTTGGCCTCTAAGTGCTGGACACTCCTCTGTATTTATATTTGTCTAGTTGTTGAAACTGTTTATTTGTTAATATAAAATATTTTATTTGAACAGCAAAGAGTACACACATAAAACAGATTATTTGTGTCAACCCCTATATAGGGGACGAAGCTAAAAACCGAAAATCTAGTTGATTATAATTAAAATTCTTTTAGAGCAATTCGATTGACAATTTCCTTTCTGTCGGCAATTGCGTTAGTAGTTTTCATGATTTAAGACAAAACATGATCTATATTTGTATCATGTTTGAAATCTTGACTCTACTACTAGTTCTTAAAATTTCTGAATCTTGCGCTCTCACAAATAATATATGTGAGATTGTACAAAGAAGGGTTAAGAAGATCGGTATGGGTTAGAGGCAGATGAGTGCAGAATAGCAGACTGACGAAGTTAACCCTCCGATGAGTGATAGTTCTGAACTTCACGGCCGTGTGAAAAGGTCCCTACGGACCTTTTTGGTAAATCATGTTTTTTTCATATAAAATTTTTTTTTTGTTTTTATTGTTTATAATTAAATTCTACATACAAAAATAATTTTTTCAATTTTTTTATTTTTTTTTTTGCTTGAATTTTCTTAAGACTATTATAAAAAGTTTAAAAATTATTGTTGTTGAGCGTGTACTTCTTGTCCCCCGCCCTGTGCGCAAGTGTTGCAGTGATGTAAAAGTGTGCTATGTTCTCCGCAAACAGCGTTGCCGCAGCCGAAGCTGTATGCCCGCGTTTTCCGCTGCCGCCCGTACTCAGAACGGCAAAGGCGACATGACGGTCTACTTCACCTAGCCGAAAACGACGGTGCATTGCCTTCCATCGGTCTTGGTAATACACGAAATGAAAAGAAAAATAAAAAAACAAATAAACATATATTCTATTCTTGAATTTGAAGATGTTTTTCTTACCCTGACATCGAATGCTTCCATCGCATTGCGTATCCTGGGATATGAGGTTATATGGTTGTTCAGGGCACGTTCTTCGATATTTGGTGTGGCCAATTGTTTCGTTAGCAGTAACAAGAACGACCGCCGTCTGTCTCTCCTTTTTAAAGGCTTCATTTCGTTGTAAATCGTAAAATCAGCCAATGCAGCGACGTCCAGCATATTATAAAACATGGCCAACGGCCATCGTTGTGTTGCTCTTTTGCAGCTGTAAGTGCCTAGCATTTGATCCATGGTATCAACGCCGCATTTGTTGGCGTTGTAATCTAATATGGCATAGGGCTTCCGCTTCTCGGTTTGCTCGTCAACGAGGCAGGTGTTGTGCATTGTGGAAAGCACGTTCACCACTTTATTTTTTTTTCGGCACGTGTGAGCATAACGATATATCCCCTTCGTTGAACCCAAATAATGTACTATTGATGGTGCGCTTCGGGTTCTTCATGAACTCCTGTGGAATGAATGTTTTGTTGTAGCGCACTGTACCAACATATGCGGTCTTCCTCCTCAACAAAATACGCGCCAAGTCAAGAGTGGTAAAGAAATAATCCGCGTATATAGTACGGCCAGCATCTATATATTATTCCACAAGATCCAGCACTACGTTCTGCCCTTGGTTTAACTCCCGTTGTTGGTTTGGCAGTTTTCCAGAATATATCATTCCCTTCACAGGATAATAACTCTGTGAGTCGCATAACCACCATACTTTCAAACCATACTTAGCTGGCTTTGACGGAATGTATTGTGTGAAGCGGGTCCGGCCTCTGTAAGGGAACAACTGCTCATCAACTGTTAGTGCTTCATGAGGAGTGTAAGCTGCTGCCAAGTTATGTTGCATCATTTGCCAAATATCGTCAATAGCCGCAGTTTTGCTGTTGATGAGTCGCTGTTGTCGAGTATTTCCATTGTCGAATCGAATACATTGCTTTATACACATGAAGCGATCGTACGACAACGCAGCTTTGTATATTGGGCAACGCGTAGCGCCCCATAATTCCATAGCTGGTTCATGGTTTGATCTTGTGAGTCCAGCATACAAAAGAATAGCTACAAAGGCGTCAAACTCTTTCACTGTCACTGGCTTCCACTCCTTTTTCTTCGTGGGATTCGCCAAATTCCATGCAGCTGTAACCTCCCTGCCTTTACGATTTATTTCACGTAGCACTAAGTGTATTATTTCCTCTGTCATGATTGAACGCATTATTGTATAGGGGTCGTGTGTATTTCCTGTTGGTTCTGGTTTCTTTCTTGTGAAGTCGTTCACGTTATGATTGCATTGCGAGTGCGTGGTGTTGGTGGTGCTTTTTTACTCCACTGGCTGCCATCTTTACAAATATAGTAACTTTCATTCGTTTCCTGTCCATCATTTTCTCCCTCTTCATCATGGTCGTCATCAGTATCATCATTTAGCTCGACGTATCCTTCAGTTTCGGCATCTGACTCTTAAGCAGGTTGGTATGTGCGATCTTCATCATCCTCAACTTCATAATTATCAATTGCAGCAATATCAATTTCTTCAACCATGTCTTCGTCCATAAAATCAGCAAATCTACTATCAGCTGCACGCCTTTCATCCGCAGTCGTTTGCTAGTAACGTGTACTACGGCGTACAACAATTTCAGCAACGTCCGAATTACTTACATCTGCCATATTTATATTTTTGTTTCTATCACACACGAGTTTACTCTTCGCTGTCTAAACCTTGACTGATTTGGTTTACGAAACTACAACTTCTTTTATACTCTTTCGTACGTCTACCTAAACTCAAAGACATTAGGGATGATGATAAAAACAAAAAATTCTAAGAAAAAATTCTAAGAACAAAAATACTAAGAACAAAAAATACTAAGAACAAAATACTGAGAACAAAAAATTCCAAGAACAAAATACTAAGAACAAAAAATTCGAAGAACAAAATACTAAGAACAAAAAATTCTAAGAACTGGTTTATTGCTAGTAGTATAAAATTAGAATATTGTGCCTTTCCTTGAAAGCAATAAAGTTCATGTCTTCGAATTTTTCTTAGAATTTTTTGTTTTTATCATCATCCCTAATGTCTTTAAATTTAGGTTGAATGCTAATGATGCCCAAAAACATGCATTTATTAGTGAAATTCAGTACAAGGTCCATAGGGACCTATTCACACGTCCGCGGACCTATTCTTACTAAAACCTCAATAACTCCTAAAGTAATGATCCGATTGGCTTAATTTTTTTTCCAAAAGATGGGGGGGGGGGTTGTAGTGGCCGAAGTAGGAGTAATTTCAGTTTGAAAAGGCAAAAAGGTCCCTAGGGACCTTCTCACTCATCGGAGGGTTAAATTGAAACAGACGGACGCTGACATAGTGGGACAGGCATATTATTTAAATTTTTCTATTTGTCATTAAGTACTTAGAATTAATTTACTTGTTAATGTATTTTATATTTAATGTTGTATTCAACTGCCAAAGAAATGTAAAATAAATATCAGTCTGAAAATAATCATTCTACAAATTCTACAAAAAAAACAAACAAAAAATAAAAATAATTATTTGAATATTATGTCAAACGAAAAAAATATAAAATTTTTTCAAAATTGAAAATAAACTTATTGTGAGAAAAGAAAATTTTTAAAAAACCTACTCAAGATTTGAAGAAGACGTAGCCAAAAGAATTTTGAAAAGAAGTAGCCAAGAGATATCTGGATAACAAGTAGCGAAGATATTTTGGAAAAGAAGTAGCCAAGAGAAAATGTCAGAGAAGTAAATCAGAATGCACAGGCAATAGAAAACAAGTTGAGT
Source organism: Cordilura impudica (assembly GCA_963682025.1). NCBI lineage: Eukaryota > Metazoa > Arthropoda > Insecta > Diptera > Scathophagidae > Cordilura > Cordilura impudica. The sequence continues at coordinate 60,666,160 of OY821518.1, read as the reverse complement.
GAAAACTTAAAGACATTAAGCTGTCGAAATAGAAGACGTGTGCCTGTATGCGGTATGCAAGAGGTCAGCAGAGCGGTACAACACAATGAACGGATAAAGCGATAAGTATATTATTTTAGGTTCAAGTTATCCTTATTAAATTATAAGGTTGCGAGTATGCTGCGCGAAGAATAAATACATATGTATATGTTTTGAGAAATTGAAAATGTTTCAGTATAGAAGTTTATATATAAAGAGTGTATGAAGATGTTTCTAGATGTGTCATTATTAAAAGACTGTATTTGATGTTTAGAATAGAAAAGTATAGACGATTTAGAGGTTATTTCATGTTTTTTTTTCTTAGGGTGTATTGAAACAAAAACATTTGTCGTGTATTGACTTTTTTAAAGAACATATTCAGTATAATATTTGTAATTAAGTAAAATGTTATGAATTTGAACTTTAACTGTATGAGCTTTAAATTTCTGAGTAAAATTTTGAAGTTAGTGGTTGGATGTTCTCAATTTTATCCGAGGGAGTATTGATAATTAAATGAAATTTGTTTGAGAATTATTTTTAATGAGATATTTGTAAAATTTATTAATATTAGCATCATTTAAAATTATTATTATAACAGAATATTATCAAATTATTTCTTTTAACGTATTATATATAGTCATAGTCATATATATTTACACAAACTAAAAGTGTAAGTATGCTTCGAAATAAAACAAAATTTTGCCACTTTATGAATAAATTTGCAATAAAAAAACTTCTCTATCGCTATTCTTAAAGTGTATAGATTAGGTAAGTTAAAAAAAATGCATTAACGGAATTGATGGTTGTTAATTTAAATCAAAAAAGAAGTCCATACCTAAGCTTTCAAAATTATTTACACAATTTTATTTTCTTTCAAAAATATTTACACATTCCTAAAAATGGTTGAAAACATTCCAATCTTTGCAAATAACGTCAGTTGTGTTGCTAGTTATGAAACTTCTGTTTCTTAGTTGTAAATATCAATACAAAAAGCTACAAAAAAAGTGATGAAATGGTGAAAATAAAGGAAATTCCTGTCAAAGCTCGAGTTGAGATTGTGACGAAATTTCAAATGGGTGTATCGGCATTAGAATTGGAAAAAGAGTATGGAGTATGCCGAAAAACAGTGTACAATTTAGTAAAAAAGAAAGAAAAGTACGGAAGCCTTAAAAGTAGGGTCAGAAATGGTCGAAAATATGTGACAAACAAAGTGGAAGATCGTTCACTTGTTAAAATGTTCGCAGAAAATCCAGTAGCAAGTTCGCTTAAAGTTGCAGCAGAGAGAGAAAGCATCATTGGGAAACATGTAAGTGAATCTACAGTTCGGAGAAGGTTAAACAAGTATGACATAAAGACCTACGTCGTGCGAAAAATAATAGATATATCCCAAAAAAATAAAATCAAACGTCTACAGTTTGCTGTGGAGTATATCCGTAAGCCAGTGGAGTTTTGGCACAATGTACTATGGACGGATGAGTCCTCTTTTCAATTTGAAGGGTCATTTGGAAAAACTTATATGCATCTTTGTAACGAATCGAAGCATAAAGCAGTACAACCTCTAAACCGTTTTGGTGGAGGCTCAGTAATGTTTTGGGGATGTGTGTCATACAATGGGTTTGGAGATCTTATACCAATAAAAGACACTCTTAACCAGTCAGGTTGCCTTAATATTTTAAATGACCATGCTTTTACTTCAGCTCAAAGACTATTTTCTAATGAAAATTGGATTCTGCAGCATGATAATGCTCCATGTCACAAAGCATGGTTATCAACAACATTTTTAAATAAAGTTGGACAAGCGGTTCTTCCATGACCACCCCAGAGTCCAGATCTTAACATAATAGAGAATGTATGGGCATTCATAAAAAGGCAGAGAACTTTACAAAAAGATAGAAAGAGAGAGGAAACAATTGAAGAAATAAAAAAGATGTGGAATGACCTAGAAATCGAGTTTTTACGCAATTCCATTTCCGCTAGACTACAATCTGTGATAGACACTGAGGGAAATATATCCGGCTACTGATCAAAAACTTCTTATTTTTGTTTTTCTGTATTAGTTTTAATGATGTGTAAATATTTTTGAAAGAAAATAAAATTGTGTAAATAATTTTGAAAGCTAAGGTATGGACTTCTTTTTTGATTTAAATTAACAACCATCAATTTCGTTAATGCATTTTTTTAACTTACCTAATCTATACACTTTAACAATCGTGATAGGGAAGTTTTTTTATTGCAAATTTATTCATAAAGTGGCAAAATTTTGTTTTATTTCTAAGCATACTTACACTTTTAGTTTGTGTAAATATATATGACTATGACTGTATATTGAAATATTTTATTTAATTTGTATTTTATTCAAACTTTTAAAGCGAAATGGAACTTACTGATATTCTGACACTAACTGTAGAGGGGGAAATTGTAAAAGAATTGTGTTTGTCATGGGACGGTACGAAAACGGTATTACAGGAATGGTTGATAACACAGTTTAGATCTTCGAGTGATGGGGTTGATTATGATTCTGACTACGCCGAAGCGGCTTCGGGAATTCAACGAATATGTGTTGCAGAACAACCTGGTCCTACTTTTTCCCTAAGAGACATCAAGGACGCGTTGGCGAAATTTTCAGATGAAGATCATCTAGAAGTAGACCGATGAATGCAAGATTTTGAATACTGTGCCTACACCATGAAATGGAGCTACCTGCAAAAATATATTTATGCCCGACAGCTGTAAACAGGGGCTGCTAAAATTTTGGTAAGAATTCGAGGCAACGTTAATGAATGGAGATCACTAAAAAGCTCCTTATGACAGGAATTTGGTAAGAAACTTTCTTCTATCGAACTTCATTGGGTATTGAAAAATCATAGGAAACGAGCAGGTGAAAGTTTTCGCGAATATTTGTATAGCCTTATGGAAATAGGAGCACCAACTTGTTTGAACCATGAGAGCATAATCGAATATTTCATTGAATTTATTTCCGACACGATAATAAATAAGTCCATTTTGTACCAGCCCACTACCATAGACGACTTGAAGACAAAACTTAAAGTTTATGAGAAAGTAAGTTTAGCTCAGCCATCGAACGTCAAGCGACTTGATACAGGACAAGAATATAAAGATTGCGAAAGAGATAGATGAAAATGTATGAAGATGCTTCAAATGTGCTTGGCAATTCTTGCAAGTCGAAAGAAGTTTGATGCTTTAAATGCTAAGATTTCGGTCACAAATCGTTCAATTGTGGAACTAATATTAAAGAAGGGGATAGAAAATTTATTAAGAGGGAGAATAATAGCATTCATACTATGACATCTTCTACGGATAATATACCTCCAAAAAATTTTATTTCTCGACCGAATCGAGTTTTTGAGTACATAACATGTTAAAATGTTATATTTTGAAAATTTGTATTAACAACTTCAAACACAATCCGGTAAGGTTTAATTTAACGATGATCTTTCCCAATTGATTGTTATTACTTACAAATCTTGATTGACGCTATGACGGTGATCTTTTTTGCTCTGCACTGTAGCAAAAGAATTTCTGGTACAGGCAGAATAAGAAAGAAGAACAAATAATAACCTTGATCTTGAAATTATTTTCAAGTTCAAGTATGTACAAGTAAACAACACCTTATATGGTAATAGGTTGATGGCATTTTTTTTTTAGCAAACTGATTTATGGCGTTTTTTTCTCTTCATTGTGTTGTATTAAATCCTGAACACATTCATATGCAATCATGCTGGTCAAACCACGTATTTTCTTGTATTGATCTCACTTGCTCTCATAGTCATATATGAGTGGGAGTGTTATAAATACTAGAGAATATTATGAATGCATATGAATGTTCTCAATGAATTGGTGGTGATTTTGTTTTTTAATAAACAGGTTTTTATCTGCAGATGAATGAATGAAGATGAGAAGGTTTAATGTAGTAAAGTTAAATTTAAATCAAGGAGTTGAAGTTTTGTTTTGGAAGAAATAGGTTGAGGAAAAACCTCTAAAAAAAAAAAATTTAGTTTAGGAAATTAAAATTAAATGAAAGTAAAAATAAAATGTAGATTAAATGAATTAAAAATTAGTGTAAAAGTTAAATAAAAACAAATAAAATAAATTAAAGATTAAAATTAAAAATTAATGTTTTTAAAGTTTAAAGAAATATAAAATTAAATATAAGAACAGAAACGGAGTTGAATATTGATTGTAGAACCGACCGGTTGAGGAAAAACCGTAAATTTAAAAAATAAAAAAATGTAGACTTTAAATAAAAAAAAAAAAAAATATTATGTAAGAGTAATAAATTTTAAAGAAATGTAAAATTTAATAAGAAAAGTTTAATACGTAAATTATATAAGAAAAGTTTAATACTTGAATTAAATAAGAAAAGTTTAATACTTAAAATTAAATAAGGAAACGCGTGTACCTTTGAAACCGAAAGAGGACAAATTTATGGAAAAAAATAATATAATTGAAATTGTGCGAATTTTGAACATGCAAAATTGTGTAAAATTTAACTGTTAAAAAATATACATTGCCTCTGAAAATAAAAAAAAAAAATTACAAAAAAAAAAAAAACCGTGAAAGAAAATATACTGTGAAATGAAAAAAAAAACATCTAATGAACTAGAAAACTTGTAAAACTCTAATTATTTACAATTGTAAAATGTAAATCCTTTTTTTTGTTTAGAAATCTACCATCAACCTGAAAATTAAACTTAAGTAAAGAAAATTGGAGGTTGTGAAACGAAATTACGATGCTGTTAGTAACAGAAAATAATGCTAAAACGTGGACTCTTATTTGTCGAGTGGGCGGTAACTGTACCTGTACAACAAAGGCGAGAGGCGACAGGCGACAACTACCTGCAGATGGTAATTACCTCATATTTCTATTCTTATTTTAGTTTATTAAACAAAAGAAAATGTATAATATATGTAATGTGATCATTTAATCTCAATTAAATTTTCCAAAAACAAAGAAAACAACAAATTAAAATTAAAATCTTTGATTAAATTGCCTTGAAATTAAAATTTCGCTAAAATTAAGAAAATTTCCCTAAAAATTATAATGTTCCCTAAATGAAAAAAAAAAGTTTGCTACACTTTAAAATTTTTCCTGAAACTAAACTTTTCCTAAATATAAATAGAAATTTTGCTAAGTATCGATAAAATTTGGCTAAAATTTAAAATTTTTCCTGGAATTAAAAATGTTCCTAATAATAACATTTTGCTACTTGAAAAAATATAAGTTTAAGTTAAAATAGAAATTATGATAAGTTCTGTTAAAATTAAAATTTTCCTAAATTAAAATAAATTTTCCTAAATGTATAATTAAACTAAACATTTTACTACCCCAAGAAATTTTTTGTAATTATAAATTAAAGTAAATATCAAATATTTTTTTAGATATGAAATTTGCTAAAATTAAAATTGTGTAAAAATTTAAATTGTGCTAAAATTAAAATTTTTCTACTATTAAAAAAAAAATTTTCCAAAAATTTAAATATTTTCCTAAATTTAAAATTTTCCCTAAAAGTAAAATTTTCCTAAAATTAAAATCTTGCTAAGAAATAAAATTTTGCTAAACTGATAATTTTCTAAAAAGTAAAATTTTGCTAAAATATAAAAAAAAAAATAAAAAAGTTTTTGCTAAATTTAAGAATTTTCTTAAGAATAAAATTTTGCACATATAAATTTGCCTATAAAAAAAAAATTTTTTTTAAGTATAAAATTAAGCCAAATATAAAAATTTGTCTAGATATGAAATTGTCTAAAATTTAAATTTTTTTAAATTTAAAAATTTTCTTAAAATTGAATTTTTCTAATTCTAAAATTTTTCTAAAATTAAACATCTTAAAAAAAAAAAAAAAAAAAAAATAAAAAAAAAAATTAAGAATTTTTTTTTCAACATTTAAAAATTTTTCCTAAAATTAAAAAAAAAAAAAATTTTTTCCTCAAAGTAGAATTTTTTTCAATAAAATTGTTGTTAACATAATTTAAAACCTAAAATTATAACCTTAAAATGAAGGTTAAATAAACTTTTTGTTATAACCAATGTAGAAAACCAAACCAAACCAAACTCTTATTATTTAGTGGGTTACCTCCAAGTAAGATGGAATATCAGGTAACATGGCAGGGAGGGCTTAAGGGGCATAACATCCAGTCCCAAATCGCAAGGTAAGTATGGCCGTCCATCCTTTTAGCGTCCGTTTTATTGACCGTTTTTTTTAAATCACACGTGAACAACTGTAGTGCGGTTTCCCTGGGCCTAAGCAAGACCCCACCCATCCGGCGAGCTAGGCCCCTACGCCAGCACGTGCGACCAGCAAAGGCTCAGGGAAACGGAAGCGGATATTCCACCACCGACGCACCATTACAACGCCTACCTGTTTATTGCTAAATATAAGAAATTTATCCCCATTAAGTTAATTCTTATTAATAAGAAATCAGCAAATAAACATCAAGGTAAGAATATATATAACAGGTAATAAAAAACAGTATGGACTGAGAACACCAAAGCATTTAGGGGTTTTACTAAGCTGGCCTAGTACTTTCAACTTGACTTCCAACTGTTCACGCCCCAGAACGGCTATTGCAATGTGTTATCGGCAACCGTCCGCAACAGTGTTTATAATATTGCGCTTAGGGTACAGGTTGAGGGTATCAAAGATACAGTACAGCTGAATTTAATACTCTTACTTGTTATGGTAATAGAACTGAAGTAGTTTAAGGTGATAAAATATTTAGGATTTTCTGGAAAAAAAAATATGTTGTAATGGTTATTTTTCCTAACAGATGTTTCAATGTAAGAAAAGAAATAAGTTATAAATTTAAAGCCGATATCCAGACAAATACTTAATATTGAAAGATTTGAATATATCACTCGAATAAATACATATTCATCAATAGAAAACAAATAGATTAGAGTTTTTAAAAACAATATATTTAATAATTAATTTAAAATTTTCAAATAATCACTCAGACAAATTTTTATATTGGCTCAAAATATTTGACCTCTATATATGCTCTATATATTCACAATAAACTAAATTGCAAGACATAAGATAAATTAATTTTTAAAAAATATTTTTTGTATATTAAATTCCACCTTATGCACGTAAAAACTAACTAATACAAAATTGTTGTACATAAAATCAATATGGTACCTATAGACCGTAACGCCTTATTAGTATAATTACTATATAACCCTCTTTACAACAAGGCCCCCTTACCATAGGGATAAAATCAGATTCATTTTGGCTACCGAAGTTATTGCCATTTAATATTTTATCAGAATAGAAAATGGTTAACTGCTACTAGATCTCTGATAACACAATCGCGCAGTATAGTTTTTAATATTTACAACAATTTAGTAGGCGTATTTTTTTTATGTATATATATTAATATAATTAACCTTTACAAATTATACTTTTCTTCCTTTTTTTTTTTTTTGCTATATACCAAAACGAACGAACATGCGACTGACTCACTATAAAAAAGACCCACTGTGCATTTCAAATACAAGTATAATTATACGTGTGTCTTTATATGCTTGTATTATTTCTGTCATATTTACTAACATGTTGTTAAATTAAGTTTTATTAAATAAATATTTTACTTGTCAAACTTTCTCTTCATACGTTTGCAAACAAAACACAAAAACAATTCAGTCTACTGGTTTCAGGCTTATTGTTAGCTCGTAGTTATTATTATCTCTAAAAGGCGTTCAAATTGCAGTGTAAACAGAAGTTTTATATTTGTTTTGTTATTGTTGTTATAGTCTAACATGTTTGCTAGGTGTGTCATACACTAAGGGTGGTCCCAATTGACAAAATACCATGTATGTATTTTTTTTTAACTTTTGTTTTTTTTAAACTATTTTAATATGAACGTTCAATTTATCATTTATTTCAAAATGTATGCTACATCTGCAACATCATCACTTTACTATTGCTACTTTAGTTTTATGTTTTTTTACAGAGTCTTATATTTCATTTCCCACAAGACCAAAAAAGCCAAGCTTAACCCTCTCTATATATGTCGTTTTTTTCCAAATACTATGGTTATTTATTTTACTAGATGTTTTAAACCGTCGTTATCGATAACATTAAATTTATTTAAATATGTATTAGTATATATATTTCTCATCTTGAATGTGTATGTTTGTAATGTGCTGCCTTAGGATGTGTATTTTTGTGCTGTCACGCACGTTAAGCTGCTTGTGTGGAAAACTGCTTTAAGCATCTTGTAATTCACTGCATGCTTTTAAATTCAACAAAGTGTACATGAGCTCGTATTTCCTTCTTCTTAACTGCATAGTAAATTTCACATGCACCCACACAAATACACACGCAATGTGTGTTAGTAGTTTAATCTATTAGAAATCTTAACGTTATATATGGATTTCTTTAAAGTCTTGGTTGTACGCATTCAAGAAATATAAATGTGCATACACTCGTACATTTCATTATTAAGCAAAATAAGGTATGAGCATTGAAAACTAGAGTCTTTAAACAGCTAAATAATAAATAAGGTCTTAGTTGGATAGCAAAATAAAATGCTCTGTAAATTAATAAATTAATCGTTAAATCTGGTACACGCTCAAGAATAATGTAGGTGTGAGGCGCTTGTAATAGTTTTGCACGGTATACCGCGGTATTACATACTACGGGTGTATAGTAGTGACAGCGGTATGTATGACAAAAAAATTTTGGTGTGTACGGGTCGGCTTATTGTGACACTGGATCTTAATCTTTAGTTCATAAAATTTGAGTTAACTCGGACAATGCTTTCTGGACGCGCATAAATTGGTTTTACCTGCTCTCTTTAAAATAATTATTGAAGCAGATAGCGCTTTTTGAATATAAGCCTACGATATACAAATTTGTTTATAGTGTAAGAACTAATAAATCATCACATTTTCATAAAATAATGAATAAATTTCAGGAATTTTATAAATACATTAAATTTGTTTTATTTAAAAAAAATGAAGATGAAGAAAATATTTATAGATTTTCAACAAGAGTCTACTTGACATCAAGAGAACCCCACGGGTTAATTTCAGAAAATAAGTCCAGAATATTATTTTTGAGAATAACTTAAATATTTTTAACAAGTTTTACCGAAATCCTTCCACAAATATATATTATTTCGATATTTTGTTAAAAAAAAAATAAATCTACAAGGAAAATCATATTCTAGGGATCAAAATAAGAAACTTTGCCCAAGGAACAATACCTCTAAAATGATTTCTGATGTCCCGACTTTTGACCTGTCTGTCTGTTATGGGGCATTCCCCCTCATACAATTGATCTGAAACTTGGCCCATAGTCTTGTTGTGACTACAGATTAATTTTGGGGTAGTCACGCAGAGTCACGCATAGTCACGGAGTGATCCAAAAGTTATTAATCCTCATCCGATCGATCTTTTTGAATAACATAACATTGTCAAGGCGTATGATTATTATTTATTAGCAGAGTAGAAGATACGTATACTTATGAGTGTTAATTATAACCTATACCACTATGTGGTTTGGGGGTATAATGACTTTGTGCTGCTGTTTGTAACAACAAAAAATATTTGACCTACACCCATCTTTAATTATACCGATCGAATCAGAATCACTATCTGATTCGATTTAGCGATGTCCGTCCGTCCATCCGTCCGTCCGGCTGTGTGTCCATGTAAAGTTTGTAATCAAACTGCAGGTCGCAAATATGAATATATTTTGATGAAATTTGGCATATAAGCTTTTATCGGCCATGGGATGAACGCTGTTGAAATTGGTGAGAATCGGTCCATGTTCAGACCTATCCCCCATACAAATTACCCATATGAAATCGACATAAATTGCCATAAGATCCAAATTATCATATAGATCTTACTCAAATTGGGTTTGTATGCGTTCATTACATCCACTAATGAGTAGTCCAAAAATGATCCCTTTGACCCCATATAGAGCTGCTTCCCGATCTTCACTTAAATCTTTTAAAAACAAAAATATTGCACTGATTCTTCTCAAATTTTGTTTGTACATATTTTTGCAAAATACAAGAGACTTTACCAAACATGATCAGGATCGGTCCATTTTTGGACCTAGTCCCTTTATAGATATAGCATCCGATATGAACTTTTTCATATCTGCAGCCAAAAAAATTAATAAAAATCCCACTCAAATTTGGTTTTTGCTTATTTTTAATGTCCAGTTAGTTGGGCCTAAGAGATAGGGTTTCTAAACGCATGGTATAGGGTGTCGTATAGTCGGTCTAGACCGACTATAATTTTCTTACTTGTTTTATATAATATTTTGATTGTAAAATTTTTTTAAGAGATACAATATATAATACGAGTTTACCCGAAATGCCATGAAATATGGTCTAAAACAAATTTGGTGAAAATTTAAGAAAAATCGAATTAATAGTCAATATCAATCTTGATATTTAAGGATTTCTGTATTTTAAGGTTTATAAGTGAAAACTGCTGAAAACTGCTGAAAACTACTATGCTGTATTATATACTGACTTAATTCTATTAAAATTATCCACTTAGTGCTAAAGAAGCCAACAAGAATCTTTTATTAAAGACGTATGTCAAACTCTAGTTTAAAACACTCGGAACATTAACATTCTGAATTTTCATTAACATATATATAAGTAAAAAATTATCTTTATATTATTATTAAGCTGAGTGTGAATGTAGGTTAATTACATGTGAATCATTAACAAATAATATATTTTGTATGTCATATTTTTACAACGAAACGATGACATAGCGTTGTGCCGACTGATAACATCCTTGAAAATGTCATTGAAAATCCTTGAAAATGTCATTGTACAAAACTAATTTTTAATTGTTTGAAATTTTTGAAATAGCCTTACGGACATGCACATAATTGCTTAGTAAAACCCGTTTTTATTTCTGTAATCCTTATGGCCCAAGAACTTGGTACGGCGTACCGGAAATTGATTTTATACAAATACATTTTCATTTTTCCTTTCCTGTAGCCATATCTACTAAAAACCATTACATTGAGCAGCACTCTCAAAACATAAAATGAATTTACGAGTTAAAAAACTCAAAAAAAGGTGACCTGATATCTGTTACATAATAATCTCTTCATAGCTCCTTCCCTTTGAAACCGATCTGACTCTTGCGTCTGTAGAATAAATATTAAAAACTAAAATATAATATTTCATATATCATTTGGATCAGATGTGATAAAAAAAAAGTATGAAAATTCCATAATAACTGCATTGGTCTTTACAATAATGGTATTTTAAGAACGAATATTTTGTGTTTTATTATAGAAAATGCGATATTAAAGTTTGGAATCTGAAAAGATTATTATACTATTATAATATGCATGACATCAAGAGTACCCCACGGGTTAATTTCAGAAAATAAATCCAGAATATTATTTTTTACAATTATTATTACCTTATCAAAAAGTTGAGAAAGTATGCTAAATCACATTTTTCTTCAAATCCGCTGAAATAAAAACGCTAACCTCGCCAAATTGACAATAGGAAAGCCACACTATTTGGCCGTTTTTAATCACATATATCCTGATAATAAGACCTTAAAGTCTAATCGCTGAGTTCGGGAAACTTCTTGAACAAAATTTTTGAAAAAGTAAAACTGGAGATTTTGAAATAGTGCTAAAATTTAACCACCTTTTTGACATTAATTTAGAATGGCATAACATTAGACGGGATGCAAAATATTTTATGTAAAATCAGTTTGAGATCAGGAAAATGCAAAATTATTGTTGTTTTAAATTATTTCAATGCCTTTACAAATGTGAGCCTGGGGAACTTGATATAACTTGATCAAACAATATAGTATTACAAAAAACAAATTAAAGCCTTAGCATCAATATGGCGTTAAAGAGGCTAAAAGGCAACTAGTGTTGATTAATTATTTACTAAAAATATTCATTATTTGAATCCAAGTACTAATTTTACAAGTTTACAATTTTACAAAAAATTTGTATTAAAAATTAAAAAATTACGCCAGAAGTGTTTCGATGTTGTTAAGTAAAAATTGTTTAAGTTCTCTTTTGAATGTTGATAAAATTACAATGGATTTTAAATGAATTGGTAAATTGTTGTATTAAGTTGGGCCTGCAAAACAAATCCGCCGCTTTGTTAATTCAAGGCGACATCTAGATATCGACAAGTTTTGTCCTTGTTTTGTAACTCGATGTGAGATTAAAATATTTTGTTGAAACTGAAATGAAGAATTTCCAAGATTTCGTATCGATTTAAAGATGAGCTTCGTTACTTGCATTTTAAATAATCCTTTAAGAGGAAATATATTGATAGCATGGTATTTAAATAGGTCTAAAGTATGATATCTGCTTGGCAGATTATAAACCAACTTTAATGACTTATTTTGCGCAGATTGCAAGCTCTTCAGCGAAGCATTATTCTTAAACCCGTATATCATAGGAAGGGGAGTTAAGTGGCTATGTATCAAACTCTCATATATTAGCTTCATCGTTTTAACATCAAATTTACGTCTGAATTTATATAAAGCACGAAATGCAGATGATATTTTTGATTTAATGGAGTCAATATGACAATCGCTTTGTAAATTACTACAAAACAGCATGCCTAAATACTGTATTTTATTTGATTCTTCGACTAATACATCATCAATGTGAACGGCAATTGGTTCATCGTTCTTAAGAATGTATGGTCTGAACCTAATAAACTTAGACTTTTGTGCATTTAAAATCAGCCTGTTAAGCCTGATATGTTCCGCTAATATAGCTGAATCATACTGTACTTGAGTTTTTAACATGAATATTTTTCCATTAAATCTTATGTTTCCAATGTCATTTATAAAAATTTTAAACAATAGTGGCCCAAGTACACTGCCTTGGGGTACTCTTTTCTATCTTTCTTCGTGCTTTTAATAATTTTTCTGTAAGTTCTAATAGGGAAGCTAAGTTTTTGGTAATCCATGGTGTAATTTTTGGTCGAATGTTAATTCTTGTGGTACTCGTTGAAGTGCATTGTACACGCGCATTTGTCAATACATTTATGAGTTGTTTACACTGTTCCGAAGGATTAGTATAACTACAAATTTGATTTAAGTTCTGATCAAGTATATAACCAAATTGGTCATAGTCAAATTTATACCATGTTTTTGAACTACATATATTCATTAAAAGATCTGTTAACTTTTAAGCTACAGCTTATTATGTTATGATCAGTAAGTTTGTTTTCAATAGCATCGACCGAAATTAGTTGGATTATATTACTAAAAATACAATCAATTGACGATTTACTCAATGGTCTAGTAATAGGATTATGACGTAACTCCATTCCAAATTCCAAAAGAAATATTTACCAAGCATCTACGACAATAGTCATTAGACAAGGTGTCTACGTTGAAGTCTCCCGACACCATACACTGACTCTTTGAAATTTCTGGAAGAATATCTTCAATCTTACTGATGAATTGCGGAAAACTGCCGTTCTGTGATCGGTACAGCGACACGAATCGCAGAGGTTTATTGTTTATTGTTATTACACTGGGCACAATCATCAATAAATCCAAAAATTTCTCACTTCGATTTATAAGAACTCGGTAGTTTAAATTAGCTGCTGCAAAAATGGAAGTTCCACCATATATATCACTCCGACAACAATGGACAGCGTGATAACCAGGTATAGAATACAAATAAATACATTTACCATCGAACCAAGTTTCCTGCACAGCTATAACGTCAGGAAGTTTAAAAAATTGACTTAAAAGCTGTTTAAATTTATCATTTATTAAATTTATTCAACGATGAAACACTAATAACATGTATAGAAATTATATTAAAGAAATTAGAATATATTGTTGAGACAGAATCATTATAAGATTTTAAATTTAAAAAATATTTTGAATTATTCATAAAAGTTATAAAAGTGTGTACTACAAAAAAAAAAAAAATGCATATTAATATTATATGTATATGGGGGATTTCATGTCAAGTGCACCAACTTTTGAAACCGATGTCTTCCGATCGGGATGAAATTTGCACCAAGGTTAGTTCTATTGGATAGAAGTTTAGACACAATTTTTCAACAAGATCGGTCCAGATCTCTCTGAGTTAGAGGGGATCAAAATTTGACATTTTGGCCAAACAGGTGTTTTTCTCATCCATGTAACTTATTACCTATTGTTCCAAGAAAATTTTCTCCCAAACAGTTTAGATAGCTATTTCTTCAATATTTCGGAAAAAAATACTTAAAAAAAAAAAAAAATTTTGTAAATTTTTTTTGCTAAATTAAAGCATTTTTTGCCTTTTTTTCAAAAAGGGCATTTTTTTTTTTTTTTTCATAAGAAAGCTTAGGATTTTTCCTTTAAGAGCTTTTTTGTCCCTTAGTGGGATGGGAGTGGGATATCTATCAAAATAAATGTTTTGTAACTCAAGACAACGGTTTTTCAAAGTATGTAACATACCTTCATAACATAACAGAACAGAATGGTTATCTGTAACCGGAAAGAGTTATTTCCAACATTTCAATCTGAACACGAGGATGTCAAAATTGGCTCCTAACTGAGGCCAAAACATTGCGTTTTGGCAGGAAGCAGCGGAACTCACACAGTATGCGTTTGCATTTACCATGAAAATGTTAAACTGATGTTGAAGGAAATCAATTTAAAGTAGTTAGCAGATGATTCGGCAGAAGATTTACACGATTACCGCGATTGCCTTAAATTGACTATGTGTCCTAATGCAACAACTTCTTGCCACTTAGGTGAATATACCAATTGCCCGAAAATCACATTCCTCAAAGAAAATTTAATCAACTCTTTAGATCGAGAATGTATATAGGAGGTCAAATTTGATTCTTAGATTCAGACTGACAGATGCACATTGAAAACAGTCATTTTAAATGTGGATGATTTTGTGGAAGAAATGTGTACAGGATTGCTAAACTTGAGAAACCATGACTTTTTAGTCAAAGAGCAATGATCTTTCTTCAAGGATTTGAAGATACATTTGAAGTCTGGTGAATTCGTTATTTCATATGATTTCGCAGAAAACTATAAATATGTTCTTCAGGATGCCATACAAGCATTCCACTTCAATAACGACCAAGCAACTATATTCACAGTAGTTATTTACTACATGAAAGATGAAAAACTGGAACACAAAAGTATGGCAATCATATCCGACGATTTAAAACATGACACCGTTGCAGTTTATGAGTACCAGAAGAGAATACTAAAATTTCTAAAATCTAAATTTACAGTAAAGAAGGTATACTACGTTTCGGACGGAGCTCGTCATCATTTTAAAAACAAAAGTAGCTTGGCAAATCTTATGGCCCATGAAAAAGATTTTGGAATGCCAGCTGAGTGGCATTTTCATCATAGTGCTCATGGTAAAGGAGCATATGATGGTATTAGAGCAAACCTTAAAACAAATGCAGCGTAGTATAGCTTTCAGTGCTCTCATAAAAATCGCATCTTAGATGCGACTGCTTTATTCCATTGGGCAAAGAATTATTGTAAAGAAACTAAAAAAGTTTTTAGTAGCAAAGAGAATCATCAGGAAACATTGAAAACACTGAAGAGCAGATTCGATGCTGCGGTAACAATCGATGGCACCGCTCAATACCATGCTTTTATACAGCTTGTCGATGGAAGACCCAAGTTGAAAAAGTTTTCTGCCTCTATTCAATGCGATTTCTTTCCAAAAACAACAAATAAACCAGCAGCGAAATCAACAGCTGAACCTAGTAACGCCAAGAAAGGATTGACAAAAAAACGCAGTAAATAAAGGTGAAAAAAAAGCTGGATGAAAGACTGGGTATTTAGAAATTTACAAGACTTACTTCATCAGCTACAATAAATTAAGTATAAAAATAGTTATGGTATAAATGGATCTAATGCAATTAAGATTAAATTTTAATATATTATTTATCTTTTTATTTTTTATATTGTTATTATACATTAATTTCATTATTATTAAAAATAAATAAAAAATAATAATTTTTCAACATTTCTATAGAAAAAAAGCGATTTTTTTCTTAGGTTAACATATTCTGAGTATTACAATATCGAGGGTATAACATTTTAGTTAGGTATGTTATATACTTTCGGAAAGTTTAGTTTGTCTAGTTTCTCAGTATCAGTTTTATTTGTAAGGTTTTAGACACAAATCGGAAAAAATTCAAAATAGTGCATTTGTGAAAAATTGAAAAACCGTTGTCTTGAGTTACAAAACATTTATTTTGATACATATCCCACTCCCATCCCACTAAGCGACCAAAAAGCTCTTAAAGGAAAAATCCTAAGCTTTCCTATGAAAAAAAAATGCCCTTTTTGAAAAAAAGGCAAAAAATGCTTTAATTTAGCAAAAAAAAAGTCTACAAATTTTTTCCGAAATACTGAAGAAATAGTTATCTAAACCCTTTGGGAGAAAATTTTCTAAGAACAATAGGTAATAAGTTACATGGATGAGAAACAACACCTGTTTCTCCAAAATGTCAAATTTTGATCACCTCTAACTCAGAGAGATCTGGACCGATCTTATTGAAAAATTGTGTCTAATCTACTATCCAATAGGCTTAACCTTGGTGGAAATTTCATCCCGATCGGAAGACACCGGTTTCAAATGTTGGTGCACTTGACATGAAATCCCGCATATACTTAATTCGGTGACATAAACTAGTTATCATCTTCTTCAGCATTCTCCTCATCATGTTCTTCTTCATTTTCGTCTTCTTCCGATAAGTTTGCTTCCATTGTATAAACTCGACTTCTTCTAGATTTCGAAGCATCTCCACCATATGTTGAATTCAACAGAATTTTATCAACGTCATCCATGGACCTTATATAAATCATACGAGATTTATCAGTTTTCCTCACGAAAACTTTACTGCCTCTGGTAAACACAAATTTATATACAATGGCTTTCAAAGATTTAGCACACTTGAAAAGATCCATAGACTCCTTACACAGAAAGTCATTAATAAAGACATCCTTCAATTGTTCGTTTTCTTTAAGCTTATACTTTCCAGCCATAAATTCTTCTTTTTGAATTTTAGTTGTAAATTTAACAACTACAGATTTTTTTGATTTGTTTTAGCAGTATTTTTATTTTGAATAAAATATGCAATTAGTTTTTTATTTGTGGCAACTCCTTTTAATATACTGTCACACTGAGATGACATAAATTGCATAGTTTTTGTAATTTCTTCCAGCTGGTCTAATTGTTTCAATTTTGTTTTGATTTCCAATAGATCAGTTGTAAGAGATGATCTCTCACTACTACCATCACAAAATTGGCATTTATACTAAATAGAGGTATTTTTAACAATTTTTTCATACTGTTTTTTGTCAAGCTTTGTACATACTGCATAAAGAGTTCTCTCACAAGCATCACATTGAATAGCTTCATCATTATCTAATACATGTAATTTACATTGAGTACAAATAATTTTTATTTTATTTAAGCTGCGACGATTTTTCCCCGCCATACTCCAACTTGTACACAAACAGAAATCTTCTATGTAAACGCTTTAAAAGCTCGGAGTAATTAAACTATAATTTATCTATTAAAATTTTCTGTTTAAAGTTTAGAACGAAGCACACTCAGTAATTTACGTCTTTCCACACCGGCGTTGCCAGACTGTATTAAGAAGATAATTTACTCTAGATTATGGTTTACTGATTAATTTAATTGAAGTGCAATTATTAATATTAAAATTTTTGTGAGAAATTATCTTTTTTGATCATTTTTACATATATATGCTTATTTGAATTTTGAGTTCAATGCGCGTCTAGAAAGCATTGTCCGATTTGGCTCAAATTTTGTTTTAGATCCAGTCTCACAATAATCCAAACCGCACACCTTGAAATTCAAAAAAAAAAAAAAATGGCTGTCAGCCTAGTCTATAGGTTATGTTAAAGAAGATTAGACCAGGTAAGGTTAGACTAGGTGAGGTTAGATTAGATTTTATTATTTTAGTTTAGACACATAGAGATGCCCATAGCTAGACACTTGCTGTATAAGTACAATTCGCTATTATTGGATAAAAGCCGCAAATAACATTTTTCCAAGAGTATAGAGCAATAGTAGCTTTTTATGGCGATCCTCAATTCTACTTCTGCAGTTCAGATTCCTATCTGTGAATATTCCTAGGTATTTGTCTTCTTCAGAGAAGGCGATTGAAGAAAGAGATTTCGGCGTATGTATGTAGATAAATCAACAAGATCTCTTTGTAAATTGTCCCTAATTGTAGATTAATAGTTCCTGCTTTCATCTAACGCCACACCACCATCATAAGTGAGAGCACAAAAGACATGTTCTTCCTAGAATACCATAAACTTAGTGTTCGCATTTAGGAATATAACATATTTCCCACCTTAATGTTATGCGCCTATTGACAAGCAGAATTTTAATGAATGAGATGATAACAGATATGATATATCATGAGCATTCCATAAAAGCTAATGAAAGTTAGCGGGGAAATAAAATTTTGCAGTAAAAACAGCCTTGGTTATAAATGTTTTTTTTAAATAATAACGAGAGGACCAGTGCTGCGCCGCAGCATTATATTATATTAATTTTTATAATATAATACCAAAATTTGCCAAGAGAAGTTAACGTACAGTAATGCCAAAATATGCCAAGATAAGTTAACGTACAGTAAAAGTAAAGTTGATTCTCCACGCATAACTTTCCTCAAACCCAACGAATTTAAGCACTTAATAGCTCGAAAGAAGGTGCTTGATCCACTGAGTGTTCTTAGACCTATGTCAACAGCCTACGTTAATTAGAACTCTAGTTATAGAGGTTTGAGAGAATAAAAATATTGAAAAAAAATCTTGAATGCAAAGTTTGTTCATACATAAATTCTTTTAATATATAACAGAATTTTGCTAATGCCTAGCAATGACACTCAATACTTTGTCTGTCCGATGATGATAGAATCCAATATTTTAACGTGGAAATAAGCTAAAGGCCTCACGCAGCTCCTACAATAGCATAATTCACCGTTTGAACGAAAAACATCGGATTTTGAAGCCATTTTTTCGTTTTTGTCAAACCTAAACTTGCAAAATGGGAGGATTTCGCCATTTTTACAGAAACAAACACAGTAAGGTAGTGCTTCATTCTTAACTTATATTACCATCTACATGATGAAAAAGAAAACAATTTAAGATAACCTTACTAAGCACTTCACAACTAGTTTTAATACTCTGGTTCCATTAATTTGATCTACATTTAACATTTACACTTGTTAATCTTTTAAAGTAAAACTTTCAGCAAATAATTAGTAAATGTATATTTATTCACTTCATAATCAAATGCTAAAAATACACTTTCTAGGTGTTCAAGAGTTTTAACCTAAATCATAAAATCATGTTGCAGAAAATACTTAGTGATTTACATCTCATTCCTCCAAACCAAATTTCACACTAAACGTGTTGGTTAAGTTTGTTCTTTCATTAAACTAAAATAGAGATTCTAGCACAAGGTTATTTACTCTTTTGTGTATAGAGGCATTAACTTTAATGAAAAATAATTTCAGTTGTTTATCTATATTATTTTTTATAAAATATTTATATCGCTAAATAGCGATGTATCATTAGAAATTGTTTTACTCAAAAGTTTGCACATCAAGTTATGTTACGTATCCTATTGAAGTTGTGTTAAATCAGATATTACTCTGTGTTAAACGTTTAAAGTATCTTAGTGGCAGAAATTCATTAAAAATCCAGCAGCTATAAGGCTCTTTACAAAAAATGGCTTGCATATTTGTTAATTTAGAGTGCAAAAATATTTAGTTTTGATTTAATGAATATTAAAAAATTTTGTGTGAATACACAGAGTATTCATTGTCTTTCAAAATGCAGTTCTTAAAGGTATGAACAAAATATAATAAAAAAATTAAAAATATAATATGAACTTATTCACTTAAAACTATACTTTTAATTAATGAAACATTGTTCTTCAATATAAAGAAAATAACTACACTGTACAACAGTCCCAAAATCTCGTAGGGTTTCATGACGGTTTTTAATGTTTCAAAATTCGCAAAATCCGAAACTGACGTAAGTTTTCTCGGGTCACGTCCCAGGAGTGGGGCCAGTTTTATATTTCTGTTGTATATATTTCAATTACATTTATATCATATTTCTTGTTGCAAGCTCTTAAAAAAAGATTTTTTTCTTTTGCAGGCATTTCAATTAGGACAAAAATCCGCAGTTAAATCAAAGATGTTTCCTTCGAACAAAAGCTGACATAAAAGGAAATAAAATTGCTGTACAGTGTTATCATTCATAGCATTTTTTTTTTTTTTTTGAGATGTAATTTATTGGCATTGTGAAATTTTATATTATATCAGCTGTAACCCATCGTAGCGAAATAAAAAACTGGGAATACATTTTGTAGAAAACTATTTTATTTGTATATGGCGATATTAATTTAGTCGATTTTTATGTTCCCAATTTTTAGATTTTAGCCATTTTTGATTTTGGCGTTTTTTAAATTTGGCGATTATTGCTTTTTGAGACTTTTGATTTTAGCAATTTTTGTTTTTTTGCGATTTTTGATTTGTCTTTTTTTGATTTTTTGCGATTTTTTTGTCCATTTTTTACATTGACCTTTTTTGTTTTTTGCGTTTTTGTTACCCACCATTTTTGGTTTTGGCTTTTTGATTTGGCGATTTTGGATTTTAGCGATTTTGTATTTTAGCGATTTTTGGTTTTTAGTAATTTTTGACTTGGCGATATTTCTTTATTTTCTACTTTTTTTTTTGGCGATTTCTTTTATTTTTGGCGATTTTTGATTTTGCTGATTTCACGTTTTAGCGATATTTTATTTTGACGCTTTTGTTTACTTTTTTTGCAAATTTTGCTATTCGCGGTTTTCGGTTCAGGCAATTACTGTTTCTGAAAATTTTTGTTTTTTGCAATTTTTGATATTCGCGATATTTTATTTTTGAGATTTTTTGTTATTCACAATTTTCGGTTTTGGCGATTTTTGATGTCGCCTATATTTTACACGACTACTCACATTGGTGACGAATTTGCAAATTACAAATTTTCAAAAGTTTCAAGACTTACATTTTCATAGTAGGTACTTCATATTTTTGTAAAGGAGGTGCCACGCATATTAGTCCTATCTCGCCAATTTTTTGCGCACCTACTCACATTAATAACTTAGGAATTCAAACAAAGTCCCAAGGCATTTTTTATTAAGGTACTACAGTTATATGATAATAAATATTTACTTTGTATGGTGGGTTCCACGCCCATTGGTCCGATCCCGTACATTTTTTCAGCGCCTCTTCAAATTAGTTTACTACGTACACGTGAGAACACGTGCTGTTGTAGTACTCCAGATATTGTATGTTAAAAATTCAGTTTATGTGGAAGGTTTCACTCCCACTAGAAAAATCAAAAAAAATATATAATATTTTTCCTTCCGGATAGGTTGTTGCCTACAGAAAAAATTTCAAGACATCCGGTCCAAAACTCCATTTTATGTGGTATAGGGTATAACGACTTTGTGCTGCTGTTTGTAACAACCAAAAATATTTGACCTACACCCATCTCTAATTATACCGATTGAATCAGAATCACTATCTGATTCGATTTAACGATGTCCGTCCGTCCGTCTGTCCGTCCGTCTGTGTGTCCGTTCGTCTGTGTGTCCGTTCGTCTGTGTCCATGTAAAGCTTGTAATCAAACTGCAGGTCACAACTATGAATATATTTTGATAATATTTGGTATTTGATCTTTTATCGGCCATGGGATGAACGCTGTTGAAATTGGTGAGAATCAGTCGATGTTCAGACCTAGCCCCCATACAAATGACCCCAATGAAATTAACATATATTGCCATAAGATCCAAATTATTATACAAATCTTAGTCAAATTGGGTTTGTATGTATATATTACATCCATTAATCAGTAGTCCAAAAACGATCCCTAGGACAACTCCTAGTCTTAGGCCCCATATAGAGCTGTTTCCCGATCTTCACTTAAATCTATCAAAAAACAAAAATAGTGCACTGATTCTTCTCAAATTTGGTTTGTATATATTTTTACAAAATACAAGAGACTTTATCAAACATGGTCAGGATCGGCCAATTTTTGGCCCTAGTCCCCATATAGATATAGCATCCGATATGAACTTTTACATATCTGCAGCTGAAAAAATTAATAAAAATCCCACTCAAATTTGGTTTATGCTTATTTTCTATATCCAGTTAGTTTGGTCTAAGAGATAGGGTCTCTAAACGCATGGTATAGAGTATCGTATAGTCGGTCTAGACCGACTATAATTTTCTTACTTGTTGCATTTAAGATGTATACAAAATATATGAAAAAGTAAACAATTTGGTAAACTTGATACTGAATTATTACAACAACCTCACTTAACTATTATCATTTTTTAGATCTGTCGTCATATTTTTGGACATATAGTTATTCAAGTAAACGGTTTGTTTTGTGAGGGAGCGGGATTTCGAAAAAGAGACGGACATCGCTATGTCGACTCGAGTTCTTATAAGGATAAAAAATATATGTACCTTATGGGGTCGCAAATGCATTATTTGAGGCTTTATAAACGGCATGAAAAACTAATATATACCCTCTGCACAGTGGTGTGGAGATTATTAAAAAGAAAGTACTTTATGAAGTTCATCAAGACTTATAAATATTTAGTTGGAGGAGCTCCATGATTGGCTATATCTTTGGCCAATCAAAATGTCATTAAGCTAAGTAATCTATGAAGGAATCAGATCACTTAATATATCGAATAGTCCTATAAATATTATTACTTAATATCCCTTATAAGTTTTCCATCGCATTTAAATCTGGTCTAAAAATATTTTTGGTTGAGTACGTTATGAATATATACATAGTTTCAGAGCCCTTGCCGTCGTAGGACTCCAGATATTATATGTTACAATTATATATTGAAAATTCGTTTTATCTGGGTGGTGTCACGCGCAGAGTGTTTATAGCTGGCTTACTGTATTTAAATGATGCATAAAGAGAAGGGATGGTCGCACGAAGAGTGCGCTGTAGCTATTCTTTTAAATTTGTTGTAAAATGGCAACCCTTTTAGGAGCTCGAGACCAATTAATATCGAAGTGTCTGGTCAACTAAGCCAAAAAGTGACATGTATCCAAATCAAGTTAAAGCGTCGAATTCATTTTGCAAAAGAATACCTGGGGAAAACGCTGGAATTTAATTTATTGGGATCGGATGGCAAAAAGTCTATGCTTCCTCCACTAATCCACGAACTCAACCCACGCTATACTTTAAAAAAATATGTAAAGCATGGTCAAGGCAACATTATGGCTTGGGCGGCATTTTCATGGTACGGAGTTGGTCCTATTTGTATCATGTACAAAAGCCTATTATGTAATACAATGGAGACGTAGACAGATCAGAACATGCCCGAAAATTATATTTTTATGCAGAACAATGATCCAAAATATACGGCCATGACCGTAAAACAAAGCTTTTCCTCAGAAAATATTGATGCTTTAAATTGCCCTGCGCATAGCCTGGACTTGAATCCAATTGAAAATATTTGGGCAGATGCAAAAACAGCTTTGGAGAAGAAAAGCAACAGTTATGCGGATGAGTAATTTCGTAGTGTTGAATATATTTGAAATAATTTTCCTGTTGAAAGATATCGCAAGTTAGTTGAAAGACTTTCTAGAAGATACAGTGCAATCATTAAATCCAAAGATTTTCCAACGAAATATTAAGTTTGAAATATTTTAAGAACTATTTATTTAATTTTGCTAGCAATTTGTGTATATTTATTTACATAAGTGCACTTGTCCTCAATTAAGTGTCCAGGCATCACGCGAAGTATTTTTTTTATTGATTAGTATCATTAGAAGAACTTATTTTTTTCATAAATAAATAAATATGTTTTTCAACGAAGAACTTAATTTGTGTTTTAGTTTTTGTAAACGATTTATAAATTGGCTGCAAAGTTCTCATTAATGCACAACAAAAACTTGTCCCTGAATAGCTGACCACTACTGTACACCATAGATCTGTTAACAAATTTTTAAATATTGCAAAAATTACTCCGCTCACTAGTTTTGTTTTGAGAATATTTTCAGTACCTGGCTTAAAGACTTAGGTAGCACTGGAACAGCTTTTATATTTTATATTTAGCACAGTGGCACACTAAATGTAATCATAAATTTGGAAATGCCTGTAGTTAAAATTCTAAGCTTCCATAAAATGTCCATAAAAAACGGTTCTATGGTCTAGTGAATGTGAGGATGAAGCACTCTTGAAAATAGCTTGCAACTACCAAATACATGTTACCGAGATCCATCTTTCATTACAATGAATCATTTTAAAATCTTTTCGGGTCGATTTAGTGATGCCCGATCGCCTGTGGGACTGTTTGTCTATCTGTCTGTCTGTGTGTGTCCATACAAACCTTTTAATTAAACTATATCTTTGATTCCATGTATATGACTCTGTATATATATATATATATATATGTATTATCTGACGTTTATCATGTTTCAATGAATGTATCTAACTTGAAAATTTAACAAAATGTGAAAGAACATTTTCTTAAAAATTGGAAAAAAAATCTTTTTTAATATATTCTTTGAAAGATCTTTTTTTAATTTTCAAAAAATCAAAAACGTAAATTCGTTTTATTTTTTTTTTGTCTGATCACCCCGTAAAGCATGTTTGTAAAATATATTATGAAAATTTAAAGATCCAAGTTCAAACAAATTTATTTGTGTCTTTTTTGCCGTTTTTCTTATAGAATGGATGATATAAGTACATTTGAACCATAACTAAATATTTAGCGGTATTTACTCTTGGTGTTAAATTTACAACCCTGTTATAATTAAAACGATTTTATACTACAAAGCGTGAACGTCTTTTGTGTTGGGTATCGTAAATTAATGAATCAGCTATTTTTTGTTTTGTTTTTCATCAATTTGAAAACTTAAAATATCAACAAGAAAAAATTATAAATTTTTTAGTACAAAATGCAGTTAAAGAAATAAAATTTGCAGAGATTCTGGACGTTGAAAGTACGGTATTACTTGCAATAATAAAAACAACTCAAATATATAACAACTCCTCTTTTGTAGATTCATGTGAACACGATGCCATTAACCACATTTTAGATGAATTAGTTGAAGAGATTATTTTAGTTAAAGTGTACCACCGCGGAACTTGGAATTCGGTTTCAAAGTCAGTGAAGTGGTCACTAAATGTCTTAACCAAATTAGATGACAACAGAATTTTGCGAATGCTGAGGGCAAGTCGAATTGAGTTTCATACACTGGAGTCTATGATTTCTGGAGATACAAATTTAACCAACGCCATTCATGTGAACCATTTCCAGTTCAGTACCAATTAGCAGACAGACTCGGGTCATCTGGAGAAGGGGCGAGTATTAATAAAAATTGCTGCTTTTTTGGCGCTTTTTTGATGTGTAAACATCTATACGCGCAGGGGGGTAAATTTCTATTTCACAATACAATCACAAAAACAGCGTAACTCATATCGGTGTGAGCTGAAGCAGATAACGCTGTGTGACTTATGATTGTATTGGTGAAAAAATTATGATATGTTCTTTTCTAAACATTTTCCAATTGTCTTTCAAAAAACATCAACTGTATTTCAGAAACCATCAATATAATTTCAGAAAACATCAATATAATTTCAGAAAACATCATTCGAGTTTCAGAAAACATCAATTGAATTTCAGAAAACATCAATATAATTTCAGAAAACATCATTCGAGTTTCAGAAAACATCAATTGAATTTCATAAAGCATCAATAGAATTTCAGAAAACATCAATTGTATTTCAGAAACCATCAATATTATTTCAGAAAACATCAATATAATTTCAGAAAACATCAACAGAATTTCAGAAAACATAAACTGTATTTCAGAAAATATCAATAAAATTTCAGAAAACATCGATTGAATTTCAGAAAACATAAACATAATTTCAGAAAACATCAATATAATTTCAGAAAACATCAATTGTATTTCAGAAACCATCAATATAATTTCAGAAAACATCATTTGAATTTCAGAAAACATAAATAGAATTTCAGAAAACATCAATTGTATTTCAGAAACCATCAAAATAATTTCAGAAAACATCATTTTAATTTCAGAAAACATAAATAGAGTTTCAGAAAACATCAATATAATTTCAGAAAACATCATCCGAGTTTCAGAAAGCATCAATTAAATTTCAGAAAACATCAATAGAATTTCAGAAAACATCAATTGTATTTCAGAAAACATCAATTGTATTTCAGAAAACATCATTTGAATTTCAGAAAACATAATTAGAATTTCAGAAAACATCAATTGAATTTCAAAAAGCATTATCTGAATTGCTGAGAACATTAATTGTATTTCAGAAAACATCAATTGTATTTCAGAAACCATCAATATAATTTCAGAAAACATCATTTGAATTTCAGAAAACATAAATAGAATTTCAGAAAACATCAATATAATTTCAGAAAACATCATTCGAGTTTCAGAAAACATCAATTGAATTTCAGAAATCATCAATAGAATTTCAGAAAACATCAATTGTATTTCAGAAAACATCAATTGTATTTCAGAAAACATCATTAGAATTTCAGAAAACATCAATTGAATTTCAAAAAGCATTATTTGAATTGCTGAAAACATTAATTGTATTTCAGAAAACATCAATTGAATTTCAGAAAACATCAATTGCATTTCATAAAACATCAATCGAATTTCAGAAAACAGCATAATCGACTTATTTTTTTATGCACTGGAAAATATGATGTTGATGTTTTCTTTAATTATTAGATGTTTACACATCTCCCTTGTGATCGGACTCACATGATTTTTTGGTGTTTGTGATGGCAGTATGATCGGCAAAATAACACGGCGTATTTTTGAAGCTTTTTTAAACTTACAGTCTAAGTATATATCCCGGCCAAATACAGAGAAAATAACAGAAATTGTTACAAACACATATTACGAACTCCCTTTCTGCATAGGATATGTTGATGGTTCTGAAATACCACTTGCTGAAGCTCCAGTAATCAATGGAGTATCTTTCTTTTCCCGAACACATAAATATTTCATAAAACTTCAAGCGATTTGCGATTACAAACTTTACATACGATACATTGTTGTAGGAAATCCTGGTAGTGTCCACGATTCTAAAAACCTAAAAAATATTTTTTATCTCACCAATGGATAGCAGGAGACTCAGCTTATTCCTTATCGCCAACTATAATAACACCTTATAGGATTAACTGAAAACAAATGGATAGCAAAAAGCAAAAATAATTTAACAGAAAACATAGCTCAGATAGAGTAAGGATGGAGCATTGCTTTGGAGTGTTAAAGGAAAAGTTTAGTAGTTTAACAAGTAAGAAAATTATAGTCGGTGTAGACCGACTATATGATACCCTATACCATGCGTTTAGAGACCCTATCTCTCAGACCCAAATAACTGGATATAGAAAATAAGCATAAACCAAATTTGAGTGGGATTTTTCTTAATTTTTTCGGCTGCAGATATGAAAAATTTCATATCGGATGCTATATCTATATGGGGACTAGGCCCAAAAATGGACCGATCCTGACCATGTTTGATAAGGTCTCTTGTATTTTGCAAAAATATATACAAACAAAATTTGAGAAGAATCAGTGCAACATTTTTCTTTTTTGATAGATTTAAGTGAAGATCGGGAAGTAGCTCTATATAGGGACTATGACTAAGAGTTGTCTAATAGGGATTATTTTTGGACTACTGATTAATGGATGTAATATATACATACAAACCCAATTTGACTAAGATTTGTATGATAATTTGGATCTTATGGCAATATATAATGATTCCGTAGGGGTCATTTGTATGGGGGCTAGGTCTGAACACGGACCGATTCTCACCAGTTTCAATAGCGTTCATCCCATGGCCGATAGAAGATCAAATACCAAACTTCATCAAAATATATTCATAATTGCGACCTGCAGTTTGATTAAAAGCTTTACATGGACACACAGACGGACGGACGGACGGACGGACGGACATCGTTAATCGAATCAGATAGTGATTCTGATTCGATCGGTATAATTAAAGATGGGTGTAGGTCAAATATTTTTGGTTGTTACAAACTGCAGCACAAAGTCATTATACCCAAACCACATAGTGTTATAGGGTATAAAAACATAAAAATGTTCATTAATTCTTCTCGAAGCCATCTGTTTTGTTAACAATGAATTGTCGTATGCTGCATTTTGCACAAAATTTTATTGGATATAAAAATAATGCAAGCCCCGAAGGAATTAAATGAATCTGAGGAGTACTACGAGGAACCAGATGAAGAGCCAGAATTGAATCCAGCAAATGCAAAATATGAATTAAAAAGTCATGCTATTTATAGATTAATGTTTAACTAATTTATTTCTTATGAAAAAAAAAAAAAACATTAAAAATTCATTTATTTATTTATTTATTTACATATTATACTTGTAATAAATTATTAGTATAATGTTAAGGAAAAAGCTATAACAACGATGGTCTTAAGCTCACTGTAGTTTTTATACCACATAGCTAGTGGTATAGGGTATAATGACTTTGTGCTGCTGTTTGTAACTACCAAAAGTATTTGACCTAGACCCATCTTTTATTATACCGATCGACTCATAATCACTTTCTGAGTCGTCTTAACGATGTCCGTCCGCCCGTCCGTCCATCCGTCTGTGTGTCCATGTAAACCTTGTAATCAAACCACAGGTCGCAAATATGAACATATTTTGATGAAATTTGGTATATAAGCTTCTATCGGCCATATGATGAAATTCGGTCCATGTTCAGACCTAGACGCCATACAAATGACCCCTATGAAATTGACACAAATTGCCATAAAGTCCAAATTATCACATAGATCTCAGTCAACTTGGGTTTATATATGCTTATTATATCCATTAATCAGTAGTCCAAAAATAGTCCCTATAGGAAAATTTTTAGTCTTAAGCTCCATATAGAGCTGCTTCCCGATCTTCACTAAAAACTATCGAAAAACAAAAATATTGCACAAATTTCTCTCAAATTTGATTTGTATATATATTTTCAAAATATAAGTGACTTTGCCAAATATGGTCAGGATCGGTCCATTTTTGGACCTAGTCCCCATATAAATATAGTACCCGATATGAAGTTTTTCATATCTGTAGCCAAAAAAATTAATAACAATGCCACTCAAATTTGGTTTAGGCTTATTTTCTATATTCAATTAGTTGGACCGAAGAGATAGGGTCTCTAAACCGTGGTATAGGGTATCGTGTAGTCGGTCTGGACCGACTATAATTTTCTTACTTTTTTGTTTATATATGGAAATATAGGTTACAAAAGAAATAATTATCTTAATTTTGGAAAAAGTCAATATTGTTGAGTAGTGTTTTTGAATTAATTAATGTGAGGACAACTCGTGAAAAAGTGGTCGGTGTTTATGGGGGTAAATCCACAGAGTGGACACTATTTTGATAAGTTCTTGTCAATTATATATGCGTTAGAAATTTTAGTGTGCCCTAATCTTAGGCGTATTAATTTGAACTGATCTTTTCTAGGTAGTTAGCTGTTGGCCATTGTTTGCAGGCGTTGAGTTTTTGGTTATTTTTCCTATACCAATATGTGTAACAAAGTATTAAATACATAATTAAATAAAATGAATAAAATTGTTTACTCTCTATTGTGGAAGCCATATTTGTAACGCATTTCAATCTCGAAGCATTCGGTTCACTCCTGCTTTTCCAGTTCCAATATGCGTAAACATTCGTCTTTTTCTATTCCAAGTTTTTTCAACTCGAACCTTTGTTTTCTTTCTTCGATTTCGCCTGCATATTTCCTTTCGTTCAGTACAAATTCTTTTTGAAATTTCTCTTTTTCAAATCCAATCTTCATTTTTAAGAATGAATTTCTTCCACTTTGGATCTGAGAAAGTTCATCCAAAGAATTTTTGGTGCAGCTTTTCTGATATTCCACGCTTTTTCTAAGTTGTGGCTCTTGAGGTAAAGATGGTGGAGTTGTAGGTAAACCCTGAGAAGCTGTACATAAATTCGCCATCTCGACGAGGTCTTCTACTGCTGTGGTGTTGTAAATAGTAGTACTTTTACTATATCTACAATATATACAAGGGTAACAAGGGTACTTTACTACCAAGAGTAAAAACCCTTAATAAAGTAATGTATAATAATTAATTTACAAAATATTTTAGAATCATATGTATTTTATATACAAATAAAACCATTGTACCTTTAATCGAACAAATGCCAAAAATTTAAATTTTTTATATAAAATTAAATGATGGCATTTAATTATTTATTTAAAAAATATTATATATTTATATATATAAATATATAAATATATATATATATATTATTGAGAGTTTTTCAATGCCAATTCAATATTCATTCGAATGCATTGCAATATTTTGATAAAAACTTTATTTTTGCAACTGCCATTTGCTTTAAAAAGTTTTATCATACAAAAAAAACCCATTTTTATAATGATACTTTAGCACTTACATGCAAGTATGATTTACCCTAAATAAAGCACAGTTTATTTAACATTTGTCGAGTCATGCACTTTTTTGTGTGTGGTATGAGTGTATGAGTTCAAGAGCCATTACACTCTAATTGTACATATATGATTTTTGTGGTTAAATTTGTTTTATCAATAAACTTTTTGAACGACTGTAATACAAGATTGATGCTAATATATGATAAAAATTATTGAAATTACAACTAAAAAGTTTAACAAGAACTTCCTCTTTTGATAGGACAATAAAAAACTCTGATATTTTAGTAATTGAATTATCTCATAGATAGTTAAGCCACAGAAAATATTAAGAATATTTTGAGATAATTAAAATTAAAGTTTTATATCTGCCGCTAATGTCAAGCTGCTGAGTAGTAACAACATCAAAATAAACTTCTTCAAGAACTTTCTACGTGCCAATGATTATATCAGTAATATTGTAATTTTAGTAAACATTACGAGAATATACCAATTTAACAACATGCTTTTAATTAATAGAAATATGAAAATGGGGTTTTCGTTACAGCTTAATACTGAGAACATGGTGTTACCACGTAAAAGTAATCAGAAAATTAAGTATTAAATTTAAAAAAAAAACTAAATATATAAATATAAATTAAATAATAATTGTAGAAAAATTAGTAAGAAAATTATAGTTGATCGAGATCGACTAAACGAGATCCTATGCTATTAGTTTAGAGAAAACGGCTAAGGTCTAACTAATTGAATAATATAGGAAATCAGTATAAACAAAATTTGTATGGCATTTTTCTAAATTTGTTGTCTGTTGATATGAAAACGATCATATCGGAATAGGTTGAAAAATGAAAGAAACCTGATCAAATTCGGTGAAGTGACTTACCTTTTGAACAAACGTATACAACCCCAATTTGAGAAAAATTCGTACAAACTTTTGCTTTTAGGTGGAATTAAGTGAAGACCGGGTAATCAGTTTATATGGTGACTATGAATAAAAACGGTCCTATAGGGTTTATTTTTAGGGCAATATTTAAAGGTCGTATTAATCTCATACCACCCACATTTGACTGAGATTGATATGATAATTTGGACATTGGGAGAGTTAAGTCTAAATTGTAGGGGTCATTTATATGGAGACTATATCTGAATATGCACCGATTTTCAAAAGTTTGAATAATATTCACCCGAAGGCGTTAAAATTTTACCTATAAAATTTCATCAAAACATATTTAATTTTGCGACCTGTAGTTTGATTAAAAGGTTTACACGGATACACAGACAACATTTAAGTGAATTTAATACTTGCTGATCAAAAAGTGCAAGTGCGAGTGTATGCGAAGGTTCACGGTTTAAATCTCACGGCCGCTCTAATTCGAAAAATTTCATATAGAAACAATCTATTCAACTGTAACCTAACAATTATCACAATGTTCAATAAATTGCTGATGAAGGCTGAAATGCCAGAAACCGGTCCGTAGAGTGTAGTTAGAATTTTTGAAATATATGCTTTCTTCTTCTTCTTTACCATGCACCATTGAAAAAGAATTTATTTTTTTATTCCCGATAAAGTGAAAGGAAATAGTTTTGACATTTTTCAAACTCTCTTATACTCTCTGTCTGTCTGTCTGTCTGTCTGTCGTGGTGCAACCCCATTACGCCTTATCCAATTGATTTGAAACCTGGACAATAGTCTTGTTGTAACTACAGATTAATTTTGGGATTTGTGTGGAGCCGAAAATTTTGTGATTTTTTTACCTTATCTATTACAAAGTATTTCTTTTTAATCTTTTTATTGTGTTGTCTATATATTTTTTTTATTTATTTAGTCTCATTTGCGACTATTGGTGTTTCTTTTTCTAGATGTGAATACCTGCATTATGTCTATTTAATTTTACTTTTCATTATAAAAAATTTTGATTTTAAAATGGTGCATATATAAACCACTTTGCACAATCAGTATTACTCAGCAAGTGATTGCAGACAAAACAAGGGTTTATTTAAAAAAATATAAAAATAAAACAATGATCAACAAACTTTGAAAAATGTTGTGCAAAAATGAGCGGGATATACGACCAACAATAAGTGGCGCCATTTCTCAACTTTTTACCAAATTAAATAAAACGATTATTTTTAAATAAAGATAGAAAACAATGACCAATACCGGACGTCCGGTTAATATGTGATAATTGCCGAGATATATAAAGAAATCCATCTTCATCGAAGCTTTAGGAAGTACTATTAAATTAAATTTTTAATATATCTATAATTTTTCCCACTGCAACTTTTTTTCAACTTACAGAACACACAAGAAAACAATACAACTAATGGTGTGGAGAAAGACAACGAGAATTTAATGTTATTGCTTTTTTTAAGTACTAAAAGCGGTTTCGGAAACCATAGGTACTGGTCCTACCTCACCATTGGATTACATCAAGATGGAAATTCAATTCTTAACAAGGAATAAAATTATAATTGGTCTAGAACGACTATACGAAATCCCATACCATGGTTTAGAGGCCATATCTCTTCGGTTAAACTAAGTTGATATAGAAACTAAGCATAAACCAAATTTCAGTGTCATTGTTATTAATCTTTTTAGCTGCAGATATAAAAAAG
Source organism: Cordilura impudica (assembly GCA_963682025.1). Classification (NCBI taxonomy): domain Eukaryota; kingdom Metazoa; phylum Arthropoda; class Insecta; order Diptera; family Scathophagidae; genus Cordilura; species Cordilura impudica. The sequence continues at coordinate 60,632,967 of OY821518.1, read as the reverse complement.
TTCATATCGGATGCTGTATGGGGCCTAGGTCGAAAAATGTGGCCTAGATCGAAAAATGGACCCATCCTAACCATATTTGGTAGTCACTTATATTTTGAGCGAATATAAACAAATCAAATTTGACAGAAATATGCGCAATATTTTTTATTTCTGATAGATTTAAGTGAAAATCGGGAAGAAGCTTTATATGGGGGGCATTGAAAAGAATTGTCATATGGGGTTTATTTATGAACAACTGATAAACAGATAAACACAATAAAACCCAATTTGACCAAGATCTATATGATAATTTGTATGTTATGACAATTTAAGTTGATTTCATAGGGGTCATTTGTATGGGGACTAGATCTGAACATGGACCGAATTTCACCAGTTTCAATAGCTTTCATCCTATGGCTGATAGAAGCTTATATAAACCAAATTTAATGAAAATATTTTCACATTTGCGACCTGTAGTTTGATTAGAAGCTTTACATGGACACACATACGGACAGACGGATAGACGGACGGATACCGCCAAATCAATTCAAAAGTGATTCTGAGTCGAGCGGTATTATAAAAGATAGGTCTAGGTCAAATATTTTTAGTAGTTACAAACAGCAGTACAATATCTGTATGCCCAAACCACATAGTGATATAGGCTATAAAAATCAATGTATTGGTGAAAAGACTGGGAAGTGTTTGGAGATAAAATGAAGGCACGATTTCATTAGGAAGTGTTGGGAAATAAATGAAAAATGAAAAACGAAAAAGAAAAACGAATCCAAAAACATGAAAATAAAAAAATTAAGAATTAAAAATAAAAAATGAAAATATTAACTAATAATAAATATTTTTTTATTAGCGAAACCACTGCAGTTGTTTGCTGTACGTGATACATAGATGTCACTTTTTGTTTGATTTTAAAAAATCTTTAATTACTAGATGTTTACCCATCTCCCCTGTGATCTGACTCACATGGTTTTTTATATAATGTAGAATTTTTATTTTTTATTTATAGTTCCTACATTAATCTGCTTCCTTATAATAATAAGTTGTTTAGGATATTCGCAATGCTTCTTAACACGGCTTTAAATATTTTGCCTTTAACCCATTTTCGGCCGCTGGTCGATTTTTCGACCAGCAACTTTGAAGCGATGTAACTCAAACGTTAGATATGTTTTGTTTAAACCGTTGATGGATAAGACAATTTTGATCTTTTGTTAACGCATTGATTTTAGCTTTTCGTAAAAAAATAAAAGTTTGCAGATTTTCATGAAAGGAAGAAGAGAGGACTTTTTTTGGACCACTTTTCAAAATTCAGTAAAAAGTCTTAAAACTAAAATTACTTATTTTATTTTTGCATGTTGAGGAAGCGGAAAGACCAAATAACAATAATCAATTAATATCCGCAACAATATTGAAAGTTTTCTACTTCCCAGAAGAGCGTTATTTTTGGTGGTCGAAAAATCGACCACTGGCCAGAAGTCGTCAAGTAGATATTTAATTGAATTTGACATATTGGTAGTAGGCTGTGAAAAATTCTGCGAATTTTTTTTTATTTTCGCTGTTGCTTTGTCATAATTGTTATTCTTTTCTGCAGAGCAGACGTGTGTGTGGCAAATAAAAGTGAGATAATTGCATTTTGGTGCGGTTTTATATAAAGAAAATGTCTTTTCGAAAAGTGTTAACCATGGTACAAATCATGGCTGCTTTGAACGAGCCGTGTTCGGATGACGAGGAAGGTCAAGCCATTATGAGTTCAAAAGATGTTGATGTCGTGTATATTCCACCTAAAGTAGACTATGTGACTGATGAAGAAGATATCGACGATAATCAAATTGCTCTAGATGATGGCAATGATGATTGTGCGAATGAAATTACCGGGGAAGTGGAGTTACGGTACGTTCGAGACAATAACTTAATACCTAATGATACTGAAGAGCCGCAACCATCAACATCGAAAGCCGCAAAAAGACGTGGAAGACCTAAAAAAGCTGTTAATCCATCCTTATTCAAAGGAAAGGCAGATTTTGAAGTTCCTGATTGGCAGAAACCTGGGTATTTTACTTACACCAGAGCACCAATCAACGTGGAAGGTTTGAAAAAGGAAGAAATTTGCGCAAAAAGTGAACAATTTTTTTTAATATCATTTAGGCCCGGTTGTTCAATAGACAAACAAACCTCAGATTTCTAGCATATAAATTTGTAAAATTTGTATTGAATTTGACAGAATTTAAAAAATTTATTCGATAGATAGCTTATTCATGAGTTGTTTGACTATTGAACAACCGGGCCTTAGTCGTTTTAGAATCTTAATTTTTAGTTTTTGACTTTGTGTAGGTGGTATGTCACCGTATGACATATTTTCATTGTATTTTGATGGAATATTGATCGAGGATATTACTCACTTCACGAATTTATATGTCACCCAAATAATGCAACCATTGATGTGACACCAAATGAAATGCGGCGCTTCATTGGTATATTGTACCTATCAGGGTATCACACGCTGCCACACATCGATAATTATTGGTCAGTTCAACAGAACATGGGAGTACCTATGGTGAAGCAAACGATGAGACGAAATCGATTGAATTTGCTTGAAAATTTATCTGATCCCGATTGTCATATTATTTTCTTTGACAATTTTTTTCCCTCCTATCATCTTATGTGTCTACTGAATGAACGCCGTTTCTTTGCAACTGGCACAATACGTGAAAACAGAATGGCGAAAATTTCATTAGCAAATTTAAACAAGTAAGAAAATTATAGTCGGTCTAGACCGACTATATGATACCCTATACCATGCGTTTAGAAACCCTATCTCTTAGTTGGGCCTAAGACTGGACATAGAAAATAAGCAAAAACCAAATTTGAGTGGGATTTTTATTAATTTTTTTGGCTGCAGATATGAAAAAGTTCATATCGGATGCTATATCTATAAAGGGACTAGGTCCAAAAATGGACCGATCCTGTTCATGTTTGGTAAGGTCTCTTGTATTTTGCAAAAATATGTACAAACAAAATTTGAGAAGAATCAGTGCAATATTTTTGTTTTTTAATAGATATAAGTGAAGATCGGGAAGCAGCTCTATATGAGGTCAAAGGGATCATTTTGGACTACTCATTAGTGGATGTAATGAACGCATACAAACCCAATTTGAGTAAGATCAATATGGCAATTTGGATCTTATGGCAATTTATGACGATTTCATATGGGTAATTTGTGTGGGGGCTAGGTCTGAACATGGACCGATTCTCACCAATTTCAATAGCGTACATCCCATGGCCGATAAAAGCTCATATACCAAATTTCATCAAAATATATTCATATTTGCGACCTGCAGTTTGATTACAAGCTATACATGGACACACAGACGGACGGACGGACGGACGGACGGACGGACATTGTTAAATCAACTCATAAAGTGATTCTGATTCGATCGGTATAATTAAAGATGGGTCTAGGTCAAATATTTTTGGTTGTTACAAACAGCAGCACAAAGTCATCATACCCAAACCACATAGTGGTATAGGGTATAAAAAGGCTGAACGTGGCGAATTTGACCAATTATTCGATGCTAATCAAGAAATATTGGTCATCCGTTGGAATGACAATGCAGTTGTGAATGTCATTACTAATAAGTCTACAGCCGAGCCATTGTTCAATGCTCGAAGATATTGTCGTACGCAAAGGAAAACAGTTGCGATTCCCCAATCTAAAGTGATTCGTGAATATAACCAAGGTATGGGAGGCGTTGACCTTCACGACAACGCAGTGGCCAACTATCGAATATGCATACGAGGAAAGAAGTGGTGGTGGCCACTATGGACCAACGCTCTCGGCAATGCAATGGTCAATGCTTGGAAGATGCATTGCATGTTGGCAAAGTATGAAAAAACAAAGCCACTTACTCAATTAGAGTTTCGTTCTGCTGTTACTACCAAGCTACTGACTTCCAATATGATGAACGAAGACATGGAAGATAACGCTGCTGATGTTGATAAAAAAGAATGCCCTCCTGGTTTCCCACGGATCGACGAAAAAACCATATTGTGGTAAAAAGCCCTCAAAACAAATATTGTCGCTGCAAAGTGTGCAAAAAACATACAATTTTTACATGCAAAAAATGTAATGTTTTCTTGCACACCAAATGTTTTGATGAATACCACCAAACTATTTAACCTTTTTTGCGTTAATTATTCATATCTTATCAATAAATAAAATTTTTGCTACAACTAAAAACGAATAAATTGAATTAAAGTTAAATATTCGTGAAAAAATTCCAATTTTACACAAAAAAAGCGTAATATTTACTTGCATACCAAGTGTTTTGATGAATATATACAAACTATCTAACCTTTTTTGCGTTAATTATTCATATCTTATCAATAAATAACATTTTTGATACAACTAAAAACGAATAAATTGAATTAAAGCCAAATATTCGTAAAAAAACGCATTTCTTTATTTATATATGTATGTAGATGGTGACTTCTGGCCAATAGTCGATTTTTCGACCACTTCATATTTAGAGAACAACAATTAAAAAAAAAAAAAATTTTTTTTTTAAATTTTTCTAAATTGAGCTCCTAAAAGTAAGTATTTAAAAGGAATTCAAAAAACTCCTGCGATTTCTGGTAGCGGCCGATAATGGGTTAAGAGTGCAGAAAAATGAGTCAGAAGATTTCATTGGCATAGGTGATTTTATAAAGGTCAAGACTACGCACTTGGCATAAAGTAATACTTGGTTCTTCTGTGAATCATTCTAAGCCGTTTCTCTTTCTGCATTGAATGTTTTAAAAAACATTTTTATTTCATATCCCTACCCCTTTTTCTTAAATAACTAATTTGATTTGTACCTTAAAATAAAAAAAATTCATAAAGGCAAAACATAAAGTAAAGAATTTTTTCCCATTATCATCATGTAATCATCTAATTGTGCCCTTGTGATCAATATTAATAAAATGACCGATAAAACTAAATTGTCCATTGCTAGCATTGCAACTTTTCTCGAAAACCTAATGTTTTCGCTCTAAAAAGCCCTTATTTTGTTTTAGCGCTGGCAGGCGCTGTCTATCGGTGCACAGTGGTTCAAAACCAAAAAAAAGTGGTAATAAGTCTGGAACTTCTAAACTATTGGTTGGATTGGAATAGTATATTCTAGGCGATTGTAGTCAAGGATATAGGCTTTCAAAATATTTATTCTTGAGATACCCTGTTGTAACACAGGGTGAGCTACAGGGTGCCAAAGTCGACCACCTCGAGGTGGAAAATGCTTTCAAAGCATGTAACTTTTATAAATATGAAGTGATTTTTACGTTTTCTAAATTTTTCCAATAACCATTAAATTATTAACAAAAAACATGCTTATACTACCTAGTTATCGCTTATGGTTTAAAAAATATTTGATTTTAAAAATCAACATTTGAACTTTTCACCAAATTCTTTCTTGGTTTTTCGCATATAACATTTTTATTAAAATAGAGAAAAAAAAATCTAAAAATATGTGGCGATAGCCAGTACTTTCCAAAAAAAAACACGTTGAAGTATTTTTTTAATTATTTCAAACCGTTTAGTGAGCACAAAATCTTAAACTTGACTTTTTGAATCAGGTTCTAAAAATTGCAAATTTTTGCCAAAAAATACCCTTCACTCTTTCACTTTTTTCTCACAACCTTGGTAAAACATGTATATATTTTTTTACATATTTGAAAAGAATATGCTTCAAGAATGGTTGTAAGCGAAATTTTTAATATTTTTGGACATGCACGCTACGTCCAGCATTGGACGAAATTGGGCAATTTAAAAAAAAAAACTAAGTTTTAAAAGTTATTACAAAAATATCCGCTCGATTTCTTCAAATATTTCACCGCATTATTAAAGCTCCAAATATTTTTATTTATTTGCCGCAATAAAATTCACCGCCATTACATAAACGTGGTCAGGAGGGCTTAAATGGTGAAAAAAGTCAAATTTTCATACGAATTTTTTTTGTTAACATAAAAAACATATTAAGATTAGTTATTTTTATATTTTGTTTATTGATTCAGAACGGCATTTAAATTATCTAAAACACTTCAAAAAATCATTTTGATAACGTTAATAGTTTTTGAGATATTTATATTCAAATTTCAGAAAAAAATATAGAAAAACTGTGGTTTTTCGTTTTTTTTTTGGTTTTTTTGGTAAAGTGTTCCCAAAATTTTTGAATTTTACTTATTGTTATATATATTGTTAAAGAAGACATATTTATCTATCCAACGATGTATAACATGTCTATCATGTTGCAATATCGTGCTGAAATAATGACCCCAAACCACACTCCACAGGCAAAAATTTAGCTATTTCTCTATTTGTTCATATAAATAGTCATTTACATAGTGAATGACATATTTTTTTTATTGTTTTTTGGTAAGGGGGTGCATATGTTTTTATTACTTCAAATAATTTTATATATCTTTTCAAAGAAGGTATAATTATAAGTTAATGGTGTATGAAATATTTACCTAATGAGTTTCAACTGATCATAAAATTGCCCGAAACTTTGATACCTATTGCTAAATATCTGTAATTCACAATACGTTTTTATGCAAAAAAAAAAACAGGTAAAAGCCAAATCCTTAGATTCACTAAAACAAAATGTAAGTATTGGTTGAAGTACCTGCCCGATATATTACCTTTCAAAAAGTAATTTCAGTATATAACCACGAGTTTCTTGTTTATTAAGATCACTTACGTATAATCTATCATGGAAGTTACATTAAAGTATTATTCACTTTGCAAAGTTATTTGGGAAAATCCTTCCGATTCTACTATTCATTCATCACGTTCGGAAAAAGTCTCGAAATTATTTTATACAATTAACAACACTTACGGTTTAAATGTGAGATCTGAAGATGTTGAAAATTTTTACAAAGCTTACGAAAGAAGATTTAGCCAATCGGGTTTATCAAAATCAAGTTTATGACTAAAAATGAAGAATGGTTGAAAACGGGCCTCACAGTACAAATTGAGAAAAAGGCATTTGGTCGAGCTAAAAAGGACTACGTAAATGTTCAATCAAGGACAAAAAAGAAAAAGCAAGAAGAAATCATTAGTAACCATTCGCCTAATGAAATTAAGGATTCTTTTAAATCAGCCTTGACACGCATGCAACCAAAGGAAGCTGCTAAAATTGTAGATGTGTTACCAACTGCATCTTAGCTTAGTGAGTTCAATAAATCAGGAAATTTCGAGATTGTCTCCAGTTTTTGTGTAAATATCTGGAAGTGTCATTAAAGTGTTATTTCAACCACTTTTTACAATGATTGATGGGAAAGTAGCCAATGCCGTTACAGATATAACATCTACTTGGAAATGTAATATATGTGGAAAGAAAAGTTCAGAATTTCATAACAGTTGTGATGAAATTTCTATTAATGAAAATGCTTTAAAATTTGGAATATCACCACTTCATGCAAGAATACGATTTATGGAATATTGCTTGCATCTCGCGTATGATCTAAAATACCGGCAAATTCCAGGACAAGAAAATATACCAGTTAAAAATAATACTGATCTACACGCCATACGAAAAACTGAGAAGAAAAGAATTTAGGATGAATTTAAAATGCAACTTGGTCCAATTATCGATAAGCCTCTTTGTGGCTATGGATATGATGGTAATACAGCAAGACGTTTCTTTGAAGATCCTGAAACTACTTCTTTGATTACTGGCATTGACATGGCTTTAATCGCACGGTTTAAAGTAATATTAGCTGTCATTAATAGTAAACAACAAATTAATGCGGAGAAATTGAAAATATATGCTAGTGGAACTAAGGAATTAATAATGAACTTATATCCTTGGAGGCCAATGACACCAACTGTACACAAAGTATTAGCTCATGGGAAAGAAATAATACAAAATAGCATCCTGCCCTTGGGAGAACTGACTGAAGAAGCACAAGAAGCTAGAAACAGAGATGTCAAACACTTTAGACTTTTTAATACAAGAAAATGTAGCAAGGAAGCCAAAAATTCCGATTTAATGGAATATTTATTGATATCATCAGATCCAGTAGAACAAAATGGTTACCAAAAATAAATCTTGAAATAGAAAATGATGATTCCGAAGCTATGAATATAAAACATCTTTTATCTTTTGATATTTCCGATTGTTTTGTAGAAAATAACTAGTAAAAAAGCAGACAATTGTTATGTAATTTTATGCCTATTATAAAACAAATAAAAAAATACTCATTAAAAAAAATTTTGTTATATTTGTTATTTAATAATGAAAATATCTTAGGCATTGGATTTTTACCTGTTTTTTTTTTTTGTATAAAATCAGCATCAGAGTTTCGGGCAATTTTATGATCAGTTGAAACTTATTAGGTAAATATTTCATACACCATTAACTAATAATTATACCTTCTTTGAAAAGATATATAAAATTATTTGAAGTAATAAAAACGTATGCAACCCTTTACCAAAAAAACCGTAAAAAAATATGTCATTCACTATGTAAATGACCATTTATATGAACAAATAGAGAAATAGCTAAATTTTTGCATGTGGAGTGTGGTTTGGGGTCATTATTTCAGCATGTTGCAATATATTTGATAGACATGTTATATATCGTTGAATAGATAAATATGTCTTCTTTAACAGTATGTATAATAATAAGTAAAATTCAAAAATTTTGGGAACACTTTACCAAAAAAACCAAAAAAAAAACGAAAAACCATAGTTTTTCTATATTTTTTTCAGAAATTTGAATATAAATATCTCAAAAACTATTAGGGTTATCAAAATGATTTTCTGAAGTGTTTTAGATAATTTAAATGCCGTTCTTAATATGTTTTTTATGTTAACAAAAAAAATTCGTATGAAAATTTGACTTTTTTCACTATTTAAGCCCTCCTGATCACGTTTATGTAACGGCGGTGAATTTTATTGCGGCAAATAAATAAAAATATTTGGGGCTTTAACACTGCGGTGAAATATTTGAAGAAATCGAGCGGATATTTTTGTATTAACTTTTAAAACTTAGTTTTTTTTTTAAAAATTGCCCAATTTCGTCCAATGCTGGACGTAGGGTGCATGTCCAAAAATATTAAAAATTTCGCTTACAACCATTCTTGAAGCACATTCTTTTAAAATATGTAGAAAAATGTATGCATGTTTTACCATGTAATTCATAATTTGTTCATCGGTAAAATAATTAATATTCCCAGCAGTAATGTAATTGTTCACCTTTAATAAAATTTACATCAATATTCTTTATAGAAAATCTACTGTACAGAAATTTCATAATTTTTCCATCATTAAAATATTTAATATTCTGGTACAATTTTCAGCAGTAATGTACTTATTTAGCTCAAATAAAATGTGCATCGACTGCAAATCTTTTTCATACAAGTAAAGCTAATTACTGAAGATAAAAATCGATATTAAGCACTACGTTTATTTTACAAAATTATATATAATTATTAAATTTAGTTCCAATTTATTTCTTACTCATTTAAGAATCCTCCTTTTAGTTGTTACAATATTATAGAGAATATTTGAACATACGTAATCAAAATGTACTTTAGGAATATTATGTTTTCCCGTAAATGCTAATGATTGCTACAAACTCTATTTATTATTATTGTTATTATAATTAGTAGAATGTAATTTAATAAACATACTGTATTCTATTGTTTTGTATTCTATGCGTAAATTCACCAGAATATGCTAAAAGTTGTATTCGATTTATAACAATCATTTTGCATTATAATGAAAAGCAGGTTACTATCATATTTCAGTTCCCAGCAATATTTTTTAGAATTATTTATCTATATTATCTGTACTGAAAATGGATTTTTTACCATCAGTTCTTTACAAAAGGATAGCCAAATTATTGCTAGATATTATAATTTAAGCTTTTAGAGAAACACACCTTTCCGTAACACCTCAATGGTACTATCTATTTATTTATTTATTTAATTCAGCTACAATAAAGAAACAGCTGAGCAATATTTACCAAAATATTTTACAAAAAGAATACAGACTTTAAATACAGTTACAAACATTATCATTACAGTTCAAATATGTCGTTCATCTGGTTTAGTTATATCAACATCATCGGATAAATTAATTAAAGCATAGTGTCTGTTCACTTCGGCGCAAATTCTTCGGTATGGATCGAAATTAATGAAATTTGATCTATGGAAATTCAGCCAAGCAGGTTAATGAAAGCGAAGTTGTCTGTTAGGGACATTTATACGTATTTTTCCAAGAAGGCATTCAGAATCGATTTTACCATGAGGAAGAATATTATTTGAAAGTGATCCTTCTAATTTTCAAAGATGGAAGCTTTATTAGAGCCAAAGCACTGCGATATGGTGGTGATAAAGACACAATTCCGCGTTCCACTCAAGATATCGAAGATAAAATGGTAAGAATTGTTTATGAACTGTGTTATAAAAGCTTGTGATATTAGAGTAAGTTCAATATAATATGATAATTATGTTCTCCATGAGACCTATCGATTTATTTGAGACTCAAAAATTACAATTTCTTGAGGAAGAGTTGCCAAAAGATTAGAAATTGAGGTGCACCAAATCTGAAGCGTGACATAGAAACCAAAAAGTTTAAATTTCACACATGCACGCAAATTCTGTAAGACATATAAGGGTCCTGTAGGTACTACAAAATTATTTCAAAATATTTAAAGAAAAGTTTTAATTCTCCATTTTTATACCCTATACCACTATGTGGTTTGGGTATAATGACTTTGTGCTGCTGTTTGTAACAACCAAAAATATTTGACACAGACCTATCTTTAATTATATCGATCGAATCAGAATCACTTTTTGAGTTGATTTAACAATGTCCGTCCGTCCGTCTGTGTGTCCATGTAAACCTTGTAATCAAATTGCAGGTCGCAAATATGAATATATTTTGATGAAATTTGGCATATAAGCTTTTATCGGCCATGGGATGAATGCTGTGGAAATTGGTGGAATTCGGTCCATGTTCAGACCTAGCCCCCATACAAATTACCCCTATGAAATCGACATAAATTGCCATAAGATTCAAATAGTCATATAGATCTTACTCAAATTGGGTTTGTATGCGTTCATTACATCCATTAATGAGTAGTCCAAAAATGATCCCTTTGGTCTCATATAGAGCTGCTTCCCGATATTAACTAAAATCTATTAAAAAACAATAATATTGCACTGATTCTTCTCAAATTTTGTTTGTATATGTTTTTGCAAAATACAAGGGACGTTACCAACCATGGTCAGGATCGGTCCATTTTTGGACCTAGTCCCCATATAGATATAGCATCCGATATGAACTTTTTCATATCTGCAGCCAAAAAAATTAATAAAAATCCCACTCAAATTTGTTTTTTGCTTATTGTCTATGTCCAGTTAGCTGGGCCTAAGAGATAGGGTTTCCATAGTCGGTCTAGACCGACTATAATTTTCTTACTTGTTTAAACTGAATTTAGTTCGAAAAATATTTCGGATTTCTTGAAAATATTTATAGCATAATTCTGTAACTCACATACTGATTCCGTTGACGTAAACAGCACTACCAAAAGTATTGGTACTAAACCCATCTTTTATTATACCGATTGACTCAGAATCACTTTCTGAGAATCACTTTATGAGTCGATTTAGCGAATCCGTCCGTGCGGCTGTCCGTCTGGCCGTCCGTCTGTCTGTGTATCCATGTAAATTTTGTAAACAAACTACAGGTCGCAAATTTTGACATCTTTTGATGTAATTGGTTATGTTTTTTTTTTATCGGACACAATACGAACGCTATTGAAATTTGTGGAAATTGGTGCATGTTCAAACCTAGTGCCCACACAAACGACCCTTATGAAATCGACTTAAATTGCCATAAGACCCAATAGATCTCGGTCAAATTGGGTATGACTTTGTTTATTACATAAATTTGTCAGTAGTCCAAAACCGAACCCTTAAGGATACTTCTTCGTGATAGCCCCCATATGAAGCTAATACCCGATCTTCACTTAAATCTATAAAATAATAAAAATGTTGCAGAGGTTTTTCTCAAATTTGGTTTAAATTTGTTTTTGTAAAAAAAATAAGTGACCTTACCAAATAAAGTCAGGATCGATCCATTTTTCGACCTAGTCCTAAATTAATATAGCATCCGATATGAACTTTATATATATTTTCTATATCCACATAGTTGGACGAAAGCGATACGGTCTTTAAAAGCATGGTGTAAGGTATCGTGTAGTCGGTCTAGACCGACTATAATTTTCTTACTTGATTCACTTGTTGTTTTCTTTAAAATCAGTTATTTAGCATATACTGAAAATGCTAAGTTTAAAAATACTTATAAACATAATACAGTTTTCTATCATGTACATCTGTTTGGTCGTGACAGGGTGCAATACATGAAATTTTTTTTTTCTTTAATAGAAATGACAGATAATTATGTACTTTTATTAATATTTTATTAATATTTTGATTAAAACAAATTTTTTTTAACACAATATTCACAACATGATGTTTGTATATTGAATAAGAAATTTTAGCAGGTTGTTTACTCAATTAGTACGAATTTATTTACATAAGGAACTAGTATTCCATTTGTTATATCGCTAATACTGATAATAGTTTATAAGCCGCACCTTTTATGTCTTCTTCCACTTTAACATCATGCTGATTTTTGCATTTGATTATCTCAAATTCATCTACAAACATGGACTCCTTAATAGTTTCTTATTCTTTGATATCCATTTCATCTTCAACTTTACCGGCGTTCTTTACCCGATAGTGAGTCAATTTGCACTTCGCCATCATTTAACTCTTGCATAGATGGTAATTTTTTTTTTTTAGTTGTTTTCTTATTACTGCTAGCAAATCCTACAACCACTTCTTTATCACTTTTACTGTGATTTTCTTTGTCAGAACTGTCATCAACTGGTTCCGCTTCTAACTCACGTACTTTTGCCAGTTTTTTTTTTTCAATTCTGGTAATTTTTGCAAGCAATCACACGTTGCGATCTATGTGTTGTTTAATAACCTTGGATAATTTATCGCATTCCAGAGGATGATCTCTGGAAATGAAAACCATTTTATTATATTTTAGCTTGACCAGATTGTTTTTTAGTTATGCTTTATTAATTTGCTGATATTGAGCTTACTAGTTGATTAGTTCCATGCAAATATAACAAGTTTATTTCATGATTTACCCAACGTTTCATCAATCAGTTGTTGACATCTTCAGGGGTAATTTATTTACTACAATTTAAGAAAGGTGGCAAATGTTTTACAAAATATGTTAAAATTAGTTTTATCAACGACGACATTTACATTTATATGTATAAACAAGTAGAATAAATAAATAAAAATAATTTAAAAAAACAATAAAAAATAATAGGAAATAATATAATTATTATAAAAAACGGGACTTCACGAACTTAAGATTAATATCACAGCACTTGCTTAGTTTAAAAAGTAACAGAATACACTGACTTAGTATTGTCCCCTTCTTTTGTGCTACTACCTTTACAACCTTTATGTTGTATTCTTAGTTTCTATATATCGTTATGAAAAGTTAACAAAAACAGTTCGACTATACGGTACCATATACCACGCGTTTAGAAATCCTATCGCTTAGGCCCAACTAATTGGATACAGAGAACAATAGTATCTTAAATTTTAGTGGCATTGTTATTATTTTTTTTTTCCATTTTTTTAATTTTGTTTATGAAAATTTTTTAAAACTTGAAAGAGGATTTTTTTTTAAATTTTATCAAAAAAATTTGCCATTTTCGGTCTCAATGCGCAACAGGTTATCAACGTGCTAATAAAACAGTACTTCATATCTGTTTACTTACAAGTATAGAGACAGAGAAAAAATTATGGCTTTAATCAATTTCTCAAAGTTGAAAAAAATGCTATCAAATTTTATCAAAATTTTCGTAAAATCTGAAAAAAAAAAGGCATATTTTCCCCATATAAACACACTTGAAATTTGCAATCGATTTCCGGCGCGAATCTTTCTTAATTGTCCCCGAACTTCACATTTATAAGTTTTATATTGAATGGTAACAAACAGGACCCCACCTTTCCTCAAAATCGCATTTACATTTCTAAGGACCACTCTAATATAATAATAGATACACCTCAGACTTGGAAAAACACTTTTATTATAATTGATTTTAAGTCAAGGGGTTTCCTTATAAAATCTTTGATGTTTTTAGTTGTTTTTCTTAAGGAATAAGTAAGAGATGTATTTATTATGACCAGATGAAAAGAATTCTGGCCTATCAAGATGAAATGTTGTGTTCAATTAATATGGGAGAATCGATCCTTATTTTTAGCTACGGGTTTGAGGGTCGACCGGCCACAGTTTGTTTAAGCAAAAATTTTAGAAGAACACTTCGGAAAGCTTCGACTAATCCCATTTTGTGAAATCAGTTGTACCAATAAAAATGATTTCTGCGGCAGGTGTTATTATTAGGATAAATCGTACACATCAGTGCGGTTTTGCATACCTTTAAAGCTGGAGTTTGTCAAGGAAACAAAAGCGCACATTTAAAAGGGGACATAAATAAACAGATTGAGACTTTGAAACTATTTCAATACACAATAAGTAATGCAAAACTAATTAAAGTGAAATACACTTTATATATGACATTAATAGATGGAAAAGTGTTAAATGCGTTGACCGAAACCAAAAGTTCACAGCAGTGCCCAATTTTTCATGCAAGTCCAAAACAATTTAGACTACTAGTTACTTTGACTCTACAGTTTTTGATCTGAAGGCAGATATTTTGAAATACGGCATAAGCCCATCACATACGTAGATTCGCTGCATTGAATTCGTTTTGAAACTTTCATACAAACTTTATTAGAAAAAATGCCAAATTCGTGGTTCCAAAAACAAGACAATTCTTGCTGAAAAAAAAAAACGAAAAATTTTAAATGAGTTTTGGCTGCAAATGGGGCTTCATGTTGACAAGCCTAAAGCAAATGACAGCGGCAACACAGCCAGAAGAGCATTTTCTCGCGCTGACCTTTTAGCATCGATTACAGGTTTAAATGTTAATTTTTTAAAGCATTTACACATATTTTTAATAGCTCTTTCCTGCGAATTTGAAATTGATGCTCATAGGTTTCGTGCTCATTGCATTAAAACGGGCGATATATTTTTCCAAAATTACGCATGCTACACGATATCAGCCATATTACATAAAATATCAGTACATTCGTCACAAATAATAGAAGCTTCACCAGTTCCCGTAGGCTGTCTTGCAGAAAATGCGTCAGAGGCGGGACGCATATTGTATAAAAAAGACCGAACTGGTCACGCTCGTAAAGATTCTGGGGTACACAATATACCTGACATGTATCATAAAGCTATGGATAGCTCTGATTCACATATTTCAAGTTTATGTTTGCAATGACGTAAAAATAATTCAAAAAACTTCCGTTTCCTCGAAAAGTCATTGGTCTTTTCAAAATGCCTGAATTAACATTTATATTTCAAGCCTCCAGGAGCAATTATAATCGCTGAATCTATAATATTAATAGTTAGTAAATTGAATTTAAGTTGCTACTAACACTTACATAAAACAAGTCTAGACCGACTATATGATACCCTATACCATGCGTTTAGAGACTCTATCTCATAGACCCACTAACTGGACATAGAAAATAAGCATAAACCAAATTTGAGTGGGATTTTTATTAATTTTTTTGGCTGCAGATATGAAAAAGTTCATATCGGATGTTATATCTATATGGAGACTAGGCCCAAAAATGGACCGACCTTGACTATGTTTGGTAAAGTCTCTTGTATTTTGCAAAAATATATACAAACAAAATTTGAGAAGAATCAGTGCAATATTTTTGTTTTTTGATAGATTTAAGTGAAGATCGGGAAGCACCTCTATATGGGCCCTATAACTAAGAGTAGTCCCATAGGATAATTTTTGGACTACTCATTAATGGATGTAATAAACGCATACAAACCCAATTTGAGTAAGATCTATATGACAATTTGGATCTTATGGCAATTTATGTCGATTCATAGGGGTCATTTGTATGGGGGCTAGGTCTGAACATGGACCGATTCTCACCAGTTTCAATAGCGTTCATTCTATAGCCGACAAAAGCTTATATACCAAATTTCGTCAAAATATATTAATATGTGCGACCTGCAGTTTGATTAAAAGGTTTACATGAACACA
The DNA here is from genome assembly GCA_963682025.1 of Cordilura impudica. Classification (NCBI taxonomy): domain Eukaryota; kingdom Metazoa; phylum Arthropoda; class Insecta; order Diptera; family Scathophagidae; genus Cordilura; species Cordilura impudica. Next base: position 60,616,762 of record OY821518.1, on the reverse strand, counting down.
CAGACGGACGGACGGACGGACATCGTTAAATCGAATCAGATAGTGATTCTGATTCGATCGATATAATAAAAGATTGGTCTAGGTCAAATATTTTTGGTAGTTACACACAGCAGCACAAAGTCATTATACCCAAACCATATAGTGGTATAGGGTATAAGTATACAATGCTATGTGTGTGTTTATGAAATTTAATGTGTTTGTAATAAAAATGAGTGTTTTTGGCGTTTATTTGTGAATTGGCTAGAATTGATTAGCATACCTTAAAGGTCTTTATTTAATGAAAAAATAAAATTTCCTAGAATTTGCGCTCGAATTTCGAGGGCTGGAATATGCTAGTAATTATTCAATGGAATAAGAAGCGGATTAAAATGAAGAAACTGACCATGATAACTTAAGCTCTATATCATATATTGCTATATATATATGTATCCATTATTTTTGAATTTTTTTTAGATTTATCTATGAGCATTTAACAGCTAGTTTCGGCAATTTGAAATTTAAAGTATGCATTGAATAATTAATGAAAAATAATGAAGGCCCTACAGTAAGTTCGCAGGCGATAGTTATGTTACTTTTAAAGGAGTTAATGCTGCTTTTGCAAAGGTAAGTTATAGGAGTCCCACAAAAATCTGATACAACCTACATAATTTTCTCTTAAAATATTTCTAAGGTTTACAGAAATGTCTCTAGCAAAATACATAGACAAAGTTTTAGTAATATAGTTTTGTGAGCATTATTTTTTTTCACAAATCTACCTTATTGGCAGACCACTGGAAGAAGGGAGGATTGGATAGCCCATTGTTTCTCAAATTCAATATTTTGATAGTAGAAGTCTGCATACCAAATTTGGTGATGCTAGTTTGTCGGTAAATATTTTTTGCCGCGATTTGGTATTTTTCGACCATAGTGCAATATTGTGAAGTATAGCAACGGTAACTATAATATTTTTTCCAGTATCCAGATCAACACAAAATCTTTGAAATATGAAATGAAATTTAGAGTTTAGCTGCCCATTGAGACACAAGATTTTGCTTCGGGTTGCAATATGGATTTTGTAGTACCAGCAACAAACTTATTAATATAGGAATAATGGGTAGCTGACTTCAAAAGCCTAATTTTCCTCTTTCGGTGTGGAAGGATTCCTTATTGGCGTTAATAAAATTTTTGATAAAGGGTAAACCGCATCTCCAAGTAGTACTCACTGTGCACATGTGTGCAGTAGGTGGCCCTTCATTATATGGAGAAAAAAAGTCTGCAAATTCTCGGTCGCATCCCCTAGAAATATGCGAATAGTAAAAAAAAAACTGACATAATTATACAAAGTTTTTGGCCAATCAACGCGATTGAAAATTTCGAGTGTGTTTTATATGGGGAAAATATGACTTTTTTCCAAGTTTTACGAAAATTTCGTACTATAGTTTAATTTTTCTGACAAGCTATTATTTAATTCGGGATCAGTATTAAATTGTCTTTCCAACAGGCTATAAAACTTCAAAATCTAATGAAAACTCACTAAGAAATAGCAAATGCCCCAGACGACTTTTGTGTAAAAAAAATAGGTCATGCAATTTGATGGCATATTTTTAACTTTCAAAAATTAATTAAATCCTACATTTGGTTTTAGTCACTTAACCTGTAAGTACTCAGATATGAAGTATTGTTTTATTGCCACTTTCTTAACCTATTAAGCATTGAGACCCAAAATGGAAAATTTTGTTGATAAAATTTTGAAAACTCCTTTTTCAAATTTAGAAAAATTTTCTTAACCAAAAATTTAAAAAAATTTATCTAGCTCTGAAAGGTCTTGTTGAATGCATGCCAGAGATTAACTGTGCGAATTTTTAGGTAAATCCCCAGAATTTTTTGCACAAGGATTTTATTTTTGCGGATTTCGAGAAAAATGGGATTTTTTTTTATATATTCTGTAAGTGTAGTCTTTCTAAATACTTTGTATCAAAAATTCATCACTTTTCGACTTTTAAATGTTATATTTTATTTTAATGGCCTGGGGTTTAGGAAAAAATAATATGACCCCATTAACCCTTTTGGAATTGCGGTCACATATGACCCCAAGCTAATAAAAGACAATTTATTAAAATTTTGTAAGTGCTGTTGACTTTTTAGATGGGACGCTCAAAATATAATAGCGAAATGCGTAGAACGTCCGTTCCTAAAATTTGGGATAAATCCGATAATGTTACCCCATTATTTGCCAATGCCAGCTTTGGATTTTAAGATATTTTTAAATAAAAATTACCGAAAACATGTTTTTCTATTAAACTCGATGAAACCACCGTTTAAAGTTTAAGAAAACTAATTCGGTTAATTTTTATTTATTTAACCCTTCAGCGGCACTGGAATCAAAATAATCCATTGGGATATATCCTTGATGCAATTATATGCTTATTGCTCGCGAAAATAAATTAAAACAATTTTTAACCAATTTTGTTATAAAATTATTTTATGTATAAAAATTATCTATATTTTTCAAATATAAAGGATTTTTCCCCTATTTTATCTTTAAAACTTTTATGTTTAATAACAAATCGTTAATTAATATCTTAAGATCCCATTATATTAATTGTTGTAATATCTAGTCGATAAGATCTCAAAATATACGTATCAAAAAAAAATTAAATTTTTCTGAATAAAATAAGAAGACCAACAAATGACCCAAAGCTAATAAAAGACAATTTATTCAAAAGAATATGAAGTATAAAATTAATATTATTTATTTTGGTGTATTTAAGGATGACTTAGTGAGCGATTCAAATTGTTTTCTGTAATAACTTACGACTTGCGATAAGTACTGCTTTTCTTTAATTTTATATTATTATATTAAGAGCAACCCTAGTGTGTGGTCGATTGCTGAAATTAAGGTCGGAAAGCGAGCCACATTATAAAATCCGTTTTTTATTTCAGTCAGTACCGTATAGTTTAGAAATTTGAGGAAAGTTGAAGTAATAAAGAATATTTTTTTCTGAAATGTTCTTTATAACTCCTCCAGCAGTGGACTAAGAGATTCCATAAATTTAATAGATTGTAAAAAATAACTTACCAGTGTCACTTTGGTGAGCATTTCTCCCAATAAACCGCAATGTTGTAAGCACTTGTAGGCTTATTGATATAGGTAGTCCCCGGCTATTTCTTGGTTGTAATTTTGTCAAATCTATACCGTGAAAAGAACTCAAAATCATCAAGTTATATCTCTTATATCTCTCTTGGTAAACCTTAGGTTTTCGTTGCTCACTCAAATCCTCAAAGGTTTCAAAATCTCTTTCGATACTTTACAATTCAAATAATTTTCTTATATTTTAAAAAATTCATTCGCAGAAAAGCAGTTGATTAAAGCATTGCTAAATTGGTTAGCAACAGGTTTAGCTGGTTTTAAATTTAAAATATACTTCAACGCTAAAATTATATTTTAAGTTGTCTATAGTAGACCTAGAGTATGCTTTTATAACAGTATACTTTATAATCGCTAAAGTGTATTTTATTATACCCTCCACTCCAGTGTGCAGAGGGTATATATAAGTTTGTCATTCCGTTTGTTATAATTAGAAAAAAAATTTTGGACCCCATAAAATTTATATATTTGTGATCCTTATAACAACCGGAGTTGATATAGCGATGTCCGTCTGTCCGTCTGTGGAAATCACGATGACGGCATCAATCGGGCAGCTAAGGTGCTCGTTGGTATAAAAAATTATTCATTAACATCCTGGAAAGTTTGCTGTTTAAAATCGTCCAAATCGGTCGATTAGGCCCCGAGATTTGAATGAAGAACTAAAAAAAGTCTTGAAAAAAAAATAATTTTCTATGTTGTTCTTGTCAGGATCACGCCCTCAATAGTGCAGCTATAGTGATCATTTTTAGTGAGAATGATTCACCAAATTCGTGGAAAGATTTCTACTTCAAAAATCATTAAAATCGGTGGAACAGGTCCAGGGAAATCTCTGAAAAATAAAAAAAAAATTAAAAACATGATATTTCTATATTGTTCTTGTTGTTATTCTAAATGTTGCATTGATTTCATAGCTGGGCTTGTTGTTTTTGTAGTCGTTATGGTAATAGTATAACAAAAACAAACCCTTTGTACATTTTTTTTATCAACTCTGGTAGAAAAATTTAAAAGTTTCCATTGTTTTGGCATCACTAAAAAAATATGTTAGATCATTTCTGTCATTGCCGTGAGCCTGGCTGCAAAATTTCAGATCGATTGGGTCACGGGAAAGTGGTTAAAATCGATCCAAAATTTTTTCGACAAGCAGACACGAGTTAATATAAAGGGAGTAAAAATTCACCAACATCTAAAGCAAATAATGCTAAAATACCTAGTTGTTAATAAAAAAAACAATTGGGCAATTAACAATGTGTAATGTATCGTTGTATCTGTTGTATCGTGTATCACTTTACAATAGTGTAAAATTGTTGTTGGTAATTTTCACTGAAAAATCTGATACACGATCCAACTTCATTTGCTATGTTTAGTAAATGTTGTATATTGTATCATAACATATCAGTTCCAAGTGAATGCCAGTTTTTATGAAAAAGAAAAAAACAAATACATAGAATTTTATCAGCATAAATAATTATAAAATAAAATATGGCAAATAATGGAAATAACGCAAATCATCGATAAGTTTATTTATATAAAAATTAATGTTTATATTTTTTTAGTATGTATTTTCTCTTTCAGTACCAATCAAAACATTTAACATTTTTTTTTTTTTTTCATTATAAATTAAAATGCAAGAGGTACGTAACTAAAACTCCAGGGTATATCTCACGACCAAAAAGCAAACACTGACAAGTGTTTTCTCTTATACAAAATAGCAGAAGCGACGTTGGATCGAAAATTACTTAAGAAAGCGTTTTACAATATGAAATACAACTGAGTGTTCACAACAAATGATTGTATTGTGTATTTCAATACAACATACAATATACAACACCTGTTGTGAATTGCCCAAATGTAAATTTAGCAAAAAAATTTATGTATTAATTTATTTAAAGAGAAAAACACAAACATAACGTTTGATGTTGTATTTTTTGTGTGTAATATTTAAATATACACACATACACATATTAAATAATACAAATAATATACATATATTATATATATGTATGTATGTATATTCATAGTAACTGCATGTTAGAAATAAATCGGTTATTTTATTTACATAAAATTCTGCAGTATTTTGTTGTGGGGAAAATACATTTCTTTTGCATTAACAGAGCGTCACTTCATTTTGCTCAGCGTGACTATGCCACAGTAGATGGCGCCACAATTTTTGTTTGTTCTAATTAGATTTGCAATAGCTATTTCTATTTTAACATGAATGTTAATATTTTCAACTAGATATCATACAGAACAATGTTAAGAGTATACACGGGCTGGTCTTTTATTTCATACGTTTTTTCATTATTCTTTTACAAATATGAACACCAGTTTGGCATATTAGCTTTTTGTTGTCTTTACAAAATAGAGTTACCGAGTTCGTCAATGAGTTTTTTGCTTACAAAACAGTTCTACATAGTTATATAGAAATATTATTCTGCTTTACCTATAAAATATCTGATTGCGATTACATCTAATTTTTAAAAATTGTTTATAATTAATAAAGCATTATTATTCACATAAATACAAAATTTCACTTTTTAAATTTTCCATTCAAATTTAAGAAAATATCAATTATAATAAAAACGGAAAATAAAATTTCCAATTATAAATTAGAAAATATTAATTGAATTTCAGAAAATCATATCAAAACGTCGGAAATAATAATTTTAAATTTAGAAATATGTTTACATTTAAAAATGTTTACATTTAAAAAAAATATTGCCATTCAGGAGATATTAATAACTTTTCAGTAACGCGATTCAGTAACTTCTTTTAACGATAGTCGAATCGTAAAAAAAAAGAAAATTGCAAAATTATCAGTAAAATATTGAAACGATATTCGCTATTGTTAAAGTCAGCTGTTGTTGTTATCTAAACGACAACCATTTTTGTGTTGTTTATTCATATCGATAAAAACTTAAATTTTTAGGTTGAAATGTCGTCATACATAAATAAAAATCATGAAATAGTGAAAATATTTTGCTTTAATTAAAAAACTTTTTTATATAAATAAAAAAATTAAATAGCATATTCAATTCATTATTTCATTTTCAAATAAATAAACAGAAATATTAGTAAAAAATAAAGATATTAAACATAAACATAAAATCATCCTGTAAAACACCAAGTAATTTATTTTTTTCTATTCTTCTTTGTGTTTTTCGCTTATTTTGACAGAGATGCCACTCCTTTACAATTTAAATAAATAGAAAAACAGATTTGTCGATATTAATTTAAATTCAATGAATTTAAGAAAACCTCAAATGATATTTAAGAATTGCTAAATAAAAATTGTTACATAAGTAAACGTAATTTTATGAGAATGTTATTTTTTATATATAAATTTTCACAATTTTTTTTGGATGAAAATTTTAAGTTTTTTAGAAAATAAAGATAACATTAAATTATTTTATTTAAAATGTTTGGGACTTTTCGTTTTTTGCGTTTTTCATCCCTAATTTGATCATTTATTATTATAAATTTATTCTCTATGGTTTCAAAATATGGCAATATTTTAAAAAAAGTTGAGAGAGCTTTTTTTTTGGTTATTATTTTGTTACTCCATCCGACCTATATGGCCACAATGAAGAAATATTTGGCCAGTTAAAAGAAGCTATACAGCCATCTCCAATTAGCACGATTTAATGCATATAGCCACTCTACACAACCATTACCTTTGCAATGGAAGTTAGGGCGAGCTATTTAATTAGCAAAAACTAAATTAAACGAGAAGCTATGTCATATAACCGAAAACGCATGCATATAGGTATATAACCTAAATGCATGCCGAACAGCAACTACGGTGGCCACAAAGCAAACACCGAAATAAATCCGAAATAATAGAAAAGACGAAAACCAACCCAAAGAATTTTCTGAAATAATTTGGTATTAAGTTTAACAAATTGTTGACTTTTTCCAATATTTTGTTTACATTTATTATCAATACTCAAACCGAGGTGGAGGGTATCAAAGATTCGGCACAGCCGAATTTAACACTGTTACTTGTTTTTGACTAAGACTACGGCCCACTAATTTTTAATATTTCAGGTATATTAGGCTCGTTGCAACTAAATAGTTAAGAATTTTTTTAAATATAATTAATGCTATTTCAATCAACAAGTATAATGTCTATTTGAACGTAACAAAATTTCGAGCATTAGCTTACTCAAGAACTATATTTTATAAATTCATTTGACAAAAAAAAAAAAAAACACAAAACTTTTACGAAGCAATAAAATGAACTTAAACTTACACAAAAATATTGAATTTTCTTGAGAAAAAAAAAATATTTCTATTGTTCACATGAAATCAAATCTCGTCTGATTGCTATTAATCTTACTGACTTAAGCAGTAACGTTTATGTTTGTTGCATTAAGGATTCAAATCATTTTACGTTTCTTTGCTTTTCAATGAACAAATCATTCATCATCAATATTTTCATTCTCTGGCCACAAATAAATAATACACTTAGCCCAGCACACACAGATTTATTACATGACCTTCTATGACGAAATGTAGAAAAAACATTTACCTTAAATACTGCTGACTACTCTTAGTTGCGCATGGCGTTTGTTGGCTGGTAGCTGTGGACTACTTACTCAATATCCGTAAAACATAAATTTTACCTCACGCAAAATAATCATAAAATACTTCTCAGCAAGCAACGATGGTGGTGATGGTGGTCAAAGTAGAAGCGATGATGGTGGAAAAAATTAAACTGATACCAAGACAACGGTATTGAACTGTACATATATATAACTCAAACTAACACAGAAGCACGAACAAGTTTGGTAACAATAATAATAATAATACTGATGTAGTTCGTTGAAGGCATGATGATGTTATTTATGTGCAATATGCATGAAATTAAAAAAAAAAAACTTCTGAATGTATTGCGTATTGAACATTTTTCATAAAAGCAAAGCAAAACAAAAGTACATTTTGGGCAAGAACGTATCTAATATACCCTGAGTTGTAGTTATTTTATCACACAAGAATTTTATTAAATAATGTTAATTTTAAGCTGGAAATTTTTGGAATTTACTCTAAATCAGCTAACTATTCTTATGACCACATCGAGGCTAATCTCATATGTGAAATAAGTCATAGGAGTATAAAGTATTTATAAATGAATTTGGTCGTTGACATCTTTTAAGGTATTTTTACTATTCTAGCAAAATGTTACAAAAGAAATGACCCACCTATTTTGCCTCTACATATTTTTTAAGTCACTTAAAAACACAAATTTAACATCAATATCGAAAAAGTTCAATTTCATTGATGTGAAGTTTGAAATGAAAAAACTTTTCTTACGTTTTTGCTGCCGTAACAACGTAGAGCAGAGCTGACAAAAAAAATGCCAAAGATAAAATAAGAAAATATATATACAAAAAAAAAAAAACTTTAATACGTTGTTCAGAAATAATATTTAAATAAAATTTAATTTTTCATCTCATAAAACTTATGCGTACTAAGATAGTAAACCTATTTAAAATATAATAAGTTTTAGAAAATCATTGAAATGAAAACTATTCTACCATAAGCAATTGTGTACAAGTTTGTGAGGAATTAAAAGGAATGGCAAGTATTTATAAATATAATTGAAAATTCTCTCATGTGGATAACACTGGCCATTATACGAGGTTGCATTTTTTTGCCCCTCCTGCTGAAGTTTGAGCATTATGTGTAACACATTACAGACACGCATGGCCTCATTGTAGGAAATAGAAATCTCTGCTCTGCCCATATAAGTACTCTGCTCGGCACGATAAAGCTTTTTCAAAATAAAAAGCCTGGAAATGTGGTAATCTATGCGAGACTATTTTTGATTATTCAAAGACCTACAACTATTTGTTTCATTGTAAGCCATTTCGGATTATGAGCTTTGCTTGATGTTTGATGTTTCAGCTCAAAATTTATACGAAAAATGACATAGTAGTTTCAAAGGGATCTGTCACATAAGCAATAGACGATAGTGTATTACTTCATGATCACTCATAGATGTACTCACAGTTGATTGTTGGTTCCGTAGAACATAAGAACGAAAATTTAAAGAAATATTTCGAAAAGCCTATACCATGCCTATACCACTATGTGGCCAGGGTATAACGACTTTGAGCTGATCTTTGCAACTACTAAAAATCTTTGATCTAGACCAACCTCAAAATCACTTTCTGAGTCGATTTAGCGATGTCCGTTTGTCCGTCGGTCCATCCTTCTGTGTGTCCATTTAAAGTTTATTATCAAATACGAATATATTTTGATGAAATTTGGTATATAAGCTTCGAAGTGGCAGCGGAGAGATTCGGACGTATTTTTTAAGCCTCTGTTTATTTATTTATTTTTCCTTAATAAAAATACAATTTGATTAAGCAATTTTAATCGTTAAATCATTATTTATAACAGCACCTGTTACTAAATGTAATTAATCGTTTTTAACACAGGAAAATCTATAAAAAAAAAATAAATAAAACTACAAAATTACACTGTGGAACAAATTCAGGTTAGCAAAAGTTAGGTCGGTTCGGAGAGTGAGGGATGAAAATAGAGGCTTAATTAGAAGACCCGTATTGCGGCGTTTGTTTATGTTAGTACGAATTTTTTTTTTAATCGACTTTCGAACTTTGTAGTCAAATGCCGATTTTCAGCATATTGTTTATATGGTTTTTTTGGCTACAACTAGTCGACCACTTGGTATTTTTTCAATCTATAGAAGCCAAATTATTGCTAGAGACCTGTGCAGCAATCAAACTTAAAAAAAAAAAAAATTGATTTAGAAAATTTTTGTCGTGCTTATGAAGCAAAATATTGGAATAATTATTTTTTTCATGCTTTTTGAAAATATTTTCCACAAAACTAAGTCTTTTTTGCTTTCTGTTTGATCTATAATATGCTTCTCAGTTTCTTCAATAAATTTCATTTGAAAAGAAAATGGTCTTAGTCGATAATTTGCGTTAAAAATCCCAAAACCATTAAATAAATAGCGATTTAGGTAGAAGTAATTAAAATACTTCGGGTGTATTGGCCGCAAAGGATAACCAATGAGAGGCTCTGGTTCGAAACGCAGCAATCTCCTATAACCATTGAAGTACGCAGACGAAAGTGGAACTGGATAGGTCATACAATAAGAAAAGCCCATCCAGACATTGCTAAAAGTGCCATAGAGTGGAATCCACAAGGTAGTCGTAGAAGAGGACGTCCAGCCCATACATGGAGGCGACAAGTCATAGCTGAAGCAACAACTCTGAACACCAGTTGGAGCGAAGTGAAAAATATTACGATGGACAGACCAAAATGGAGAGATTTTGTTGGGGCCCTATGCTCCTTATAGGAGTTTCGGGAACATATATATATATATATATAATTAAAAGGGGAAGTTCCAAGAACCAGGAATTAGAAAAACAACTTTTTTGTTTTCAACCACCGCACAGGTAGCGATTTTTTTTTTTTCGTACAAGCGAACTAATTTCAAAAATGAATATTCAGTTAAGACTCGAAACTCAGCCGAAGCTGATGTCTTTTAATTTTCGCTCTGTCGTCGGAACTTATTTCATTTTGTCGTCGGAACTTATTTCATTGTATAATATATATTGTATTAAAAAAGTCGGAACCAAAATGTAAAATGGATACGGATAAATGTGCTCAATTGTACAGGCACACAGTAAACTAGACATAAAACTAGTTGAATATATAATGTGAACAGAGATAGATGCTTTCAACTCCGCGATAATAAAAACAGAAAACACAAAGTATGTAATCGTTACTATTATTGTTTAAAATCAATGTTTTTCTGTAAACTTAAAAAAGTTTTGTTATTAATTGTATTTATGTTTTAGATTTCTGAAGATGAACAGCGATGCTGTTCGAAATATCAAAAATAAAAATAATAATTAAAAAAAACAAAAAGCAAAGAATTTGATTTCTTTATTCTTAAAACCACATGACCTTGAGCCTAACAAACCAAAAACCATATTACAACACAACAGGTCAACAATAAAATTATCAACATGGACCATTTTTGTAATGGTTGTGGACGTTTCATAGCAAGCGATAAAAAATTTGGCAATGCGAGTGATTTTTTTTGGAAGCCTATAAACAATATTTCTCGCAAGAGTTTATCACTGACTTAAACTATGCCCCTAAAAAAGTTTGCTTTAATTGCTATTCAACTCTTGTGTAATGGAAAAGTGAAAAGAAGAAGGCTATGCCTTTTGGTATACCAATGATGTGGTTAGACAACAGCCCGCATCAATAAGAAAATTGCTATGGATGTATCTCCTGCCATAAAACTTTGAATAGAAGGAAATCAAAGAATAAAACTTATGTAGCAGTGCCAAGTGCTCAGTTACCATTACCGCGCTCAGAATTCGTTCCAGTACCAACATACCGAAGTATTGATCTTCAAACAGATATCAGTACTACAGCCGCCGCTGCTACATCCATGGATTTCTTCTCAGAATACGACCCTGGTGAAGGTACATCCTATGAAACATCAAAGGACCCAATCCTTGTCACACAAAACCAATTGGATGAAATTGTTGCAAATTTGTGTTTGACTCAGAAAAAATCAGAACTACTGGCTTCATTCTTGAAAGGAAATAATTTGCTGGCGGAAGGTACCAAAGTAACAGCATATCGAAAACGCCAAAAAGAGTTAGAAAAGTTCTTCAATGTGAATTATGCAAAAAATTTCGCTTATTGCAACGATATTGAAAAGTTAATGGAGACAATAGTGTTAAAATATAAAAAAGATGATTGGCGTTTATTCATCGATAGTTCGCTAATCAGCTTAAAAGTTGTGCTTTTGCACAAGACAAATAGAATGCCTTCTGTTCCGATTGCGTATAGCACTGACACTAGTGAAAATTTCGATAATTTGAAACACATTATGTTAGTAGTCATATATAACGAAAACCAGTGGCGCATTTGCTGCGACCTCAAAATAGTTACATTGATTACAGGCTTAACAGTATCTGGCCGTCTAAGATATCCGTGTTTTTTGTGCGATAGCGATTCACGATACGGAGAAGGTATTAAAGAAAGAAAGTACAAACAGCATAACTGGAATAGTCGCATTGGACGGAAATGGCCTAAAGACAATAGGCTACACGAAAGTCTTGTTCCTGAAATGAAAATTTTGTTGCCGTTGCTCCACATTAAATGTAAAAATGTTTTGAAATGTATCGCAAAAAGACCAGCTGTATTCAACTGCTTAAAAGACATTTTCCCAAGACTAAGTGACGCCAATATTCAGGAAGGGGTTGATAGTGGTCCCGACATACGGAAACTAATGAGTCATCAAGATGTTGACCAAGTTCTGACGGACCGAGAATTAAATGCATGGCTCGCATTGAAAGCAGACATTAAAGGACTTTTGGATAAACAACGCAAAGACAACTACAGGCAATCTGTTGGAAACATGTTGGCAGCTTTCGATGAAATTGGGGTTAATATGTCGTACAAAGTTCATATCTCGCATCACCATCTCAACAGTAGCCAACTGAATCTGATGAGCAAGGCGAACGTTATCACCAAACTGCGCTTCCATTTGAAATAAGGTAACCATAGAGTGTGCATATTTTGAATTCCTAGATTTTTCTAATATCTTTGTCAGAGTGCACAATTTAAACATGTTAACGATTGAAAACTATTTTCGTTTCAGGTACAGAGCAAAGAAATCTCCAGATGCAATACTCGCTGAAATTTGTTGGTGGTATAAAACACCTTCGAAGAAGAGGAAGACGAGGAAAAAGAGGAAGAAGGGGAAGACAAAGATGAAATTCCAGAATATCTGTTGGACGAAATTATCGACCTTTCTGATGAAGATGACGATGACCAAGATATTAGAGAGAGCAGTGATGTTGAGCCACAGGCGCCTGCTAAACGGCATCTGGCCAAATCATTAATTTAATTTATTTAATTTTTTTACCTAAAATTTTTCAAATCCAACGCTGAACAAAATTGGTACATAAAAAATGAGAAGTAAATTAATATTAAGCTGGAAAACGCAAGTTTTGTATTATAATTGGTTTCTTTTCAAATAAAATTTATTGAAGAAACTGAGGAGCATATTATAGATCAAACAAAAAGCAAAAAAGACTTAGTTTTGTGGAAAATATTTTCAAAAAACATGAAAAAAAAATAATTTTTCCAACATTTTGCTTTATAAGCACCACAAAAATTTTCTACATCAATTTTTTAAAAAAATTTGATTATTTCGCAGGTCTCTGGCAATAATTTGGCTTTTACAGATTGGAAAAATATCAATTAGTCGACGAGTTATAGCCAAAAAACCATATAAACAATTTGCTGAAAATCGGCATTTGACTGCAAAGTTCGGACGTCGATTAAAAAAAATTCAAACTAACATAAACAAACGCCGCGATACGGGTCTTCTAATTAAACCTCTATTTTCACCCCTCACTATCAGAATCGACCAAACTTTTGCTAACCTGAATTTGTTTTACAGTGTAATGAAACAGAATTCAACTTAAAATTGCAAGTGTTCCAAAATATGCTAAGTTGTGCACTAACAGAGAATAAAGCAGTTACAACGATTAATTCGAGAAAAATTTTCTCAACTCTTTGAGCGACATAATATTCATAAATTTTTTACCCCCTGGAGTGGAAAAGAAAATAAATTTTTGTTTTTTGTTTTTTATATTTGTTATTCATTCAGACCACTTAAAAACTTAAGAAAAACATTAAAAAAATTATTCATAACAAATAATTACAAAATAAAACAGTAAATATAGGTGGTGCAGTTTAGAGACTTCCACCGACTTTGCGGTAATCTTGGAAACATGTTTAATTTTTTGACCGCTATACAAATTTTTTTTCAACGGATTTTCCTGAAAGGTCGACATATACTTTTTACCGGCCACGCCTTCTTTTACGCCCACTTCTTATGTAAAATCCATTTTCTGTTTTTTTCATATTTGTTCACTATACAAATTTTTATTTGTTAACAGATTTCTCTGAAATTCGGTACATACGATCCTTGTACCCCAGGCCAGATCACCGTGTGATTCTTGCGGCCGCACCTACTTTTACGCCCTATTTTTGTTACAATTCCTTTTCTTTTTTTTTGGTATATTTGTTTGCTATAGAAATTTTTATTTTTCAACGGAATTCTCTGAAATTTGGTACACAGGACCTCTGTACTCCACCTAAGGTCGCCATATGCTTCGTACCGGCCACGCCTAATTTAACGCCCACTTTTTGTATACAATTCAGTTTGTTTTTTGGTATATTTGTTCGCTATACAAATTTTTATTTTTCAACCGATTTCTCTGAAATTTGGTACACACGATCTCTCTCCTCCATTGAAAGTCGACATATTCTTCGTACCGGTCACGCCTACTATTACGCCCACTTTTTGTATACAATTCATATTCTTTTTTTTTTGGTACATTTGTTCGCTACACAATTTTTTTTAACGGATTTCTCTGAAATTTGCTACACACAATCTCTGTACTCCAGAGAGGTCGCCATATGATTTTTGCCGGTCACGCCTACTTCTCTGAAATTTGGTACACAGGACCTCTGTACTCCACCTAAGGTCGCCATATGCTTCGTACCGGCCACGCCTAATTTAACGCCCACTTTTTGTATACAATTCAGTTTGTTTTTTGGTATATTTGTTCGCTATACAAATTTTTATTTTTCAACCGATTTCTCTGAAATTTGGTACACACGATCTCTCTCCTCCATTGAAAGTCGACATATTCTTCGTACCGGTCACGCCTACTATTACGCCCACTTTTTGTATACAATTCATATTCTTTTTTTTTTGGTACATTTGTTCGCTACACAATTTTTTTTAACGGATTTCTCTGAAATTTGCTACACACAATCTCTGTACTCCAGAGAGGTCGCCATATGATTTTTGCCGGTCACTCCTACTTCTATGCCTACTTTTTATACCAAATTAATTTTCTGTTTTCTGGTATATTTGTTCACTATAGAAATTTTTATTTTTCAAGGGATGTCTAAAATTTGGTCACACAATCTCTACACTACAGGGAAGGTCACCATATGCTTCTTACAGGCCACGCTTACGTTGCGCCAACTTCTATGTATATAAAACTTATTTTTTTCCTTTTATTTGTTTCTTTATTTGATTGCTATACAAACTTTTATTTTTCAATGGCTTTCTCCGATATTTAGTACATATTCCAGGGAAGGTCGCCATATGATTTTTACCGACCACGCCTACTTTTACGCCCAATTTTCATATAAAATTCATATTTTGTTGTGTGATATATTTCTTCCCTATACAAATTTTGTACTTTTCAACGGATTTCTCTGAAATTTGGTTTACACGGAAATAACTACAAGGTGAAAAAATTGCCCAAACTTAAAACAAAGGTACCCAAAAGAAATGAACCAACGCCCCATTTTTTTTTATCGAAATAAAAAATAAACTTACTCCCCAAATTCATTCTTAAATTTTTATATATTTTTATTTAATGAATTTTGTTAAATATTTATTTTAGTAAACATTTGCACGCTCTCAGCATATGTCCTACAATAAATGCATTTAAAATGCATCATTTCAATAGCATCATTTCGTTGCGCGGAAGCTACGTGCACGGGGAATACAGCTTAGCTAGAATATCGGAAGGACCTGAAAAATATATTTTATATATATATTTTGACAATTAAAAATGTGGCTGCCAAACGCGCGGAAGCGGACGCAACTCACTCGCGGAACACAGCTTAGTGAAATGTCGTATGATAAATTTTATCTACGTATGTGAAATAATTACCTGTTGATCAAAATAGGCTACACATATACTAAAGGGTCCGCCATCTAACGTTTTTTTTTTCAACTAGTGCTTATTTCGTGAATGGTAACACGTAGCTCATGTCTGATTTGACAGATAATTAGTTTTATCCTTCCACTGAACGAATGTGGTTGTGTGTACGCTTGAGCAACGCTGGGAAATATTCCGACATTACTTTGAAAATCATGGTGATGTTGCAGAATGTGTGCGAAATTGCGTGCGGATTTTGGGAGAAGAGAAGCACCATCTGCTCCGTATGTTCGTTATCTCCTGAAAAAAGTGAAAGAAACTGGCATCCTCATCGACAAACCAAAGCATGAGAAGCCAAAAACAGTGCGTACACCCGAGAATATTGCTGCTGTGACAGAAAGTGTGCGTGAAGCGCCATCAACATTAATTCACCGTCGTTCTCAAGAATTGAACATTTCGGAGGCATCATTGAGACGAATTTTGCATAAAGACCTTGGTATGACGCCATACAAAGTTGGAAGCCAACTGACCATCCAATGCGTTTTCGCTTCGCTAAGTGGGCCTGCGGTCGACTTACAGAAGATGCCGATTTTGCCAAAAAAAAAATCATCATTTCAGATGAAGCTCATTTTGATCTTGGCGGGTATGTAAACAAGCAAAATTGTCGCATTTGGGGCACAGAAAACCCGCACGCATACATTGAAAAGCCGATACACCCAAAACGAGTCACTGTTTGGTGCGGATTTTGGTCCGGAGGCATAATTGGGCTATTTTCTTCGAAAATGAGCAAGGAGTGGCCGTTACAGTCAATGACGATCGTTATCGGGCCATGTTAAATGAATTTTTGTTCACAAAAATTGAAGAGGAGGATATTGGCAACATTTGTTTTCAACAGGACGGCGCTACGTGCCACACAGCCGAAGCTACACGCGATGTTTTGCGCCCTCTTTTTGAAGATCGCATTATCAGCCGCAGAGCTGATGTCGTTTGGCCACCTCGGAGCTGCGATTTGACACCGTTGGACTATTATTTGTGGGGTGCCCTCAAAGATAAGTGTTACGCCAATAAGCCAGAGACAATTGACGCTTTAAAGGACAATATTCGTGAAGCCATTGGTGAAATACAGCTGCACACATTCGATAATGTGCCTAAAAATGGACCAATCATGTAGGCTACTGCATGGCCAGCCGAGGCAGCCATTTTATTGAAGTTATTTTCCATTATTAACCGGAAGGATTGTACTTTCAAATAAAAAAAGAAATATGAGATAGTATTCAACAGTTTTTTTTTATAGCATTTTCAAAAAAAAAAAGTTATTTGGCGGACCCTTTATATAAGATAGCAATTTACACAGAAGAAGATAAGGACAATACTAAGCCACTGTGTTGTGTGATTTTAAACTAAGCAAGTGCCGTGATATTAATTATAAGTTCGTGAAGTTCATTTTTGTAATTATTATATTAACAATTTTTTTTTTTTTTTTTTATTTATTTGCATTCTCTTTATACACATAAATGTAAGTGTTGTTTTTGATAAAACTAATTTTCACATATTTTTTTCAACATTAGCCCTTTTAAATTAATGCAAACGAGTCACCCATGAAAAAAAAACTTGTTTTTATTTGCACGGAACTAATCGAATAGTAAGCTCAATATCACCAGATTAACAAAGCAACACTAACAAACAAACTAATCAAAACTAAATATAATAAAACATATTTATTAAAGTGTGTCAGTAATATAAACCTATACGAAGTAAAAGCTGTTTGCTATAAAAACTGATTCTTAACCACACTGTTCGTAGGTCTGACTTTAGGTGAGTGTGTTAAAGTGCTGACCAAAAGGTGCAAGTACGAGTGTACGTGAGATAGACGCAGGTTCAAACCTCACGGCCGCCCTAAGTAGAAAAATTTCATATAGAGACAATCTATTCAATTAGAACATAACAATTATCACAATGTTTAATAAATCGCTGATGAAGGCTGAAATGCCAAAAACCGGTCCGAAAAATATGCGTTTTTCTCCTCTACTACGAACTATTGAAACAAAATTAAAATTTGCATATTAATTACAGTATTATTTGCAATATGCCTGAAAAAATGTTGTCAAATCTGACAAACTAAATGTATTGTATTTAAAAAAAAAAAAAAAAAAAAAAATGTTTAAAATAAAATAAGAAATAAAAAATAAGTTGTTGTTGTTATTGTGGTTTTTGTGTACTGATGTCTTTGTGATTTTGGTGGTGGTTGATTTAACAACATAACTCCCATATGCGATAATTTTTCTAATATGCATATATTGAGTAAATCTTTGCTATTTATTCTTAATGGAATTTTAGAATATACTTTTAAAAAAAACCTTTAAAATTGCAAAGGCAAAGGAAAACTCTTGTTTATAATATTTCTCTTTAAGATACACTTGGTTGCGTTTATGTATGCTTTGATCTTAAATTAAGTTATAATCTTACTTTTATGGACGTACGTATTAAACTTTGTTGTTAAAAATTTCCATATAATTTATTGTAAGTCCTTTATACATCCTTTATGTATTTAATGCAGTATTTATTTTTTTTAACAACCTCTCTAAGGTCATTGTACTTGTTGTTTTTAACATTTATTTTAAAACCATTATTCTGTTTTGTTTATTTAAAATTATAGTTCTTATACAATAATTTTTTGTATGCAAATATTATATTGTGGTGCAGTTTTGGCATGCAATATAAAAGTAGTAAATGTGAAATGCTTGCAGACTTCATAATGACTGCCATTTAAATACAAACAATCACATATACTGTACGTCAAGCATAAATGCTATGCCATGCATGAAACAACTGCAATTTTGAAAAGCATTTAGGTTAACAGGTATTTTTATATGCAGTTGTTAAAGACCTGAAATACAGTGAAATCAAAGAAGACAGGGCGCGGGAATAAGAATTAAATATATTTTGTTTGAAAAAAAAAAAATAAATAAATAAATAAAATAGAAGCAACATTTCAGTAGGAATTTTTCTTCATTGAATGAGAGAATCTGAATAGCAATACCTGAACCCTCGAATCATTTTCATTGACATGGAATTATTGCGGCTAATGAATTGCAAAAGTTCAAGAATTCTATTCAGGAATACCAGGACATATAATTGGTTGAGTAAATTATCATAAACTCTAACCGGTAAATTGAAGTAATTAAAAAGCCACTTAGCGGCTGGGCGACATAATACAGATGGATTTGAATGGATGGATATTCCTAAATATCTTAATTTTATACATGGCTTGATTTCAGTTAAGTGTTAAGGACAATGAAAAGTATCATCCACCCTTCCCACATACACACATTATTGACAAAAGCCATCAGATATCAAATCAATTCTGTTGGATTTCCGATTATTCCAAGTTGGAACCAGAACTTTCTGAGATCCTTCTAATCCATGAATAAGAAAATTTTTAAATGTAATTTTATGTCATTGCCAAACACCATTATTCTGCCTGCATGTTATATGTAAGACTCTAGGTCATTACCAAATCTTCCAATGTCTGATCCGAAATTTCTGGTTTCAGCATTAGTTTATGTCTTGAATATTTTTAAAAATTGTAGGCCAGGTTTCGTAACTAATTTATAATTTAATATAACTTTAAATGTTTTCGTATATGGAATGTATTTCTCTTGAATTTCACTGATTAAAAAAAATTCAATTGATCATCTTCAAAGATAAAGCAAATTATTTGGTTGTGAAAAAAAATATTTAAATTTTTTCCAAAAATACAATTGCGTAGACTTTTCACTGTCCCTTTTCACTTTGTTGGCAAAAGAAAAATAAAACGATATGGAAAAGCTTATTTAAATATGTATGTGTAGTTTAACAGACCACAAAAATCTAAATGCAAAAAAAAAGGAACACAGGAACTTGTTTTATGTAAAAAAGATCAAAAGAATTAAATTTGTAGAGATAATAATGAAAGTTAAGTTATAAAAAGAAATACGTAATATAAAAAGAACTTTGTGTATAACATGATATATAAATTGTGAGAGTTTCTCACCATCTCCGTTCTTTAATTAAAATCTAAGCTGGTTTTGTCAAAGTCATATTTGAGTATGTTTTATGCAAAGTCAGGTAATCAAAAATTTTCTTTAACTTGTCTTGTTGAAATATGGGCGTTTGCTTAAATTGGCAAAGGTTTTCTGGTTGTAAAATCCTAAGTATTAGTTTGTTCTATGCGTACGTATAATGTTGCTGACATCGTGCTATAGAAGCTCAATTAAACTTCTACGAATCAGATTTTAATTAAATTCTGTGGTAGACGATGTTATTGAAACATTCAAGCAACAGACATACACTGTGCGCTATTGGAAATTGTTCAGCTAATTATAACGATATAGTTATTTTCTTAGTTGTAAGTAGCGTTTTATGCTTGCAGTTTATAAAATTTTTATAATATATGTAAATAATGTAAGATAGCCGCAAGAGTGAAAAATTTTTGATAAATTTGTTACGTAATACATCTTTTATCTAACAAGTATGATAAGAATTTTATGATATTCTCTTAAAGAATGTTTTGTTTTACCTAAACTGTAAAAAAGTTAAACCTTTCGAAAAGAATTCCTTTTACTTTATTTTCAAAATAACAATTTCTTTATATGAGAAAAAAATTGATTTTCAATTTAGTTCCGCTACCTACATTAAAAAGGTTTAGACTCACATAAAGCATTAAAGCTCTAAATATGAATATGAAACACTACAAATTGGATATACTGTTTTGATGCTGCCACTCCTTGGCAATTTTTGTTCTGATTAGTTCCTTACTAGCAGAGCTCACCAGTCGAAGTTCGAGTGCACATGCCAGGAAACTTTAATTTTTCATTAAATTTTTTGCTTTAAATTTTTTTAAATCTATATACGAGTATAAAAATAGTTTATGAATATTAAAATAAAATTCATTAAATTGTGAGATTCTAAATAAAATTCAGTAAATTTCGCTATAAATATTTGTTGAAGGCACAGAAGATATACAAATGGGTTTGCTAATAAATAATTTGATAAGAGCCTAAAGGTATGCTAATCAATTTTAGCCAATTCACAATTCAACACAGGGCAACACATTAACCCATTAACGCCTGGCCCCCTACTGCGCTGTCCGATTGTGACAAAATTTCACACAGTTAGTATTTAGGGCATTTATATTGACGTGGAACTTTTTTTTTATCTGTCGTACCCGAACCTGTGGCTCTGGGGTATTTTTCTACCCATTTAGGCATTAACGTGTTCTAAAATATTTTTTTTTTTGTTAAGGGGGGACATAACATTGGCCGTTTTTGAAATCGACTTTCTTTTATAATTTTGTATTTTAGTAACTATTCTTAGGATTCTAAGAAAAAAAAATTCGTGGAAAAATTCCAACGGGTTCAAAAGTTACAGCCGCATTAGTGAGAGTGCATTTTTAATTTTCGCGCTACCTACGTACGGCAGCTGGTATATACTTGTTTTACTTGCTACCTGACTTTTGGTGGTTGTTATTTCGTACCTACTTGAAGGCTGGGGGTTTTTTTTTTGTGTTTTTGAACTTCTTGAAAAAAAGGCATATAGTGGAAGGCATACAGTACGAAGCAGGCATGGCAGATTGAAGGTAACCTTTGTTTCTTTGTTCACAAACTTTGAGCACGTTTATCTCGAAACAATGTTTTTCGTACTGGTTGCGGCACTAACGGGTTCATTTTTTGACGAATTTTTATTTTTTATTTTTTAACTTGATTCGCTATCGTATGACACGAGCTTTTTTAAATTTTGTTTTTGAGTTTTTATGAATTTTTAAAATCAATATTTTTTTTTGAAAAAACACACTTTTAAATTTGGAACATCACCAAAAATTAAAAAAAAGCTCGTGTCATACGATAACCAATTTTGTTAGGATTTAAAGAAAACATTTTTTTTCCAGATCGGAAAATTTTTGCGACTCCCAGCGCTGCAACCACGAGGCCCCGTTTTTTTCTCTGCCGCCAGTTTGGAGCTCCATAGAACCATGTTGAAGTGAAAAACATATTTTTTTGAATTTTTTTCTTGTAAAAAAAATTTTGGAAAAATGTTTGTTTTTGACTGCGCGCATGTAAGGTCCCCCTCAAATGTAAAAACTTGGAAACGGTAGCAATAAACATATTTATTGTATGTTTTTATGAAAAAGTGGTGCGTTTATCTATTTTGAATTATTGCATGAATTAGTTGCATGAAAGCAAAGTGTATTGTGCGTTTGTTTGTTTGGTGTGTGTGTAGTTGTTTGGTATGATTTTTAAAAACGAATTTGGGACTTCCCCGTTTTTGGCTAGAGTAAGTGAAATTCAATGCAAACAAAAGTGTTTGATATAGTTTATTGCTTTAGTTGATACGTGAATTTCATTGTGTGTCGTGATTGCGATAGAGTTTTAGTAAATCTGTGAAAAGAAAAATTGTAGTGATTTTAAGATTTTGTAAAACAATACGTTTTGAAGCCGTAAAGTTTTAACTGGAACTGAATTACAAGCAGAAATAGATGGATAGATTAGTGATGAGGAATAAAATGATAAAATAAATTTCGTGATTACTCCACTAGATAAGGTTGATGATATAAATGAATATTCTGGACAAAAAAAGTTCGTGGTTTCGTTACTTCAATATCGAAAATAAAAAAAAATTTTTGAATCTTGTATCTTACAGGTTATAATACTTTGCAAACCGTCATATCATATTGGTAAAATCAAGCATCTAGGTTCCAACAACTAAAACAAAATATACACATTTGTGATACTAAATATCTGGATGCAAATTATAAATTTGTCAAAATTTCTCCATTGAACGATGCCTTAAATGAAAAATTAATGCAATTTGGTGTATTTTCTCACAACCTTTCGATGGATGAACATGTGGTTGCATACTATGGTCGTCACTCTTTAGCACATTCAGTTGAACTGCGGGAATTGCCGTCATTCACTTGTCCGTAAAAAAACTAATGACGGGAATTCCCGCTAATTTTCAAATCGAATTTTTCAACCGTCAAAACTGATTTTTTTTTTATTATATTTATTATTGTACATAATTAGTGTTGCTGTAGTGCTAAAATACTAGCACTAACAAAAAAAAAAAAAAAAAAACAATTTTACAAATTCCAATAAGAACAAATGCCATTTAAAGTCAACGAAAAATTATTTTTTTTTTTGTGTAGAAACGCCTCCAATAAAACGAATTGCGGGAATTACCGCATTATGCTCATAAGAAATAAATGTACGTAAGATTAATTGATTTTTTGAGTGCAATCACTTTTATAAGCTAAATAACATTTAAAAAATATAAAAGTAGTTTCGTAATTATTTTTTAAATAAAATATGACAAATAATAAAAATTGGTCGATGAAATATTAGCAAGTTCAGAAGACGAAAAATCATCAGGTGGAAGAGAATTCGCAGGATATTCAAGTTGTGATGATGATAGCGATGCTGGTAGTGAATTCGATGAATCTACTGAGGAAGATTTAAGTCAGGAGGAGGATGGTGCATGTACTTCCGATATTGAAAGTAATCGTGAGTGTAATACTGAGGGTGATGAAATTTGGCACGACAATATAAAGCCAATACCATCTTTTACATTCAATGAATCTCGGGGTGTCCGTGGCGAAATAAATAGCGACTCATCTCCACTAATGATATTTCAAAAATTTTTTAATGAAGACCTGATTAATTTATTGGTTTCTTTGAGTAATGCTTATGCAAAAAATTTGGAGAATAATGACCCCAAACGATCGACAAGGATGCGACCTAAAATAATTTTTCCCGAAACGTCAAAAGATGAAATTCTTAAATTTCTGGGCTTATGCTTACTGCAAGGTCAGAACAAAAAACCATCCACTAAGCATATGTTTTCAAAGAATATGTTATATTATCAACCAATATATGGCTCTGTAATGTCTGGAAGACGTTTCCAGCTAATTCTGAGATGCTTCAGTTGCCATGCGTCATATGAACAAGATAGCCACTCAGGAAAGCTGGAAAAAATAATGACACTACTTCAATTGGTTTTAAAAAATTTCAAAAACAGCTTTACACCTGGTAAAGACTTGCCTTTAGATGAGTCCCTAATATTCTTTAGAGGAAGATTATCCTTTAAACAATATAACAAAGGAAAGCGGGCTAGGTAAGGCATAAAGTTTTACGAACTTACTACGAAAGACGGCTACATTTTAAATGTAAAAATTTATGCAGGAAAAGATATTGAAGAGACCCCAGCATCAAAAACAAAAACTATAATTTTAAAACTAATAATTCCGTACCTCAACCGTGGCAACCATTTTTTCATGGATAATTATTACAACAGTGTCCTAAATGTGTAATTGGTAAAAAACTGGCAAAAGGTGAAATGATTTGGCGAAGAACAGGAAATGTTTACGTGACCAAATGGAAAGACAAACGCGACGTTTTGTCCATAACTACGGCACATCATCCATGTTTTATCGAAGTTACCAATAGCAGTGGCCAAAATAAGATAAAACCAGCAGACGTTGTTGCCTATAATGAGAACATGGCAGGGGTTCATCGAGCCGACCAATTATTGTCATATTATTCCAGTCCCAGAAAAACCAAAACATGGTATAAAAAGGTCTTATTTCATATCCTGGACATGGCTGTGTGGAACACATATTTTATTTTTAAAACATTTCGTCCAAAAAAATCTTCTTTAGACTTTCGAGATGATTTGATATTAAGTTTGATAAATTTACTAGCAAATGTAGCTGAAGGCAAGGATCTTGTTAATTTCGTAACAGCTAGCGGACGTCAAACAAATTTACAAAACGAATCCTGTTCAATTGATATGAGCATTCATCACTTCCCGGAAAAAATTCCTTTCCCTCCAAAATATAAGGGTTCAACTATAAAAAAAAGATATCAGAAGAGATGCAAGCATTGTCTTAAAAATGGAACCAGAAAAGAAACAAGCTTTCAAAGTAAAAATTGTTTTTATAAGCCTGTACCATGTCCCGATAATATTTTGTTTATTTCCCCAATATTAATAACGGTATGTCCCGCAATTATATTCTGAGAACTAAATATACTCTTAAAAAAATAAATGCGGGAATATCCGTAATTAGGGAATTACCGCCAATTTTTGCGGCACAACTAAATTAATTATCAAAAAATTAAATGCGGGAATTCCCGTCGTGGCTGGAATTATCGTTATTTGTTCGACATAACTTAAAAAATGGTGCAATGATATAAAGCGGAAATTTCAGCACTTAATTTTTATATGATAAAATTAAGTGATTCTTTAGCAGGCACCAGCTAAGCTTAAATGAAGCTGGATGTGTTAAAAATGTTTGTAAGAGGTAAACCGATAGGATTTGGTTACAAGTGTTGGGTCTTAGCTTTAGCGACAGGATACTGTTTTTCTTTTATTCCATATTCTGGCGCTTCTGCCAACAATAATGCCGATTGTGGTCTTGGAGAAAATGTAGTATTACGATTGTTGGAAAATTTATCAGACCCAAACCAACACAATGTAACATTTGACAACTTTTTTACTAGCCATAAGTTGTTGTGCAAATTGACTCAAAAGGAATATTTTGCAACTGGTGCCATTTGCAACAATCGCACCAATCATGCTTTATTGGATGATTTAAAATTGATGAAAAGGAAGCCACGAGGTTCATCAGATTTTTGTTTTGACAAAAAAAATCGCTGTTTGTTGAAATGATAGTTCGGTGAAGATATTTAATTCCACTTTATTTTTCCAATACTGACTATTGTTGTTTCAGGTAGTCACTATGATGTCCAATTTCTAGGGTGTAGAGCCGATGTGCCGAGCCAGGAGATTGGATTGGAAAAATCGGAGGATGGCAACGATTGAGCAACCTAATCTAATACATCAATATAATCAGGGAATGGGTGGAATTGTTTTATTTGATAATGCTATGAACAACTACCGCATTCAAATTCGCGGAAAAGTGGTACTGGCCGTTACTTGCTAATGCGATGGATGCTGCTATGGTAAATGCTTGAAAGCTGCACTGCATTTGCAGAAAACTTGAAGGCGTGCCACTCATAAGTCAACTTGATTTTCGCGTAAGTGACGTAGAAACATTGATAACAATAACTGAAAATCGTTGCCATGGTTATAAAAGAGTTGTCACAAACGCGCTAATAATGGCAAAGCGGATGGGTAAGTTTAATCATATGATTGAAAAGATTGGTCAACGCGGCCGCTGTGGGCAATATGGAGCTTAAACTGAGTATGGATACACAAAATGCCATGCAAACTTACATCCAAAGGCCTGTTTTGCACAGTATCATGCTGGCACTCCAAAAAACATTGAAAAGATAAAAAAATCTAAATAGTAATGTATCTCTTATATAACGTGTAATTCTCCATACAAATTAAATAAAATGGATTTTTTTTTATGATATTCTAAAACACATTACAAAAACAGAAATTTTTACTTGAAATTCATTTAAATAAATAATGAAAATAAAAATTTGTTTAGAACCCTTTTATGCCTGAGTGGGTATTTAAATACCCATGGCATAAAATTGAACCTGTAGTCCAGATGAGTGGACCTATCCTGGTGGTTTTGATTTTTTTGATAGAAGACATGTTACGCTATAAGGTACCAAGAGAGTTTTCGGAAAGTCTATACCCCAAACTTTCCAGATCCATTTATGTAAAAATTTTTTTTACTTTGTTAAATTATTGATTTTTGAACCGCTATTTTTTCCCCAAGCCATGTTCCCATGTGACTCTTAAAATTTTTGTTTACTAGTTTTATCTTTTTTCTATCAATTCGTGAAAAAGATTTGCAATAACTTGCGCCTGGCTCCAGCCGGAACTTTTCTAAGATCTAGCTCTATTTTTGGGTATTTTTGTGCCCATTCGTCGTTAATGGGTTAACAAATTTAATAAACATATATACAGCATTGTATAGTTTTTTGTGCGTTATGTATGTGTTACTAGCAATTTTAAATGATTATTACTTCAAAAAAAGAAAATGTACCAGATGGCACACATGAAAAAATGGTTCACATCTGCAAAGCAATAATTTTCAAATGGTATATTTTTTGTCAAAATCGGTTGATAACTGAAACGTAGAAGGGGTCATTAGAGATTGCCCTGCCTATTAAGTCACTACTTTGCACGCTCACTTTTCCGAATATGTCTACTTTCTCCTTGACTATTATTATTATGCACCAGCAGAATATTCCATAATCTGGCTTTCGCAGTGCTCCAGATATTTCACTTTATATGAGAGGTAAATATTAAAGCTACAAAATAAAGTTTTGGTATATGTTATGAAAATTTGTAAGACATAAAACGAAATACGTGCCACTAAAATAAGGTTTGATTGTAATTTGTTGCATCTATCCCACTTTTTGCGCCTTTTGTACCATATCCAACTATGTGGTCAGGGTACGACTCAGCAGCAATATAAAATTGGCTACATGGCTGCTTTAGTTAATTCATCGATATATTACATTTATGAAAGCAGTGCTTCTAGGTTGGTCAATAAAAGTTTTTTAAGTTCTCTTTTAAATGTGAAACAAAACTAGATATCTTTAGGACCAGCAAAATATACACGATGTTTCGATAATTCAAAACGGCATTTTATTAATGATACATTTTGTCCTTGAATTGTAAACCGATAAGTAATTTGCATATTTTGATAAAACTGAATTGATGAATTACTTATACATCTAATGCATTTAAAAGCAAATTTAGTTAGCTTCATTTTGTATAAGCCACTCACAGGAAGAACATTTTCATCATATCACCTATAAAGGTTCGATACCGGTTCGCAAAATTTCAGTTTTATGGCTTTATTTTGTGCTGTCTGTAGACCTTTTAAGCAAGCAATGTTTTTAAGCGCATATATATTAGAAAGATCATTTATCATATCTTTTAAATTAAACTTTTCGTTATACACTTGAACTTGCTTTTGAATTTGCATAAACTTTGTTTTATCTGTATTTACAATTAGTTCATTAATTCTGACATACCCAGATATCATTGCAGCATCCCATTCTACCTGAGTTTGTAACACAAGTTTGTGTTTATAATTATAGAGCAAACAGATGTCATCAGCAAATATAAATAAACTTTCCGTTAAAATTTATATTCTGAATATCATAAATTTTGAATAAGAGTGGCCCGAGCACACTCCCTTGTGGTACTCCACATTTTAGCGTCGTCCATATAAAAAATGTTTTCTATTTTCTCTATTTTTAAATAACTTTCTAAAGGCTGGATTGACATTCCTACAATCACCAATTTCTTTAGCAATATAGAATGATCAACAAATCGTAAAACATTCCCGCATCACCACCGTAACCAGCATCGAAACCTCCATAAATACCATTAAAATCATTCACAACTGCTTCTTCTACATAAGTCTTAAAAATGGGGTTAGTACAAATTATTTTAAACATCTTCTTTTCTCAATTTATTTAGAAATCATCTAGATCTTTACTCTAGAATTATTATATAGATTAATAATTATTACTAATATTTTATTTTTTATAAAAGGACACTCGCCCATTGTCCCGAACTTTCCCATTCGTGTTCCAGCTTTTAATATCAATAATTTTTGGAATATACATTAAATATTTATTTTGTCAGCTACAGTATTTTTGAAAGAAAAATTACTTTCTTAAAATATGTGTTTTCTAAGATACCTTTTTCAAAAAATTTTGTCTTTAAGAAAGGGTACTATTTCAAAGAAATGTAATATTTTAAGAAGAAGTAGTTTTTTAGGACAAAGTACCTTTTAAGAAAAGGCACTCCCTGAGAAAAGGTATTTTTTAAGGTTACGGACTTCGATAAAAAATATAGCTTATTAAGAAAATCTAATGTTTTTAGAAAAGATAAAAAATATTTTCTTTTTAAGAAAAATCATTTTTAACAAAAGGTATTTTTTAAGAAAATACATTAAAAAAATTGTTTTTTAGATGACTTACCTTTCAAGAAAAAGATAAAAAAAATTTACTTTAAGAAGACACACCTTTTTAAGAAAATATACACTTGTGAGAAAAATCTCTTTTTAGGAAAAGACAACTTTTTTATGAAAATTTATTTTTTGATGTTAGCAATTTTATGATCCCCGAATTATACCCCGATCTTCGACGTGGCAAGTTAGACTCTCGCTGGTCATACCGGCAGTAACGAGCCGAAAAAATGCGGCCTTTACAAATGAAAATGAGATTTTGGTGAGTGTCGGGATCCAGTTTGTTTCCTTTTTATATAAAACTAAAAAATGTGAAGTTTGTGGACAATAGGTTAAAGAAACGTCGCGTCGGATATCGCTTGAAAATTTCAAGTGTGTTTATATGGGAAAATATTACTTTTTTCATATATTACGAATATTTCGTTGTACAATTTAATTTTTCGACAAGTTGTTTTATGATAGATTTCAATATTAAATTGTATTTTAAAGAAACTGCATAGCTTCAAAATCGAATAAAAACTCGCCAAGAAATAGCAAATGCCCCAGACCACTCTTGTGCAAAAAAAAAACACTAGGTTCTGAAATTTGATGACACTTTTTTCAGCTTCGACAACTTGATTAATTCCTTAATTTTTTTTTGACTCTATACTTATAAGTAATCAGATATGATGATAGTCTCTTACGCAAGTTTTAAACAAATTTCTTAAACAAAATTTTTTAGTATGGATTGGGCACCATTTGATTTTGTTAAAAGTATGTTAGAGATTAACTGCGTCAATTTCTAGGTAAATAGCTCTGCCATAATTTTTTCTAAGTGGATTTTTTTCGGATTTCAATAAAAATTAGATTTTCTGGAATATTCAGTAAATGTACTCTTTTTAAATACTTTGTACCAAAAATTAAGCAGTTGTTTACTATAAAATGTTTTATTTCATCGTTATAACTACGGGTAAGGGAAAAAAATAATTTGACGTTATTAACCCATTAGGGCTTGGCGCCACAAATATCCCCAAGCTAGTTTAGGACGATTAAGTAAAAAATTCAAATATTTTGAAAATATTGTTGGATTTTTAATAGTATTACCTAAAATATTATAAACGAATGTGCAGCTCTTCCATGTCTAAAACATGAAATAAAGATTAAGATATTTTTGAGTAAAGATCACCGAATATTTTGCACAGGGATTTACTTTAAAGTGCCAGATGCATTTTACCGTAAAGTGCCAGATGCATTTTCCTTTAAATTTTGTTTAAGAAAATTTCTGAGAACTTGCGCAATATTTTAACAACGATGTAAAAAGTTATGGTTTTTATCGATTTCTCAAATTTGCCATCAAATTTCATGACCTACTGTTTTTTTTTATCTTTGGCACAAAAGTGGCTTAGTTTTTATTCGATTTTGAAGTTACATACATTTTTTCAAAGATAGTTTATTACTAAGTTCGATTCATATAACAGCTTGTTGAAAAAATTAATCTGTTGAACGAAATTTTTGTAAAATCTGAAACAGTCATATTTTCCCCATACTTTTTTGAAATTTTCAATCGATTTCCGGGGCGATTTTCCTCTATGCGATTGTCCCCAAATTTTGCATTAATTAGTTTTATATAAAAAAGAAACAAACTGGACCCAGACACTCTCAAATATTGTCATTTGTTTTAAATGTATGATATAAAAATTTAAAACAACAAAATATATTGAAAATTTTCGTACTCAGTTCATATTAAAATGCCATTGTGTTACGTGCATGGCTTTTGATCAGTGTAATACAACTAATACATGCTTATAAACACTACCACTAACTCATTTCATTAAATGGCCATCACTGACTTGGACACTAAGATTCCGTTTTTATGATCCCCAGAAATTAATATGTAGACGTATGAGTGATAATTATATTAATATAAATATGTGTAATAAGTATAATAATCCTACAGGGAGCATTGGATAGATATGTATCAAAAGTGGGAATTAATTCAAAAGTTGAAGTTAATATATGGTAGTAAGTTAAAGCCGATAAAATTTGAAATCAATGACTGTCAAAAAAATATACTAGGTTTTTTACTTTTGCTTTGCTATAATTTCTCAAATTTCGCTAAGTGCAAAGTGGTAAAAAATTAAAAACTACGAATTTCAAGTTTATTTTTTTGGTTATTTGTTCTAAAATGGAAGCCTTTTTTAAATTGAAGCTTGAACTCCAAGTACTGGACTATCGTCTTTAAAATTTTCTTTTGGAAAAATGATGTAGAAGTATTTTAAAAATTTTTTTTAATATAAGCCCAACAAAGGTAATTTTGAAATAGATATTGAGTTTATGATGAGACTGGTTAAAACTGCTTTCATGGTAAATAACACTGGGACTTCAGCTTGTGTATCCCAAAAAAAAAAAATAAATTGTGTATATTTGCAACCACGCAAAATATTTAACTTTCTTTTAAAATTCCCCAGTTGCAAACCCAAATATGCTGCAAACGCAGTAGCTAACATTTGTTCATAGTTTTGGTTTTTGTTTTGTCCTCATATTGGTTACAGTTACCGTACGTTTGTCAAAGCTGTTGTAAATATATAACGTAGTATATCAAAAATTTATTTTTATGATTATAAGATAAAAATTGAAAAAGTCAGATAAGATAAATTGCACAAAAAGCAAATTGTATAAAAATCTTTAAATTTGCAATAAAATGGTTTGAGAACATTTCATCGTCTAAATACAAATGCATTATTTCTAATAAGAATCATTACTTTCACTTTATTCTACAAACTGAAGATAACAGAAACTCCCAATATTACAAATTATGGAATAGCATTTGTTTAGTTCAACATACCTAAAATGTCTTAACCATGGTATATTTTAATATCTTGACATTCAGTCCACCATTAGGTAAGATAACGTAAAAAATACTGTCAGTGATGTACTACTACTGATCGTTGACCAAACGAAGCCAGACTTTGGAAACTCTAACGGTGGCGACACTGCCAGACGTTTTTATACCCTATACCACTATATGGTCAGGGTATAATGACTTTATGCTGATGTTTGTAACTACCAAAAATATTGGCCCTAGACCCACCTTTTATTATACAGATCGACTCGGAATCACTTTCTGAGTCGATTTAACGATGTCCGTCCGTCCGTCTGTATGTCCATGAAAACTTTGTAATCAAGCTACAGGTCGCAAATATGAAAATGTTTTAGTAAATCGGTTCATGTTCAGGCATAGTCCCCATACAAATGACACCTACGAAATCGACTTATATTGCCATATGATCCAAATTATCATATTGATCTCAGTCAAATTGGATTTGTATGTGTTTATTATATCCATTAATCAGTAGTCCAAAAATAATCTTTATAAACAATTCTTAGTCATAGCCCCATATAAAGCTGCTTCCAGATCTTCTCTATCTATCATAACAAAAATTTTGCACAGGTTCTTCTCAAATTTCAATTGTATATGTTTTTGCAAAAAAAAAAGCGAACTTAAAAAATACGGTCAGGAACGGACCATTTTTCGACCTAGTCCCCATATAAATATAGCATCCGATTTGAACTTTTTCATATTCAAAGGGAAAAAAATATTAACAATGGCACTCAAATTTGGTTTATGCTTATATATCCAATTAGTTGGGCCTATGAGCTAGGGTCTCTAAACGCATGGTATAGGGTATCAGAATGCTGTTGTTTCTGAACAAATTACGAAAGTGGACAAAGAATTGATATAACGAATGCATGTCATACTTACTGCTGTATTTTGCCTTACTGCTTTATATGCCTTCCACATTACATAAATTATTTATTCATTGGCCGGACGTAGTATCAAATGCATTATTGCCAAGTGGCCAATTATCTAAAGAAGCTTACGAAGCTCGAGAGATTTTAAGAATTATAAAGAACACCATGAGCGTAATTGCAGTCGGGAAAAGTCGAATGAAGATATATTTAGTAGGTTTCTACTTAGTTAAGTTCTATTAATTACCAACAAAAGTAAAAGCTATAAGAAAAAAATTCGTCATACACCACAGATGGCACTGGATTTAATAATTTTGTCAAACACCACATTAATGATGATGAATATGAAGGTGATTCCTATGAAAGTGATGATGATTATGATTAGTGTGAAATATGATGTAATTGTGATTACAATAACGAAAATTTGGTTGGTATGATTCATATTCCATAAAACATAAAAAAACAAACATTTGATATTAAATATATTATAATATATAAAAACATATTTATTTACCGCCCTTTTTGTTTTAATAGAGCTTTAAGTGGACTATAGTCTTAGCCTTTTTAGAATTAAAAGTTATAAAAAAAATGTGAAGCATGGTAAAATTTTTCGGAAAACAAAAAAGCGCTTAACAGAAAAAATTTTTTTTCACAAATAGTTGTTTTGAATGTACTAATTAATAATAATTTGTAAAAAATATATTTTTGTTTAAATAACGCCTTCCCTGAATTAGTCCTCATTTTGATAGGTTTCAAGGTTTTTAAGGCGAAAAAGGCTTATTTTCATATATTTATACCCAATACCACTATGTGGTTTGGTTATAATGACTTTGTGCTGCTGTTTGTAACTACCAAAAATATTTGACTTATACCCATCTTTTATTATACCGGTCGACTCAGAATCACTTTGTGAGTCGATTTAGCAATGTCCGTCCGTCCATCCGTCTGTCCATCCGTCTGTCCGTCTGTGTGTCCATTTAAAACTTTAATCAAGGTATAGATCGTAAATATGAATATATATATATTAATGAAATTTGGTATATAAGCTTTAATCGGCCGTAGGACGAATGCTTGTTGAAATTGGTTAAATTCGGTCCTTGTTCAGGAATTCTTCCTATACAAATAACCCCTACGAAATTGACTTAATTTGCCATAAGATCCAAATTATCATACTGATCTCGTTCAAATTGGGTTTGTGTGAGTTTATTACATCCGTTTATCAGTTACCAAAAAATAAACCCCATATAGAAATTATTGGTCATAGCCCCCATATAAAGCTGATTTCTGATTTTCACTTAATTCCATAAAAAAAAAAATATTGCACAGATTTTTCTCAAATTTGGTTTGTATATATTTTTTTCACAATATTAGTAACTTTACCAAATATGGTCGGATATGGTCCTTTTTTTGACCTATTCCTCATACAAATATAACATCCGATATAAACTTTTTCATATCTGCAGCCAAAAAAAAAAAAATAATAAAAATGCCACTCAAATTTTGTTTATGCTTATTTTCTATATCCACTTAGACTGACGGGATAGGGTCTCTTAACCATGGTATAGGGTATCATATAGTCGATCTAAACCAACTATAATAGTCTTACTTGTTTTTTTCTTTTTTCTGTAGATAAAGATATTGGATTATTTATTTCATATACATGTTATAGTATAATATTTGAAGTATGTTAAAAAAAAAGCTGTTTTGCGATGAACGTCATAATTCTTTACCGATAAACTACGATTTTTTCTATAAAATTTCGGTGAATTCGTTGTTAAAAAAAAATGGAAAAATGGTAAAAAAAAAAAATCTTCTTGACTACCTGTCGATTTATATGTAGAAATAGTATATAAAATTTCAAAAGAATTGCTCAATAAGATTTTGATTTATTATGTTCACGGACTTCAAAAATGTTGTTTTCGGGAAAATCGATTTAAAGTGTTTAAAATATACGATATACCATATGAGAGCCGATCGCTTGAAACGCTGTATCGTCGTTAGTTTTGCTCCAAAATAACTTAAAAAAATATAGAGATCTTGTGTGATATTATTATGACTGCAAGGGTTGTAGTATTAAAACGAATGAGATTATTATCGTCGGGCCTATAAGCTGTATGGGTTAATATTTTAAAATTTAACAAGTAAGAAAATTATAGTCGGTCTAGACCGACTATACGATACCCTATACCATGCGTTTATATACCCTATCTCTCAGACCCAACTAACTGGATATAGAAAATAAGCATAAACCAAATTTGAGTGAGATTTTTATTAATTTTTTTTGGCTGCAGATATGAAAAAGTTCATATCGGATGCTATATCTATATGGGGACTAGGCCCAAAAATGGACCGATCCTGACCATGTTTGGTAAAGTCTCTTGCATTTTCTAAAAATATATACAAACAAAATTTGAGAAGAATCAGTGCAATATTTTTGTTTTTTGATAGATTTAAGTGAAGATCGGGAAACAGCTCTATATGGGGCCTATGACTAAGAGTTGTCCAATAGGGATCATTTCTGGACTACTGATTAATGGATGTAATATATACATACAAACCCAATTTGACTAAGATTTGTATGATAACTTGGATCTTATGGCAATATATGTTGATTTCATAGGGGTCATTTGTATGGGGGCTAGGTCTGAACATGGACCGATTCTCACCAGTTTCAACAGCGTTCATTCCATGGCCGATAAAAGATCAATTACCAAATTTCATCAAAATATATTCATATTTGCGACCTGCAGTTTGATTACAAGCTTTACATGGACACACAGACGGACGGACGGACATCGTTAAATCGAATCAGATAGTGATTCTGATTCGATCGGTATAATTAAAGATGGGTGTTGGTCAAATATTTTTGGTTGTTACAAACAGCAGCACAAAGTCATTATACCCAAACCACATAGTGGTATAGGGTATAAAAACGTGATTGTATATTATGTGTTAACTTGGACCAAAAATTGCTACTTTGTCCAAAAATGGTCATGACAAGACTATACTTCATGTGTGAATCTGGCTGAAACTAGTTCAACAGCTTTTGATTTTAGTGTGATTGTGACATACGCACAGAAAGTATGAACACGATCTCATAGGGAAAATTTCCATTTCTCCAAATTTAATAGCGACATTCTATGTGTGAGAAAAATTTTTTGTGATTAATTCGATTTTAACATTTTTTCATGACCTGCAGTTTTCTTACAAAGTTTACACATGCACGTAGAGAGACATAGGATGGTAGGATATCGTTATGCCGTGATAATCAGAAGCACAACGTATGGTATATATACATACATTACATTAAGTTTGTATTGTATTTCACCTTGGATCACACAACTCATAACTAAGATGTTGAGATTAACTTTTTTGGTGCCTGTTCCCATATAATAATCACATTCCATACACACTTCAATTTAATTTCATGGGATAATATTTGAAAATAACCCTTAAGTTTGATTTAGTTTTATTTTGTATTGTATCTAATTATAACTACCCTCTCTATAGTTGGACCATAGATCCCTGGCCGAAAGTTGTGGTATAATGTATCGTATTTTAAATCTTATTTTCTACAAAACTGTTAATTCCACTAAGTTCATAACTAAATAATATATTTAGTGGAGTCTTTAATTTTATTAATAAAACTTTAGTAGTAAAATTGACCTTGATATTATTGTTATAAACTAAATAACTTTTTATTAAAAGAAAAGTTTAAAATCTTTCAATTCAATATACTGCTTAAACAAAATTGAAAAAATTTATTTAAAAAAATTATTGTTACTTTTTATATAATTTAAACACCATTTGAAAAGAACTGAAAATAAACTATTGGATTAACTGTAACTTGTACGAAAGTCAACTATATTGAATATTTATGAGCTGTTGTTTTGCAACAAAATCTGAAATATCAATACAATTTATAGAAATTTCTGTGTATAGAATATAAATGAAAATCTTTTGTTACTGCCAGTCACGTAATGAAAAACTTACGTGTCGCTGTATTTTTTGTTTGTGTTTACTTTTACAATGTGCAGGTACTTTTATTTCTCTTTCAATTAATTTCGTCTGCAAAGTTTCGCTTTTTAATTTTTATTGTTTTTAGAAATCATCGATACATTATCTGAAACATATAAAAGCTTTTAAAAATTTTTTAAGACGAAATATATATATATTTTTATAACATGTTTACTTAATACTATAATTGATTATATACTCGAATGACTTAAAAAAAAAAAACACACACAAAAAATTACTTTTTGTTAATAAAATTATATTAAGCTAATTTCACAGGGACAAGGGAATATATTGTATACAATTCTTAAATTGCAGTTCAAGTTCAATTGTATGATGAATTGAGTTACAAATCAGCTTCTTTATAAGAACGTTTTTACCATTTTGGTTTATAGTAACACTGTAAATGTTAAAAATCTTCTATAGTTAATGAATGCTTACAACAAAATCATAAAATATAAATTGAAGTTTTTATTTCTTTAAAAATGTTATGCTCTTGTGGGGCGTAAATGTGCAACTTGAGAGAAGAATTCTTTGAAACTCTTTTTCAAACCGTTGATATTTACTCACAATAAAGCAAGTGGTTAATTGCATCTTCTTTCGTTCCTGTCTTTAAATTCATGAGCATAAATTATTGATGTGTTATTGCCGTAATATGTATAATTTATTAGAGTTTTTTTTAATACCGATTGCAAAAAAGTACACAAAAAATTAAATTTTAATAAAAAAATTTCTTTTTATTCGAAAGATCGATACATGGCGTTTACATTTGAAAATAACTTATGGCGATTGTTCTTGACGAGGCGCATTCCGAACGTCAATATTTGGGCCATTTTTTCGAGCACTGCTGGGCGTATACCTCAAATTTCGCATATAATATTTGCCTCCAAGGCATCACTTATTGCTGGTTTTTGAGCATAAAGCAGTGATTTCGGGTAGGCCCACAGAACATAATCAAAAGGTATCAAGCCACACATCCGTGGAGGCCAATTGATAGATCCATTTCTCGAAACCAATTTATCGCCAAATTTTTGGTGGTTGTCATCTCCGTATAGCAAGTAGCCCCACCCTGTTGAAACCGCCTCCCTCCCAGATAAATGCCATCCAAATTTTCAACCAAAAATCATTGATTATGGTGTTGTAATGATCTCCATTGACTGTAAACTGCACTAAACGGTACATTTTTCTGGATGTATGAATTAATTAATAACAAACCCGTTAAGAAAAAGGTGAGAACACAATTTTCCTATAAAACATCTGGTCAATTTCTAACTGCTCTAGATCCTAATCGGCGAAAGAACGATGCATATGATGGTGTCTTGGTTTTCCTTTTGGCGGCATAAAAATCACGAGTTGCGCGAATTGAGGACAGATTTTCAGAAGGAAGTTGCATAATTTGATAGCTTTGTTCAAATTCATGATGACTAGCATATTACAGCACTCGAAATTCGAGTGCAATTTCTAGGCAGCTTTATTTTTCAATTTAGCCAATGAACAAACCAACACTTTTATGATTTATTATTATTATGAATGAAGATAACAAATTCATTAGCAAACATATTAACAAATTTTATAAAATATACATAGCAAATCTATAATTTTATTTATGTGTTAGTAGCAACTTTAATTGCAATTTACTCAAAATAGAGAAAATATTTAAAAATCTGTAAATCTGCAAAACGGCTGAAAAGAAATACCTTTCAAATAAGATACGTTTGATCAAGATCGGGATAAAACGGTAGAACAAAACATCGGTCACAAGAAATTGCCAAGCCTATTAATATTATAAATTTACCAGACTATACTGACTACAAAAGTCAAAAGGTGAGCGCATCATAGTTCGTTTGACAGCTAACCGTTTCTAAATGCTATCTAAGCAAAAAAGACCTCTTACGTACGAAAATAATAAATTGGTATATGTTGAATTCCAAGTTTCTAAATTTTGACAAAGGGCCTTGTAGATTATGAAATTCTGTTTCAAACAGTTTCGTATCTAGTACTGACACTCATAACACATGTCTCGTAAAAAGTATCAAGATTGTTCATATTGTACTACTGCAGATACATACTATAAATTTACTTTAAATAAGAGGTACGCAATTTAAATATTAAAAAAATATTAATAGTAAAAAAATGAAGTTAAAACTTCATAATCATTATGTCATTAGTGCCCACTATATCTTGGACAAATTTAATAAATAACTAATCGCACAGAAATTTTAATGATATGTGATATTAAACACTAACAGGAGGGGCCACGCCTACATGATACAATATCAGCAGTATAAAGTAAATTTTACACTGGAGAAATTATGAAAATTTGGTCTTAAGGTAAAGTCTTCTAAAAAACCAAAAAACTTTCCCTTATATAAATGTTTAGAGATGCATATGAATCAAATGACTATTTTTCAATAAATTAAGTACTGGAAACTTCTTTATTAATCAGGGAATAAAATTTTAATTAAAAAAATCTAGAATAAAAATATACCAAAGCTGCTTCTGATATGTTCCAAATGATGCTTCAAACTGTGGTTAAACTACTTTTAAATAGAACCCCAAATATATAAAACGAGTAAAGTGCAGCAATATATTCACTTATTTTTAATAGATTCTGAGTGGGTGAGTGAAATCCATTTGTATATATTAAATAAAAAGACAACAATAATCAAAACTAATAAAAATCAATGGCATATTTTTTATCTTCTATTTTTGAAGCACTTTTTCAGAAAGTCTTCAACTAATACTATAATTATTATGCAGATCATTGCCATCGTGTAGTGACAAGGAAAAATAATATTCTCTCTATACTCTCTGAAAATTTTTAATCCGACCAATTTCAGTAATTAGTCTCCCATTAGCGATTGCATTAAACTGTAGTAAGTTGATAGCTCACTAAACCACCCGTTGAAAAATTATCAAAATAATTTTTGATACAAAATACTTTTTTTAAATAAAAGGTTAGTTTTTAAGAAAAGCTGCTTTTTTTAGTAACAAATATTTTGTTTTAAGAGGAAAAGTAATTTCTTAATGAAAGGAATTTGAAGAAACGGTATTTTTAAGAAAGTCCTTTATTCATCTACTGACCCGGCAAAGGTTTTTTGCCATATAACCTAATTCTAGTGAATATTTTTGTTGTATGCTCTGATGATTTATATTTACCATGTACATAAGGCGCCACGCCCGCTGGTTTGATCCAGGCCATTTTTCACACTAATCATAAGTGAACTGACACGTATTTTCAACACTGTTGGGTTTATACTGCTCCAGATAGTTTTTGTTGTATGGTAGGTGCCACGCCCACTAACACTAAAGACAGTTTCTAACAAGGTTCAGAAAATACACACATGAAACACACAATATTCTGTTCTAAAGCAGCAAACACATATTTTTATTTTCATATCAATTAGGTGTGTTTCTAAATTTTGTACGGTGCCGAACACGATCATGACTGTGTTTCGTTTTAATATTTCGTTATCTACACGAACATTTTTCTATCACGTATTTTTGTTTCAAACACACATAAACCACACAGATTCGAGTGTAGCCCTATTTTAAGTTCGTGTTCTGGTACGTGTACTGCGAAAAAACAGAACATGAACAAAAGACAGGCTAGAGTTCAGTTATACTTAAAGTTCG
This sequence comes from Cordilura impudica, assembly GCA_963682025.1. Classification (NCBI taxonomy): domain Eukaryota; kingdom Metazoa; phylum Arthropoda; class Insecta; order Diptera; family Scathophagidae; genus Cordilura; species Cordilura impudica. The sequence goes on along the minus strand of OY821518.1, from coordinate 60,576,561 downwards.
TCTTCTGGTACGTGTACTGCGAAAAACAGAACATGAACAATAAACAGGTTCGAGTTCAGTTATATTTTAAATTCGTGTCCTGGGTCGTGTACTGCGAAAAACAGAACATGAACAATAAACAGGTTCGAGTTCACTTATATTTTAAGTTCGTGTTTGTGCATTGAAAATAATTGGTTCCCAAATTAAGGGTGGGTGATTGTGTTAATGGATGCAAAACATCCTAACAACCAGCAAGTGTTTTTTTGATGATAAATTGTGTTTGTGTCTAAACTTATTTGTTACAAAAAAAAAAAATGTTTGCAAAAAATCCTAACAACCAACAAGTGTGTGTGTCTTCTATGCCGCAAAATTGTGTTTTTGTCTAGGAAATGAAATGAAAATTACGAGAAAAATGCAGTTGTAAACAATTGCAATGAAAATCATAAAAAGCGATCTATGAAGTTTGAAAAAAAAAACCCATGAAGCCTTAACTTAAAAAAGAATTGTAAATATTATTTCAATTGACACTCATTGGTTGGCAAAATAACATCGCAAAAAACCGAAACCATAAAAACAGTATGTTAATCTAGAAAAGGATTGTAATTTTTTTTTGTAATAGGCTTCATAAAATTCTTTTCTGAAGAAAGTTACACAAGTGTAATTGTATATGCTGCTAAATTGTCGTTTGTAACGAATTTAAAACAAAAACAAGAAAAAAAACAATTGTTTAGTAAAAAAAATGGTCTATATAATTTCACAATTAATTCTATTGACACTAATTGGTTGCCAAAATAGGGGTGGGTAATGTAAAAAAACCTAACAACCAACAAGTGTAACTTCTATGATGCCTAATAGTGTTCGTGTCTTAAGTCTTTTATTACCATCTTATATATGAAAAGAATTCATGAATAAACTTTGCATTCAAGATTTTTTCAATATTTTTCTTCTCTCAAACCTCTATAACTAGAGTTCTAATTAACGTAGGCTGTTGACATATGTCTAAGAACACTCAGTGGATGAAGCTCCTTCTTTTGAGCTATTAACTGCTTAAATTCGTTGGGTTTGAGGAAAGTTATGCGTGGAGAATCAACATTACTTTTACTGTACGTTAACTTATCTTAGCATATTTTGGCATTACTGTACATTAACTTCTCTTGGCAAATTCGTTGGGTTTGAGGAAAGTTATGCGTGGACAATCAACTTTACTTTTACTGTACGTTAACTTCTCTTGGCATATTTTGGCATTACTGTACGTTAACTTCTCTTGGCAAATTTTTGTATTATATTATAAAAATTAATATAATATAATATATGTAATGCTGTGGAGCAGCAGGGGTCCTCTAGTCTTTTATTAAAATGAAAACCAATCAATAAAAACAATTGTAAACAATTTCAACATAAATCATAAAAATGGGTCAATAAAATTTGAAAATATTTGACAATTGTAAACAATTTCAACATAAGTTATAAAAAAGGCTACATAAAATTTGAATAAATTTGGTTGAAACAATTGTCGTCGATTTTATCGTGGTGTATTAAATCGCGAATTGATGTTTTCATTTTTCGAAGCACATGAACCAGAACACGAATTTAAAATTTAAATGAACTTGAACCTGTTTATTGTTCATGTTCTGCTTTTTCGCAGTACACGTACCAGAACATGAACTTAAAATGAAGCTACACTCGAATCTGTGTGATTTATTTGTGTTCGAATGAAAAAATACGTGATAGAAAAAGGTTCGTGTAGATAAGGAAATATTAAAACGAAACACTGTTATGATTGTGTTCGGCACCGTACAAAATTTAGAAACACACATAATTGATATGAAAATAAAAATATGTGCTTGTTGGTCTGAGCTATGTTTGTTTACATATACTATATGTACGAGTTTTTTATTCATTGCGTGTTTTTTGCTGAACTCTGGTTTCAAATCTTTATACACCAACATTTGAAATTTCGCAATGTAATTTATACAATCCTTTTTTATATGACCAGATACTTGTAATATTATTTCACTGCTGACCTATTTTGTTACATTTTCTTGCAATAATGTTATAAATATGAAACATGAAATAATGGAATATTTCCAAAAATAGAACAAATAAAACTTATAACATAAACCTTTATACAATAGTTAGGAGAGCATGCAAAGACAAATTATTCTTTCGAAGAGTAAATAACGATCGGATCAGTATTTGAAATTTAAACAAACAAGTGATCTTCTAATTATGAGACCTACTATAGGTCGAAGGTAGAGCTGCTTCCCAATATTCACTTAGATCCATCAAAAAACTAAAGTACCACATAGATCTTTTTCAAATTTTGGTAGTATGTGATTTTTATCTGACTTTAAGAAATATGGTAATGATCAATACATTTTTTGACCTGGTCCCCATAGAAAAATAGAATGCGATTGGAACTTTTTCATATCTGCAGGATGCAAATTGTGTAGGGTGTTATATAGCCGGTCTGAACCGACCACAATTTTCTTACTTGTTTCATTTTCATTTTGAAATAAACTAACTTTATAAAATGATGAACTGATTGTGTTAAAAACGTCTTGCAGATTTGTGTTTTATTAAAATATTTTTAACTAATTTGTAAATATTTTGTCTTACATTTATGGCAATTAAAATACCTATAGGTAAGCAAAAAAAAAATATATATATATATACTCCTAACAAATTTGAAAATCATGCATTTCTACTTCTGTGGGCGTTATGTTTGCATCGTTAAAAAAAATTTATGTTTCCTTCATGTTATATGTCAGGCATGGGCAAATGCGGCCCCACGGCCCCATATAAATTTTAAAAAAATTACAAAATTTAATTTAGATTTAATTCAGAAAAGTCACTTTTCGATGCCATAATTTAATACCTTTTTTTAAAGCATTGTTCAACGTCTTCATATTAAGCAAAGCGCATTCTTTTGCACTTTAAACTTTTGGTGTTACAATTAATCTCCCAATTTTTTAAAGTTGTAGAAAGGCGGTATATTAGATTCTTTCACAATTTCTTCCTTAGTTTTTTCATCACGATCATCGACCTCAATTATAGAAATTTTTTCAGGAGAGAAATTGATTTACGCTTTAACACAGTCATTTTGGCAACAACCAAGTTAAAATTGACCACATTTGTGACGCATTAAATATGCACTTGCAAACACATTTATACCGCGAATTTGGACAAAGGGACTTAACTGATTTGCTTAAAATTAAATTATTATGACTTTATCTCATGGAGGCTTTTTAATGAATACACAGAATTTCTTCGCTATAGCTACAGAGAATTTTTGTAGGTAAAACTTTACAATAAATAGGTTTCTTTAAGGGGAGTATTCGATATATTGAGCTTTTCGTTATAACGTTTTATGGAAGTTTTACTGTCTTAAGATGAATAGAGAAAGTCAGTTGTTACTGCTACGTAAAACAAGCCCATTATTTCATGAAATGCATAACACTTTGCTACAAAAACTATTTTTTCGCAGATGATGTTTGTTAGGCACATGCTGATATTTTATTCAAATTAAAAAAATTTCGTACCTTAATCCACTAAGAAATGCTTGAACAATTAGACCCCTATATTTTATAGTTCCCAAAATATTTCAGCCCCAAAAATAAATAAACAAACATCTAAACCTCAATAGATGTTAATATTCTTAGGATTATCTTTAAAGCTAAGTTACTAATAAGTACAATTAAGGTGGCGTTTAGAAGGTTTTAAAAAATTCATAAAAATAAGTGAGAGGGCTAAATTAATATATGGACTTATCGCAGATGGAAAGAAAATATTTTAAAAAGTAAATAACTTTATAAACTTGATACTAAATTATTACAACAAATAAACTGAATTTTTAACATATTTTAGAGATGTCCCCATATTTTAGGACATATCTTGGCACGATAATGACCAATCTACCCAATTTTAAATAATAACCTGCTACAAACAATTACCCTGTTCAAAGTTCACACTGGTAAATGGTTTACTTTTTGAATGAGAGTGATTTTAACAGACAGACGGATAGACGGACATCACTATATCGACTCCAGTTGTTATAAGGGTCAAGAATTTGTACAACTTATGGGGTTATAAACGCAATTTTTCGATGCGTTACAAATGAAATGCCAAACTAATCTCTGTACAGTGGCGTGTACTTATTTCTTAGTAAATGCCAAAAGTCACAATCATATAAATGTCATAGTCATATAGATAAAGAGGAATATCTCAGCAAGTGATATTTTAAAACTTAAAAAAAATATATATTGATTCTATTAATTTTTTCTCTACTTTTACTACATTTAATGAAAAAAAATAATAATAATAATAAAATATTTATTTTACGAAATTATATTTCAGAAATTATATTTTTAAAGTTTTTGTTGAGCATTATGTATTATTGCTGATAATCTTTTATTCTTTTCTGCTAAGTTAAATGGGTGTATTTTTATTGGTTACTGAGTTATAGAAAAAATTCAAAGATAGATATAAAATATGGCACAAAACGAAATGGTTAACCAAATACATAAAAATATAAAATCAATTTCTTTTAAACATATCTAAGGTTACTGTTTTTTTATAACTCAGGAAACAATAAAAATAATCCATCTTTAGTGCAGAGAAGACAACCAGTAATAACATGTATGTTTTAAAAAAATTTTAAATGTCACTTTTAAGATAAGTCGTCGCAAAATTCTGATGTCATGATAATAGATTTTGACTTTTCATAAATAAAATTTAGGCAAATGGTTTTGTAAATGAGGTCTTGATATCTTGTAAATAAAACCTCGACTGGAGCGATAGGTTTATAATTTTTGAGAACACGCACATTAATCAAGTGTTGGCTATAGTTTTTTTTAGCAAAAAATACGCAATGAAAGAACTCTATGTCATTTTTTTCGTGTGACTATAGGTACAACCAAATTAAGTCTATAAAAGGGTGGACTGAAAAATAAAATTTTTTCTTAAATCAAAAGCAAAGGTCATTGCAAGTCAACGTTTACTGGTATAAACTTGTGAACATGCTCCATCACATTACAGGTGTTATAAGAAACAATCAGCAGATATTTTCGACCAATTGGTAAGACCAATAAACTCAGTAAATGGGTCCCACATGGTTTGACTGTACGTAAAAAGCAAATCACAGATTCACTTTTAAAATGCTGCTAAAACGCCACGAAATCATATCGATGGCTTAATATAGAAAGGTCGTATCTAGTTTTTTTTTTTTCAAAATCGGATTTTTTACATACTCTAGTAGACAAAGCTCAAATACACCTCCCTTAAAAAATGCAGTTGCCTATGTTGACGAATAACGGATTTACAGTAATTTAAAAAAAACCGTAACTAATTTCAAAAATTGTTTGAAAGAAAAAGCCCTAACTCATTTAAAGTTGAATGCATATCTTTTCGGTCTATATTAAAACAAACAACTTTTCTAAAATTTTTTTTTATAAAGTTGCATAGGTCAATGCTTTCTAATTTTTGTGTTTTTCGTAAGAGAAAAATACAATGAAAGCCAAATACGAAAAATTATAACATACATGTTACAGTACTCGAAATATATGATTTGGAATAATTACTTCTATTAGTTAATTAATTATTTACTTTTTACAGGAAGTGCCAGTGCCTTCCAGGGACACTGTAAAAATCTGTACAAACTTCAGGAAGTTCGGTAAAATCGTGTAGCCAGAATACTTACTTTCACTTAAATTATTATTTTGAAATTAAGTATTTGGCTACAAATTGGAATACATTTATAATTTTGCAATTATCTAGAGAATGACCTAGATCCTTCTTTAATGTACCTTCGGCTTTAATTGAAGCCTTCATCTATCTGTGGCACACGCTACTAAGCACATATTATGCCACCTCTGAATTTATTTAATTTTTGCTTAACATTTTTGCTAAAGGCTTCTTCTTTGAGTTTCATAACACATATTATTATGAGATACTTTTTTATAATATCTTAAGTCTTATATTGGGTGGGCAAATAAACTAAACATTCACCAGATAACATACTTTGGGGAATCATATTGATTCCTTGAATTTTATTAGGGATTAATCGAATTACATTATATTCAGCAAAACCAATCATCTGTGATATTAGTACAGTATCATTCATTTTATAGTTAGCATAAGTTTATCGCAAATAACATAATTAAAACTACTAAGAACTGACCATTTCTAGAAGTGAGCTGTAATCAAATTATGTTACATGGACGTAGTCTTTTAATTCTTCCACCCTTATCGTAACCTACAGCTGAGACAATTTCTTGTAACTATATGATATAGGTAATCGTTTGGTCGGTATATATCAACTAAAAACTTCTTACATGTTTCTGTTTATCTTGCAATTGTAGTTATACCTACTTTTCTAAAATTTTAATTATTTCCTTTATACCATTTTAACAACAAAATAAGTTTCTCTTGCTTCTTTTCAGTTGTCTCATAGTTTCTTTGTCTTCATGCATCGTTTGCTTATACTTTTATGTACAATATCTTTACAAAAGTAAGTGTTGATATCTTAAGAGCTTGCAATGACATTTTAAAGTTGACTTTTGAAAATTGTATGTCTTCACATGTCATTAAGTAGAATTTCAATTTCATTGTTCATTTATGTAAAATGTGTGCACAATTTTTGTTTCTTTTGTAGTTAGTTTGTTTATAAGATTTTAATAAAATCAACAATTACAAATAAAGTTTCGTATCTTACTTTTATGTATGCAGAGCTAAATAATTCACACGTACGTATAATAAAGTGTGTAAGGTATCTTAACAACAACGTTAACTTTGATGTTGTTGAGATTCGTCGAATTGTCAATATTTTTGTATTTTTTTTTTATAATTTTGCTTGTTATTTAGGAGTAATGATAAACAGAATATCATATATCTGTGGTTTTGTAGAATAACCGCGTATGTCATAAAGTCAAAATGTTCAGGGGAGCCAAAAAAAAACGTTATATTTGAAATTATGGGCTCGATATAAATATTTTGGAAGGACGAATAAAACAATATGTAAATTACACTTAAAGTGTGTGCAGATAAAACAACTTATGTCGACAAACTTCGTTTTCTTTGAAAAAGAAAGCTACCAATGCAACCACCCATGTAGACATAAGTTGTTGTTGTTTGAAAAATTGATTTTTTTGTTCGTCAATAAAAAGCTAACGGGACTTGGGATGAGAATATAACAACGTATCAAGAATAATAGTAACAAAAAATAACAGAAATAAACACAAAAGTTTTTATAAGTGGTTATATACTGAAAACTAATCCAAAATTATTTTGCATTTTTTTCATTAATAAGTACGTATGTCGCTATGTGTCGTTTTCTGAGAAAATAATTTTTCAGCGATCAAACGTAGGTTGACATGCGTCGTTAGCGCTGCAAATTAATTTAATTAACATTTAAGTTACGTCGTTATTTAAAGAAAAAGCTCAGAGATGGCCAATATTTTTTTTTTTAATTTAACACAGGTAAAGAGCGTTAAAAATTAATATATTTGGCACCATTAACTCAAAACTGACTAAAATGGACATACGCGGTTATTCCAGAAAACCACAGATATTTCTTTTTTTAATCTCAATTCGGAAAATTTTCTAAGTAAGTCTGCGGCACTATCATTCAAAGTTATTTCAAACTTAATTCCATTAAAGTAATTCAATTAAATTTTCCAATCCATTCACATGATTTTTCGGTCTAATTCAAAAATAAAGTTTCCATATAATTCATTGTTAAATTTAACTAAAAGTAATATTATGTTAAGTTAACGGCAGCGTAACTGGTACTCTGTTAACATAGAATACGTGGTCTAAAGTGTTAGAAGTAGTGTAATGCATCTTTGCTTAAAAACAACAGCTTTCGGTAGATCCGGGTAAAATTGACTTTTGCTGCTGCATTTAATCTATCTCAACTTTCTCCGGTATATAATAGAGACTCCGTGTTAAAACTGGACATCGGCGAATAATGTGTATCACAGCTCTTCCATACTACGTTAATCGCATATCTGCATTAATTTCATGTGGAGTCAAAATCAAAAAGAGAAAATTTGAAAACTGACGAAGAAAAAAGGTTAAGTGTAACTAAAAGGAAATGGAACTGTATTTCGTATGAAACTAGAGAAGAGATTATGATGTCCATAAGAAAACTATTTATTTTTTACCTGCTCATGACCTATTCCAATAATTTAATTTATTTTTCTTTTACCGAATATACCACGATTGCCCATAAACGTAAGTATCTACATATTCATGAAACAAGTAGAAAATTATTTAAAAATCCTTCATAATAATAATAATTTATTTTACTTTTTTTTAACTTTTATTTATATTTATTTTTTTATGTGGAACATCTATACGCGCATTGGGGTAAATTTCTGTATCACAATACAATCACAAAAATAGCGCAACATGTAAGACGTATGACAAAATCGGTGTGCCTTATGACTGTAGTGGTGAAAAAATTATGATATATAATAACCTGTTTGAAAATGAAAAATTAAAAATAAAAAATGAATAATGAAAAATAAAAAAAGAAAAATGAAAAATAAACAATGAAAAACAAGTAAGAAAATTATAGTCGGTCTAGACCGACTATACGATACCCTATACCATGCGTTTAGAAACCCTATCTCTTAGGCCCAACTAACTGGACATAGAAAATAAGCAAAAACCAAATTTGAGTGGGATTTTATTCATTTTTTTTTGGCTGCAGATATGAAAAAGTTCATATCGGATGCTATATCTATAAAGGGACTAGGTCCAAAAATGGACCGATCCTGATCATGTTTGGTAAATTCTCTTGTATTTTGCAAAAATATGTACAAACAAAATTTGAGAAGAATCAGTGCAATATTTTTGTTTTTTAATAGATTTAACTGAAGATCGGGAAGCAGCTTTATATGGGGTCAAAGGGATCATTTTTGGACTACTCATTAGTGGATGTAATGAACGCATACAAACCCAATTTGAGTAAGATCTATATTACAATTTGGATCTTATGGCAATTTATGTCGATTTCATATGGGTAATTTGTATGGGGGCTAGGTCTGAACATGGACCGATTCTCACCAATTTCAATAGCGTTCATCCCATGGCCGATAAAAGCTTATATACCAAATTTCGTCAAAATATATTCATATTTGCGACCTGCAGTTTGATTACAAACTTTACATGGACACACAGACGGACGGACGGACGGACATTGTTAAATCAACTCAGAAAGTGATTCTGATTCGATCGGTATAATTAAAGATGGGTCTAGGTCAAATATTTTTGGTTGTTACAAACAGCAGCACAAAGTCATTATACCCAAACCACATAGTGGTATAGGGTATAATGAAAAATAAAACTGAAAAATGAAAAATTAAAAAATGAAAAAATTAAAAAAGGAAAAATGAAAAATTAAAAGTGAAACATAAAAAATTAAAAATGAAAAATGAAAAATAAAAACTGAAAACTGAAAAATAAGAAACTAAAAATTAAAAAATTAAAAATTAAAAAATGAGAAATAAAAAATAAAAAATTAAAAGTTAAAAATAAAAAACCGAAAAATGAAAAATAAAAAACTAAAAACGAAAAAATGAAAAATGAAAAAATGAAATATGAAAAATGGAAAATGAAACATGAAAAATAAAAAACAAATAATTAAAAATTAACCGGTTTAAATACTAAATAATAATAAATATTTCTTTCAATGGTGCGTGGTAGAGAAGAAAATTATTTTGTTACAAAATGATAACGGTACCATTGATCCCATTGAAGTTAGGCTTATTGCATTCCTAACTGAACTACAAAACGTAAGTAGCTAAAATGAGCAAATTCTAATGAGTAGTTTTGTTTTACAGTGCCTCAGACTCTCTTTAATGAAACATGTGGTCAATGTATGAGTCACGGTATTTCAAAAATTCACAGCGACACTGTATTCTTAATCGGATCGGTGCATGGATTGTTTCTATATGAAAATTTTTTCTACTTGGGGCAGCCGTGAGGTTTGAACCTGAAACTTCATATACACTCATACTTTCACTTTTTCGTTAGCGCTTTAAAATTTGCATATAAGTTACTGTATTAATTGAAATATCTCTGAAAAATGACTTCAAATCCAACAAATAATAAATATTTTAAAGTTAGAAGAGCCCCTGTAGTTGATTGATATAAGTAATACATTGATGACGCTTTCTGTTTGATTTTAAAAAAGTGTTATAAAAAAATCTTTAATTACTAGATAGCTACCGATCTCCCCTGTGATCGGACTCACATGATTTTTTTTATTCAAAAATATGTCCCCAAAATTAGAAAAAAAAAAAAATAATTATATAAGAATTTTTTAATGATGTTTTTATTTGACCTTTCAAATTATAAATAAGAATTAAATATTTGAGCTCGAGTTCTGATTTGGGTAAAAGTTATTTATTAAAATCCAATATTTCGATATTCTTTGAATATCATATTCAGGGATTGTTTTAAATCGTAAACAACAAACATAAATCTGTTGTTCCACCTTCGTCATATATATAAAAATTAAAAACAAGTAAGAAAATTATAGTCGGTCTAGACCGACTATACAATACCCTATACCATGCGTTTAGAGGCCCTATCTCTTAGGCCCAACTAACTGGACATAGAAAATAAGCAAAAACCAAATTTGAGTGGGATTTTTATTAATTTTTTTGGCTGCAGATATGAAAAAGTTCATATCGGATGCTATATCTATAAAGGGACTAGGTCCAAAAATGGACCGATCCTGATCATGTTTGGTAAAGACTTTTGTATTTTGCAAAAATATATACAAACAAAATTTGAGAAGAATCAGTGCAATATTTTTGTTTTTTAATAGATTTAAGTGAAGATCGGGAAGCAGCTCTATGTGGGGTCAAAGGGATCATTTTTGGACTACTCATTAGTGGATGTAATGAACGCATACAAACCCAATTTGAGTAAGATCTATATGACAATTTAGATCTTATGGCAATTTATGTCGATTTCATATGGGTAATTTGTATGGGGGCTAGGTCTGAACATGGACCGATTCTCACCAATTTCAATAGCGTTCATCCCATGACCGATAAAAGTTTATATACCAAATCTCATCAAAATATATTGATATTTGAGACCTGCAGTTTGATTACAAGGTTTACATGGACACACAGACGGACGGACGGACGGACGGACGGACGGACATTGTTAAATCAACTCAGAAAGTGATTCTGATTCGATTGGTATAATTAAAGATGGGTCTAGGTCAAATATTTTTGGTTGTTACAAACAGCAGCACAGATAGGGTTTCTAAACGCATGGTATAGGGTATCGTATAGTCGGTCTAGACCGACTATAATTTTCTTACTTGTTTTTGTATTTGTAGTTGGAAATGCTCCATATGCATATCTTATTGTTGCATGATATGGTGCATTTATTTGTCTAATATGCTTTTTGGCAGTGGCCGTATATTTGAAGACCACAATCGATTTTGGAGAGCTTACGTTACATTAAGGTCGCGTCTCCATCGGAGTTGTCACACTGTATATACTAGGGTGGGCCCATTTGTTATATTTTTTGGAAAAAATGCTATCGCCGTCGTTTTTAGCGTACAATTCCACCTTTTTTATTACCTACTAAAAAGAAACCTTAAAAATATGAGAAAAAGTACAAAAATTTAAATTCGGGCACCCCGAAAATTATTTTTTGGTATGTCGTATTGGAACATTTTTATACCCTATAACACTATGTGGTTCGGGTATAATGACTTTGTGCTGCTGTTTGTAACAACCAAAAATATTTGACCTAGACCCATCTTTAATTATACCGATCGAATCAGAATCACTTTCTGAGTTGATTTAACAATGTCCGTCCGTCCGTCCGTCCGTCCGTCCGTCTGTGTGTCCATGTAAAGCTTGTAATCAAAGTGCAGGTCGCAAATATGAATGTATTTTGATGAGATTTGGTACATAAGCTTTTATCGGCCACGGGATGAACGCAATTGAAATTGGTGAGAATCGGTCCATGTTCAGACCTAGCCCCCATACAAATTACCCATATGAAATCGACATAAATTGCCATAAGATCCAAATTGTCATATAGATCTTACTTAAATTGGGTTTGTATGCGTTCATTACATCCATTAATGAATAGTCCAAAAATTATCCCTTTGACCCCATATAGAGTTGCTTCCCGATCTTCACTTAAATCTATTAAAAAACAAAAATATTGCACTGATTCTTCTCAAATTTTGTTTGTATATATTTTTGCAAAATACAAGAGACTTTACCAAACATGATCAGGATCGGTCCATTTTTGGACCAAGTCCCTATATAGATATAGCATCCGATATGAACTTTTTCATATCTGCAGCCAAAAAAATTAATAAAAATCCCACTCAAATTTGGTTTTTGCTTATTTTCTATGTCCAGTTAGTTAGGCCTAAGAGATAGGGTCTCTAAACGCATGGTATAGGGTATCGTATAGTCGGTCTAGACCGACTATAATTTTCTTACTTGTTTCTCATGCCAAAAGCTATCGAAAAATCTATGGCAAAATATCGATTGCTAAATCGACCCACCCTAGTGTACACGACGAAAATTTTTTGAAAGCGATTACTCGAAACAGCTGTTTCGGAAAGAGTCACCAACCCTCATAAGTAACCAAAAGCAGTAGAAAGTATAACCTGTCATGCAGAATATGGAACAATTTTTTTTAAACAAATGTGCCAATGTTTTTGCTTTATTTAAGGTAAAAACATTTGTCCTTGAGCCTGAATAATTTCAAACTCAATCATTAAAATTTAAATTTTTTTATTAATTTATTTCACAAACCGTTATGTTTGAACAAAAAAAAAATAAAATTACGATATGCTAAAATTTACCAACACCTCCACAGTTAAAGGAAAAAAAAAACAAAAAAAATTCTAATAAAAATTCTGGCAGTAGATTTCAAAACTACGGTGATTCATTTTTATAATAAAAGAACAAAACTTTACTATTAATACTTACTATTAAGAGTAGTAGAAAAATTAACAAAAACAAGTTCTCACAGGGGTTAAGTATAATCACCTGAAAACCATAAAGCGTAAAGAGTGTAAAGAAAAACAATGCACTCTAATTTCATAATTGCTTAGTTTTTTTTTTTTTTCATTTAATAACCATAATTCTGATTTCAATTTTAACTTTTAAATTGATATAAATTTTTAATGAACTTTATTTTACGTTAAAGCCTTTTTAATGGCCTACTTTCGTATAATGTTGCTATTCCCATTATTAGTGTTCAGTCAACACTTGCATCATTTGTTTTTGTTTGCAGTTTTTGTTGGCAACAGTGATGCAAATTGAACATTAAAACACTGAAAACTGAGGTGATTAACACAAAACTACAAAACTAAGTTTTTTTTGGACGGTAATCGTGTGGAAATGTGTTGAATATGTACAAAGTAGATATGAAAACTAAAACTTGATTACCGAAAAATTTTGTTGGCTCATATTGTTTGCTTGGCACGGTAAAATTCAATGATGTTTGAAGTTAAACAAAAGTTGAATGTGATATGTAGTTTCATTTATTTAAGTTAAATTTTAATTTAAAAATAGATATTAATGTTACGTTTTGTACATGATATGAAGATTTTTGAAATAAGTTCTACAATTTATATTCCTAAGATAAAGAAACGATATAAATTCTGATGTAAGGTCAGCGTTCAAAAGAAGTTAATGTGAAGAGACATACAGAAAGCCGATCAGTTAAGTTTTATACAACTTTGGAATAAACTTGTAGTTGGGAATATTTATATGAGAATCTGGTATAATTTGACATTGTTTAACTCCACTTTTTTTTGCTGCGTAGCCAAGTATACAGTTTTATTACCAAAAAAATTATAAAGGCAGAAAAATTTTACCTTTTTACAGATATTTATTAAGTGCCGATTTAAACAATTTTCCAAATGTAGCGCTTGAGATTAGAGTTGAAAATTTTGACTTTTTTTTTGCTGTATAATGAAATATAAATGATATTTATTGTACTCTCGTTTTTTCCCAAATACAAAATATGGAGATAACTTCACAAAAATTTTATTTTTGTCAAAATATGTATTAACATTTTGAATTTGAACAACGATTTCCGTTTTGTACCATTGGTGCAGTAAAGTGTTGACTGTTCGATAGCTGATAGTCTGTTAGAAAAAATTTAGTATGACATGATATAACGGCGAGTTTTCATTGTTGTGAAAAATAATGAATATTTGGTCGCTACTGTTCGAAGTTTTTGCACAAAATGTAGTTGCAATATTGAACTACCTTTTTCCAGCTGTAAATAGCGTAATTGAAATATGAAGGTAGACCAGATATATTCGTGATCCCGAGCATACTGGTCATCGAACAACAAACCGTTCAATTGTCAACATGAAAGTAGTGCGTAATTATGATAGTGAAATTCAAGGAAAACAATTTTCACCCACGACACCGAACGTGGGTAAAAATTTGCAAATATCAATTAGCTATTTTCAGCGTATAATCACTAAAGATTTAAATCGCCACGCTTATAAGGTACAATTGATACAAGAACTAAAGTTAAATGACCATTAACTGTGAAGAGAATTTGTCGAATGTATTATTGAACATCAACAAATGGATGCTGAAGTAATGCTAAGGGAATAAAACATGTTTTAAATTATTCTCGAAAAACAGATGCATCCACAAAGTTTCGCTGTGTTGTGCGGATTCTGAGCCAGAGGCATTACTATAGCACATTTTTTTTTAAACGGAGGCTGGTCACGCAGTAACTGTGTTCGATATCGCAGCATGATTACAAACTTCATTCTGCCCAAATTAAATGCTATTTCAACATTTTATTGAAACGATAAAATTATCGTTCCGGTGATCATAGGGCGTTTTATTTAAAACCATTGGGTTTCGTTTTATGCGGCTATTTGAAGTCAAAAAACACGAAATTTAACGCTGCATGAACGAAACTCAGCCGCATTTGCATAGCCTTACCTATGTATGTTCCTTACACTTCAATAAAGAGGTAACACAGTATAGAAAAGAACTCTGCTTTCCGTTTAATAAAAATCTTATCACCCTTTATCTATATATATATATTAGGTTGAGAGCCATTTTTTTTTTTGGAATTTCAAGACGTGCGGGCCGGACTTTTGTGATACTGGATCTAAAACTTTAGTGCGCAAAATTTAAGCCAAATCGGACAATTCTTTCTCGATGCACATTGATTTAAAATTTCTAATATGCATTTACATGTAAATATTATAAAAAAAAAAATTATTTTTCACAAAAATTTTGCTATTTGTAAATGCGTTTCAATTAGTAATCTTGATGTCAAATTGATTCTTTATGAAAATCTATAAATAACAGTTGAAAAAGTATGAAAAATCTAATTTTTCTTCAAATCCACTGAAATAAAAACGCAGCCCTCGCCAAATTAAGAACAGGATACCTACAATATTTGGTGTTTTTAATCAGATATATTTTGTTAATAAGACCTTAAAGTCCAATCGTTGAATTCGGAAAATTTTTTGAACAAAATTTTTCAAAAAGAAAACATGGAGATTTGGAATAGTGCTAAAAAATGCGTACCGTTTTTGACATTAATTTAGGAGGGCATAACAATAGACGAGATGCAAAATACTTTACATGAGATCATTTTGGATCAGGAGATGCAAAAATATTGCGTTGTAAATTACTTCAATGTCTACGACGCATTTATTGCCTGGGGAACTTGATATAACTTAGCTGATAACAGACTTGTTATTTTATTAAAAAGATAATTTACTCTAGATTATGGTTTATTAATTAATATAGTTGAAACGCAATTATATATATATATAAATTTTTGTGCAAAATAATTTTTCTTTTTTTGAAATTTGAACTCAATGCGCGCCCAGAAAGCATTGTCCGATTTAGCTCAAATTTTGCGCACTAAAGTTTTAGATCCAGTGTCATAATAATCCGACCCGCACACCTCAAAATTCGACCAAAATTTTTTTCCTTACACACTGCTGTCACCTAATAATATATAGAAAAGCGTTGCGAGGATTATCATCATCGCTCAGCCCAAACCCTTCGGCCCAGAAAGTTGGAATTTGGACCGTAGGTTCCCCTCCGGCGTAAAGATCCACTAAGAGTGGATTTTTAAAAATTCTTACATTGAGGGGGTAAAAGCGGCCAAAAAGGGAAATGGTAACGAATGAATCTAGGAATATAAATTTGGTGTGCAGATTACATCCGAAAAACAAACATGGGCTCACGATTATTTTTTTTTTCGGAAATTCGGCCATACAGCCAAAAAATGTAAAAAGTGTTACCTTTTTGAGCCTTCCCAACATATTAATCTATATATATATATATCAATTTTGATATACAGATTCCACCGAATGCATGTTTATTGCTAATGCTAACGCCTAAGGGAGGAAAAACGGCCAAAAGGGGGAAAAAGTGTACATTTGGTATCTTCTAAACAAACAAATATAAAATATAGTTTGTGGAATCCACTAGAGATAGAAATGAGATAAAAAGGAAAACTTTTGGAATTTGGGAAGAAAAACGGCCCGTTGGTGTGAACGGGTACCTTTATGTACCTTATTTACAAAATAATTTAGGAATATGAAATTTGATATGTAGATTCCACCAGAGACACAAACATCGGAAAATAATAAAATTTGTTTTAACTTGAGCTTCAACTGGTAAATTTTTATTTGAAAGTGCATTTGCATTAAAAGTATAAGTAAAAGAATTATAGTCGGTCTAGACTGAACATTCATTTTTACAAAAAATCTTATTTCTGACCTTATAATTTGAATAATTTTCGAACTTAACATGAATAAAAAACTTTTGCAAAAATTCTAAATTTGCCATTTCTGTTTTTTTTTAATAATTTCGAGTTTGGTCCTAAAATTATGAATTATTTTTGCGAAATCACTTCTTTGTATGTGCTCTATTGAAAGACATCAAATTTGTTACAAAAAATACAACTGAAAAGGTAAATGAAAAAAAATATATATTTTTTTTGTGATGCCAAAACAATGAAACTTTTAAATTCTTTACCAGAGTTGTTTGAAACAATAGAAGGTGTGAAAGAGAATGTAAAAAATATTAAATGTTATTTAAATTATTATAGATTCTGATGTTTGTCTTTCAATTATTAGAAAATAATGGAAAAAAAAAGATTTATGGATAGTTAAAAACCAGAAAAATAGATGATTTTCGTGATGGTTGTAAGCAAAATAATATTTGTGAGAAATTTTGTAGAATAAATTCATAACTTCATAATTTCAGGACACTTAAAACGAGTGAAAGACAGAATAATTTAATGGCAAAAGAATTTAAAAATGTCCAAAATGCTACTTTAAGACGCCTTTAACAATCTGAAAGTAAAACTATGTAATCGAACTGTTTCCCGACGAGCAATTGAGGCTGACCTTGGTTGTTATCGTCCTACGAGGAAACCACTGATATCAGAGACAAATCGTCTGGCTAGCATTAATCTTGCTAAAGAATACGTGAACTGGAACTGTTGGAAATTAAATATTTAAACGGTCATAAATTTTGTCCATATCCATACAGGACCAAACGCTTTGGGGGTGTTACCTAATACAATCGTTCGGTATAAGAATCTTGATCATCATAATTCCACACTGTTATTGTATAGTAATGTTTTCCATTATTTTGTCAACACAATAAAAAATAAAGTTTTTAATTTCGTTACTTTTTTATGATCAAATTTTTTGGTATTCTATTGCATTGGCACTCACACTTTATTTGTAACAGTTTTTATACCCTATACCACTATGTGGTTTGGGTATAATGACTTTGTGCTGCTGTTTGTAACAACCAAAAATATTTGACCTAGACCCATCTTTAATTATACCGATCGAATCAGAATCACTTTCTGAGTTGATTTAACAATGTCCGTCCGTCCGTCCGTCCGTCTGTGTGTCCATGTAAAGCTTGTAATCAAACTGCAGGTCGCCAATATGAATATATTTTGATGAAATTTGGTATATAAGCTTTTATCGGCCATGGGATGAACGCTATTGAAATTGGTGAGAATCGGTCCATGTTCAGACCTAGCCCCCATACAAATTACCCATATGAAATCGACATAAGTTGCCATAAGATCCAAATTGTCATATAGATCTTACTCAAATTGGGTTTGTATGCGTTCATTACATCCACTAATGAGTAGTCCAAAAATGATCCCTTTGACCGCATATAGAGCTGCTTCCCGATGTTCACTTAAATCTATTAAAAAACAAAACAAGTAAGAAAATTATAGTCGGTCTAGACCGACTATACGATACCCTATACCATGCGTTTAGAAACCCTATCTCTTAGGCCCAACTAACTGGACATAGAAAATAAGCAAAAACCAAATTTGAGTGGGATTTTTATTAATTTTTTTGGCTGCAGATATGAAAAAGTTCATATCGGATGATATATCTATATAGGGACTTGGTCCAAAAATGGGCCGATCCTGATCATGTTTGGTAAAGTCTCTTGTATTTTGCAAAAATATATACAAACAAAATTTGAGAAGAATCAGTGCAATATTTTTGTTTTTTAATAGATTTAAGTGAAGATCGGGAAGCAGCTCTATATGGGGTCAAAGGGATCATTTTTGGACTACTCATTAATGGATGTAATGAACGCATACAAACCCAATTTGAGTAAGATCTATATGACAATTTGGATCTTATGGCAATTTATGTCGATTTCATATGGGTAATTTGTATGGGGGCTAGGTCTGAACATGGACCGATTCTCACCAATTTCAATAGCGTTCATCCCATGGCCGAGAAAAGCTTATGTACCAAATTTCATCAAAATACATTCATATTTGCGACCTGCAGTTTGATTACAAGCTTTACATGGACACACAGACGGACGGACGGACGGACGGACGGACGGACGGACGGACGGACGGACGGACGGACGGACGGACGGACATTGTTAAATCAACTCAGAAAGTGATTCTGATTCGATCGGTATAATTAAAGATGGGTCTAGGTCAAATATTTTTGGTTGTTACAAACAGCAGCACAAAGTCATTATACCCAAACCACATAGTGGTATAGGGTATAAATATTGCACTGATTCTTCTCAAATTTTGTTTGTACATGATTAGGATCGGTCCATTTTTGGACCTAGTCCCTTTATAGATATAGCATCCGATATGAACTTTTTCATATCTGCAGCCAAAAAAATTAATAAAAATCCCACTCAAATTTGTTTTTTGCTTATTTTCAATGTCCAGTTAGTTGGGCCTAAGAGATACGGTTTCTAAAGGCATGGTATAGGATATCGTATAGTCGGTCTAGACCGACTATAATTTTCTTACTTGTTAAATATTGTTATGGTTTAAATAATTAGTATAATAACTACGCTAACAATGTAGTGGGTATACTGCTAGTATATCGATAAAGTATTAATAGGCGAGACGATTTCTTGTGACCGATTTTACAACTTTATTTACTAAATGAGCTTGATTAAAATAGATCTTTTCTAAGGTATTTCTTTGTAGCAGTCCACCATATTTCCAGATTTGCGCCGTCTGGAACATTTTTTGAGTAAGAGGCACTTAAAGTGGCTACTAACACATACATAAAATTCATATTTAAAATAAGTAAGAAAATTATAGTCGGTCTAGACCGACTATACGATACCCTATACCATGCGTTTAGAGACCCTATCTCATAGGCCCAACTAACTGGACATAGAAAATAAGCAAAAACCAAATTTGAGTGGGATTTTTATTAATTTTTTTGGCTGCAGATATGAAACATTTCATATCGGATGCTATATCTATATAGGGACTTGGTCCAAAAATGGACCGATCCTGATCATGTTTGGTAAAGTCTCTTGTATTTTGCAAAAATATATACAAACAAAATTTGAGAAGAATCAGTGCAATATTTTTGTTTTTTAATAGATTTAAGTGAAAATCGGGAAGCAGCTCTCTATGGGGTCAAAGGGATCATTTTTGGAGTACTCATTAGGATGTAATGAACGCATACAAACCCAATTTGAGTAAGATCTATATGACAATTTGGATCTTATGGCAATTTATGTCGATTTCATATGGGTAATTTGTATGGGGGCTAGGTCTGAACATGGAGCGATTATCACCAATTTCAATAGCGTTCATCCCATGGCCGATAAAAGCTTATGTACCAAATTTCATCAAAATACATTCATATTTGCGACCTGCAGTTTGATTACAAGCTTTACATGGACACACAGACGGACGGACGGACGGACATTGTTAAATCAACTCAGAAAGTGATTCTGATTCGATCGGTATAATTAAAGATGAGTCTAGGTCAAATATTTTTGGTTGTTACAAACAGCAGCACAAAGTCATTATACCCAAAATTAAATTAGTGTTGAATTGTGAATTGGGTAAAATTGGTTAGCATAACCTTAGGCTTTTAAGAAATTAATTACACATCCTCTGTGTGTTCAACAAATATATATAATTGAAAAAAAAAAAATTTCCTAGAAGATGCACTCTAATTTCGAGGGCTGGGCTCTGCTTGTTTATAAGTATGGATATGAGTGATTTTTCAATTCTATGTATTTTAAACATTTTAGTATTATTTTTTATATTATTTTGAAATGTGTCTTCGTAGGTAATTTTAATATCGGTATGTTATCTGTTGATAAAAGCCAAATTGTATTTTTTAATATTTTTTCTTTTCTTTGAGTTTGCTTTATATTCTTATCATAATTTAGTTACAAGACCTCAGAGCAACACATCTAATTATTGCTTTTATACAAATATCAATCATTGAATTTTTGTACACTCAATTGTAAGTGTACTGAGTGATCCAAACATAATAAATTCCTTTTTCAATTCGAAACTATAACTTGTGGATATACTACCTGAGTAAATATATAAAGTTGTTAATGAATAATTGGGTCAATATTTGGATAATAACCTATCAAATTATTAGCCAGCATTGATCTCGTGACAAACAATATTAATAGAAATCAACTCCAGATGTGTTATTTCGGAATTCAATATTGTTATATATATTTAAGCAGAAAAGGAATATGAATCCTAAACTTTTTAAGAATAAAATTATTAAATTAATAGCTGATAAATGTTACATATATAAAGAATTAAAATTGAAAATTCAAAAACCTGTCAAATTCAAGTCAATTGATACACGTAAAAAGGAATTCTCCTAATTGCTAAAAATTATTAGGTCAAATTAATAAGTTAAAAGGGTAGAATTGTGTAATGGTTATAAAAAAATGGCAGTTTTTAAACAAGGGGCTTGATAGAAGCATTCGTGATGTAAGACATTTTTGCAGAACTTGTAAATCCACCAAAGCAGGATGAGATAAAGCTACAGCTTTAAATGAATTTTTCCTTGGTGTTGTTAATTATATGCCAAAAAGAGATATTTTTGATCCCAACATTGTTCCTATGCTAATACTCGAAAGCACCATTTTTGACCTTCAGAAATTTGTTAAGGGAAGTGTGAACACTCTTTAGATAATTTGAATATGAATAAATTTCTTGATTATGACAGCATAAACCCTAGAATACTACTGAAAAGGAAAGAATCAGTATTGAACATACTAACAGATACACATAACAAAATAGCATACGGCCGATGCTTTCCAGATGGTTTTAAAAGTCACAAGGTATCTCCTATAACTAAAACTATCGGATCAAAATAAATTGAGAGTTTTCAGTCTATCCTAACATAATTAAGAGGTAATGTGTAACTACTCATCTGATTTTAAAAATGTTGCTTCCAGTATTTATAATTGTCTTTCAGGATGTTCATAGGCTATAGTTTTTTGATATTTTTAGTGGTCGTGGCACCTCCCATATAAAGTGAACTTTTAATTTCATATATATTGAGTACTATGACAGATAGAGCTGGAGTACTGTAATATTGAGAGCCATAAGACTTTGCGTGAGCCCATAAGTTAGTTATGTATGTGATAAGTAGAACAAAAAAATGGGCGCTACCGGAGCAGTGTCCATGGAACCGCCCATACAAAGTTAGTATATAATATCATATAATTGGTGATGCACGAGTCCATTAGATATTAATGTGACTAGTCCGATAAAAATTGGGCGGGATGGGATTGTGGGCGTGGCACTTCCTATACAAAAATATATGAAGTACTACAAAATCGACAGTTTTGTAGCTTTTGGATAACCACATTAATAATCAATGTGAATCCCTAAATTCAAAAGTCACCGATATTAAAAATCGCCAAAATTAAAAATCTTGAAAAATAAAAATAGCCAAAAACAAAAATCTTTAAAATCAAAATTGGGAAAAATCAAAAATCGCTAAAATGAAAAATCGCCAAAATCAAAAATCGCTAAAATGAAAAATAGTCAAATGATATTCTAAGCTTAAGGCCAATAGTATAGTGTTAACAGATATAATTTCGAAAATCCACTTCCTTCTCGTGGGTAGCTATATGTACCTTGCTCCAGAGTAGGAACGCCGAAAAATTTGACAAAAAACCAAAAATATTGCATATCGGCAAACAATATTTTAATTACACAACACAAACTACCTAGGAAATTGTGAGTATGAAATAAAACATGTCAATAAGTCCCGGTAAGACGGCATTGGAAACAAAGCCAAAATTCATATCTTCTTATCTGTAATAAATAAGTCATTAAAAGGGTATAAAAACCACTTTATTCATGCAATGTTTGCCCCGGTTCACATTATGTAATTTTTCTTTGTTTTAAACCTTCATCCGTTTCTATGAACTTAAATTTTTTATAAAATTCAAGATTTTTCATATTTATTTAGCATTATATATCTTGTTTGACGTTTCCAGAAGAAACATTATTTATATATTTTTTAATTTAAATAGCTTTTTGTTGATTGATTGTTTTTTTTTTCCTTTTAATGTTTGTTTAATTTTTATTTAATTCAAATAACTGTAATTTATTTCAATTTATTGTCCCTCTTAACGAACGAAAATAAAAATGAAAGAAAACGTAAAATAGCTTCACTTTGACAACTACGACAACTTCAGACTTTCAGAAAGAAAAAATTCATAATGTGAAGCGGCACTTTAATTCATTATAACTAAAATCAAAATGTGGTGATAAATTGGCTAAATTTTTAACAAAAAAAGAAACAAAAAAAAAACATAAATTTATGTCTAAATTTAAAAAAAATTATGTTTTTAGAATAAATCGCTAAAAGTTTATATATACATTTACGACGGCAAACAAAATAAAACATATGTGAAACTAAGCTCAAATTCTCATCTTCTGAACTTTAAAAAATAGTCAAATCATTTAAAAAAGTTTAAAAAATAAATTTTTTCATGCAATTTTTTTTTTTTTTTTTTCATTATAATTAGAATAAAAATTTTGTGATAAATAGATTATGTGCTTAACAAAAAAAAAAAAAAATATTAAATAATATATATACATTTTGACATATGTAATATATATAAATGTATATATATTTATGTATATATAAATATATATATGTATATATATATATACTTAAATAGCATTACAAAAATGTATGCTTTTAAAATAAATCACTAAAAGCTTAAAATTTACATATACAAGCAAAACAAAAAATAAACAAAATAAAGTAAAATTGATTTTATCAAATTTTTTTTTAATGTTTTCATCATAGAAGTTCAATATGTGTGTGTGTGTGTGTAAATAATCATATATATTTTATCCATACAATTACATTTAAACTTTTTTTTGAAAACACCCCTAAACATGCAAAGTTTTTCGTATAAAACTTCAAAAACAGACATATAAATATTGTGTTGCAGTTACAATATGGCATTTTTTTTATTCTTATTATACCAATTGTTTTGTTTGTTAGACATGCAAATTTTTTTTATCTACACTATTCACCCGCCTACAAAAGTTTTACCGCATAATGTTCATTCAATTGAAACATGTATGTACATTTTCTCAAAAAAAAAAAAAAAACATTTTTAAAACTTTACCCAACATTAAATATTTACCACATTCTAAATTACTTTTTTAGAACTTTTCTCTATAAAATTTCAATTGTCGATAAAAAAGTATATGACGATCTTGAATTTTTAGCATATAATTTTTGATCACATGCATCGCTTTGAACACAAATTGTCAGTCAACCATAAAATGCTGAAAGTGAAGGTCATATGCTTCCAACATAAACAAAATTAAGTACAAAGGGCTTAGTTGCGTTCTAACTTAGAAAAGCAACTTCAAAAACACCTTTTTTTAATTCAAAATGCAATCTAAAAGCATAAGTTCTATTTAACACATTTCTAAGTACTAAAGCCTTTGTTTAAATACACATTTAACAGCTGCAGTATTATTGTACCCTATAGCACCTGTGGTCACGTTATAATGAGTTTGAGCTGATGTGACGAACTAAAAAAAGAAAACTTTTTACAGACCCCTGATAATTCGTAGTTTGTCCTCAAAAGCACTTTCTGAGGCGATTAAGTAATGTCAATCCGTCCGCTCATTCTTCTGTCTGTCTGTCTGAAAATATGAACATATTTTGATGAAATTTTGTATATAAGGTTTTGTCGACCATGCGATGATCGCTAGTGCAATTCAAGAATGTCGGTGCATATTCAGATCCAAACCCAATAAAAGTTAACCCAGGTAAATATGGCTATTCCGGTGTATGTGTTTAGTATACACATTAATCACTTCTGTAAAAATAGTCTCAAGAAACAATAATATTGCTTAGATTTTTCTGTAATTTGGTTGTATATATTTTCTCGAGAAATATTTTTAGGATCGATCCATTTTTTGACAGACTGCTTATGTAAATAATGCAACCGTTATGAACTATTTCATATCTGCAGGCCACAAATTAAAAACAATGCCATTTTTAATTTACTTATTTATTTATAATTTCTGTTTTCCATGTTAAAACATTAACAAACTTATTATTACACTGTGGAAAAAATTCAGGTTAGCAAAAGTTAGGTCGATTCTGAGAGTGAGAGTGTTTATATGGTTTTTTGGCTATAACTCGTCGACTAATTGATATTTTTCCAATCTGTAAAAGCCAATTTATTGCCAGAGACCTGCGAAATAATTAAAATTTTTTAAAAAATTGATTTAGAAAATTTTTGTGGTGCTTATGAAGCAAAATCTTGGAAAAATTTTTTTTTTTTATGCTTTTTGAAAATATTTTCCACAGAACTAAGTCTTTTTTGCTTTCTGTTTGATCTATAATATGCTTCTCAATTTCTTCAATAAATTTCATTTGAAAAGAAAACAATCATAATACAAAACTTGCGTTTTCCAGCTTAATATTAATTTACTTCTCATTTTTTATGTACCAATTTTGTTTAGTGTTGGTTTTGAAGAAATATTGAAAAAGAAATTATAAAAATATGGAAAAAATACATTTTTGAAATGTTAGTTATGAAAAGTTTTAAGTAAAAAAATTAAATAATTTAAATTAATGATTTGGCCAGTTGCCGTTTAGCAGGCGGCTGTGACTCAACATCACTGCTCTCTCTAATATCTTGGTCATCGTCATCTTCATCAGAAAGGTCGATAATTTCGTCCAACAGATATTCTGGAATTTCATCTTTGTCTTCCCCTTCTTCCTCTTTTTCCTCGTCTTCCTCTTCTTCAAAGGTCTTTTTATACCACCAATAAATTTCAGTGAGTATTGCATCCGGAGATTTCTTTCCTCTGTACCTGAAACGAAAACAGTTTTCAATCATTAACATGTTTAAATTGTGCACTCTGACAAAGACATTAGAAAAATCTAGGATTTCAAAATATGCACACTCTATACTTCCTTTATTTCAAATGGAAGCGCAGTTTAGTGACAACGTTCGCCTTGCTCATCAGATTCAGTTGGCAACTGTTGAGCGAGTTGATCAAGCTGCTGATGCAAGAGATGAATTTTAATCTCGGTCTGTCAGAACTTGGTCAAAATCTTGACGACTCATTAGTTTCCGTATGTCGGGACCATTAAAAACCCCTTCCTGAATTTTGGCGTTACTTAGTCTTGGGAAAATGTTTTTTAAGCGGTTGAATACTGCTGGTCTTTTTGCGATACATTTCCAAAAATTTTTAGCAATGTCAAGCTTAATGTTGAGCAACGGCAACAAAATTTTCATTTCAGGAACAAGACTTTCATGTAGCCTATTTTATTTAGGCCATTTCCGTCCAATGCGTCCAATGGTTTTGGGATTTTTAACGCAAATTATCGACTAAGACCATTTTCTTTTTAAATGAAATTTATTGAAGAAACTGAGGATCATATTATAGATCAAACAGAAAGCAAAAAAGACCTAGTTTTGTGGAAAATATTTTAAAAAAGCATGAAAAAAATAATTTTTCCAACATTTTGCTACATAAGCACCACAAAAATTTTCTAAATCAATTTTTTATAAATTTTCTATTGTTGCACAAGTCTCTAGCAATAACTTGGCTTTCACAGGTTGAAAAAATGTTAATTTGTTGACGAGTTATAGCCAAAAAACCATATCAACAGTATGCTGAAAATCGGCATTTGACTGCAAAGTTCGAAGGTCGATTAAAAAAAATTCGAACTAACATAAACAAACGCCGCGATACGGGTTACTATTTTACAGTAAATAATAAATGGTATAAAAAAAAAACAAATGTACGTTGTAGAGAAGAAGAAAGCCTATATTTTAAAAATTCATAACTACACTGTATTCTTAATCGGACTGGTTTCAGGCATTTCAGCCTTCATCTGCGATTTATTGAATATTGTGTTAATTGTTATATCCTAATTGAATAGGTTATTTCAAACCATGGGGCTTGAACCTGTTTCAGTATACCGATTCAGGTTCAAACCTCAAGGCCGCACTAAGTAGAAAAAGACTGATAAAGACTGAAATGCGAAAAATTGGTCCGAATCAGAATACAGTGCAGTTATAAATTTTTGCTATACATGATTTCTTCTTCTCTATCAAGCACCATTGAAACAAAATTAAAATTTGCATATTAAATACAAAAAAACAAGTAAGAAAATTATAGTGGGTCTAGACCGACTATGTGATACCCTATACCATGCGTTTAGAGACCCTATCTCTTAGGCCAAACTAACTGAACATAGAAAATAAGATAAACCAATTTTGAGTGTGATTTTTATTAATTTTTTTGGCTGCAGATATGGAAAAGTTCATATCGGATGCTATATCTATATGGGCACTAGGCCTAAAAATGGACCGATCCTGATGTTGCTTGGTAAGGTCTCTTGTATTTTGCAAAAATATACAAACAAAATTGAAAAGAATCAGTGAAATATTTTTGTTTTTTTGATAGATTTAAGTGCAGATCGGGAAGCAGCTCAACATGGGGCCTATGAGTAAGGGTTGCCCCATAGGTATAATTTTTGGACTACTCATTAATGGATGTAATAAACGTATACAAACCCAATTTGAGTAAGATCTATATTATAATTTGGATCTTATGGCAATTTATGTCGATGTCATAGGGGTCATTTGTATGGGGGTCTGAACATATGGACCGATTTTCACCAATTTCAATAGCGTTCATCCTATGGCCGATAAAAGCTTATATACCAAGTTTCATCAAAATATACTGATTACAAGGACGGACGGATGAACACACGGATGGACATCGTTAAATCGAATCAGATAGTGATTCTGATTCGATCGGTATAATAAAAGATGGGTCTAGGTCAAATATTTTTGGTAGTTACAAACAGCAGCACAAAGTCATTATACCCAAACCACATAGTGGTATAGGGTATAATTACAAAATTAGAATTAAATTAAAATTTTGGTCATCCAATAATAAAAAAAATCATGTGAGTCCGATCACAAGGGAGATGTGTAAACATCTAATAATTAAAGAAAACATCAACATCATATTTTCCAGTGCATAAAAAATAAGTCGATTATGCTGTTTTTTGAAACTCAATTGATGTTTTCTGAAATGCAATTGATGTTTTCTGAAATTCAATTGATATTTTGTGAAATACAATTAATGTTCTCAGCAACTCAAATAATGCTTTTTGAAATTCAATTGATATTTTCTGAAATTCTATTTATGTTTTCTGAAATTCAAATGATGTTTTCTGAAATGCATTTGATGTTTACTGAAATACAATTGATGTTTTCTTAAATTCTATTGATGTTTTCTGAAATTCAATTAATTTTTTCTGAAACTCGAATGATGTTTTCTGAAATTCAAATGATGTTTTCTGAAACTCGAATGATGTTTTCTGAAATTATATTGATGTTTTCTGAAATTCTATTTATGTTTTCTGAAATTCAATTGATGTTTTCTGAAATACAATTGATGTTTTCTGAAATACAATTGATGTTTTCTGAAATTCTAATGATGTTTTCTGAAATTCTATTTATGTTTTCTGAAATTCAAATGATGTTTTCTGAAATACAATTGATGTTTTCTGAAATACAATTGATGTTTTCTAAAATTCTATTGATGTTTTCTGAAATTCAATTGATGTTTTCTGAAACGCGAATGATGTTTTCTGAAATTCAATTGATGTTTTCTGAAATTCAATTGATGTTTTCTGAAATTCAATTGATGTTTTCTGAAACTCGAATGATGTTTTCTGAAATTATATTGATGCTTTCTGAAATTCTATTTATGTTTTCTGAAATTCAAATGATGTTTTCTGAAATTATATTGATGGTTTCTGAAATACAATTGATGCTTTCTGAAATACAATTGATTTTTTTGAAAGACAATTGGAAAATGTTTAGAAAAGAACATATCATAATCTTTTCACCAATACAATCATAAGTCACACAGCGTTATCTGCTTCACCTCACACTGATATGAGTTACGCTGTTTTTGTGATTGTATTGTGAAATAGAAATTTACCCCCCTGCGCGTATAGATGTTTACACATCAAAAATTTACAATCAAAATTTCTTAATTTAAGGACAAATCTTAATACACTAATAATATCAATATTTGCACATATTTCACAAACAAACAGAAAAGTTGGAATGAGATATATTTTGGCAAATTAAATTCGAATATTAAGTGGTTTTAAGTGTTGAATTGTCCATAGTTTCGCAACATAGGGAATATTTTCCCAGCTGCCGCATGTAAGTGAAAGTGATACGAAAGATCAAATTTTAGTACTGGTTCAATACTCAGATTAACTGACTTTGGTTAAACACTGGTATTGTCTTGGGGGAGGGGTGAGAAATTATAAATCAGGGTAAAAGTACTAGGCCAGTGCAGTAAAACCTCCACAGAAATTGGTTTGTTTTATGATATTTCATATTTTTTCTTTGTTTTAAATTTTCTTTTGCTATAACTCAAGAAACAATTAATGATTTCTCATTTCATTCTGCAGCTAAATTTTAGCTAAGACTTATATATTATTTTTTTTTATTAATTTATCCATGTAAAAAAAATTATAAAAAATACTGTTGTATATTTATTACTAATAATATCAGTCATACGTATAAATATAATCATAAGTAATAAATAGTAATCATACGCACTGAATATGTTGTTGTGTTATTAAAAAACTTGATTTAATAAGGAAAGGGAAAAATGCAAACAATTTTAAGATTTCATATGACAAAATTAGTTCAATTTGATTACTCTTAAGTTTGAAATGAAATTTGCTGGTAGAAGAAGATGAGATATTAAATATTGTTGATAATTTTTTAAGTAGCATATTGCGGTCTTCCATGTTAAAGTGGTAAAGAAAAGCAATTAAATATATATAACCATCATCGCTGCATCCACGAGTATATTATTGCGAAAGCCTGAAGATCTATCAGTTCGTAGATTATTATCATTAACATGTGTATTTTTCTGTTGATGAATTAGTTTTTCAAACATTTTATACAAATAGGGAAGATTTGAATTACGTCGGATAATATTATTTGATATGTGTATAGGAATGATTTTTCAGATTCCCAATGTTTTGGAAAAGAAAGTTTTGTTATAATTGTGATAAAAGTATATGTAAGTTAGGGAAACAGAAATGGCAGCATGGGTATTAGAAATTTTGGATGTTTGTTTTTAAAATCAAGTAGCATTATATATTACAGAAAAGCAGCTCAAAAGTACCTAAAGTGTCTTAAACAATCGAAGTTGAACATGGAATCATCTGATATTTGGTTATTAATTTCACTAAAGAAATTAAAACTAATTGGGAAATTAGGAATATAAATTTAAAAAATCACTGAAGGTCTCCACATCACATATAGGACAATTACTTTTAGATTACCGGTACCAATTGTACGAATAGTTTTCCATAGCCAATGTAAAGCGATGGTAGTAATATTTAGCTTTAGCACGTATTATCTTTTTGTAGACTTCAGATCTCATATTACGGTATTCCTTGTGTAAATACGATGTTTTAAATTGTTTCCAGAATTTGAAGAAACAGAAAAAAAAACCCCAACCGAATTGTTCTTAAGTTTAGGAATATTATTTTCTAAAATAAAAATAATCGATAATAAATGAAAATAAATAATCGATTCCCATATCCTATTGTGATATATTTCGTACAGTTAAGACAGCAGAATCCTTTTTTGTGATAAGCTCGAAATTCTATCACTGATTTCTGTTTCCTTTGCGTATGAAAGATTTCTACGACAGCTTAACCTCTCAATATCGGCGTTAAAGCATGATTTGTTTTTAAATTGTTGTAAATTGTTTTTA
The DNA here is from genome assembly GCA_963682025.1 of Cordilura impudica. Lineage (NCBI taxonomy): Eukaryota > Metazoa > Arthropoda > Insecta > Diptera > Scathophagidae > Cordilura > Cordilura impudica. The sequence goes on along the minus strand of OY821518.1, from coordinate 60,545,937 downwards.
TTGGCTCCGATATGTAAAAAATTTTATTTGGACTGTATTTAATAATGCTTAGTTGATCTTGAGATCAGATGAATCAGGTGATGTATGAAATCCCAATTGATATTTGAAGCCTCTTCAAATGTTATATTGTAGTACATGTGTTTGAAATCTTGATAAGTTATTCTATTATTAGTCTCCTCTATTTTAAGATTGAGGATATCCAATCATGTTTATAAAAACAAGCCACAGATAGCTGATCACACAGTAATACCTTTTGTTTACAACTAAGGAAAAAGTATCAAGTAATGAGTCAGTTTTCGTTGTGTGGGTGGTTTGGATATTACCATTTGTTGGAGTTTGGCCAAAGGACTTGACTCTATCGATTAAATTAACTTCGACTAATAGGTTCAGATTAAAGTAACCACATAGCTCTACGTTATAAGCGAGTTTTGAAAAAGATTAAGGTTTCGAAATCATTGAAATAAATAATACGATTAGGTCTATATACATACCCAATAAGTATTTCCTTGCCACAACACAAAACTTCGATAAACCACTATTCAACCTTTTCTCAAGACAAATACGTACAACAAAATTTTTCTATTATACCTTCCTTATGTATATATATATCAGTATTGCAACACCACCATCGCAATACCGAATCGGCAATTTAACCAACATTTTGGACGCAATTCGAAATGAACTCGCTTTCAGCGGGAGCGAATCTCTTATTTATATCGACAATTTAACAACGTCAATTGTTACTACACCAAAATGTGCTAAAATGTTTTAAAAAGACTAACGAGACCCTTTCGTTTACAATAAAGTTTTCTTAATACGATCAATTACCTTCGATAATTAAAATTCCTTAATTATTTGTCCAACAAACTTCGGCGATGTGTTAAGAATTATTTTGGTTTCTTTGGAAAAATTTGTATGAATCAACATTATCCTACCATTAATTTTTTCGTCTTGAAAAATATATTGCATAGGTAATTTAATTGTATCTCCTCAAGTGTTGCAGCAACATGTTCGTAAAAACAGTTAAAATTGAAATAAAATTATATTTAAAAAACATGTATATATTAATACGTGAAAGCAAATTTTTAGTTCCATTTCAAACAAAATGCGGGCACGAAGGAATGTGAAAATTGGCATAGTTATAGCCCATATAGAGGGAAGCTGAGATTTATAAAATTTGTGTTTAATCTGTCTGAAAAGTATATTAAATTAAATAAAATAAAATATTTTTAATAATTCGTTACACTCTGTTAATGCGAATGTTTTAAATTATGTATCAGACGCTCTGTGTTGAATTGTGAATTGCCAAAATTGATTAACATATCTTTAGGCTCATTTAAATATTCATAGATTTTTTATATATATAGATTAAAAAAACATTGGAAGACACGAATTGAATAAAAAATAATATTTCCTAGAATTTGCACTCGAATTTCTAGTGCGGGCTATTCTAGTTTTAATAAAAAATAATAAAGTAGTGAACAAAAATATTTTGGGAATTTGGAAAAAATACAGAGAAACCGAATATACAGTAGAATGTGCATTAATTTTAAATAACTGAAACAAATAAAAGATACTAAATTAAAGTTAATACTTAAAGATTTATAGTACTTTTTTATAATCAAACAGAAAGCGTCATCTATGTATCACTTATAGCAATCAACTACAGGGGCTCTGCTAATATAGAAATATTTATTATTATTTATTATTTCCACCGGTTAATTTCTAATTTTTCGTTTTTTATTTTTCGTTTTTCATTTTTAATTTTTCGTTCTTCATTTTTTATTTTTCATTTTTCATTTTTTACTTTTCGTTTTTCATTTGTCGTTTTTTATTTTCCATTTTTATTTTTAACTAGCTGTTTTTACTCGGTCTTGCCCGGGATCCAAAGGGCTTTGACTTGAAAAATGGTTCACTATGCTTACCAGGTGCTGAGTACTAAGTCCCCGATGAAACATTCCTCAAAAAAATTAACTTACTTCCAAAAAATTTATGTCAAATTCATGTTTTATTTCAATTAAATATTTTGTTTTTTTTTTTAATTTAGAACTTTTTTTTATAAGAAGCTTCAGCAAACATACTTCAAAAATAAGCTGCGAAACCGCCTCAAGTTTTTTTTTTTTTTAATTTTATTTATTTTTTAAACATCAAATATAACGGAATCGTTTGCAAATTAAAGGAATCAGAATTTTTAAAAATTGAATTACTTCATTCAATAAGTGATCATCATTGAGCAGAACCGTTAAAGAAAAACGGAAAATGTATGCGACGTTTAAAATTGTGCCAAAAGGTTGCTTTAAGCAACTGCTTATAGTATATGTATAGTAATTATTGCACATACGTAGATAACATTTATCATAAGACTTTTCACTAAGCTGTGTTCCGCGAGCGAGTCGCGTCCCCGTACGCGTGTTTGGCAGCTACTCCCGTGTTGCCGCGCAGTTGTCGTCAACTTACTTGAATCCCAAAATATATTTTTCAGAAAATTCCTATATTTTGGCGGAGCTATGTTCCGAGACCGCATCGCGTCCGCGTCCGCGCGCCCCATCCTCGTGTTTGGCAGCTACACCCGTGCTGTCGCGCAGTTGTCGTCAACTGATTTTAATCGCCAAAATATATTTTTCAGATCATTGCAATATTTTAGTTGAGCTGTGTTCCGCAAGCGCGTCGCGTCCACATCCGTCGCGTCCGCGTCCGCGTCCGTGCCGCGCAGCAGTTGCCAACTTATTTTAATTCTCAAAATATATTTTTCAGATCACTCCGATATTCTAGCTAAGCTATATTCCCCGTGCGCGTAGCTTCCGCGCAACGAAATGATGCTATTGAAAAGAATACTCATTTTAAATGCATTTATTGTTGGACATATATTGAGAGCAGTATGCAAGTGTTCACTAAAATAAATATTTAACAAAATTCATTAAATAAAAATATGTAAAAATTTAAGAATGAATTTGGGGAGTAAGTTCATTTTTTATTTCGATTAAAAATAAAATGGGGAATTTGTTCATTTCTTTTGGGTACCTCTTTTTTAAGTTTGGGGAATTTGTTCACCGTGTAGTTGTTTCTGTGTAAACCAAATTTCAGAGAAATCCGTTGAAAAGTACAAACTTGTATAGGGAAGAAATGTACCACACAACAAAATATGTGTGTTATATAGGAAAATTGGGTGTAAACGTAGGCATGGTCGGTAAAAATCATATGGCAACCTTCCCTGGAATCTGTACTAAATTTAGGAGAAAGCCATTGAAAAATAAAATTTTGTATAGCAATCAAATAAAGGAACAAGTAAAAGGAAAAAAATAAGTTTTAAATACATAGAAGTTGGCGCAAATTAGGCGTGGCCTGTAAGAAGCATATGGTGACCTTCCCTGTAGTATAGAGTTCGTGTGACCGAATTTTAGATATCCCTTGGAAAATAAAAATTTCTATAGTGAACGAATATACCAAAACACAGAAAATTAATTTTGTATAAAAAGTGGGCGTAGAAGTAGGCGTGGCCGGCAAGAATCATATGGCGTAAACTCACGAGTATTAAATAAAGAGATTTATGAACAAAATTTTTGGGAAGTCCATTAAAAAAAGCGTATAGAGAAAATTAAAAAAAGTGGACGTGGCCGATAAAAGTATATGACGACCTTGCCTGGGATATGAGAATAATGTGCAGTAAACTCAAGCGAAACCCATAAAAAATTAAAGAAGTGGTCGCAAAAATAGGCGTTGCCGATAAGAAGTATATAATGACCTTAGCTGGAGTACAGGGATCATGTGTACCGAATTTCAGAGAAATCCGTTAGCAAGTAAAAATGTGTATAGTGAACAAATATGAATAAAACAGAAAAGGGATTTTACATAAAAAGTGGGCGTAAAAGTAGGCGTGGCAGGTAAAAAGTATATGGCGACCTATCCTGTGGCATAGAGATCTTGTGTACAAAATTTCAGGGAAATCCGTTGAAAAATAAAAATTTGTATAGCGGTCAAACAAACAAACAAACAGAAAATGAATTTTATATACATATATAGATTTCTTATTTTTAATTTTTCATTTTTAATTTTTCGTTCTTCATTTCATATCTTTCATTTTTTATTTTTCATTTTTATTTTTTTATTTTTCATTTTTTATTTTTCATTTTTTATTTTTCAATTTTTATTTTTCGTTTTTCATTTTTTTATTTCATTTTTCATTTTATTTTTTTTATTTTTAATTTTATATTTTTCGTTTTCAAACAGGTTACTACATATCATAATTTTTTCACCAATTCAATCATAAGTCACACCGATTTTGTCCTACGTCTCATATGTTACGCTGATTTTGTGATTGTATTGCGAAATAGATTTTTACCCCCTGCGCGTATAGATGTTTACACGTCAAAAATATTAAAATAAAAAGAGAGCACAATTTTATATAGGATAAAAGTAGATATTTCCTTGGAAAGCAACTGAATTTTCGTTTGCTGAAAGAACAAAAAGTAAAGTAAAAAACTGTTTCCAATTATGACCTCAGCTACGTTGGATCTAATACTTTTTGCTCGAACCCTTTGTATAAGTTATTATATAGTCGGTTTATTCCAACTATAATCTTCTTACTTCTGTTTATTCAATTTAAAGGTAACACCAGCAAATGGTAATTTTTAAATTTACACATAGTACAATCACGACTGAAGGTTAAAATGGAAATTTTGTAACAAATTTTGAAAAACAAGTATATTACAAAAGAATTGTAGTGCGTGTGCGGCAACAACAACGCAACTGCCCTACATATAAATAAGAACAACAAAATTAACAACAAGTAGGTTTTAAAACAAAAATGAGAGAGGCGTTCGGTGCAAAATTTTGTGTAGGTAGCACTAAAAATATATTTTTTTCTATCCTAAAACTTATACTTATACACTGACATACATACACATGTGGCATAATGTACAAACATTTCATTATGTATGCCTTTATATGATGTGTTTTCATTAGGGTGTCTTGAATTGTTAATCTGAAATAAGTTTCTATAAGATGCTGTATATATGTTGGATATCATCTAACCCTTATTAATAAAAGTTTGATTTAAAGATAAATATTGATACCTTTGACACATTCTAATATAAGGTCACTCTTAACTTGCAGCCACTATCTCACTTTAAATTTTCCTTAAATTCCGGTAAAATTTAATTTCGACTTCAGCCTTGTTTGTCAAAAATTAACGTAGTAACAATATACATACATGTGCATGGTGTACATCTATGTCACAACATGTTTCGTCACATTTGGGAAATATTTTATTATTCCAAAACATTGTGTTCTATGTAAATGTGTACTACATTGCAAAAAGCTGTTAGAATGTGTTTATATTTTAAGGTACCGGCTCTAATAAAATGACGCATAGTTAATCTTCATTAACAACCAACTAAAAATAACAGCAATAAATTCAACCAACACTCTCAGTATGAGTGTCAAAACGTGGCCAACTATGGGGAATACATATGACGGGTTTATTTTTTAAAATACAGGTTAAGAATATGTTTAAATTCGCACGTAGCTGATTATTAATGATTTTAGAAGATTATAAAATTTACTATATTGTGTTTCTTTAAGATAATAAGTTTAAACAATATGGAATACATACAAATTTATAATGTCGGACTAAAGACTTGAAATCACGTGTAGTTTACTGCAGTCCAGTCATGAAAAAGCAAAAGGCAAGGATATATCTTGATGATTTACTGTTATTTTTTGTTAATTCTTGGAAGAAGAAGAATAAAAAAGATGTCAAATTTCAAACTCAAGGACGTTATACACAAGTAGGTAAACTGTGGAGTGATCAAGATTTGTAATTGCAATGTAAAATCAAACTAGTTGGTTATAGGAGGCCAAAGATATAAGCGATTTTTTGTTTTTGTAACCTTAACAATGATTGAGGATAAATTGTAACAACTTTGGTCTACGGCACCTAGTTTTTGATATACAAACGATATTATGCTCCATGAGAAAATTATACCTTGACCTGTTGGTGATAGTTATATGAATAAATTACACAATGCCATGCTTCATTCGAATATTAAGACATACAAGAAAATTATCGTCGCACTGTGGTCAATATTTTGAGATAGCGGCCAAAACTCCTTTTGGTTTTTGTTCTCCGATTTAAAAGTTATTAGACCCATATGAAAGTAGACAGTATTAAACCTCGGGAGCCAAAAAAGTAGAACTCTATTTCAACTATTTCACTGAGAACAGGGTGGTCCAAAATGGGCTTTTTCAGAATTTAGTAAATTTATGATATTTTTAGTTAATTTTTAAAGTTTAAATGATCATAACTTTTTTGTTTTTCAAGATTTTTGGACGAAATAAATTTTGTGTTGTAACCTAAATCATTTCCTATCACTGGTAAAAAAATTGAAGCCCTACTGTTTTCAGAACAATTTAAATTTTTTTTTTTAAAAAGATCAAATTTCTCGGAAATTTCCTACTTCATAGAGCACAACTCCTGTGAGTCAAGCTGAGTCAAAACAGAAATTTACTATTTTATAGTCCTCACTCTCGCCTACATTCCTGTATATACATGTCCATGCATAGGGACTGCACTTTTTGAGCTACAGCAATTTTTCTGACCCAAGGTAAGATATCCGGTACAAATGCACGTCATATTTTTTGAGAAGTTATTTGTATGTGAAAGTGGCTATTATGCATATATTTTGATGAAATTTTGTACAAGAGTTCTTATTGACGCAAAAAATAATTCTGTTGAAATTAGGAGCAGTTGGCCCATATTTGGACCTAGTCCACATAGAAGGGTGTATCAAAATTTTGACAAAAATGACAATACAACTCTCAAATTATGTGGTATCTGGCAATTCATTTGGAAAAGGTAAAAAAGATTTTATTGCCATCTAATATTACACAACTTAAATACGTGGAAATTGCAAATAAATTTAAAACCAATGGAAATAACTAGTAAAACCAACTACCTGTTATATTATGTTTCAAAGAAGTAAAAAAGATCATGTTGAAACTTCGAGCAATAGTATATTAATCCATGCATTAATTTTTTTTCTTCATTATTGTTTAAACAATGGCTAAATTCAGTTATAGTGTTCTATCTGATACATATTTTGAACGGAAAGATGAAAACGACATTATTTTACATATAATGAATAATCCATTCTTCAAAATATGCGACAAACAAGAAATTAAAATTCATAACTTAAAAATAAAAAACTTTTTAAATACTTTAAGAAAACGGTACAATCAATGTTCCAGAAACAAGAAATTGTTTTACTCACGCAACCAAGAATGGCTAAGAAATAAACTTATTTTTAAAAAGCCATCAGTAACTACCACGGAAACTGGAAAAGGTGGTCGACCAGCAAAGTCAATTGATAATTGTAGTGAAAGATCACGAAGACGCAAGCTTAAACATATCAATGAAGAAGTTTCTTGTAGCATCATAAAGGATTCATTTCTGCATAAAATTGAACCATCGAAAACTAAAAAGGGTAAAATTGCTATCATTGAAAAAATAGTGGAAGCAAGCCCCAGACGCACAAAAAGGATTTTAGAAAGTATGCCGACACCAACTGAAGAAAATAAATTTACTCCAGAAGAAGCATTTGCACTATTTTTGGATTTGAAAATGACTAAAAACCAATATACAGAATTGCGGAAGCGAACCAATGAAAAAAATTGTGGAATTTTTCCATCATATCGAGATATAGTTTCTGCCAAAAAAGATTGCTTACCTTCACCAACTGCTATTAGTGTAACTTCAAGTTCAGCAGAAATAAAATTGCAGGATCTTCTGGAACACACTGCAGAACGATTATTAAAGACATTTGATGCTGACTATTTAAAGAAGTTTAAAAATTGCAGCATGACTTTAATTTCTAAATGGGGATGTGATGGGTCCTCTGGCCAGAAACAATACAAACAATGTAATGCGGAAAATTCATCAGATGCCAATTTATTCATGATTTCTTTCGTTCTATTACGTTTAACAAAAACTTATATTGGTTCAGAGCCGTCAACTAGTAGAGCTGCAGAGATAGATGTATGGAAGAATGAAATTCCCTCGTCAACAAAATTTTGTAGACCAATAAAGTTTGCTTACAAAAAGGAGACTCAAGATGTCATAGATGAAGAAGTTCGAAAAATAAATGATCAAATTAAAGAACTTCAACCAGTAACATTTAAATTTGATGACCAAGACATTGAAGTAAATTTTAAAATGTGTCTCACAATGATTGATGGAAAAGTTGCACAAGCTTTAACCAAAACAAAGTCATCGTCAAGCTGCACAATATGCCAAAAAACATCAAGTCAATTGAGCCAACCACCAACACAAGACGATAGTTTTAACGAAGCATATGAATTTGGAATGTCACCTCTTCATGCTAGAATTCGTTTTATGGAGCATATTCTTAAATTGGGATACGATTTGGAATTTGGCCCGTTAGGCGAAACAGTGAGAAACACCAAAGAAAATTTGGAAAAAAGAAAGCAAAAAAAAAAAGTTATTCAAGAAAAATACCGTGAGATAGGCCTTATAATTGACCAGCCAAAGCAAAGAGAAGGAAATTCTAATGATGGAAACACAGCAAGGAGATTTTTTTTTCCAATCCAGAAACTGCAGCTTCTATAACTGGAGTAGATTATGATTTAATACGACGATTCCAAATCATATTACAAGTTATAGCATGTAGCAAAAAGATAGATGCAAAAAAATTTGGTCAGTATGCTAATGAGACAGCAACCCTTTATAACTAAAAATATTCTTGGAGACATATGCCAACCACAGTTCACAAAATTTTGTTCCATGGGGAACAAATAATTCAGCACAATATGCTTCCAATTGGAGATCTCTCAGAAGAAGCCCAAGAAAAAAGGAACAAAGACTACAGATTCTTTCGCGAGCACAATACAAGAAAAATTTCCAGATATTGTACTAATGAAGATCTTATTAATATTTTGTTGTGCACATCAGACCCATATTTGTCCAGTATTCGACAAAAATGGAAATCAACCTCCTTAGAGTTAGATGAAGAAGCTAAACAACTACTGCAAAATGAAAATCAAAGCTATTTGGAAGAAATTTTTACTAATATTGTTTAATTAATACTAGTTTAAAGATTATAATTTGTTTCTAATTTTAGTATAAATTTTTATTAATACATTTAAATAAAATATATGTGCACTTTAAATCAATAGTAAAAGTTTACTTAAAATTTTATCGATGTTGTGTTCTGTATATAATATATCCAAATGGTATTGATATTGTTGGGAATTTCAGTGTTATTTTTCAGTTTAATCCTCACAAGAATTAGCTTTCTTCCAAAAAAACCAACCTTTGGCCCCTGTGAATATTGAGACTAAATAAATGTCAGGGGCCAAATGTTGGCATTTTCTGACCAAAATTAAGTTTAAGAATAATAAATAAGTATTGGTTGTAAAATACGATTGAAAAAATAAGAAATTATAAAAAAAATACCTATTTAAAATGTCAAAATATTCAACTTTTACATGGAAACTCAACAAAAAATTAAAATGCATTTTTAACTCCAAATTACTTACGTTTCTATTAGTCGATTTTTACGTTTGAACACGCAAACTGAAGCTTAAAGTCCCTCCTATTGAACAAAACAAATTACGTAAAAAAATACGAATCCGGTCAAAAGTTATAGAGTTTTGACCGCTATCTCGCGAAATTGACCACTGTGCGGCGCCTAGTTTTTGATATACAAACGATATTATGCTCCATGAGAAAATTATACCTTGACCTGTTGGTGATAGTTATATGAATAAATTACACAATGCCATGCTTTATTCGAATAAGCAGTTCCACTATGAGCATTGCCATATATATTAAGACATACAAGAAAATTATAGTCGGCCTAGACCGACCATACAAACATATGCAATTTTTTAAATTTCATATAAATAAAAATGCACAAAACGCATCGCAAAAATAAGAAATCGCACAAAGATAGATCGCAAAAAAAAAGGGTTTGAATGTATTTGAATTACATTTATATAAATTACTTGGAAAAATATCTTTGTGTGAGGGATGAGATCCTAATGAAATTTTGAAAAGTCGGACAAACAAATTTTCCAACAATAGTTAATTGCGTTCACAATGTCTCTTATTAAAAAGACATTTCGTTACTCAATTTTAAAAAAATTCTGAAAAAAAATTGTATGAAAGAATTTTTTAAAAGGTACTTAACAAATTTATAAGTATGGAAATTTGCGTAACAATTGAAAACGAAGTAAAGGGGCAAATGGAGGAAGAACTGATTTATTTTGAACGAAAGTATATAATTTTAAAAGAACGAAGTTTAAAAATGCAAAAATATTTCAAAAATTTACAGAGCTGTGTCTTCTGAGATTAATATGAAGTAAAAGTATGCCTGACTTTAGATGAGTTAAAGCGCATGACAAAAAGTTCAATAATGAGTGTAGAAATGGATGCAGGTTCAAACCTCAGGGCTGCTCCTAGTAGAAAAATTTCATATAGAAACAATCTATTCAATTATAATACAACAGTTATCACAACGTTCAATAAGCGCCCCGGTAGGTGAGTAGGTAGCGTGCTCGCCTATCATGCGAGGGGTCGTGGGTTCGATTCCCACCAGAGGCTTTGGTCTGTCGCTGCAAAAAAAAAATGAACACACTACTCCCTCTTTCCTCCTTAACCTATTTTCCTGAGATAAACACAATGCACTGCATCTGTAGGGGGCATCCCCTGAGTGTTGATTAATTAAAAAAAAAATAAAAATAAAAATCACCGATGAAGGCTAAAATGCCAGAAACCGGTCTGATTAAGAATACAGTGTAGTTATGAATTTTAGAAATATATGCTTTCTTCTTCTTCTTAAACACCACTAAAGCAAAATCAGAAGTTGCATAGAAATGTTAGTAATAATTGCAATATGTCTGAAAAAATTACGTCAAATCTAACGAACGATGAAAAAAACTTTAGTTCAAGTCGAAAGAGTGTCCAGTTCAAGGAAGTTCTTAAAATTTTTAATACACATTCTTAAATATATATTTTATATAATGGAATGCATTACCTCACTTCAAACATATAATAAAATCCCAATTTTATATAAAAACAAGTAAGAAAAGTATAGTCGGTTTAGACCGACTATACGATACCCTATACCATGCGTTTAGAAACCCTATCTCTTAGGCCCAACTAACTGGACATAGAAAATAAGCAAAAACCAAATTTTAGTGGGATTTTTATTAATTTTTTTGGCTGCAGATATGAAAAAGTTTATATCGGATGCTATATCTATATAGGGACTAGGTCCAAAAATGGACCGATCCTGATCATGTTTGGTAAAGTCTCTTGTATTTTGCAAAAATATATACAAACAAAATTTGAGAAGAATCAGTGCAATATTTTAGTTTTTTAATAGATTTAAGTGACGATCGGGAAGCAGCTCTATATGGGGTCAAAGGGATCATTTTTGGACTACTCATTAATGGATGTAATGAACGCATACAAACCCAATTTGAGTAAGATCTATATGAGAATTTGGATCTTATGGCAATTTATGTCGATTTCATAGGGGTTATTTGTATGGGGGCTAGGTCTGAACATGGACCGATTCTCATCCCATGGCCGATAAAAGCTTATATACCAAATTTCATCAAAATATATTCGTAGTTGCGACCTGCAGTTTGATTACAAGGTTTACATGGACACACACACAGACGGACGGACGGACGGACGGACGGACGGACATTGTTAAATCAACTCAGAAAGTGATTCTGATTCGATCGGTATAATTAATGATGGGTCTAGGTCAAATATTTTTGGTTGTTACAAACAGCAGCACAAAGTCACAAATGATACTATGCCCTGGACGTAAGGGAAAAAATTAAACAAACAAAAAGGTTTGTAATTTTTTCACGGATTTCATTTTTTTATTGACATACGCTTAAAAAGTTATGTTATATCCAATTTTATCTACAACTTTTCCTTTAGTTATAATATCTTACCTTCTAGTGCTTCTTGTGGTGCGGTTTTGTGCTCATTTGTCGAAAAAAAGTTGCCATCGCTGATAACAATGAAGAAGAAACCGTAAGAAGAACTTGTAAGTCAAATAATTCTACCATATATATCATGTCTAGTGGGGTTTTGTCAGAATTAAAAAAAATCCTATAAATCAGTTACAAACCTCAAACAAAACAATTTTAAATATTTTACAAAAATAATACAGACTTTAAATACAGTTATGAACATAATCGCTAGAGTTCAAATACGTCCTTAATCTTCTTTTAATAACATCAACTATATCGGATAAATCAATTAAAGTATAGGGCCTGTTTAATTTAGCGCAAATTCTTCGGAATGGGTCGAAATTGATAACACTAGATCTGTGGAAATTCAGGTAATCAGGTTCATAAGATAGAAGTTGTCTGATAGGAATATTTATACAAGTTTCTCCGAGAATTAAATTTACCATGAACTAAGTTGAGGAAGAATGTTATATGAAAAATGATCCTCATTCTTTTCAAAGTTGGAAGCTTTATTAGAGCCAAACAGCTGCGATACGGCGCACAGTGGGCCATATTTTGAGAAGGCGTCCAAAAATCATTTTTTTATGGTTACCGACCGGCTCCAAATAATGTTATTCATTTGAAAGTTAATACCAGTGAACCTCGAGAGTCAAAAAATAGCGACTCTTTTTCAACTATGTAACAGCGAACAGGGTCTTCGAAAATGGACTTTCTCAGTATTTTGCTAAAATTAAAAATTTTTTTGTAAATTTTAATTTTTAAATGAGTGTTACTTTTTTGTTTTTGAAGATTTTAAAGTAAAGCAAATTTTGTGTAATCTCGTAACTTCTATGCTATCATTGTTACAAACACAAAGTCACTGAGTCGTTTAGAAATTTTACTAGAGCATTATTCCTGCCCATCAAAGGCCACCTAAAAAAATCCTGTACTCTTCTGTAGTTCTAATTGTATACCCGTCAGTTTCTGCCCGTGTCTATCAGAACAATTTTTCAGACCCAAGGTCAGATATTTTATGCAAAATTTGTAAATACAAAATTTTTCCACTATGTGGCTATGGTATAATGAGCTTGTTACTACCAAAAATATTGGACCTATACCCATCTTTTGTTATACGGAGCGACTTAAAATCACAAATTTGGTCGTACCGGTGTATTTTTTTTTTCTTGAGTTTATTTCTGACAGAAAAAGGAAATGGTAGAGTTGAGACGAGTTGTTATGTATTTATAAAAAAGCGTTGAGACATAATGCGTTTAATTGTTAAAATATATTAATGGGTAAAATCTTTTTTATTTTGCCAGATACATTTACTTAGGTATTTTTCAAAAAGATTAATAGTCGGAACTTGAGTTATTAGTTCCAATACTTGACAAAATAGGAAAAAAATTTAAATAACAGCTAAGTGGTAAAAAACTATTGCGACACACACTTTTAAGATATGAACAGTTACGCTTCATCTTTTAAAAGGGTCTGGGTTTTTATACCCTATACCACTATGTGGTTTGGGTATAATGACTTTGTGCTGCTGTTTGTAACAACCAAAAATATTTGACCTAGACCCATCTTTAATTATACGGATCGAATCAGAATCACTTTTTGAGTTGATTTAACAATGTCCGTCCGTCTGTCCGTCCGTCTGTGTGTCCATGTAAACCTTGTAATCAAACTGCAGGTCGCAAATATGAATATATTTTGATAAAATTGGGTATATAAACCTTTATCGGCCATGGGATGAACGCTGTTGAAATTGGTGGGAATCGGTCCATGTTCAGACCTAGCCCCCATACAAATTACCCCTATGAAATCGACATAAATTGCCATAAGATCCAAATTGTCATATAGATCTTACTCAAATTGGGTTTATATGCATTCATTATATCCATTAATGAGTAGTCCAAAAATGATCCCTTTGGCCCCATATAGAGCTGCTTCCGGATCTTCACTTAAATCTATTAAAAAACAAAAATATTGCACTGATTCTTGTCAAATTTTGTTTGTATATATTTTTGCAAAATACAAGAGACTTTACCAAACATGATCAGAATCGGTCCATTTTTGGACCTAGTCTCCATATAGATATAGCATCCGATATGAATTTTTTCATATCCAAAGAAAATAATAAAAATCCCAATCAAATTTGGTTTTTGCTTATTTTCTATGTCCAGTTAGTTGGGCCTAAGAGATAGGGTTTCTAAACGCATGGTATAGGGTATCGTATAGTCGGTCTAGACCGACTATAATTTTCTTACTAGTTATGCTTCAAAAAGTGGAAATAAAAGATAAAAAATTGTATTTTACATAATTGTAAGAAAGAGTATTTTATAATAATGTTTCCACAATTATTATGCATTACAGTTTGAAAAATGGCTTAGTAAAGGTATAGAGATCTTGCTGATATTTATTTTCAACATAAAGATGTAGACGATGTAGTTTTGCACATACTGAGCAACCATTTCTATAAGAATTGTACTTGCAAGAAATTGAAATACACAAAGAAAAAATTACAACTTTTGCACCAAGGCTAAGATGTGCAAACGTCGCCAAGACTGGTTATTAAAATAACTTAATTTTGAGAGTTCATCTAAAACTGGCGGATGTAGTGAAAGATCTCGAAGGCGCAAGCTGGAGAATATCAATGAAGAAATTTCTCAAAGAATTATTAAGGATTAATTTTTGCACCAAATTCAACCAACGTAAAATAAGAAAAATAAAATTAAAATAATTGAAAGATCTTATCACTACTTTGTTGTTCACTTTATATCAATATATGTCCAACATACGACAAAAATGGAAAACTATCTCTATTGAATTAGACGAACAAGCTAAACAACTTCTAGAAGATGAAAATCAAGGCTATTTTGAACAAATATTTACTAAATCTATGTCATTTAAAGTAGTTTTTCAGTACACTAACACTAAGTTATACCCTTTTCTATATAAAGGGTGGTTTTTTAAGAGCTATAGGAAAGTTTTCAAAAAAAAAAAAAAAAAAAAACATAAAATTCGAAAAATTCATGAAATCTTTATTTGAATCAATAGTACGGTCCATATAATTTAATGTATGAAGATTATTTCATGCAAATGTTGACCGTGACTCCGCCTCAAATGGTCCATCCGCTTAGTCCAATTTTGGCATAATCTTTCCAACATTTCGGCCGGTATCTCACGAATAAATGCTTCAATGTTGTCTTCCACAAAAAATATAAAGGCGTTAAATCGCACGATCTAGGCGGCCAATTGACCGGTCCCGAACGTGAAATAAAATGTTCACCGAACACGCCTCTCAATAAGTCCATTATTGCGCGTGCTGTGTGGCATGTGGCACCGTCTTTTTGAATCCACATGTCATGCAAGTCAAGCTCTTGCATTTTGGGCAAAAAAAAGTTGGATATCATCTCTCAGTAGCGCTCACCATTCACAGTTACGTTACGATTCGCATCATCTTTGAAGAAGTATGGTCCAATGATCTAACCAGCCCATAAACCGCACCAAACTGTGACTTCTTCTGGATGAATTGGTAGCTCTTCCAATGCTTCTGGCTGATATTTACTCCAAAATCGACAATTCTGCTTATTTGCGTACCCATTGATTAAATTGACCATAAAATGGAAGAAGCGCGCGATGAACTTTCTTAACAGAGCACGCATTTTGATAATAAAATTCAATAACTTGCAAGCGTTGTTCTTTGGTTAAATTATAGACCAAACTGAATATGTTTGACAATGAAACAAAACCCGAAACTTGCGTCAGCAGTTTAAACCAGTGTTGCCAAAAAGATAATAGCTAAAAAAATCATCCTTTAGTTATATAGTTTTTATATAGTTTTTCTTGATTTAAAAATTTATGCATTTTATAAATTTACAATAAATAATATATAAAAATATTTAAAAAGACGATAACAAAATTGTTAACTAAAGTAAAAATATATGACTTTTTCTTTCACTTTCGCTGCTTAATAAATTATTTTTTAAATTAGGCTCTTCAAAAAAAAAAACCTTTGGCCATTGTGAACATTAGTACTAAAAAGTTTACGGAGGACAAAGTTTATTTTCTGACAAAATTTAACTTACAAAATTTTTAAATAAGTACTAACTGTACCTTTGTATTAAAATTCAACTAGAACTAAAAATGTATTTTAAACCCTCCATAATTTTTTTTTATTATCGATATCGATATTTATGTATTAAAGGCTAAAGTCCCACCTAACAAACAAACAACCGCATATCAAAATTCCAATCCAATCAAAAGTACTATGGATCCCAAATTACTGATGCGGATTCAAACATCGGCTTGACCAAAGCCGTGAGTAGATTTTTTTTTATAAAAGGATCATTAGATTTCTTTGCTCAACATCTAATAAAACATAAAACACCATTTGCTTTATTAACAGTCATTGTTATGTGATAACTAAAACTTAGTCTTTTATCGAAGTGAACTTCCAAATCTATGAGTGATAGTTTTTTGTCACGGAAGAGTTAGTCATTCGAAGATGGAGAATATCTAGAGAAGGTCATAGAATTGATCTTTTTTTAAATAAAATTTTATGATATAATGAGAACCGACCACCGTCATGATAAAGCAAGTGCTGGATCTGCCATGCCAATCAAATCTTTAATAAATATGGAATTTCTGATATAATTAATCAAGTAATGTGTCAATCTGCGCTATCTGTTTTCCTCCTCGATTTGCAGTAAAATGCTATAAATTTAAAGAGTTTTTCAGTAGACTAGGTTTCTGGTTGGTGGTGACTTCAACGCAAAGCATCAATGGTGGGGACCTAGACTAAGTAATCCTAAGAGAAAGGAGCTATATAAATGCATTACTAACAACAATTGCTTTGTCTTATCAACAGGAAGACCAACATATTCGCCCACAAATCCGCGTAAGGTACCCGGTTTAATGGATTTTGTTGTCTAATCTGGAATTTCGAGTAAATTTCTTCACACAACATACAGTGGTGAACTTAGTTCTGACCACTCTCCACTTTTGGTTAACTTAAATACATATCTCCAATATCACTCTCAAAAAAAAAAAAAAAAATAGTTAGCTCAAAGACTGATTTACAATCCTTCAGTCTATGTACTGACAAAAATGTTAATATCAACATCTCCTTAAAATCACCAAAAACGTGGATGTTGTTGTTGAAACATTCAACCACCTAATACACGAAGCTGGATCTTTATATAAAGAAATATGTCAACCAAATTGCTGTAACTTCTGAGATCAGGGAGGTGATATGTAAAAAAAAAGAAAATTAAGAAAAATATGCCAGAATAGTAGTAATCCCGTTGATAAGGAAAATTTTAATGAAGCAAGTAAGGACCTAAAAATTCGACTATTTGACCTGAAAATTAACAACCTGAAAATTTTCTCAAAAATCTTGGGTCTGCAAAAAATGTTAAATATTCTCTATGCAAAGCAACGAGGTATTTAAAACGACACGCTAAGCGAAATACACCAACAAGAGATGCTAACGGCTCTTAGTGCAAAACAGACAAAGATAAAACAGACACATTTGCTTTACACTTACAAAATACCTTCGAACCACGTACAATTAGTAACAAACAGTACTTATGCTGATAAAATAATGAAATTTTTAGATAGCCCCTGCCCAATCGATTGGCCTATTGTTTACATATCATCACATGAAATATAAGTAGAAATTAATAAGTTAAATTGCAAAAAGTCTCCGGGTTATGACTGTATTAATGGATTAGTAGTTAAATCTTTGCCCAAAAAAGGAATTATATTCTAAGCACTTATTTGCGACTCTATTCTCCAATTTAACGATTTACCATTGCAATGTAAGTGTGCGGAGATAATAATGGTTGCCAAGTCCAATTAATCTGAACACGCTATGTCATCATACAGACCAACCAGCTTGCTAGTCACATTCTCCAAAATCTCCGAAAGAATATTGTTGAAAAGATTGTTACCAGTGCTTGAAAAATTTGAGTGCTTGAAAAATGTGACATCGTACTTGAAAATCAATTCGGTTTCAAACAAAAACATGGCAACCCCGTACAATGCCGTCGAATAGCAGCTTTCTTAAGAGATACTTTCGAAAAGGGGAAATATTGTTCTGGAGAGCTTTTAGATATACAACAAGCGGTTGACAAAGCACTTAAAAGATACTTCGTACACCATTTTACTTGCTATTGAAGTCTTATTTAAGCGAACGCCATTTCTATGTAAAAGTAAACAATGAATCATTAGATCTGTATGAAATAGGAGCAGGTGTATCGCAAGGTTGTGTAGGGCCCAATCCTCTATACAATTTTTACGTCAGATATGCCTCTAACTGAAGACGTCCTAGTCGCGACTTATGCAGATGATACAGCTTATGTAAAAATGGAGCTTCGAATATAGTTTAAAGTGAGCTCAATGCTATTTAAATATGGCTAAACAAGTGGAACACTAAAGTGAATACTGACAAATTAGCACACGTAACATTCGCTTTACGTAGAGGTGACTGTCCTAGAGTATCGCTGAGTAACACTAATAGTCCACAAAATGATAATGTAAAATATCTAGGATTACATATAGATAGAAAACTGACATGGAAAACCCGCATTAAAGTTAAAAAAGAAAATCTTAACATAAAATCCAAATGCCTTTATTGTTTGTTGGGACCTAACTCTCAACTACATCTTGAAAATATAATAATAATATACAAAACTATACTCAAACCAGTTTGGACGTTTGTAATACAGTTATGGGGAACAGCTAGCAATTCTAATATTGAAACACTACAATGATATCAATCAAAAATATTAAGGCTAATTGTTAACGCACCATGGTTCATATCAATAAAACTATTTACAACGCCATATTTGTTCCCATAGCTAAAAATGAAATTAATCGCTTCACCGCAAACTACTTACACAGATTGAATAATCACTCCAATTTGCCGACTGTATCCTTGCTATCTGACATGAATGAGATACGATGACTAAAAAGGCATCATATTCTTGATATATCCTTTCGAAAATAATTATTCAATCATATGTTTTATAATTTTTCTTTCTGATTAAAATATTCGATATTTTTTATTTGCTAATACTTGTAAATACTTTTGTAAAAATAAATTAACCAATATAGTGTAGAATATTGTTGTTCTCATTGGAGTTCAAGATTTGATGTTAATATTATTATATCGAATTTTCTTAATATCTTTAAATGGATAGACTGTAAATAAGGTTGTATATTTAAAAAAAACCATTTAGTTCATATTAGACCATTCGTAGAAGCTATTTAGGTCAGACTGCACACGTATACTGCTTTCATTGTTTATGAGCGTTGAGTGGATTTTTACATCATCGGCATACATTGTGACGGAATGACATTTTGAGTTGTAGAATTGAAGTTAAGGCTATTCCACAAAGCTATTTGTAATTGAAAATTCATTCTTCGGTTTGAAAGTGATTCTTAATGATTAAGAGATTTAAAAAAACTCAGAAACAATTCTTTTTTCACTATTTTATTCTTTTATTTTTGAGTAATTTCGCATTGTGTGACGGAATGACATTTTTGCTACCATGACTCTGTCCTGGTATTAAAACCTGGTAACTTTTTTGAATTAGGAAGCTAATCAGTTTTTAAACTAGCGCATATTTCACATATGATATATAAGCAATATAAAATTATAATTTAGAGTAACCTACCTGTGAAGTGAATAGTGTTGAAGTTATTAACTGTCGTTTGACGTGACGGAATGACTGTGACGGAATGACTAAAGTTTCTTAACCATGTATTAAAAGTAAACAAATAATGATTTATAATTATTTTATTATAAAGAATACTTGAAAAAAATACATTATGTAATTTGGAACATATTTTAATATATTTTAAACTTAATATAAATGAAAAAAAAAATTTTTTTCATAAAAGTTGACAATTTTATGGAATTGGCCAGGGATATTACTATACTGAATAGACCTTGGAAGATCATTAATAAACGACAAGAACTGATTTAAATAAATTCATATAATAAAAAAATTAACAAAATTAACTCTTCTTGCAGTTTCCATCCGATACCTTACGCAATTGAAGTCCTGCCTCCTTTTTCACCTTTCTTAAGAACGATTCAGAGCAACCGATTTGTTGAACTGCTTTTCTACCCAAAATATTCACATTGTTAGGCCCAGAATATTTTATTTTTCTGCCACTTCTCAAACTACTCTTGATAGTAAGATATCTGTAATAATAACTTAGTCACTTGAGACAATGAGTGCCGATAAAATTTTGCCTAATAACCAATTATTTTAATAGCTTGTATCGGATTTTTAATAAAATTGTAGTAATCCATTTAAAAGTGAAATAATTTTGATTATTTTCTAGTTTTATAAATATAAAAATAAAAATCTTTACTTTGCATCGTTATCAATTTATGATTTATTCAGAAATTAATCAGAACGATGGCGAAATGTTTTTAGTTTTAAACAAGTAAGAAAATTATATCTATATGGGGACTAGGTCCAAAAATGGACCGATCCTGGTCATGTTTGGTAAAGTCTCTTGTATTTTGCAAAAATATATACAAACAAAATTTGAGAAGAATCAGTGCAATATTTTTGTTTTTTAATAGATTTAAGTGAAGATCGGGAAGCAGCTCTATATGGGGTCAAAGGGATCATTTTTGGACTACTCATTAGTGGATGTAATGAACACATACAAACCCAATTTGAGTAAGATCTATATGACAATTTGGATCTTATGGCAATTTAAGTCGATTTCATAGGGGTCATTTGTATGGGGGCTAGGTCTGAACATGGACCGATACTCACCATGGCCGATAAAAGCTTATATACCAAATTTCGTCAAAATATATTCATATTTGCGACCTGCAGTTTGATTACAAGCTTTACATGGACACACAGACGGACGGACGGACGGACAGACGGACATTGTTAAATCAATTCAGAAAGTGATTCTGATTCGATCGGTATAATTAAAGATGGGTCTAGGTCAAATATTTTTGGTTGTTACAAACAGCAGCACAAAGTCATTATACCCAAACCACGTAGTGGTATAGGGTATAAATATTAAGGTTAATTGTTAACGCACCATGGTTCATATCAAATAAACTATTCACAACGCCCTATTTGTTCCCATAGCTAAAGATGAATTAATCGCTTCAGCGCAAACTACTTACACAGATTAAATAATCACTTCAATTTGCTGGCTGTATCCTTGCTATATGACATGAATGATATACGACTAAAAAGGCATCATATTCTTGACTATCCTTTCGAAAATAATTATTCAATCATATGTTTTACAATTTTTCTTTCTGATTAAAATATTCAATATTTTCTATTTGCTAATACTTGTAAATACGTTTGTAAAAATAAATTAACCAATAACTGTAAAATATTGTTGTTCTCATTATCCTTAAATGGATAGGTTGTAAATAAAGTTGTATATTAAAAAAAAGATCCATTTAGTTCCCATTACACCATTTGTAGAAGCTATTTAGGGCAAACTGCAGACGTATACTGTGTTCATTGTTTATTAGGGTTGAGTAGATTTTCACATCATCGGCTTATATAAGGATATTACTATATTGAATAGACTTTGGAAGATCAGTAATAAACAACAAGAATAGGAGAGGTACACGGTGACTCCCTTGAGGGATACTGATTTAGATTTATTGAAAATTACGCTTTGCTTACGATTGTGAAGCGGGTATTCATATAATAAAAAATATACAAAATTAACTCTTCTTGCAGTTTCCATCCGACACCTTACACAACTGAAGGCCTGCCCCCTTTTTCATTTTTCTTAACAAAGAGTCAGAGCAAGCGATTTCTTAAGTTGCTTTTCTGCCCAAAATATTCACATTGTTAGGCCCAGAATATTTTATTTTTCTGCCACTTCTCAGACTACTCTTGATAGTACCCTATCTGTAATAATAACCCAGTCACTCGAGAGATTGAGTGCCGACAAAATTTTTTGTTTAGTAGCCAATTGCTTTAATAGCCTGTATTGGATTTTTAATAAAATTGTAATAAAATTGTTAAACATTTGTAATTGTTTTCTATTTTTATAAATACACATAAAAATAAAATATTTTTGTTTTTATCGTTAACAATTAAGGATTTAGTCAGACATTACTCAGAATGAAGGCGAAATATTTTAGGTTTTAAAAAAGCAAAGCCCATTTGTTTCATGTCAAACTGCCCTCGGAAAGTTATTTGTAAAGGCACTCAATCAATATAAATTTTTATATATAAAAATGTCTTATATATAAAAATGGAGTTGAGTATGTTTGTGTGTTTGTTTGTTTGTTTGTTTGCCTGTGGTTTATAGGAGACTGCACCACTGGACCGATCGTTAGGCAATATTTTTTTTTGGTTTTTTAAGTGGGTGTAGCAATTCCCATACAAAGTGAATTTTTAACATCTAATTTTAACATATAATATCTGGAGTACATGTGCATGTACATATTTAAATAATTCAAAGAGTTGCGAAAAAATGGGCGTGATCGGACCAATGGGCGTGGTACCTACCATACAAAGTAAATATATAATGTCATATATCTGAAGTACTCTAATAGTGAAAGCCTTGGAACTTTGTCTGAGTTCATGAGTTATTAATGTCAGTAGTCCCATAAAAAAATGAGCGAGATTCAACCCGTGGGCGTGGTACCTCCCATACAAAGTAAGTATTTAATATAAAATAACTGGAGTACTATAATAATGAACGTCTAGCGACTTTGTTTGAGTTCATAGGCTATTAATGTGAGTGGTTGCCCAAAAAATGAGCGGAATCAGACTAATGGCACCTCCTATACAAAATAATAACAAAACAATAGTTTTCTTCAAAACGTATTGCCTCTTTTTATTTCGTTACGAGGGGTGTAGCGAAGCGCATCGGGTTACTGCTAGTAATTTTATAAGGCATAAGAGAACTCATCGCACCTGAAATGAATTTTAACATATTTAGTCTCACTTTTGTTGGGTTAAGGACAATTCTCTATGCCAATTAATAGCCTCACCTAAGACTCTTCCCCGAAACTCACCTAACTCCAATTTTTTTTTACCAATTATATATGAAATAGTTTTTAAAATCTCCAGTTGGTCACTTTAATGTCCGTTGCAATTTAAGTACAGCAAAAATAATAGTTTTTATTTTATTTTAACAATATTTTGTATGAGTGTTGGGTCTTGGGTTGTTACTAAAAGCTATTTACTGCTTTTAAAAACCAACAGACATTTCAGTTTTCATCATTCATTTTGCATGTTTTGCCACCTTAAAAGTAATTTCTGGTATTTTTCATGGTTTTGGCATGTATGTGTTGATGCTACAGTTTGTATGGTTAGCCCGTTCTCGCTGTCTCCATTTGGCTGTTTCGTTGAATGATTGTTTTGGCTTCGAAGTAACGTGTGTGTTAACGTTTTGTATTTAATGCATATCACGCATTTTCCCTATTTGTTCTCTTGGTTTTGTACAAAATTTTTGATACTTATGTATGTGAAAAGTTGTAGCTACATAGCTGTGTACTTTATTAGCTTAGAGCATGCTTAAATTACTTACAAAGGTATTTTTGTAATGTTTATAGAATTTACGTTGGATTATATAAACATTTCGTATATTTTCTTAGTAACACACAGCTTATTTAGTTCGTAGTTACAGGTTCGTCAAAATTAAGTTTATAAAAAATTTGAATTAATTCCATAAAGTAATGAGGGTTAAAAAATGTTACAAAATTAGGAATATATATTAGCTAACACAATTATTGGAAGTTAATGTGTTTTTTTAATAAATATTATTTATGAATAACTTGTTTGAATTTACTATAAATATAGAACTCGTGATTTATTGAGCACTATAATTATATGCATATAATTATATACTAAAATTATGCCTAGCTGACTGGAGGGTGCATATTGGAAGTTCATTAGTTGGTGATTCGTTTTAAGCCACGCTAGTCCAACGACGTCAATTAATTTTTAAAACAAACACAGGGGCTAATAGTACTGTGGAATAATTTAATAGTCATTGTTTTTGGGGGGTAAGAAATTCCAAGTCTCGGTGAAATTCTTAGGCCAGTATATTAAAATTTTTGGGGTTGTCAGGCCAAACTTGTTTTTATAACTTTTTATATTTTTTCCTTTTCTTGATGTTTATTTGCTTAGTTTTATAGATATAATTCAGGAACTATTGATGACATGTGATCTCATTCTTCAGCAAAATTGTAGGTAAGGCTTAAGTATACGCTAGGTCGAAAAATTCACCGATCCTAACCATATTTGCTGAGGTCACCAATTTTTTCCAAGAACACGAACAAACCAAATTTGAGAAAAATCTGTGAAGTATTTTTCATTTCTGAAAGATGTAAGTGAAGATAGGGAAACAGCTTTATATAGGGGCTATGACTAAACCCTGGTTTTCACTATGTCATATAAGCTGACAACAAACAATTGCTTTAACTGACATCTCGTAATTTTCTATTCATTACGTATTCATTACGTCTTATAAACGAACAAAAAATCCGGCTGTCAAACACATACCAATTGCCAACATGCTAGAAATTTCATTTCAGATGTCAAATGTTGCCAGGGTTTGTAAATGACAAGACATTAAAACCCCTTTTCATACAACTGACAATAATTGACAACAATTGCCATTGAAAATGAAATAACGAAAACCAGGCATAACAACTGTCCTATAGAGTTTATTTTTGGACGACTCATTGGTGAGTATAATAAGTACACACAAACCAAATTTGACCGAGATGTATATGATAATTTAGATCACATGGAAATTTAAGTCGATTTCATAGGTGTCATTTGTATGTGGACTATGTCTGAACATGCACCGATTTTCGCCAATTTGAATACTATTCATACTGTGGACACACAGAATAGAAAGAAAGATATACAACTAGGCCGTTGAAGGAGTCCACTTGATGAAGCAAGAAATTATTCAAAATATACCAACCATTATTTAGAACTGACCTTGTAGAAATAGTGTATTTGCTTTTATTTATATTTAAGTTGATTAGATTAATATTAACCCATGTAACTAACGATCAACTTCATTCTGCATAAAAATGGTTGATCAAAATTGTTGAGGGCAAACAATAGTTTTACATCGTCTGAATGCATTAATGTATTCCAGTATTAAATTATAGATGAAAGATCATTTGTAAATATCGTAAATAAAAGACGTCCTAAATAAATCCGTCAATACCGTTATGTTGTTGGATTAAGGGATACGAAACTTATGAGCGATATTCCAATTGATGATTTACTCTAAAGTATGCCTTATTAAAATCATTATACATATAGAACATCTCTTTGTTTTATATTGATAAACCCTGTACTAAAGTTGTAAGCTCTCACAAATTTGTTTTTGTAAAGAGCGATTTTTTGAATCATTGCTGTGTTACCAATATCTCTATAACTCGAAAGACAAGCTTTATATGCCGATATAAACAATGGAATTATAAAGTAATTTTTCCGAATAGGAGCAAAGAAACAGAATTTTAGGTATTTACTGTGTACCTGTAAGGAACTATAGGCTATAAATTTTTTTGATATTTTTAGTGGGCTTGGCACCTCCACTACAAAACAATTATTAAACATATTCAGATATACATATATCTGTAGTATTGTAATAGTGAGAGCCTTCGAACTTTGCGTCGAACAAAACAATGGGTGTGAATGATACAGTGGGCGCGGCAACCTCCATAGAAAGCTAATTTTTTATATCATATAACTGGAGTGCTTATAAAAGAGAAAGCCTTGAAACTTTGTACGAGTCCATCAGATGTTAATGTGAGCGGTCAGATGGGCGGAATGTGGTTGGTGGGCGTGGCATCTCTTAAAACATAACATCGCGAATAACACAAATAAAATCAAAATTAATATTAAAAATTGTTAATTCAAAAATCGCTGAAACAAGAAACTGCCAAATGATACCCTAAATTTAAGGGCAGTGATTAAGTGTTGCAAAATTTAGTTTGGCAAATCTATATTTTTCTCACTTACAGCTATATTTAGCTTGCTTCAGAGTAGGAAAATATAAAATAAATAAAATAAAATGTTTTTATTGCACAATAGCAACTTCGTAGGAAAAATTTATTATGAAAACATACATGTCAGAAAGTCTCGGTTAGTTGTGCCGAAGCACAGTATGGCATACTGCAGCTTTTCCAATTCTATTTCGGGAAAAATCAATTGATTTCCAGAAAGTAGCATTTCATTTCAGAAAGCATAACATTTCAGAAAGTATAAATTGCCTTTCAGAAAGTATAAATTGCATTTCAGAAAACATCAATTGAATTTTAGAAAGTATCATTTGTATTTCAGAACACATCAGCTGGTTTTCAGAAATAATCAATTGTACTTCAGAAAACTTCAATTGAATTTCAGAAAGTATCAAATGTATTTCAGAATATATCAAACGTATTTCAGAAAACATCAAACGTATTTCAGAAAGTATAAAATGTATTTCAGAAAACATCAAATATATATGAGAAATTATCAAACGTATTTCAAAACATATCAATTGAATTTCAAAAAAATAGTGAGAACGGGTATCACGATGCAGGCAAAACTTTATTCTCGACTCCTGTTGTGGTTTTTATATTGTAGCTGAATAATAAATGAAGTCCTCATCTTCTAACCATTAATAGCCTTGATAGTTTATTTTCCTGTGCGTAAAAGATAAGTTTAAATATTGGCAAGCATTTTCTCTGACTCCAAATCACCAATAGAAACAATAATAACTTTTCGGTATTGTAGGAAATCTACTTTTTAATTCTGAAATTCAATTGATATTTATTGAATTACATTTGCTATTTTCAAAAATGCATTTGATACTTTCTGAAATACAATTGGTATTTTCTGGAATTCAATTAATGTTAATAGCTACTAAAGGCCACTTGATTAGCAATATTAACTTCTAATCTTGCAAGTGCATATTTTTTAAAATCCATTGACGTTTCACATATTTTCTTTTTTTTAATTTTTGAATATTTTGGTTATCTCATTTTTAAGTCAAGACAGATGTTTTGTATTCTAAGTGGAACCATTAGATTTGGGAGGAAATGTTCTGGATACAGACACTGAAAAACATTCAAAAAGAAGATGATAAAATATATACCGACACGGACAAATCCAAATCATCCTAACATCGAGATAACATAATCGTCCAGTCAATTTTGAACAGATGAAGCTATAAATCCGGGTAATATGATTTATTAAAGCGACATACATTACCGGTCTGAATTAAGTTTTTTTATGATATTAAATATTTTCTGGATTAATATTTTGACTATGCCACATGATACAAAAATCTTTAGTTTCATAAAGAAAAAAGATGTACCATTCTACCAAATACATTGAAGTGGACAAAGAAACCATTAATAAATAGAATAGCTAATTTATATTATATGATTTCAAATTATCTTTTAACAAATCAATAGCTTTCAGATGATCTTCATAAGCAGGGTATGGTGAATTAAGCTGAACTTATGAGCAAATAATGTACACAAACTTATTATTTATAAACCAATTATAACATACTAGCTGTTTTTACCTGGTCTTACTCGGGATCCAAAGGCCTTTTACTTGAAAACTGGTTCACTATGCTTACCAGACCCTGCGTACTTAGCCCCCAATGTACAAATTCCTAAAAAAAAATTAACTTTCTCTCTAAAAATTTTCATGAACCCCAATGCTTACTTTTTTTGGGGAGTAAATTCATTTTTATTTCAGTTTAAATTTTTTGATTTTTATACCCTATACCACTATGTGGTTTGGGTATAATGACTTTGTGCTGCTGTTTGTAACAACCAAAAATATTTGACCTAGACCCATCTTTAATTATACCGATCGAATCAGAATCACTTTCTGAGTTGATTTAACAATGTCCGTCCATCAGTCCGTCCGTCCGTCTGTGTGTCCATGTAAAGCTTGTAATCAAACTGCAGGTCGCAAATATGAATGTATTTTGATGAAATTTGGTACATAAGCCTTTATCGGCCATGGGATGGTTTTTGCTTATTTTCTATGTCCAGTTAGTTGGGCCTAAGAGATAGGGTCTCTAAACGCATGGTATAGGGTATCGTATAGTTGGTCTAGACCGACTATAATTTTCTTACTTGTTTAATTTAGATCTGTTTTTTAAGACGCTACAGCAAAAATGCATAAATTTTTTTTTTTTAATTTTTTTATTATTTTGTAAACAGCAAACATAACGGAATCGTTTGCAAATTAAAGGAATCAGAACTTTTTAAACTTAAATTACTTTATGCAATAATCGATCGTCATTGAGCAGTGACGTCAAATTTATAGAAGTTTCAACAATGGAAAATGAATGCGACGAATAAAATTGTGCCGCAAGGTTGCTTTAAGCCACTGCTTATAATATATATATAGTATTTATTACGTAGATAAAACTTATAATAAGACTTTTTACTGAGCTGTGTGCTGTGAGCGGGTTGCGTCCGCGCGTTTGGCAGATACACCCGTGCTGCCGCGCAGTTATCGTGAACTTATTTTAATCGCCAACATATATATTTCCGATTATTGCGATATTTTAGCTGAGCTGTGTTCGCGAGCGCTTTGCGTCCACGTCCACTCGCCGCTCCCGCGCCTTTGGCGGCCACACAAGTGCTGCCACATAGTTATTGTCAATTAATTTTAATAGCCAAATTATATTTTTCAGATCATTCCGATTTTTAGCTAAGCTATGTCTCGCGACGCGCCGCATCGCGTCCGAATCCGCGCGCCGCTTCCGCATACGGAAATGATGCTATTGAAAAAAATACAGATTTTAAATACGTTTGTTGCGGCACAGATATTGAGAGCAGTGTGTGAAATTTGTTAATTTCTTTTAGAGACTTTTTTTTTAAATTTGGGGAATTTGTTCATCGTGAAGTCATCTTCTTAATTCAGAATATATAAAAAAATACACTTTTCGAAAAAAAGGCAAAAAAGGGGCGACATTTTTTGTCAGAAAAGAAAACGGCATTAATCTTTGGGCTTCAAGACGTTATTGCGTTAGCTCAGGTGTTTCAGCATTTCTCGACTCTATCCCGTTGAGACCAGTTATAAATTTGTGTCTGATGTGGTTCTCTATGGTTCTATTTAGTCCAAGCCTTTTGAATTTGTGCTAGTACGGCCTATATGCTATGCTTTCATCAGCATGTCACAATTGCAAATAGTTCTTTTTCTTCCTTTACAACTCATTTATAGAGTGATATGTTGTAATAGGTTGCTTGCCAATGTAGCCAAAAGGCGAGGTCGAAAAAAATGTAATATTTTGTTTTCCAATGTAGTTAAAAAGGCGCGATGAAAATATTTGTACTAACTGCCTCATCGGAGTAATCCTACAGCGGTAGTCAGCCTGTATTTGTTCACTCAAGGAATAAATCTGCACTAATTTTAGGTTGTTACAACACATGTAGTAAAAAAACCAAGACGGGAATATTTGTAATAGGTTGATTTACAATATTTTTTTCATAATCGTGTAAGCTAACGAGTAGTAAGTAAAGGGATTTATGCACAAAGCATATATAGAAAATTAGAAAAAGTGGGCATGGCCGATAAAAATATATGACGACCTTTCCAGGGATATGAGAATACTGTGATTTTAAGTCGAGAAAAACCCGTAAAAATTAAAAAAAAGTAGGCGTGAATGTAGGCGCGGTCGGTAGGAAGCATATAGTAACCTTTTCTGGGGTATAGAGAACGTATGTACGAAATTTCAGAGAAATCTGTTGACAAATAAAAATTTGTAAAACGAACAAATATACCAAAAAACAGAAAATTAATATTATGTAAAAAGTTGGCGCAAAAATAGGCGTGGCCGGTAAGGAGCATACTATGACCTTCCCTGGGGTACAGGTATGTGTACCAAATTTCAGAAAATCTGTTGAAAAATACAAATTTCTATAGCTGTCAAACAAACAAACAGAAAATGAATTTTATATATCGCACCTGTACCTCTAAATTGAGTCAACTCAAAATTTTAAAATTTTCACTTTTTGCAAGAACACGATACACAGTGATCATATCTATCCGCTGTAAAAATCTTGCATCGGTTTTTTTATTCTTTCGCAAAAGAAAAAAATACAGTTGTAACTCTCTTTGTGTTATAAGAGTAGCTTTTTTACGTTGTATACTTATTATTAGCAATTATTTACAATGAAACAACTGTTTTTAAATTTCATAGTAAATATTAAAAGAAACTGTTTTTTGCCTCTACTGAAAATTTATAAATTTTGAGTTGACTCATACTAGAGGTACAGGTGCGATATATCGATAAAATATAAAAAAATATTATGACTAATATCTATAATATTAATAGGTTAGGCGATTTATTGTGACTGATGTTTTGTTCTATCGTTTTATCCCGATTTTGTTGAAACGTATATTATATGAAAGGTATTTCTTTTTGGCGGTTTTGCAGGTTTACAGATTTTTTTAATTTTTTCCTTTATTTTGAGTAAATTGCATTTAAAATTGCTACATAAAATTATACATATGCTATATGTGTGTTTATTAAATTTGTTAATGTGTTTATTAATGAGTTTGTTTTCTTCATTCACAAAAATAATATGCTATATGTGTGTTTATTACATTTGTTAATGTGTTTATTAATGAGTTTGTTTTCTTCATTCACAAAAATAATAAACCAAAATAGTATTGGTTTGTGAATTTGCAGTCGAATTTCGAGTGCTGCAATCTGTATAAAAGTGTTTAAAATTCCTTTAGGTTTGGACTGAAGACAGATATGCGTCATTCTTATTATGGCAATGTCAATCAAATTTAGTTTAGATTTCATACCTGTGTCTATTTTTGATCTTATACAATATGTTTGTAAGATAGGCACTTGCCTACTTTAACATGTATGGTCAACAAAAGTTTAAACCACTTCATATTTCATACTAAATTTATTAAATTATTTTTATTACTTTATTAATTATTTTTTATTATTTTGTCAAAATATTTTATAAAAACCTTAATCTTATTAAAATCTTATAGACCGGTTTAACTTAAAAATATAACATTTTTGTTAAATTTAAGTTAAAGTATTTTGTGGTACAAAAAAAAAAAAAAATCATATAAAATTTGCTTCATAACTGCTACAAAATCTAAACACATACTAACCCTTTACAAGCATACACACATAAACTAACACAACATGCATAATAATGATGATGATGATGCATTTTGCATGTGTCATTGCTTTGAACATAGAAAATCAGTTTCCTTCCTAGAACAAGTTAAGTAGTTGCCAATCACGTTTAATGCAGCAGCAGCACCAGCAACATCAGCTGCCACAATTTACATAAACACATACAATTTACAAAGAAACTCTACACACTCTGATCCATGGGGTTTAAATGAAAGATGAAAGTTCTTACAATCTGTAATTAAAACACACAGATAAAGCAAAAGCCTAAAGTCGTAATATTATAAACAATAGGTGTTGCCAGAAAATATTGAAGTTGTTTTTTTCTTAATTTTTGTGATTTATAATCCCAAAATATCTTACGAAAAGTTATTGAAAAACAAATATGGTAACCAGCTTTTGCCTTTGAATCGATATCAGTTAATTCTTTCCTATGCCTTGAATAATGACACAGCAGTTATTTATGGATGCAACTTAACTCTTATGTTTATACCACATTGATTTTTCATATTCATAACACCAGAGTCTAGCCAGACCCGACACATAACTCGAGGTCTTTATATAAAAAACATATAAGTTAATATAAAGATTTTGTGTTTAGAAAATTACTTATTATTGAAAATAATGTTTGCATATCTATACTAATATTATAAAGAGGTAATGTGTGTTTGTTTGTTTGTTTGTTTGTTTGTTTGTAGGAGGTAATCTCCGTAACTACCCATCTGATCTTTCTGAAATTTTCACAGAGTCTTACTACGGATATGGGAAGTGCTATAGGCTATAACTTTTTTATTATTTTTAGTGGGCGTGGCACCTCCCACACAAAGTAAATTTTTAATATCATATACATATATTGAGTATTATGATAGGGAGAGCTTTGCAAATTTGTGTGAGGTCACCTATTGTTAATATTAGTAGTTACGCCGAAAATGGGCGGGATCGGAGAAGTGGGCGTGGTACCTCCCATACAAGTAATTATTCAATATTATATATCTCGAGTAGTGTGATAGAGATAGCTTCTCAAATTTGTCTGGTGTCACCTATTATTAATGTGAGTAGTCGGACAAAAAATGGGCAGTATCGGACCAATAGGCGTGGCACCTGCCATACAAATTAAATATAAAATGCCATATATCTGGAGTACTGTTATAGGGAGAGTCTTGGGACTTTGTGTGAGCCTATAATTAATTCATTTGATTAGTTAGACAAAAAATGGGCGTGATCGCAGCTGTGGTGTGCTAAAAAAGGAATCTTTGACGCTTTGCACGATCCTATCAGATCTTAGTATGAGTAGTCGAACAAAAAATTGGCGGGTTCACACCAATGGGCGTGGCACTCCCCATGAAAAGTAACTATTTAATGTCATATATCTGGAGTGCTGTAAAAGAGAGAGAGATTTGTGGCTTTGCGTGAGCCCATAGGTTCTTTGTGTGATTAGTCGAACAAAAAGATGGGCGTGATCGGAGCAGTGGGCGTAGCACCGCCCATGCAAGGTAGATATATAATGTCATATAACTGGTGTACTATAAAAGGGAAAGACTCGACATTTTGCATGAGTCCATCAGATATTAATGTGAGTAGTCCAATAAAAATTGGGCGGGATGGGATTAGTGGACGTGGCACCTCCTATGTAAAAAAATATGAAGCACTACGAAAGCGACAGTCTTTTGACAAGTTCATTCGTTATCAATGTGATTTGTCGTGGAAAATATATCGGCCAAATCAAAAATCGCCAGACCCAAAAATCGCGAAAAATAAAAATCGCCCAAAAAACAAAAATCTTCAAAATCAAATATGGGCAAAATCAAAAAACGTTAAAAAGAAAAATTGCCAAATGATATTCTAAGTTCAAGGCCAATAGTTAAGTGTTGCCAGATCTAATATGGATAATCCATCTTCTTCTCATGGGCAGCTACATGTACCTTGCTCCAGGGTAGGAACGCCGAAAAATCTGATAATTGTTGTACCGAATGAAAAAACAAAAAACATTGTATATCAGCATCAGCAAGCATTGAAATAAAAAATCTGTACTAATAATCTATACTAACATAATATAGAGGTAATATGTGTTTGTTTGTTTGTTTGTAGGAGGTAATCTCCGTAACTACTCATCTGATCTTCCTGAAATTTTCACATAGTCTTACTGCGGATATGAGAGTGCTAAAGGCTTGAATTTTTTAAAATATTTTTAGTGGGCGTGGCGCCTCCCATACAAAGTAAATTTTTAATATCATATATATTAAATACTATGATAGAGAAAGCTTTGCAAATTTGTCTCAGGTCATCTATTATTAACGTGAGTAGTCAGACAAAAAAATGGGCGGGATTAGACAAATGCGCGTGGTACCCCCACACAAACTGAATATTAAATGTGATATATATGAATTGCTGTATTAGTGAGAGCCTTGGGACTTTGCGTGAGCCCTTTCATAACGATTCGGAAGGGGGGGGGGGAGGGGGAGGGTGTAGCGAAGCACACCGGGTTACATCTAGTATTTTAATAAAATAACTAAACAAAAAAGTTAAATAATAATTGAAATAATATCTCAAGAATCAAATAATTAAAAAGCTTAACCTTTAACTAACGAGGTGATGGTAAATTTCACCCTCTCTTTACATTTTTTTAAAATTCTCTCTTCTATTGCGCTCAATCAATTTAATTCTCTTAGTATCTTCTCATATTGTGATCGTTGTTATTCAGTTGTGTTTTGGCTGAGCTAGACATAGCATGAGCGGAGCTACGCACTTGCTGGTGTAAAAATTTCCACTCGTCAGCATTTACGTAAGTTTTTCTTTGAAAATATTTTACCAGCACGTCTGCTTTAGCGTAAGTATTTAGTAGTAACAAATTTATACCACATCAAAATAAACGTAATATTTTCATGGAATTAATTTTAACAGTCATCCGTTTTCTTAATTATTTATTATTTTATTTAATTATTTATTTCAAAAACGTTATATTACACATTTTTTAAACTACGTGATATGCTATTTATGCTAACAGATCACGTCGAATTAAAAAAAAACTCAATGAGTTTTTTTAATGACGAAATTGTCGATCCGGATTTCTGCATTGAAGAAAGTGACGTGGAGGATGAAATATGTAAAGAAGATGATGAATGCAGTGAATACGATGAAACGGACCCAATGATTGTTGATGAAATTGTTAGCAATGATGAAGAAGAAAATGTATGGGAATCTACTTTTATGGAAAAAAAAAAACGGGTTCAAGTCGTCAGCATTGGAGCCAACACGCTGCGTAAAAACTCCTCTACATAATATTGTGCGGTTACCAGTTGCTACACAACCGGAAAAGGATTTATGTGGATATTGGTTGCGAATTTTTGATAGCGATATAGAGAACATGGTTTTAGAACATACAAATACAAAATTTAAAGCAAAATTTGATCTAACAGCAGAAATTGAAATGAAAATGCCCGACAAAATAGAATTGCGTATATTTTTCGGTATCTTGATTTATACATACGTAACGAAGTCTAACCACGTGACCGCTTAATTTTTTTTTGCAACCGATGGAATAGGCAGAGAAGTTTTTAGAGCTACAATGTCCAAACCACGCATCCTTTGTATTCTAAATTGCTTTAGATTTGATAACTGTTGTGATAGAAAACAACGATTATTAAACGACCCATTAGCAAAAGTTTCTGATATGTTCAACAAATTTATAGAAAACTCCCGAAAAAGTTATTCAATTGGTACTCATGCCTGTATTAACGGAATGTTGGTACCATTTCGGGGAAGATGTAAGCTCAAAATTTACATGCCAAAGAAATCCGCAAAATATGGCATTAGGATAATGTCATTGAATGATGCACGCACACAATATCTTGCAAATGCTTATATATACTTTGGAAAAAAACTCGCATGGAGTTGGTCTAACAAATGAAGAAAAACAACTTCCAGTACTAATACAGTCAGTAATAAAGCTTTCTAAAATATTAAAAGGAAGTCGAAGAAATATAATTGCTGACAATTGGTTTTCATCACTCCAGCTGGTAAAAGAACTTAAAAAACGAGAACTAACTTATTTAGGTACACCGAAAAAGGACAAAAGAGAGATTCCACGAAAATTTTTGCACAAAAAAATAGACCGTTGGGATCCTGCATATAGGGTTTTACCAAAGCTGTCACAATTTTACCCTACGTGCCTCATCAAAATCGTGCTGTTGTATTGTCATCCTCCACACATCACAAAAAAGAAGATGACCCACTCATTTTAAAACCTGCAATGATATCTGATTATAACAATACAAAAGGTGGAGTAGATGAGCTTTATAAGAAATGCTCGATTTGTTCAAGCGGGCGACATACAAGCCGCTGGCCATTAGCCATATTTTATAGAATTGTGGATATTTGTGGTGTCAACTCTATTACTACTTTTCAATCTTCAAAGCATTGTGATAACAGCTCAAGGGGAGACTTTTTAAAAAAGCTTGCAAGACAAATGATTTTACCACATTTGCAAAGACGTCAACACAACCAAATGCTCCCTCGTTAAGAGACACAGTTGGTAACATTTTGGGTCCGGACTCTGTACCTCCGCCTCCGCCTCCAGTAGAGTCGATCCCTGTTGCTCGTAAGTTGTGCTACATATGCCCGACTAGGCTAAAGCGAAAAACTACAAACTTTTGTCTGCAACGTAGTAAGACAATTGCAATTGGGTACAAAGTACTTAGAAATGATAGAAAGGGTTATACTGGTGGGTTTGCGATCTACATCCAATACATTATAAGGAAGTAAAAAGATCGGAAGATAACGCAGCAATTAAATATTTATTTGTTGAAATTATTGGTGGTGATAAAAAAATGTTGCTAGGTTGCATATATCGACCGGATCGTGAATCACATTATAACCTTTTTTTGCGTGATTTGGAAATTCTGGCTATTCAATACAATGATGTGATTATTGCAAGTGATTTTAACTGTAATATTCTAATGGATTCGAACTTACAGAGTCAATTGATATTTATCGGCTTACATATAGCAAACACTGAGCACCCTACTCACTTCACGAATACTAGTAGTACACTAATAGATATTTTTATATTGGGTAATGTTTCAAATTTATTACTGTACGATCAACTTAGTGCGCCATGTTTTTCAAAACACGACTTAATTTTTACGTCATATGATTTCAAATTAATGACAATAGAAAGTTCCATTAGTTTTCGTGATTTCCGGAACATTAACTGTAGGTTATTGTAAAAACAATTTAACACCACTAACTGGAATTTTATATGCAACATGGTATCTGCTGAAGAACAATTACAATTTTTTAATAGTCATATACTGCGCCTCTTTGATAAAACCAAAAAGTGTTGCTTATCCATGAAGTCCAATGCAGTCGGGTTTGACCAGATACACCCAAAATTCGTAAAACTTCTTCCACCTAAGGTATTAGTTTACATCACCGACATTTTTAACACTATTATTACCACAAGTCACTTTCCAAATTGTTGGAAACATGCAAAGATCATTCCTGTCAAGAAAACTGGAATTGAATTTCGCTTATTCCAATACCATACTTATCTAAACTATTTGAACGACTGGTATATGAGCAAATGAGTAAATATTTAACTAATCACCATCTTCTAGCTAAACATCAATCAGGCTTTAGGCCAAAACATAGCTGCGTAACAGTGCTCATTAATGTATCTGAAGACATCAGACAAAATCTTGACAATGGATGTGTTACGCTTCTGGTGCTTCTGGATCACTCTAAAGCATTCGATTCTGTTAACCATGGAATTCTTTGCAATAAACTATCAAATAAATTCAACTTTACTTCAACTGCTGCATCGCTGCTAGCTTCTTATCTTACTAACCGTTTCCAATCTGTATCTTTGGGTGACACAATTTCCACTGCACTACATGTATCTAAGGGAGTGCCGCAAGGTTCTATTCTTGGCCCACTATTATTCACATTATACATTAATGGCTTACCCAGTCAACTTTCACACAGCAATATCCATATATATGCGGATGATGTCCAAATATATATTAGCTGTAAAATGGACTTTACTTAAATCCAAAAAAATCAAAATGTTTTGTTATAACCCAAAGAAATCAAACCATCCCTATAGATATTCCAAAATCATTAGCTAATCAGAATATTGAAATTGTGGAATCTGCTAGGAATCTGGAAATCATTTTTAATAAATCGCTCACGTGGAACAATCAGATTAATTCTGCATCTGGAAAAATATTTGAAATGCTAAGAACATTGTACCCTATACAACATCTTACACCTTTAAACATTCGTGTGCTTCTCGCGAAAACTTTCATTATGCCGAAGTTACTATATGGTTGTGAGATATTTGCTTTTTGTAATTCAGAAAGTAAAATAGGATTATTAGTAGCTTACAATGCGATCCTACGTTATGTGTATGGTATAAAGAGATATGATGGAACTTCTCTATATTCTAAGTCTCTGTACGGAGTTGACCTCGTGGCCTTAATAAAAATAAGATCATTTATTCTACTTCACAAAGTAATATACACCAAAGAACCATCTTATTTATTTGAACGCCTTCAATTTGCACGATCCAGTACAGGAAATAATCTTATAGAATTATGATATCGAACATTAATCTCTAGTTGGCAATTTTTATACCATATACCACTATGTGGTTTGGGTATAATGACTTTGTGCTGCTGTTTGTAACAACCAAAAATATTTGACCTTACACCCATCTTTAATTATACCGATCGAATCAGAATCACTATCTGATTCGATTTAACGATGTCCGTCCGTCCGTCTGTGTGTCCATGTAAAGCTTGTAATCAAACTGCAGGTCGCAAATATGAATATATTTTACTGGAATTTGGTATATAAGCTTTTTTCGGCCATGGGATGAACGCTGTTGAAATTGGTGAGAATCAGTCCATGTTCAGACCTAGCCCCCATACAAATGACCCCTTTGAAATCAACATATATTGCCATAAGATCCAAATTATCATGCAAATCTTAGTCAAATTGGGTTTGTATGTACATATTATATCCATTAATTAGTAGTCCAAAAATGATCCCTATTGGACAACTCTTAGTCATAGGCCCCATATAGAGCTGCTTCCCGATCGTCACTTAAATTTATCAAAAAACAAAAATATTGCACTGATTCTTCTCAAATTTTTTTTGTATATATTTTTGCAAAATACAAGAGACTTTACCAAATATGGTTAGGATCGGTCCATTTTTGGGCCTAGTCCCCATATAGATATAGCATCCGATATGAACTTTTTCACCTCTGCAGCCGAAAAAATTAATAAAAATCCCACTCAAATTTGGTTTCTGCTTATTTTCTATATCCAGTTAGTTGGGTCTATGAGATAGGGTCTCTAAACTCATGGTATAGGGTATCGTATAGTCGGTCTAGCCCGACTATAATTTTCTTACTTGTTTTACTTATATTTTTATACTTTTGTAATTTCAAATTATTTTTATTTTTATTTTTTTCTTGTTTCTTAAAAGTATTGTAACTACTATCACAAATTGATTGTATCATTATAAGATCACATACTGTAATTAAAAAGATTTCTATCTTGTTGTATGTGATATCCATATTTAATAAATAAATAAATAAAATGTGTATGGGATGCAGCAAACGTATATGCTTACACTGTGCGAACACAGAGCCAAAAAAGCGGATCTGCAATTTCTACATCTGGCTATTTTTTTTATGATCTCTTTTACATCTTTAAATGCATACATTTGGCTGTGAAAAAATGCCCTTTAAGTTTTTTTTTTTTTTTTTTAGTTCATATTCTTTTTATAAGTTATTTATGTATCGTTTTTTTATATTAAAAAAAAAAAAAAAGGATTTGTGAAGTAAAGTAAGTGTTTGGTTTAAAAATATAGTAGCTTATTTTTAAAAAACAAATAATTATCAAAAAATATTTTTTCCAATTTTTTTTTTTTTGGTAAAATTAAAGGTTAAAGGTTAAAGAAAATATTGAACTGATTCTTGGAGCTCCTCATTAATGCATGAGAAACATGTGTAGGTACATTTTGATTGTTGCTGGCATACGGGCTGCAAACATTTTTCACAAAATAATCGAGTTTTGCAACGTATTTTATCACAGGCATTATATAATTGATATTCTCGTCGCTTCTCCATAACTTTGGCTCTGCTTGATGTAGTAGCATTTGTTGTAGCTGTCTGAAAAATCAAAAAGAAACAAGCTTACAAGATTTAAAAAACTTAACAATAAAGGTCAGCCGAGGTATGATTCAATAGCTGATTGACTGGAGAACTGCCTTATAACTTGCGGATTGGTACAACGTTTCTCTTTTTCAGGACGAGGTAGTGATTCAGATAGAGAAAACAGGAAATTTCTGCGAGAATCTGTATTTTTGAGACCATCTACTTCTTTATAAATTATATAACTTGCCAATGTCACAGTGATGCCATAATTTGATATTGTAAGGATACTAAATACCAAAAAAAAAGATGCTAAAACGCACTGGAGTCCAAAAAAAGATGCTAAATTTTTTTCAAAATACAAATTACTTTTCAAGTACTTATTAATAAATTCTTTGGTTTTTAAATCCAAAAAATTATATAAAAAATAAGTTTCGATTTATAATTTTTAAATTTTTTTTTAAATTATTTTGGATTTCATCTGTCATTTTTTTAACATCAAATTGAGTTTTT
Source organism: Cordilura impudica (assembly GCA_963682025.1). NCBI lineage: Eukaryota > Metazoa > Arthropoda > Insecta > Diptera > Scathophagidae > Cordilura > Cordilura impudica. The sequence continues at coordinate 60,506,105 of OY821518.1, read as the reverse complement.
TTAATTTAAAATTAAATATTTTTAATTTTAGAGGGACTTTTTTAATTTCAAATATAACAGAATTAGCATTATCAATAGATACGATTATATTACAATAATTGGTTTATGGAAACTAATATTTCTGTGATGTCTTCATCTTCAAGTTCTTTTTGGATCTGATATTTTTCTGACGATAGACTTTTATCAACGACATCGCTCGGTATATCTTAAGTGTAACAGCACCCATTTTTTAATTTCAAACCTTCTTTTATAAGTATTACAGAACATATTCTGTTCAAAGTTGGCTTTCAACTAAAGCCATTAAACTAAACAAACGTTCAAATTCGGTTTTTGAGAAAGACAAAACTAATAAAGAGAATACAAATTTTGATAACTCTTTAAATGGATTTTCGCCAATAGAATTTTTGTTAACTTCAATCCATAAAGAGGTTGTATTCAGTATTGTATCCCAATATTGTGCTGTGATATAACTCCATTGGATTTGAATTTTTTCTGTTTCAGATGATATAAATTTAAACTCTTCTAATATATTGGTTATCGGTTCTTTTACCCGGTTTAATATGTTTTGTATTCAAAATTTTGTCATTTTTTTAATACAACAATATTTTTTGGCAATCGACTTTTTAATTCATTAAAAACTGTTGCTGGTGTTTACATTCTTCTATTTCAAAATGTTTTGTTATATATGTTGAATGAAATGAGCAGAGTGGTAAAAAGAGTAGTACACAATATTATAATATCACACTTTGAGAATTAAAGCATATCAACAATACCATTAATATTAAAATTGTATTTTCAAATCTAATGAAAAAAATAAAAAAAAAAAAAAATTTCCTAAACGCAACTTTTTATTAATAAAAGATGCTAAGTTAGCATCTAGCATCTTTTCATAAATTTTGGATGCTAAACGACAAAAAAAGTTGCTAAATCTAGCAACTAAAATGCTAAAATAGCAACACTGCAGTGCCATGACATCTATCATATTGAAAAAAAAAAGCTGAGCTCCATCGCTTTGTGCACTCTTTAGTCGTATAATGCGATAATATTTGGTCCATTGCATCGACTTCACATTAGTATTGATTATAATATATAACTGCGTCCCGTTTGTTTAATATGCCACCCACATTCTTCTTATAATGAATAGTGGAGAGAAAATTAACGACTTTATTTTTTTCGAGACATATGAGCATATAGCAATATCATTTTCAAAAAATCCAAATTCTGCGGAAAAATTGGCCGCGAGCTATGTTTTTTTCATTTCAGGTGGAATACATTCTACTTCGAACAGCAACAACAAATCCCAAACCATTATTTATCAACCTTTTATATACTCTTAATGTCGTAAAAAAGTTATTCGTTATAATTTGCCGACCGGAGTGCGCAAATCTGGCATTTTCTTTTCGCATTGGTCTGTATCGCGGTTTCCAATTGCAATTTTACCAATGTATATATTGCCGCTTAGTGGGTAATGAGTTTTGGCATCACACGCCCACCACATTTTAATGCCTTTCAGGGAATATATTGGGTAAAATTTGTACGGCCGCGATATAGAAATAATTTCTCATCAATTTTAATGTTGCTATGTCGCTAGTAATTTTTTCCAAGTTCTCATTTAGGATGTGCCAAATATCACTGATTGGTGCAGCTTTATTAGTTTGGGCACGAAATGCATGCGTGCGGTTATCATCAAATCGGATATAACGCAATAAATGGATGAATCGATGGTACGACATTGTCGCTCTAAAAATTGGTAGACTTGTTGTTTTCCAGAGAACAAATGCATGATGCATATTGTTATGGCTTACACCGGAAGTTAAAAGTATGCCTAAGAAAGCATCTAACTGATCTTCTGTAAATGACTTCCACACTTTGTACTTGTCTGGATTATTTTGATACCACTTGGATATCAAATCGTTGGCATACCGATTATAAATACGATGCTGGGGATAAAAAATTTCTAAAATAATTCAATTGGAATTTAATTTTTTTTGCACAGGATCGCCAGTAAATTGCATAATGTTATTGGTGCGGATTTGAGCGGCTGCATGTGTCACTTTACTCCATTTTGAGCCGGTATATGTCATTTTGCTCTGACTGCACTTGGACTTCTGTTGGGATATCATATTCAGATTCATCGCTGTCATAGTTCTCCTCTATCTCTAGTCATTGTTCCCGCTCAATATCGGAAGCTTCATCCTCACCCGGCACATAATCTGCGTCTTCAACATCTTCGGCAACAATAATTCTTCTTCCATTTACCTTTCCCGCTCAAGAGAATTGGCTAAAGCAGTAGCAACTCGTGCATTAAATGTTGGGTCAAAACATGAATACGTCGAATAGACCAAGTCAACTTCTTCTATCCCTTCATTATTTTTTTCCAATTTTATGGAAAAAAATCAACAAAAAAACCAGCAAATTACAAATTATGCACGACCAATTATGAATCACAATTTTGAGTGAACGGATTGTTTTATTTTGAGCTCATGCTCATTGTAGTTTGTGTTTACTTTGTTTTTTTTCAAATTTTGTGAAAAAAAAGGTCACAGTACCTGGTAAAATATTAAGAAAATGTTGCAGTTCTGGCCAGACCCAGGTGTTGCGAATATGACTAGAATTTGAGAAACCCTAAAATTTATACCCATATTAAAAAAAAACTTGAAGAGTGCACTAGTATATTCTAAAATGTATCCGTGATGATATTATGGAATATCATAATGATAGCTGCTCTGGAAATATAAAAATTATATGAAAAAAAAAAAAACAAAAAGCGCCTGGCCAGACCCTGGTGTAACAAGAGGGTTAAATCAACTGGCTGTTGTAAATTAAAATAAATTGTAAGTCTACATGGTATGTCAGTAAACTATAAAATTCAGAGGGAATTTCTTACCGAAAAACTACTGTTGATTCATTAACAAATTAAATGTTACAAACTAAATCTATTATAACTTGAGCAACTTTAATTGTACTCACTAGCATCAAAAAAAGTTCTTAAGAAATATACTTTTCCATTAAATAATATAGAAAGTTTCTCTTTTGGATACTGTAGCTCAATTGCAATAACTGTAGAAAAATTTCTGTCCTAAGTAGTTTCTGATCTTCTCTAGAGCTTTTCCTAAACTTAGATTAAGTTTATATCTGGGTTAAGTTTCCGAATATATCCCTCATTTTTTTGTTTCACATGTGGTTAGATGAGAAATTTTAAACGCATATACCTATCTCAAAAAATTTTCCTAATTGGCAACACTTACGACAAAATGAAACTATGACAAAAACAATATTATTTTTGTTGTAATATGATGAATAAAAACAACATCTGGTTATTGTAAAAAAAACTTCTACTTGTAGATTTTTTGCCGTACGTATCATCAATCTTTCCTCTTTAAGACAGGTGCAATGTCAGCATAGATCCAATATAACAACACACTTACCAAAGATCCGATAGAAACACGTACACCTGTGAAAACTCTCGAAGTTATAAAGAATGTACATGAGTAAGTGAATGAGTTTATTGAAGGTAAAGAATGCATGCATGTTAAAGTAATAAGGTGCGTGTTTAAATATGATTTTACTACAAAAGCAAAAACAAAAAAAGATTGCAAGATAGATGGTGTTGGGAAAACGAAGGAATTATAAATGATGTTTTCGTAGAAAATCTTGAACCATCTTTGACATGCATAAACGTGGCACGTCAATGATAAAGAAACTAAATTATAATTATTTATGACAAAATTTAGAGAGCTTATGCCCCAAATGTAATACAAAGGCATTTTGTTCAAATTTTATAGGACTAATTCAGATGAAAAAGGAAAAAAAAATTATAACTAAACATAGTGAGTTATGTACATAAAATTTGAATTGTTTTTGAAGTGAGATTTTCGAAATAGATTACTACAAGAATTTCATTTTTATAATAATTAACTATTTAAATACTTTATTTGAAATGATGTTATCTAATTTTATATTAGAAATCCATATCAACCAAAATAAGTAATTATATTTTAATTTAGTTACTATAATAACATGAATTAGCAAAGCCCAGCCCTCGACATTCGAGTACAAGTTCTAGGAAATATTATTTTTTTCACTTAGTAAATAATTTTATAAGAGCCTACAGGTATGCTGATCAATTTTATCAAATTCACAATTCAACACAGTGCTTTTGGTATTTATAATGAACACAAACATTTTATGTGTTTTAGGTAAGTGTTACTAGCAAGATGGTGCAAATCTCCCAATATGGTGGACAGTTAAAAAGAAACGCTTTTCAAATGAGGTATATTTGGTCAAAATCGATTAATAACTTCAATTTTTATATCGGCCACAAGAAATCGCCTTGCCTATTAATATTATAGGTAACATTGGTTGCAATATATTTAAAGTTAATCAATAATATTTTGAGGTAACCATATGGTCACACACATAATAGGCACAGTAAAATAAATCTATAAATTCGTGTGATTCCCCGATTTCAATACATTTACGCTTACTTGCTTCACCGAATATGTGTGCTATTGCAAAATGCATTCTTCCAAAATTCAAAAAAAAAAAAAAATAAAACTTCAAATCTAACAAACAAAAATTTTCGCTTCAAAAGCATCATCTCAGATATATGTAAAAAGTGCAATATGTAGTATGTACAAACCGTTCATCACATATGGCAACTCGAACGAAACTGAGAATAGTGGAAATTAGAAGTATAAATGCAAAAATATTAAAAAAATTCAAAAATAACGATTGTTTGTTTGGACAGAGTTGCATCTTCTGAAATTAATATGAAGTAAAAGCTGCATGGTACTAAAACTGATTCTAACCACACTGCTCGTAGGCCTAAATTAGGTGAGTGTGTTAAAGCGCTGACCAAAAAGTGCAAGTGCGAGTGTATGTGAAGGTTCACGGTTCAAACCTCACGGCCGCCCTTAGTAGAAAAATTTCATATTGAAACAATCTATTTAATTATAATATAACAATTATCACAATGTTCAATAAATCGCTGATGAAGGCTGAAATGCCAGAAACCGGTCCACGCATTATTGAAAAAAAAAAAAAGAATAACAAAATAATATTCCCGCACAGTCTTGGATTTAAATTAATCAACTGAGCCATCGACATCAGTAGCTGCTGCAGTGTTGAATATTTTACAAAAACTAAATCCAATCACATCAGCATTGGAACTTCCACCAGCGAATAAGAACGCTTTATTTACATAGGTTAAAAATTCTTCAATTGCCATGCCTCAAATATTTCCGTCTCCATCAGCACTTGTTGGATCACATTATCAACGACTCTCATAAATACGCAGTCTTTCTTGGAAAGAATGTTCCAAATATTACTACTGCAAAACTAAAAAAATATATTGGTATTTTAATAGTGAGTAGCTACGGCGGTCGGACAAGTTATATCATCATTCTGGGGTGCAGATTAAGATATGAGAAACAAGTTGATATATTCGGCTATGCGAAGAAACAGTTTCCAGCAGATATCACAATTTCTCCATTTCGAAGATAGTGGTAAGAAAATTGACGATGGTGACAAAATGTGGCAGCTTCGGCCCTTAACAGATCACTTGAAAACAAATATGCTGAAAAAGGTCCATAGAGTGCAGCATTCATCGTACGATGAAAGTATGAAAACATACTTTGGGCGCCATGGCTGCAAACAATTTACTAAAGGAAGACCATTACGCTTTGGATTTAAAGTGTGGTCATTGTGCACGCCTTCTGGGTATCTGGTAAATTTTGAAATTTACCTAGGGAGAAATCCTCGGTCAAATTCCATCTGCGAGAAAAGATTTGACTAATGCACCACATCTCTTATAAATATGATCGACGATTTCTCTCTGAATGATCAAGACATGCCTCTTTATACCCTATACCACTATGTGGTTTGGGTATAATGACTTTGTGCTGCTGTTTGTAACTATCAAAAATAGTTGACCTAGACCCATCTTTTATTATACCGATCGAATCAGAATCACTGTCTGATTCGATTTAACGATGTCCGTTCTTCCGTCCGTCCGTATGTGTGTCCACGTAGACCTTGTAATCAAACTGCAGGTCGCAAATATGAATATATTTTGATGAAATTTGGTATATAAGCTTCGGCCATGGGATGAACGCTATTGAAATTGGTGATAATCGGGCCATGTTCAGACCTAGCCCCCATACAAATGACCCCAATGAAATCGACATAAATTGCTATAACATCCAAATTGTCATATAGATCTTAGTCAAATTGGGTTTATATGCGTTCATTACATCCATTAATGAGTAGTCCAAAAATGATACCTATGGGACAACTCTTAGTCATAGGCCCCATATAAAGCTGCTTCCCGATCTTCACTTAAGCCTATCAAAAAAAAAAGAAATATTGCAGTGATTCTTCTCAAATATTGTTTGTATCTATTTTAGCAAAATACAAGAGACTTTACCAAACATGGCCACGATCGGTCCATTTTTAGGCTTAATAAAAATCGCACTCAAATTTGGTTTATGCTTACTTTCTATATCCAGTTAGTTGGGTCTAAGAGATAGGGTCTCTATACGCATGGTACCGTATAGTCGGTTTAGACCAACTATAATTTTCTTACTTGTTATTTTTTTCTTTTTTTTTTTCTTTTTGAGAATTTATTTACCGGATATCCAGCACGGCGTTATTTAAAATGCCTGGCAACAGTAACAATTCGTGAAAATCGCATACCCAAAAATTGCGCCATTTCAGACAAAAAAATCATTCAGTTGAACGCTCGAGTCTATGTAGAATCCACTTAAGTGAAGTAGAGCGATATTGTGTTAACAAAGTGGACTGACAACGCTGTTCTTAATATTGCATCGAGTGTTTATGGAGGAAGTCCTATTTGGTATGTTCAACGGTATTGTAGAGAACAAAAGAAAAAATTGATATTGTATAACTATGGATAGTTAATGGATATAATGTAGTTATGGATGGTGATGACCGAATGGATCAGAATATGAACATGTACTGAATTGAAGTCAAAGGGAAGAAGTGGTGGAGCAGCATGCTCACATGTTGTTTCGATACATAATGCATGTCAACTACACCGCTCGCCTCATCCTGATATGCTACAACTACAGTTTAAATGACAGATTTCTTTATATTACTGTAAACATTTTGCAGAAAATCCAAAATCTCTTGGACATCGCAAAATAAATATCAAGTAATATTCACAAAAAACTTTGCGCTATGACTGAAAGGATAACCTGGTTTGCCCATGTGTAAAAAGAAAATGTTGTGCTGTCGACAACTATACTGCTGTTGGACGCAGTGAGGACGCAGTGAGGTCTGCGTCAAGTTCTTTGCTAACCGTACTCCTAACTTGAAAAAAAAAACTTTATAATTCTACCTTTGTGTGGTTTTCTACTTCTTTTATGTTTTTATATGGAAATAGATTTATTAAAAAAAAAAATTCAGTTATACGTATTTCTTTACATATAAAGTGATGAACTAGGTATAGTTCTTCATATCTTTTATACAGGGAACGCAATCAATTCGGTTTTGGTGAGCCTTGCAAATGGTCTTGTCGCAAAGGTATCAAGTTCATGGTTATGATTTGATCTCGCGTTTGATCTTGCATGTAACATACGCATCTGCCTCTTTTTTCAATAATGGAAAGCGCGAGGCAGATTTTGGTTCAGGTATATTCTACCACACATAAGTAGCACATATATATCTCGTTTTCTCTGCGCCATGTACGGTTGGGGAAGAACAAGTCCCAGATAATGCAAAAACAAACGATGCTTTGCATGTTTTTGTTTTTATGTCTAATTAGGGTTAATTCTAAAAGTATATGAAAGTATTGTATTAAGTTCAATAAATAGTTGCATTCAAAGTTGATAAGTCAATTATGTTACTATATACAACCATTGATCGGCCGCCTGTTAGTTTTTCGTTTACAACTATATCCGGAAATAATTTGTCAACTGTGTCAACTTCACCTTAGTTTGGTTGTGATATGATATTATTATTATGATGTTAGCTTCTTTCTAACAGTCTCGACATCTGGCGTGTTGTGAAGAGAACTCTTTAGCATTCTGCATTTAAATTTTTTTCCAACCTAGGAAACAAGTGTAGTGTCTTTGGTAAATTAGAATGTGCATTGCAAAAGTGGAATCGAGCGCTTGTTCTTGTGCATTGTTCATTATGACCTTTAGCCCTCGATCAGATGCAATAAACGCCGTTGGCCTTGATTTTTTTCTGGAGCAGCTTCAGAAGCTTTCCAAGGTATGGTTGTATTTACCAGATATAATTGGAGGTTTTTGCACATGTGAGTACCCAAAACCATATCTCTCTGGTTTGCTTTGTCTAAATCCACAACCTCCAAGGAAACCAGATATCTTTTTGTATACAGTGACATGAGGGTTGAAATGCTTTGACCACATATCCCACTGATGACGAATTTGAGCAAATTTCTGTTTTGTCAACGACTTATTGTATCACCGAAACGACATAATTTGTCTGAAAATCATTCAACTTACTTGTGGACACCAGCCAATATCAAAACAGCCAACTGCGCATGAAGCATTGACTTCTTCATGGTTTTCATTCTTCAGCCCGCCAAAAGCATGCATTTTCCAAAATTATTTTCTTAATATGCGGTGAAAAAAATATCAAGAAAGCATCCTTGATACTATTCACGTGCGATGAAGTATTATTAGTAATACATGTCCGTAGTCTCAACACATTAGGGGTAAGATTGCGTCCTGCTGTTTGCATAGCTGTTGCGCTCCAATGCCTTTTGTCATTTGAGACAAACAGAGGCTCAATATCAACAAAATCAGCACCTGCTTCAACTTCAGCATCAAAACTCCATAGCCTTCCATTTACTTAATTGTTTGGTTTCTTGCTTTGTTTTTTTACTTGGCGTACAAGGTACTATACACACATCTTTCCTCCGCCGAGTAGAAAGCTACACGAAGTATGTCAAATTGAAGTTGTCGAAAAAGCACGATCTATGTATGATTTGAAACTTGAAAGTAATCCATTTTGGTTAATATACATGATAAAGGAGAAGTCAAGAAAAATGGTTACTAATGGACTACTGTTAATTATCATACCCAATTTGATATTTAAATATATAAATAAAAAAAATCATGTGAGTCACAGGGGAGATGTGTAATTAAAAATTTTTTTGTGGCACTTTTTTAAAATCAAACAGAAAGCGTCATCTATGTATCACTTATAGCAATCAACTGCAGGGGCTCTGCTAATATAAAAATATTTATTATAATTTCAACCGTTTAATTTTTAATTTTACGTTTTTAATTTTTTCACATTTTATCTTTCCTTTTTATACCACTATGTTGTTTGGGTATAATGACTTTGGGCTGCTGTTTCTAACTACCAAAAATATTTGACCTAGACCCAGTACTATTACTTTATTACTTCAAGTAATTTTATAACAAAATTAGTTAAAAGTTGTTTTAATTTATATTCGCGAGCAATAAGCAGATAATTGCACCAGAGATATATCACAATGGATTATTTTGATCTCAGGAGCACTGAAGGGTTAAATAAATATAAATTAACCGAATTATTTTCCTTAAATTCCAAATAGTAGTATCAACGAGTTTAATAGAATAACTCGTTTTAGGTCATTTTTATTTTAAAATATCTTAAAATCGAAAGCTGGCCTTGGCAAAAAATGGGTTAATGTTCTCGGATTTATCGCAAATTTTTGGGCAAAACTTCTACATATTTGGTTATTATATTTTAAGCGTCGCATCTAAAAATTGGACAGCACTTAGAAAATATTTGAATTTTTTGCATACATTGTCTTTTATTAGCTTGGGGTCATATGTGACCCCAATTCCAAAAGCGTTAATGGAGTCATATTATTTTTTTCCGAAACCCTAGGCTATTAAGATAAAACGTAACATTCAAAAGTAGAAAAATTATGAATTTTTGATACAACGTATTTAGAAAGAGTACATCTACAAAATATTTCACAAAAATCCAATTTTTCTCGAAATCCGCAAAAATAATATTCTTGTCAAAAAAATTCTGGCAGAGGGATTTACTTAAAAATTCACACAGTTAATCACCAACATATATTTCATAAAACCTTAAAGTGGTAGATTAATTTTTTTAAATTTTGCTTAAGAAAATTTTTTCAAACTTGAAAAAGGAGTTTTAAAAATTTTATCAAAAAATTTCCAATTTCGGCCTCAATGCGCAATAGGTTAACAACGTGGTAATAAAACAATACATCATATCAGAGTACTTATAAGTATAGAGACCAAAAAAGAATGATGGCTTTAATCAATTTCTCAAAGTTGAAAAAAATGCCATCAAATTTCATGACCTCGTTTTTTTTGGCACAAAAGTGGTCTTGCTATTTCTTGGCGAGGTTTTACTCGATTTTGAAATTTTATAGGCTTTTGAGGGGATAAGTTAATACTGATCCTGAATTATATAACAGCTTGTCGGTAAAATTAAACTATAGAACGATATTTTCGTAAAATCTGAAAAAAGTCATATTTTCCCCATATAAACACACTTGAAATTTTCAATCGCTTTGCGCCACGACTAAACGCTTTCTGATTGCCCAAAACTTTATATTTCTTAGTTTTTTTGCTATTCGCATATTTCTAGGGGGTGAGACCGACAGTTTGAACACTTTTTTCCCCCTCCATATAACGAAGGGCCACCCTAAGGTCACACCCTATATCTTGAAACAAAAAACACCAAGGAGAAAATAATTGCACGTATGTACTCTAGAGGATCTATATAACCGCCCTATGAAATATTTCCGAAATGAAACCAACAGATTTGGCATGTTTTGAAAAAAATGGCCCATATTTTAAATTTTTCTATGTGCTAAGTTTACTATCTCATAAGTTTTATATCTAATACTTTATATAACTTATGTATATTGTTTTTAATTTCACTTAACTAATTTCGCCTTATGTTATTTAACTATTTTTTTTAACCAAATTTATCCAGTTCGCTCTAAGAAAAATAGAATTTTGAATAGCAAAATGTAATTTGAAGAAATACTCAGTATCTGCGTAATATACTGAAAATTGAGCTCCGATTTCTGGCAAAGATTGATGAAATGACTTTGAGAAAAGTTCATCTCATGGCATACTAATTGTTTGCGTATGTAGCAAAAAAGAAATAAAACACAATTTAATTTTAGGTTTGATACGTAGAGAAAATAAGATCTATATTTTATTTGTATATACAAATGTATACAAGATGTATTACCTTTTTTTAAAAATATGCACAGCGGATGGTGTTTATGTGTACGAATTGTACGAAGGTACCAAAACGATTGATTTTATAAGTTAAAAAATAAAAGAGAGAAGGTGGCGAGCAATATCTAAGTACCGTTAACGGTTTTACTAGTTAAAATCTATGTAAACACTCCTTTCAACGATGTATAAAAAAAGGAGTTTCATAGATTTTAACCCAGAATTAACCCAAAAATGGCTAATTGACTCAAAGGCGGAAAAGTACAAAGAAAATATTAAATTGTACTTAAACATTGCCGGCCACCTTGCAACATCAAGGTGTGTTGCAACAATAATACTTTAACAAATAACTTAAATATCTTAAAATAAGGCATAGTTCAGTTTAAAAATGTGAGCTTGAATTCAATTTATTAAAAATTTTTTTTATTTATTTTTTTTTTTTTTAACACTTAAAGTTAAATTGGCCAGTAGGGACCTCGACGTAACAATTTTCCATAGGCCAGTAGGGACCCCAATGGAAAATTGATTATAAATAAGTATGAGCCAGTAGGGACTCTACAATTTGAGCCAGTAAGGACTCTACATATGAGCCAGTAAGGACTCTACAATGGAGATGGGCCAGATATGACCCATCCAAAAATGGTGTATTGCGCCATTGGAAGTCCCGGGCTCGCCTGTATCCGATTTTTCATCACCTGTGTATTAACTTCTGGGCCGCGACCCGCCCGGAATGATTAAAGGTAGGATCCGCAAGTTGGAACCCAGCGAAATGCTCCCTGATCGCGTCTGGAATTGACTCGGAAGGAGTTCTAATCCCTAACATCTTCGTGACTCTAGCGGTTATCGTAATTTTTTGAGTCGAGTCGTATATCGACGTAATCGTTAACTGACAAAACCGATCGTTGTCCATCTTTGAAACTGGCAATCGTATTTGATGAACCAACGTTTCGCAGATGTAGCTTGCACTACAGCAAGAGTCGAGCACTGCGCGTACCGGAATGGCCTTTCCGGGTATATTTAATCTAACTTGAAGCGTAGGCGACAAATTAAGGACATGACGTATAGGCAAGGATTGAACTTTAGAAACGGACGACAATGGACGAGACTCACGTTTTGCACGATTCTGGTGGTCAGAACTACGTGACCTTGAATTCGCATGCAACAAAGTATTGTGGTCACCCTGGCAGACCCGGCACTTTAACGTGCTAGGACACAATTTTGCCATATGAGAATGGGCCAAGCACTTCGAACAGTATCGGTGAAGTATCACCATACGAAGGCGGCGCTCATAACTCATATCCCGAAACAAATGACAGAAGCGCAGAGGGTGACGTCGTTCGCAGAGTCTACATAGAGGGGACGATGGCGGTTTAATCGGAGCCGAGGTAGACAGTGGCTTCGAACCCGAGGCTTCCATAGCTTTCTTAGTCACCACGACCGGCCATGATGCAACTGTCTCAGCATGGACAGTTTCAACAGCGGGCGTTGCTTCCAATGGCGGATTTACCGCTGTAACGATTGTCGTTGTTGGTGTCACTGCTGGACTAGGAACGGCTGCGGGAGAAGTTTTAGGTTCCGAAATCTCCATAGCATCCTCATAGTCGAGCAGAGCATCGTCAAAAAAGTTAGGGAGAGATTCCATATTTCTATGAAACGATAAAAAATTTAAAGAAAATATCGAAGAAAAAGTGTAACTTATTCGGTCAAAATGACCAGTTTGGTTATTGGTCGTCTTACAACCCCATTAGCAGTACGAATATCCGCGACCATTACGCGACCGTCACTTCCCGGATAAACTTTTATGACCCGGCCTAAACGCCACGATGTCGGAGGTAGATTTTCATGCTTGATAACGACTAAGTCGTTTTCCTGTAGATCGCGTTCCGGATATTTCCATTTATAGCGCTTATTTAACGTCATTAAATATTCTTCTTTCCATCGGCGACAAAAAAGTTGAGACAACGCTTTCATTTTTCGAAATCGATTAACAAGACTTATCGGGGATTCATTAATTTCAGGCTCCGGGGGAGCAAGTATTGGTCCACCTATTAAAAAATGACCAGGAGTCAGAGCTACTGGTTCCCGAGGGTTATCCGCTATAGAACAAAGAGGATGTGAATTTAGGCAAGCTTCAATTCTTGCGAGAACTGAAGAAAGTTCTTCAAAAGTATATTTAAAAGATTGCGCTTCCTTACGAAAATGGTGTTTAAAACTCTTGACCCCGGCTTCCCAAAGGCCACCCATATGAGGTGCCCCGGCCGGTATAAACCGCCAAGTTAAACCCTGAATACCATAAATAGAACCCACTGCAATCTGACTTTCCTTAAGAAATATCTTAAAATCCTTCTCTAATTCACGCGATGCACCTACGAAATTTGTGCCATTATCCGAAAATAAAGTGAAGGGGCAACCTCGTCGAGAAATAAATCTGTGAAAGGCAGATAAAAAAGTAGGCGTCGATAAATCAGACGTTGCCTCTAAATGAATTGCTTTTGTAGAAAAGCAAACAAAAATACAAACGTAGCCCTTCGTTATCCTACAAGCTCTGCCCGTGAAACTTTTGATGTCAAAGGGACCAGCAAAATCAACGCCCGTTGTCATAAATGGTCTAGTAAGAGTAGTTCTTTCAGGGGGCAGAGCCGCCATAATTTGACGACAAGATACTTTACGGTCAATAATACACCGTTTACAACGACCAATGACTCCACGAATTTTCGACTTCAAGCGTGGAACCCAATATTCAATGCGCAGTATTCGCAACATCAACTGATTTCCACCGTGAATTGAAATCATATGAACAAATTCTATTAACAATTGAGTAAATCGGCTCGAATAAGGTAAAATAATAGGATATTTCTCCGTATATGAAAGGGATGGTGATTTAACCAAGCGACCATTCAATCTTATCACACCGTCTTTGTCGAGAAAGGGATTCAAAGAAATAAGGCAACTCTTTGAACTTAACGGTTTTTTGTCTAACAGGCACTTATATTCATCTGCATAGTGATGTTTCTGAGCCACAATGGCTAAATGCAATTTTGTTCTTCTGATTTCATAACCAGCAACGATTTTATCCACATTCATATAACGATTTGACCTATGAGCTGGATGACTATTGTAAAAGAACCTCAAAATATATGAGATTATCCGAAGAGCCCGATCAAGACGAGAGTAATTATTCAAAATATCCACATATATATCTTCCCCCTTAACGTCCGTAAAGAAGGAAGCATGAGTTTTGACAACCCGACCCTCAATGTCAGTGTCAAGATAACTTAGATCCGTTATATTCCAGTGCACTTTATCTTGACCCAGCCATCTTGGACCATGCCACCAAAGCTCACTATTTTCCAGCTCAGTGGGAGAGGTACCACGACTACCTAAATCTGCAGGATTATCCTCAGAACGAACATGATACCAATTATGGTTTCCTACATTTTCTTGAATGCGGCATACTCTGTTCGCTACAAATGTGGTCCAGGAACACGGCGTTTTCCTTAACCAAGAAAGGACTATCGTCGAATCAGTCCAACAGTAAATTTGATCAATTTTAATATCAATTTCACCTATTACCGTCTTCAAAAGTTCAGAGGCTAACACCGCCCCGCACAGTTCTAAACGAGGTAGAGAAATTGATTTGATGGGGGCTACTTTGGTTTTCGATGAAAGTAGGTGAGTATGAATTTCGCCGTTAGAGGCCTGAATTCGAATATAAATCACCCCCGCGTATGCCTTTTCCGAGGCGTCAGGAAAAACATGAAGCTCAACAGAATTTCCCGGCGAATAATTAACCCATCTTGGAATACGAATAGTATTTACCTCATGATAAGAAGTTACAAATCTTTTCCATTCAACTTCTGTCGAAATTGGAAGCATATCATCCCAATTTATATTATCAAGCCAAATTTTTTGCATGATAATTTTAGCAACCACAATTACAGGACCTAACCAACCTACAGGATCAAACAATTTCGCGATAGTCGATAAGACTTCCCTCTTAGTATACCCATATTTTAATGAAATAGGAGTCACACTAAAATAAAACGAATCCAACTGAGCGTTCCACTGAATTCCTAAAGTCTTTGAAGTACTCGATTCTATAAAGGTCAATAATTTAGCGTCAACTAAATGGTCCAAAGGTATGTCTTTCAAAATACTCCGTTCGTTTGAAGTCCATTTTCTTAGCTGAAACTTAGCAGAGGCCAAAGCACCGACGAGTTGATCACGAGCCATTAATGCAGTCGAAATGTCATGAGTCCCTGTCAAAACGTCGTCAACGTACATGCACTTTCGTAGAATATGTGCTGCGAGAGGAAACTCAGCCTCAGAATCGTCCGCGAGTTGTAATAACGTCCTAATGGCAAGGTATGGAGCGCAGTTAACGCCAAAAGTCACTGTCTGTAATTCATAGTCCCTTACAGTCTCCGTCGGAGAATCCCTAAACAAAATTCGTTGAAAAGGGGTATGAGAAGGATCAACCCGAATCTGCCTATACATTTGAGTAATATCACAATTGAAGACGAATTTAAACAGACGCCATCTAAGAATAAGTAGAACTAAGTCTGCTTGTAAGGTAGGTCCTACGTAAAGGCAATCGTTTAAACTAATTCCATTTGAAGTTCTATTTGAAGCGTTGAAAACAACTCTCAATTTAGTTGTCTTACGTTCTAGTTTTACCACCGGATGATGAGGTAAATAACAAAAAGAGGTAGGAGATGAAAAATTTGATAATACCGGTCTCATATGTCCTATGTCCAAATACTCCCTAACGATGTCATCGTATATCTCCTTAATTTCAGGTCTACGCAGTAAAGATGATTCGGTCCTAAGATATTGTCCCATAACACCAGGTCTTGAAGTCCCTAAAGAAAATTTTTCAGGAAATTCAGGCTTAAATGGGAGAGTCACTACATATCGACCATCAGATTCGCGACGAGTAGTCGCTTTATAATTTTCCTCACAAAATTTGTCAAATGGAGACAGAATTTTTCTTTTAGGAGTTTCCTCAAGTTCCCAGAATCTCAAAAGATTTTTGTTAAGGCAATCTTCCTCTGAAAATTCGACATTCGTAGAATATACCTGAACTTGAGGTTGTACAACTGGACCAGTAATAATCCAGCCAAAAATAGTGTTCTGAGCTAGTAAAGAGCCCAAAATATTACGACAGATTTCTCCCAACAGAATTCTTGGATATAAATCCGCGCCAAGCAAAAGATCAACAGGTCGACTGTCATCAAAATTAATATCGGCCAAACGAAGGTTTGGCAAATTTTCCTTTAAATACGAGTGGACTGTAAATGATGGTAAATTACCCGAAATATTTGGCAAAACAAGTGCCAATGTTTCCAATACAAGGGATGAATCGAGGGTGGAGCCAATTTTTAATGAACAAAGTTTTCTAGACATTGCCGTAACTGCCTGATTAACTCCTGAAATTTGAGCATTCGTCGAATGCGTCGAAATTTTCAGGCGATTTTGCAAACGTTCAGAAATGAACGATGCTTCAGAAGCAGGGTCAATAAGGGCACGGGCTGGGTACGTAGTACCCTGATGAATAAGATTCACCATAGCCGTCCCTAAAAGTACAGTCCTACTTTGTGCTGTATGAAATACTTGACGATTTGTAGGAGCTGTGGCATGATTGGCATTCGAAGATGATGCGATTGCAGGTACGGAGTTTGAAACTCGAGAAACAGAAACCGAACTAACACCCGAATTCGACCGATTAGTATCCCTAGAAACTTCAGAAGATGGTAATTCACGGTGTAACATAGTATGATGTCTCTTGTTACAAATGGAGCAATTATACGAACTGCTACAATTTTTAGCTTCATGAGTCCTTGCAAGACAATTGACACAACAGTGAAACTTTTTTACCGTAGAAAATCGATCCGAAACAGATAAACTTTTGAATCGATGACAAGAGCGTAAAAAGTGAACTTGATTCTTACAAAGAACACAAGAAGTACTTGAAGTTGAAGCAGCATTGGTATGATGCGCTTTGATTTTAGGTTCAGAAAGCCGTTTAGCAGATTCTGAACCCCTAAGATCACGTAAACAATCTAAAGTTTGAACTCTTTCTGTCAGAAGGAGGTCCAAATCCTTCCAGACTGACAAAGCTGATTTGTCCTTTATACTCTGTTCCCACAGACTAACAGTTTGCGAAGGTAACCGTTGAATGCAAAGAAATACAATAATAGGATCCCAGCTGTGCGTCGAAATATTATAAATTGACATAGCCGTAAGGCAACCGTTTATTCCGCGTTGTAAAGTTTTTAATCCCGACGAGGTTTCCTTATCAAGAAAGGGAAGGCTAAATAGCGATTTTAACTGGTTATTAACCAGCATACGCGGATTATCATATGCGTCCCTCAAGTTGCGCCACGCAACATCAAAACCTTGATTAGTGAGAGGGCATTTCGAAACAATTTCCCGAGCTTCGCCACTAGTTTTCCGAACTAGATGGCATAGCCGCTCAATATTGCTAAGTCGAGAGTTATTGATATAAACCGCTGTAAAAAGATCCCTAAAAGTGGGCCAAGAAATGTAATCGCCCTCAAAAACGTCGGTATCGCATGGCGGAAGCGTTAAATTATGACAAAAGTTGTCAGCTGAATTGAGGTTTACACTCGGAGACTGAGACTGCTCTTTCGGTGTCGCGTTGGATTTAAAATGATGTAATCGTTCATTAATCCTAGATAAACAATTAACGTACGCGTTAAAAGTGGCTTCATATTTCGATTCAGCCGCGTCAAAATCCGCCGGTTCCGCGTCATCCGAATTTTCTAAATATGATAAACAAGTACGATATGTCGATTTTACTTGTTCCCAAAGCAAGTTCAATTCTTTTCCACGAATTTCAAGATTAAATACCGAATGTAACTCCTCACGAATATCGTTGAATTTCGCCTCAAATTTAATAAGCGTATCCGAATCGCGAATAAAAACATCAAGTGCAGTTCCCGGCATTTTGGTTCGAATTTATTTTAAAATAAGTTAATTCAATTTAAATAACAATATAAAAATTCGTTTAAAAAATCCGAAAAAATAATAATATATTATAAACTAATAATATAAAACTATATTAAAAAATTTTATTTTCTTAATATGTGGTATTATTTTACCAATTAGAAGCAAAACCAAAATTTGCAAAAAAAAAAAAAAAAAAATTAATAAAAAACACTGGATATGTCGCGACTAAAACGGACAGTAGGGTCACTAAAAATGTTATAGAAAAAACAAGCCAACACAATGCGTGTGCGTATACATTAGTGTGAAGAGAAATGAACACACTCTTGAGCATAAACACAAAAAAAAACCAACGCGTGAACGTATAGAGAAATAAAAACTATTCAGCTTAAGCAGCTTAAACACGAAAAAAACGTTCGCGTGAGCGTATATGTATTACACAAAGGAGAAAACCGATTTAGTTATAATCTTTATTGTAATGTATATCTGTTTAAATGTAAATCTGTTTAAATTATTATTACTTGCACTAAACACTTTTTTTAAACTATCCCGACGGCTTTTTCTCTTTCCTTCGATTAAAACAAACACGATATATATTTATATTATTACTTGCACTAATCACTTTTTTTAAAAATCCCGACGGCTTTTGCTTTTTCTTTCGATTAAAATATAAACGAATATATACGTAATGTAACGTAACGCGTAGGGTTGTAAAACGAAAAGTATGCAAAAAAATAGTATTTCAATAACGATGAAACTTTTTTTTCTTTTTAAATTAATTTTAATTATACACTTTTTAAATTTTCAAGTTTTTGTTTAGCTCACACATAAAAAAAAACTGAACTATACGCACCTTTTTAATTTATTGTTTTCTGCTGTAGTTGAAGTGAAGGGTTGTTTTTGCAGGTTCTTGCTGATGTTGACAAGATGAAGGCTGTGGGAATGTTGAAATTAATAATTTTTAAAAATTTTCCAAATTTTTCCTCAGGATCCGGTTCGAAGGACCAAATGTTTGCGTATGTAGCAAAAAAGAAATAAAACACAATTTAATTTTAGGTTTGATACGTAGAGAAAATAAGATCTATATTTTATTTGTATATACAAATGTATACAAGATGTATTACCTTTTTTTAAAAATATGCACAGCGGATGGTGTTTATGTGTACGAATTGTACGAAGGTACCAAAACGATTGATTTTATAAGTTAAAAAATAAAAGAGAGAAGGTGGCGAGCAATATCTAAGTACCGTTAACGGTTTTACTAGTTAAAATCTATGTAAACACTCCTTTCAACGATGTATAAAAAAAGGAGTTTCATAGATTTTAACCCAGAATTAACCCAAAAATGGCTAATTGACTCAAAGGCGGAAAAGTACAAAGAAAATATTAAATTGTACTTAAACACTAATTAACTAATGAATAATATTCTTGTACATATTTATATTAAAAAAAAAAGATCTAAAAATATGTTGAATATTTTTTCTTTTCCAGAACGTGGCTGAATTTGGGATACTTCTAGCTATAAACCAGTTTTCTTTTTGGAAAAAAGACCACGAGTATGATTGATGTCTTCTAATTATATATTTGCATTTTTCACCAGAATACGTGTTAGTAAATTTTCCACGTTGAGGGTTATTTATGTATAGGTTTAAGACTATATTATAAAAACGTTAATAATTATTACGTTATTTCGGTGTCCACTTACTAACATTTTCATTTCACTTAACTACATAATATATTAAAAATCTGTTCTTTAGTTATGTGAGTGTATTTTTCTTTCTTCATTCTTATGTGTAGGAAACTATTAGAAAAAAAACTTTCATATACAGTTAAAAGTTTTAACAATTTAAGCATTATTTACTATCAATCATTCATCATTAATGAGCTACACTTAGGAATACTCGTATTTTTAGTCTTATACGAAAACACAATATTACTATCACATACATACTTAGACAACAAAATGCGCTTAGTGATCCCACAAGGTAGAGGATAAATTTTTTATATAATGTTGTGTTACAGGATTTGTGGCTAAGTAAAAAAAAAATAATAAATTTATCATATTCTTTGCTTTATTATGCACTACACCACATGGAGTTAGGAATTAATTTGTTTATGGTGATGTTTGTAACATTTCCGAAATACTAAATTTTTATATTATAAATCTATTCAGAATCACGTTTGTATTACTTGTGCTTAGTTTACAAACAACAAATCGCAAAAAACGGATATTTTTAGAAATTATAGCCAACCTTTGATTGGGCTATGAAAAATAGTTGTTAAAATCGGTGCAATTAGACTTAGTCCATTTACAGAATACTTAATTAAATTATGTGCACCGGTTATGATCACTTACTTTTTTTTATATAGAACAAATACTTATCAATCTCAAATTCATTTGGTTTATATTTATTGCATAAGTATTTTAAGGGATAAACTTGATTGTTATTTCGACCTTTTTGTTGTAATTTTTAGATAAACATAATTAAGCTTGACCCCATTGTTGTTCTTATTCTTCAATTCTTTATTTCATATATTTATGAATTTAGATGTTAGAATGTTATATATATATGAATTTAGATTCCTGAAGATACTATCTAATTGATAGCGAAATATTGAATGAAATAAAGAATTGAAGTATAAGAACAACAATGGCCTCAAGCTTAATTATGTTTATCTAAAAATATTTTAAGGGACTTCACATCTAGTATGCTTGGATCTATACCCTGTCAAAAAAACTATGTTTTATGGTGCTGTACAGTCGACTTGACCAAGTATTACTTTTTCACTTATTTCAAGCAAAAAATTCATATTCAAACCTACAACATAGTATTATGTATGCCTTAGTTTAGTATACTGATGTGTGCTGAATTTCTCTTGTTCTTGCTTGTGCTGCTTTGAACGTCAATAAAATTCATAAATTTCCTTAGGGTATGAACCTCCCTCATTTATCATCCATGTCCATAATGGTGTAAAAGTGTAAATACAAACACTAACATAATTACGAGGAAGGTAACCGCAGGATATAAATGTATTCCCTATAAACGAAGTCATAGCTACGCTTACAATAATTTTTCCGAAATTTATAATTAACTTAAACTAGTGATGAATTTCTGAAAGATTGTTTCAAATAAGTAAATATCCTCAAAGAAATCCACAAAATAAATATGCATCAAATTTTTACCATATGTAGATAGAACAAGCAAGAAATTTATAGTCGGTCTAGACAGACTGTACGATACCCTGTACCATGGTTTAGAGATCCTATCTCTTCGGTTCAACTAATTGGATATAAAAAATAAGCATAGCCTAAATTTGAGTGGCATTGTTATTAATTTTTTGGCTGCAGATATGAAAAAGTTCCTATCTGGTTCTACATTTATATGGGGACTAGCTCGAGGAATGGACCGATCCTGACCGTATTTGGTAAAGCCACTTAATTTTGAAAAAATATATACAAACCAAATTTGAGAAAATCTGTGCAATATTTTTGTTTTTTGATACATTTAAGTTTTTTGATACATTTTTAACTACCAAAATATTTGACTTAGACCCATCTTTAATTATACCGATCGACTCAGAATCACTTTCTGAGTCGATTGAGCAATGTCCGTCCGTCCGTCTGTGTGTCAATACTACAGGTTGCAAATATCGATATATTTTGATGAAATTTGGTATGTAAGCTTCTGCCAGCCATAGGATGAACGCTGTTGAAATTGATGAAATTCGGTCCATGTTTAGACTTAGTCCCCATACAAATGACCCCTATGAAATTGACTTAAATTGCCATAAGATCCAAATTATCACATTGATCTCGTTCAAATCCGGTTTGTGTGTGCTTATCACATCCATTTATCAGTCGTATACAAATAAAACCCATACGGCAATTCTTAGTCATAGGTCCCATATAGAGCTGCTTCCCGATTTTCACTTAAATCTATCAAAAGCAAAAATATTGCCCATTTTTTTCTCAAATTTGTTTTGTATATATTTTTTCAAAATATGGTCAGGATCGGTCCATTTTTCGACCTAGTCTCCATATAAATATAGTATCCGACATGAACTTTTTCATATTCACAGGCAATAAAATTAAAAATAACGCCACTCAAATTTGGTTTATGCTTATTTTCTATATACAATTAGTTGAACCGAAGAGATAGGGTCTATAAACCAAGGTATAGGATATCGCATAGTCGGTCTAGACCGACTATAATTTTCTTACTTGTTTTCTTAGTTTATCTTATATATAAAAATATAATTTTTTATGTGTGTTTGTTTGTGGTTTATAGGAGACTATACAACATTACCGATCATCTTGAAATTTTTACGGTCGGTAACTGCCTATCCGGAAGGAAAAATAGGCTGTATTTTTTATTTTTAAAGTGAATATTTAGCATCTAATTTTAACATATAGTATCTGGAAAACTACGACAGCAAGAGTTCTGAAACATGCATGTTAAACTTATTTGAAGAGTCGCAGAAAAATGGACGGAATCAGAATTATGAACGTGGCACCCACCATACAAAGTAAATATTTGATGTCATATATGAGTACTCTAACAGAGGAAGCCTTCATACTTTGTGTGAGTTCATAAGTTATCAACGTTAGTTCTTAAAAGAGAAATAGGCGGGATAAAATCAGTAGGCGTGGCACCCCTAATACAATGTAAATATATAGTGTCACATATGTGGGAGTTTATGGTTTATTAATGTGAATAATCGGAGAAAATATGGGCGCAATTGGGCAAGTGGGCATGGCACCCCTTATACAAATAAAATATTAGTTGTCTTATATCTGGAGTACTGTAATTTCGAAAGCCTTGTGTCTTTGTGTGATTTAAAAAGTTGTTAATGTGAGTAGTCGGACAAAATGTTCGGGATTGGGAAAATGGGTGTGTCACTCCGACACAAAGAAAATATTAATTATCATATAGCTGGAGTACTAACGGGTGATTTTTTAAGAGCTTGATAACTTTTTTTTAAAAAAAAACGCATAAAGTTTGCAAAATCTCATCGGTTCTTTATTTGAAACGTTAGATTGGTCCATGACATTTACTTTTTGAAGATAATTTCATTTAAATGTTGACCGCGGCTGCGTCTTACGTGGTCCATTCGGAAAGTCCAATTTTGGGCAACTTTTTCGAGCATTTCGGCCGGAATAGCCCGAATTTCTTCGGAAATGTTGTCTTCCAAAGCTGGAATAGTTGCTGGCTTATTTCTGTAGACTTTAGACTTGACGTAGCCCCACAAAAAATAGTCTAAAGGCGTCAAATCGCATGATCTTGGTGGCCAACTTACCGGTCCATTTCTTGAGATGAATTGTTCTCCGAAGTTTTCCCTCAAAATGGCCATAGAATCGCGAGCTGTGTGGCATGTAGCGCCATCTTGTTGAAACCACATGTCAACCAAGTTCAGTTCTTCCATTTTTGGCAACAAAAAGTTTGTTAGCATCGAACGATAGCGATCGCCATTCACCGTAACGTTGCGTCCAACAGCATCTTTGAAAAAATACGGTCCAATGATTCCACCAGCGTACAAACCACACCAAACAGTGCATTTTTCGGGATGCATGGGCAGTTCTTGAACGGCTTCTGGTTGCTCTTCACTCCAAATACGGCAATTTTGCTTATTTACGAAGCCATTCAACCAGAAATGAGCCTCATCGCTGAACAAAATTTGTCGATAAAAAAGCGGATTTTCTGCCAACTTTTCTAGGGCCCATTCACTGAAAATTAGACGTTGTGGCAGTTCTTCAGTTCTTGCACGAGCTGTATTTTATACGGTTTTACACCAAGATCTTTGCGTAAAATCTTCCATGTGGTCGAATAACACAAACCCAATTGCTGCGAACGGCGACGAATCGACATTTCACGGTCTTCAGCAACACTCTCAGAAACAGACGCAATATTCTCTTCTGTACGCACTGTACGCATTCGTGTGGTTGGTTTAATGTCCAATAAAGTAAACTGAGTGCGAAACTTGGTCACAATCGCATTAATTGTTTGCTCACTTGGTCGATTATGTAGACCATAAATCGGACGTAAAGCGCGAAACACATTTCGAACCGAACACTGATTTTGGTAATAAAATTCAATGATTTGCAAGCGTTGCTCGTTAGTAAGTCTATTCATGATGAAATGTCAAAGCATACTGAGCATCTTTCTCTTTGACACCATGTCTGAAATCCCACGTGATCTGTCAAATACTAATGCATGAAAATCCTAACCTCAAAAAAATCACCCGTTATAATAGAAAAACATTAGGGAATTTGTGTGAGTTCATAAGTTATTATTGTGAATAGTTTCCCAAAACTGGGCGGGATCGGACCATTGTGCGTGGCACTTCGTATATAAAAAAACAAGAAGTACAACGAAAACGACAGTTTTGAAACTTTGTAACAACGCAAATGGCATCGCCTTTGCATCGTACATACCAACTACATAGCCTGTACATCAGCTAACCCATCAAGCATACACAATCAACCAAACCATCATTAAACATGTACAACCAAACACACATTAATAGCAGCAGCCTACTATCAACAGCCATACACATTCAACCACACATTAATAAGAGCAGCCTACTATCTACAGCCATACACATTCGATCACACATCTTAAACATCAATAGCATACACAATCAACCAAACCATTAGTAAAAGGGTCCACGATGTATTTATAGAATTGTAATGTATTATGAATTATACATTAGGTTGATTATAATTCTCATTTGGTTACAATAATACTTTGGATAAGAAGGCAACGTTGAGCTGAGTGAAGGAGAAATCGTTTCGATACGAAACATTGTGGGGACACATTGCTGAAAAGCGAACTATCCTTTTTAGACGATCGGTACCGGTTGTCAATAAATATTACTCCAGCGGCTTAACGGCTGTCTGCTCCCGATTACTCCAGCGGCTTAACGGCTGTCTGCTCCCGATTACTCCAGCGGCTTAACGGCTGTCTGCTCCCGATTAGTCCAGCGGCTTAACTGCTGTCTGCTCCCGATTACTCCAGCGGATTAACGGCTGTCTGCTCCCGATTGCTCCAGCGGCTTAACGGCTGTCTGCTCCCGATTACTCCATCGGCTTCACGGCTGTCTGCTCCCGATTACTCCAGCGGCTTAACGGCTGTCTGCTCCCGATTACTCCAGCGGCTTCACGGCTGTCTTCTCCCGATTACTCCAGCGGCTTAACGGCTGTCTGTTCCCGATTATTCCAGCGGCTTAACGGCTGTCTGCTCCCGATTACACCAGCGGCTTAACGGCTGTCTACTCCCGATTACTCCAGCAGCCTAACGGCAGTCTGCTCCCGAATATCACCGACACGATCACCACCATTCACCGAGCCATCAGTATTTCCGAAGTGGTCACTATCATCTGCCGAGTGGCCAATACTTCCGACACGACCGACATCACTCGCCGAGCCATCAGTATTTCCGAAGTGGTCACTATCATCTTCCGAGTGGCCAATACTTCCGACATGACCGTCATCGCTCACCGAGCCATCAGTATTGCCGAAGTGGTCACTATCATCTGCCGAGTGGCCAATATTACCGATACGACCGACATCACTCACCGAGCCATCAGTATTGCCGAAGTGGTCACTGTCATCTGCCGAGTGGCCAATACTGCCGACACGACCGTCATCGCTCACCGAGCCGTCAATATTACCGAAGTGGTCACTATCATCTGCCGAGTGGCCAATACTGCCGACACGACCGTCGTCGCTCACCGAGCCATCAGTATTACCGAAGTGGTCGCTATCATCTGCCGAGTGACTACTACTACCGACACTACCGTCATCGTTCACCGAGCCAGCAGTATTGTCGAAGTGGTCACTATCATCTGCCGAGTGGCCAATATTACCGATACGACCGACATCACTCACCGAGCCATCAGTATTGCCGAAGTGGTCACTGTCATCTGCCGAGTGGCCAATATTGCCGACACGACCGTCATCGCTCACCGAGCCGTCAATATTACCGAAGTGGTCACTATCATCTGCCGAGTGGCCAATACTTCCGACACGACCGACATCACTCGCCGAGCCATCAGTATTTCCGAAGTGGTCACTATCATCTTCCGAGTGGCCAATACTTCCGACATGACCGTCATCGCTCACCGAGCCATCAGTATTGCCGAAGTGGTTAGTATCATCTGCCGAGTGACCAATATTGCCGACACGACCGTCATCGCTCACCGAGCCATCAATATTGCCAAAGTGGTCACTATCATCTGCCGAGTGGCCAATACCGCCGACACGACCGTCGTCGCTCGCCGAGCCATCAGTATTACCGAAGTGGTCACTATCATCTGCCGAGTGGCCAATACTGCCGACACGACCGTCGTCGCTCACCGAGCCATCAGTATTACCGAAGTGGTCGCTATCATCTGCCGAGTGACCACTACTACCGACACTACCGTCATCGTTCACCGAGCCAGCAGTATTGTCGAAGCGATCGCCATCATCTACCGGGCCGACCATACCACCGACCACTAATATTCACCGAGCTACCACTACTGCCGTCATCATCTACTCTGCCAACATATATCATCAACGATTACTGTAGTTCGTATTGTATATACATATATATATCTTAAGTAAAGTTATTTTGTAACCCGAAGAGGGACACGAATTAGCGCATTTCCTTGCATAAGGTTTGAGGGTCCTTAAGCTGACCCTGGAAACGACTGATTTACCCCAGCCGTTGAATAAAACCCGTTACAACTTTTGATAATTACAGTAATTACCAATTTGAGTAGTCTTGGAAAATATGGGCGGAATCGCCAAATTCAAAAGTCACCAAAAACGTAAGTGGTGAATAAAAAAATTCGCCAAAATCAAAAACAAAATAAAACAAAAAACGGCAAAATCAAAAATCGCAAAAAACAAAAAGTCGCAAAAGATAAAAATCGATAAAGCCAAAAATCGCCACAATTAAAAAATCGCTAAAATCAAATATTTCCAAAATCGCAAAAAACATGATCTGCCAGAATCAAAAATAGCAAAAAAAAAAAAATCGCCGAAGTCAGAAATCAGCAAAAATCTAAAATCGCGGATAACAAAAATCGCCAAAACAAAAAATCACCAAATCAAAAATTGACAAAACCGAAAATCGCGAATAAAAAAATGCCAAAAACGCCAAAATCAAAAATCGCAAAAAATAAAAAAAAAAAAATAAAAAAATGCAAAAGAACAATAGTCGCCAAAGTAAAAAATAGCCAAAATCAAAAATCGACAAAATCTTTGATTCGCCAAAGATAAATAAAAGAATTTTCTACAAATTATATACCCAGTTTTTTATTTCGTTACGATGGGTGTAGCGAAGCGCATCGGGTTACAACTAGCTATATATATAATGACAAGTTTAAGTCAATAATATCACACTATTGTACACGATCCTGTCATTCCCGGTTATTTTTTAATAAAACAAATTACGCTGGTATTCGGACAGAAAGCAGAATGCGAATGTTTCTCTTAGGAGATGTTTTTCAAATTTGATTTCAGACTTAACTCTGACGACAATTTGCTGCCAATCAATGTTTTCAGTAATTCTAGTTCGTAGAAATCTTTTATACTCCGGGAGCTTGATTCCTAACTATAGTATAAATCATGGGTTTCCCATTGGATAAATCAGGGAGGGACGCATCTGCTTGATTGACGAAAGATTTTCAACCTTGTGTCTTCACGGTAAGCAAATGTTAGCCTTCTATCCATAAAAATATTTCGGATCTAATATATTTTGCTTTCTCAAAATAATTTACAGAACCTTGATTACCATTGAAATATCATTTGCTTTGCTTTCAGATCATTCTCCTTTTTTATGTCTTATCTTCCAGAACAGATTGGCTAAAATATAGGTCCACACATATCGTCTTTTGAACTGTTGGGGAAATAGAAATGTATGTGTTAGTGACATTGTGTCTACACAAGTTTCAGCAGTTAACCATTCTATTTGAAGAAGATGAGTTAAAACGAAACCCAGCTCATATGATTTAAATTCAAATATTGAACCCCTTCTTCTGGAAAAGAGATCATTTACAAAAGAATAGCATTATATGGCATATCACCTGACACAATTTAGAGGCTGTTCATTGAAGTTTTGAAGTTATGCACTTCAATCCAAAATAAATGGTTTTATTTAAAACTATGTCTGTTTAAACTTGTCGATTTCGTTCTCGATTTCTTTTTTAACTTTTTACAAGTAATTTTGTAAAGCTTATAACATCATTTTTGAAAAAATTTTGTCGTGCTGAGTAAACAATTTTTTTAGTGTTTTAAATTAGATGATAATTCGCCTTATAGGCCTTGTTAGAATATACTATATACCCAGCACTCGAAATTCGAGTGCAAATGCTATGAAATTTTACTTTTTCGTTAATTTTTTTTTCTTGCAATGTTTTTTTAATCTATATGTATAAACAATATATGAGTATTTAAATTACATTCATTAAATTGTGGATTTTAAAATAGAATTCAGTAAATTTCATTATAAATATTTTATGAACACACAGAAAAAATATAAATGGGATTGCTAATAGATAATCTCGTAAGAGCCAAAAGATATGCTAATCAATTCTAGCTGGCAAAAGAGAAGGAAGATCCAAAAGATCATGGGAAATCCACGCAAAAGTAAGACTATGTTAAGAGTTTTCTTCGATTATCGTGGTGCGGTGTATTCGTAATTCGCACGATAATGTACAGTCGACTCATATTGTGCCAAAGCTATCATATTCACCTAACTAAGCACCATGAGGCTATTCATTACACCATTCTGGTGACACAAATTTGAATTGGCTAAGGCTACAAGAGTTGAACGATCGTACGCTTCAAAGAAAAAATTGGAAATATTGAATTGGAAAAAACGTTGGCATAGGTAATCTAATAAACCAAATTTGTTTGCATTAAATTCCATATAAACTGTAGGCGTTCCTTCTTTTCTAGTAATAAAAACTGGTTTCATGTATATATAGCCAAACATGTGTACGCACGTAAAGGAAGGCACTTCAAAAGAGTGCGTGTTAACGTCACAACTTCTGTCGGTATGCGTGTGTATAAGTGTTAGAGTGCAACCTCAGCACAAAATCATAGTTGTTGTCATTCGTTTCATCATAATAATCATCATCTATTTACAAACAATTTTCCCACGTTGATACTTAACGTTGATTTGCGTACTCGTTTATATACATACATACAAGACTACATAGAAAATATTTTCTCAGTAAATCTCTGTACTACTTTAGTACTGTCGTTTTTCACTTGTGGTTTGTGAGGCCAAAAAAGAAACAAACAGAATTTTGTGATGTATAAGATTTAAGGTCAAAAATGTCCGTAGTGTCATACATTGTATGTAAAGATATATGTACATACTCATGTATGAATATATAAGTCTATAGCAATAGTGTTGTGATATTTTTAATACCATAACAAAATTGCGTACGAAGTAGCACTGTGACCATGTGTCCCAATCACGCATTAAAATCGTTTGTGTATGCATTAATATTTTCTAACTTGTAATCATATTTAATATTGGAAATAATGTCATCATTAAGTGTGGCCACACACAGTATGAATATAATGGGAAAATATTACGAAATGTAATGAAATTTTATGTTACAAATCACTTGCTGTCGCAACGAATATATTTTGCTAAAATTTATGAAGAGTATTTAAGCTCATTTAAAGTGATTTTGTTTATGAGTTTTATTTTTAGTTTCATATATTTCGTATATAACAAAAGAATAATTGTTCCCATTATTGTACACGGAAGAAATAAGATGTTAAAAAATAATAATAATAACTACTCTTAGACTGTGTTTCTGATATATTATTAAACATTCCTATTGAATCATGAATAATTTCCAAATTATCTGACTAAAGCTTTTAAAAGGAGAGGTTAATTAAGTTAAGTTCAAATGAGCTTGGAATATATTTAAGCAGCCAAACTACTCCGATTATATTAAGCATTGTAAAAATTATTACTAGCAGAGCCTAGTCCTCGAATTTCGAGTGGAGATTCTAGGAAATTTTACGTTTTCATTCATAAATAATTTTATAAGGGCCTACAGGTGCGTTAATCAATTTTAGCCAATTCAAAATTCAACACAAATTTAATAAACACACACACAGCATCGTATATTTTATTAATTTGAAGCTTAAATATGTGTTTTGTGTATGTGTTAGTAGCAATTTTAATTAATTTTAATTAATTTTACGCCAAAAAAATATACCAGATGGTTCACATATGTAAATTTGCTGAATACTTGCAAAGAAATACCTTCAAAATTGTATTTTTTTTTTTTTATTAAAATCGGTTGGTAATTTAAGTTGTAGAATATATCACAAAAAATCGCCTTGTCTATTAATATTATAGATTTAATCATTTTGATATCATTTTGATTTATAGCAAACGACTAAGGCAGACGCCACTCAATGAGCTGCAAAGCGGCGAGCGGCGGAGCGGTGAGCGGAAAAAAATTAAAACATATGAAATATTACTGAAATGGCCACAGAATGAGTGGCATGTGTGCGGCATTTCTGAGCGTCTAAGCGGCGCCGCTCAGGAATAGAACTTGTTCTAATTTTTAGTTGTTTTCTGAGCGGCAAAGAATAAAAATGGCAAAAAAAAAATGGCTTTTCTTTGATTTGTCAATCTGTAGCGCGTTTAAGTAACTTCTTTTTAACGATAATCGAATCGTTAGAAAAAGAAAACAACAAAATTATCGATTTTGGTATTCAGTACAATTTTTAAACGATATTCGCTATTGTTAAA
This sequence comes from Cordilura impudica, assembly GCA_963682025.1. NCBI lineage: Eukaryota > Metazoa > Arthropoda > Insecta > Diptera > Scathophagidae > Cordilura > Cordilura impudica. The sequence goes on along the minus strand of OY821518.1, from coordinate 60,475,153 downwards.
GTCAGTTGTTGTAGTTATATTAACGACAACAATTTTTGTGTTGTTTTTCAATCGATAAAAAGTAAAAAGGTTGAAATGGAGTCATATATAAATAAAAATCATAAAATAGTGAAAATATTTTTCTTTTATTATAAAAACTTTTTATACAAAAAATAAATAATAATATTGACAATGGCATTTTGACAACTAACCACTCAGAAATGACGCTCAGTAATAAGGCACTTGCCGCTCAAACTTGCCGCTCTGCCGCTCATCGCTCTGCCGCATGCCGCTTTGCCGCTCATTGCGTGGCCTCGGCCTAACACTCTTAAATTTGGTGCTGTAGCTTTGATAACCACCACTTGTGTCTTACACTTAATATTATAACAAACGTTGGGTACGCGGTTTCCAGTTTAAGATAAGTCAATAATAAATATTAAAATTTTAGTAAATGGTGTTTTTAAGAGGTTCACAACAATCAGTTTATACCACTGATTTATTGGCTAACATATCTAAAGTGTGGGCCAAAAGTCACCATTGGGAAAAGTCACCATGGGGAAAAGTCACCAGAGTGGGTCAATCATATTTACTCTATGGGCTCATCTCGATTCTGGTACTCTAAAATCATTTTCGAACCCTCCAAAATTTCGATGAAAAAATTGATTTATGTCTTATATGGGTACCCCAAATAAAATTGATCGTCACCACCAATACGGCACCATAAGAGATTTACCTCGAACTGGTGAACGTTTAATTCACACTACCGAAAATATTGAACGTGTAGAGCAAAGCTCCAAATTTTCATGGAAATTTTTTTAAGACGAGCCCATCATTGCGAAGCTGAACGCGGGGTTCATTTAAGTGACATAATTTTTCATACTCAGTGTAAAAATTCCATTTTGTATATTTTACAACCTGGAAAAAAAAAATATATATATAGAATTAGTCGTGCGATACGGTCGTGTTCTAATTGAGCTCTGTTTATGTTGTCAATTTTGTGTTAACAGAAAACTTCTTATAATTTTGAAAACATTTGAATCTATTAGCTATTATATCAGAAACAAGAACAAATTAAATAGTTAAATTTCAAAGTAAATTATATATATTAAAGTCAACTACAATAATATGAACAAGAAAACTTTGTGAAACAAACAAAATACAGAAACAACAACTAAGACACACAACATTTATTTTTTGTCTACTGAACAATAAAAAAAAAAACTGTTATCCTGCTCTGTCTATGTATAATACTGGTTTATAATTATCTATTATTGACAGTTTTGCAGCCACTGGTGAAAATTATACAGTATTGTGTTTGTCGGAAAAATATGTTAAATTTTAATACTACATTTAGTGTCAAATCGTACAAATACTTAAAAATTCATAATCATTAGTTTTCCAGTAAATAATACATATTTCTTGATTTTAATAATCATTTTATAATCATTTGAAAACGAGTAAGAAAGTTATAGTGGGTCTATGCCGACTATACGATACCCCATATCATGGTTTAGAGACCCTATCTCTTCGGTCCAACTAATTGGATATAGAAAATATGATATATGAAGATACGAAAAAGTTCATATTTGGTGCTATATTTATATGGGGACTAGGTGACTTATACTTAGAAGAAATTTGTACGAACCAAATTTGAGAAAAATCTGTGGAATATTTTTGTTTTTTGATAGATTTAAGTGAAGATCGGGAAGCAGCTCTATATGGGGCCTATGGCTAAGAATTGTCCTATAAGGATTATTTTTGGACTACAGATCAATGGATATAAAAAATACATACAAGCCCAATTTGGCTGAGATCTTGTAACGGTCGTTAAATCAAACCATATCTTTCTGGGACTATGCTACCAATTGATCCGGCTGTGCTCAGGGAAAATGGGGAGGATCTTGTCTCCTTCAAGATAGGTTTAACCAGCAACAGTAATATTAAAATTTTGGTAGCAAATTATCTATTTAAAAGTAAATGGAGAAATAAAATGAGTGTGTATAATTAGTAGCGTAGAGGTAAAAGATGTCGTTAACCTCTACATGTTCTATACCCGCCCAAACCTTTGCTATCTATTTCAGATTTTCCTAGATAGCCCACTTTTGACCTACCCAATCACCCTAAACTTTTTGTGAAATAAAAAAAAGTTAGTTCAACATTATATTATTTATATCATGTAATTAAACGATATTATAAATTTATTGATAAAATCGTTAAATTAATAAACACTTAATATTTTTATCAATTGAAAAATATTGTAAATAAAATAATTTTTAAGGTAAAGATATTTAATTTGTTTGCAATCAAAAACAAAAAAGAAATATGTCACCATTTGAATATATAATTAAAAAAAAAAAAAATTAAAAGTTAAAATGTGTGGTGTTTATTTATTAAAAGCAAATAAAGTAAAAAAAAAAAAATTATATGCCAGAAATTAATCATTTAAACAAAGAAATGGCAACTCTGATAATAGATATAAATTATTTTACACATAAAAAAAATATGAGCAATACAATTGAGCATCTCTTAGATATTCATGTTTTAATTATTTGAATATATGAAATTGAGTAAATTAGTGTAGAAAAAAATAAATAAATCAAAGTAATAAACTTACGTTCTCTTATCCATCGACGTAATAAGCGCTTGTAGTCGAAGAATATTTAGTTGACGTTTGATAGATCTAATTTATGTTAAAATGACATTCTCACTCAAAGACACAAGTTACAAATGAGAATAACATTCAGATAAAAATAATTATTTGTAAAATTTTGTGAGAATGGATTTGTGTGATGAATGAATCTAAAATTAAAAGTATGTTTGTGTATTTATTATAAGTGGATTTAGAATGTTTGAATATTTTTTATTTTGACATATTAAAATAAGGTGACCATATTTGCACATCACATTAGAACATTATAATCACTGATATTTTTTTTTTTTTTTAAAATTAAATAAAAAAAAAAATGTAAATATTAATATTAATATAAAATTAATATATAAAAATTTAATTTAACACTATTTTATAAATTAAAAAAAAATTATAATTTAATAATATAATTAATATATTTTTATGTCTTTTTTTTTTTTTTTTTAACTAAATATCCTTCAACACCTTCAGCACATAATAACAGGATGAGCACAAAAATATCAGGATGTTCACAAATATGCACCAAATTAGCAAGATGAACACGATATATCCAGATGTGCACAAAAATTGGCAAGATGAGTACGAATTAGAAAGTTGAGGGAGAAATATCGTGATGTGCACAAAAAAAAAAGCAAAATTCTATTTGCTTTATTTTATATAATTTAATTTTCTTGTCTGATTTGTTTCAAATTATTTTCAATAATGTTTAATTTTCCGTATTTGATTTCTTGAGCAAAAAAATTGTATATATAAAAAAGGTAATTTGACTTCATTTTCAAATTTTTCAGTCAGTGAACAAAAAAATTATTAACAACAAAAAAAAAAAAAAACTATAAATTGAGTAATTGATATAAAAACTAAAAAAATCAAAAACTATGTTAAATCAACCTCACAATCTATATGGTAATTTGGATATTATGGCAATTTTTGTCGATTTCATAGGAGTCACTAGTATGGGGGCTAGGACTGAACATAAAACTAATTTCACTAATTTCAACAGCTTTCATCCTATGGTCAGCGAAAGCCCACATACCAAATTTAATAAAGATATATTCATATTTGCAACCTGTGGTTTGACTACAAAATTTACATGGATATACAGACAGACGGACGGACTTATGAACAGCCGGACGGATCAGAAAGCGATTCTGAGTCGATCGGTATAATAAAATATAGACCTTGGTCAAATATTTTTGGCAGTTTTAAACACCAGCACCAAACCACATAGTGGTATAGGGTATAATAATATTATGTCCTGCTCCAAACCTAACTGCAGAGTTCCAATGGTCGACTGTTGGCTTTGTAACGTAGTTTATCACGCCAAATGTGTTGAATTAACTGCTCGTACTGCTGATAATTTACGGGAAGGTAAATGTACCATTTATGATATTCAATTTTATTCGTTCTTTATAAATACTCGCAGTGAATTAGATGCCATAAGTCAAGACCTCGAGATTTTAACTGAGAAGTTTAAAACACAAAAAGACCTGTTTGATAACCGTTACGACTTAAATATATCGCTTAGATCTCCATCCAAATCCCCAAAATCTGATTCAAAAGCAACAAATAATTCGTCTCCATCTACATCGACTTCAGAAAATGATCCATTCAGTATTCCTGCTATCAATATTTAACCTAATTCTTCAAATAATGCTAAAAATAATTCCATCTTCACCTAAATTAAGAATCCCGAAAGCATTCCATCCAGCAACGTACTTTTTAGCATGGTGCCTGCCAGTTCAAATATATTTTATTCCCCTGTTAATAGTCCGCTTAATACTGGTTCCATGGATAATGTTAATAGTACTGTTACAACAAATGCTCCTAAATATGAACAACCTACGAAGAAAACAAGATCATCAGAACCACAAGCGTCAACTTCAACGAGGGTGGATGTTGACAATAATTGAAAATGTTCTAAATTTTGTTTCCACGCATAGATAACAAATAAAAATCTCATATCTTCTGTGTAAGAATAGCTGTAATATGAATCGGAATTTTTATTTTCATGCAAAATAAAGTTTATAAAAAAAAACAGCATATTTGTGGATTTGTAATCCAGTTATTTAGCAAAAAAATTTGAAAATGGGTAAAAATGGGGGGAAAATGGGCAATGCAATTTAGTAGAATTTATTTGTCCGAAAATAAAGAATTTTTGAGACGTAAAAAATATTATTTTAGCAATAAGGATATTTGTTATTTCATATACTTTAAATAAATAAATAAAAAAAAGTGTAAGCGAAAAGCATAATATTTTTTTTCACGATTTTTACACTTGAATTAAAGACGGCAGATATATATTTTTTTTAATTCAGTTTTTTCTAATGGAAAAAATGCATTGGATATCTTAAGGAGAAGCAAGCGACTCTTTAACATAATTTAATAGGTAATTAAATTTTTTTAAATCACCCTGACAACAGATTGGTAAAGAGTATAAACAGATTTTAAGATTTAAAATATTTTGCGAGGAAACCTTGTATACATTCCTATGATTTCTGTAAATTTTCAGTGATAAAGGAAAAGTAACTAAGGAAATGAACAAACAAAGGTTTTTAAAATATAAACGGATGTAACATATAAAAATTTTCCAGGAATTCTTTCATCATAAATATTTGGAGAATTTTTTTTTGCATGTACTTTTTGTACAAAAATTGCAAATGTTTACTACATATTATTTTCTGAGATAGAATTATTATGTTAATATAACCAGCATCTTGGTCTCCAATTTATGTTCGGTGGTATGATTTATCATTTTTTGATGAAAGTTTGGTGATGTTTACGAAGATGGCGGAAAATTGTGTGAAGAAATTAGAAAAGGTATATTTGGCAAAACCCATATGTTTTTCCATATGCTTCAAAATATATAATATTCCGTAAATATCTTATTTTCAACTAATATTAGTCCTTTTATTTTCGACATAAAACAATGATGTTGGTGAAGTCAAGAAATGTTTTGAGTTTTCAATTTACCGCTTAAAACACTCAGAAAAGAACAGGAAAAATCACAAACTTTCGCCTTTTTCTATGAAGTTCTAAATGAAAATAATTCGCTTTTTGATGGCCAAAGAGTGTCAAATCTAGCGCGTAAAACATATACCTTCAACTGGATAAGCGGTGCGTATGAGTAATGATTTCTAAATATTAACCCTACGTTACTAACCTTAAAGTATGTTAAGTTCTTACTGAGCATGGGCGTGTTCTGCCCTCATGAACTATATAACACAGTACAACATTTTTCAGCTCATTGATTTGTGACTCAATTCTGAAATAAGAACTTCTGCATCATTAGTTTTGTCAAGTTGGCTGCCATTATAATTTAATGGCCATACGAATTTTTTTGCTCAAGGTGGAGTTTTATCATATTTTGTATAATTTAATACGGTTATAACTCGGTAACCGTACCGGTATAACTTTTGTGTCCGAAACACAGTTATAGATATTGAGTAGAAGAGAAACAAAAAGAACAAACCTACCTAAAAAAAGTGCATCCAGTGCCTTAAAAATCGCAAAAATTCCCATATTCCCCCCATTTTTTTTTTTCCAATTTTAAAGTTTTTTGCTAAAAACCTGGATTACAAATACACAAATATGCTGTTTTTTTCTTTATAAACTTTATTTTGCAAGAAAGCAAAAATTCCTATTCACATCACAGCTATTCTTGCATATAAAATATGAGGTTTTTATTTGTTATCTATGCATGGAAACAAAATTTAGAAAATTTTCAATATCCATCCTCGTTGAAGTTGACGCTTGTCGTTTTTATGATCTTGTTTTCTTCGTAGGTTGTTCATATTCATGATCTGAGTCTGCACCATCATCCGAATTAGACATAATATTTAAGGGCATGTTTTCTTCAGTGTGTCCACCAATTTCAGTATCGACATCATCTGCGGTGCTTTCATCTTCAAACTGCATAATTTTAGAACACCACCAACAAACCTCCACTTTGAATCACTTTTCCATTGGCATGGTCACCTGGTGAAACCTCTCAGTGTTTGTCCGATTCCTGAGGTAATTGTGCCAAAAAAGCATCAATGGGTGAAATGGGGGGAAATGGGCATTTTTCCGATTTTTAAGGCACTGTATGCACTTTTTTCGGGTTGGTTTGTTATGCCATTTTTTCTCGTTTTCAATATCTACAACTTTGTTTCAGACACAAAAGAGATATTCCAATTATTTGGCAAAAAAGGTGAAAGTGGGGGAGAAATGGGGATGCACTGGATGCATTTTTTTCGGGTAGGTTTTTTCCGATTTTATTTTTACCTATTCAATATCTAAAACTTTGTTTCAGACACAAAAGATATATTCCATACGGTTACCGAGTTATACCCATGTTAAAATATACAAAACGTGATAAAAATCCAACTTGAGCAAAAAAATTCGTATGGCCGTTAAATTAATTTGCATTTGATGCAGAAGTTCTTATTTTGCGGGCTTCTCTCAGTTGCAATTCTCAGAATTGGGTCCCAAGATCACGTGTTGTACTGTGTAATTTAAGCATATAGTTTTTTAATGTAAATATAACAAAATTGCTGTTATTTAAAAAAATAAAGGTTCTAGTCTATTAATCAATTTTTATTTTATAAAGTTGTAACTGAAAGTATTTGTTTTAATAAAAGAGAAAAAAAGCAAAAGTAATGGTTCCGAAAAATTATTATCAATCTCGAAGCCAAATTTTTCACAATGGTATTTTTTGATAGCTAAAATAGTAGGGCAAAATGAATTGTTTAATATATTTCTTCTCCATAGTTTAAACTTTTTGAAAAAATTTGGCGTAAAATCATACATACCTTGTTATCATTTGATGCTTACATATATATCATCATAGCTATTTGTGGTTTCAATGACAATTTGTGCAAAGCGAGAAGTCACTTGCTTCTACAAATATATTTGTCACATCTAAAGCACATAGTTTTGGTTTTGCGATCGCTCTTGTAACTATATATATGACAGTGGCTCGGATTTTCTCCTTTTTTTATTTTTGGTAAAAGCTGATCATCTGCAGGTATTTTGCTGGAACATTTTCCGCAGCTTAATTTTAGATTGGAACTCAATACACTCAATTTGCTATGTATATTTGTTTGGGTTTGACTTAAGATCCTTTATAAGCAGTTTACGCTTTTTATATTTCAGTGCAGCACACTCAGTACACAACAAAATTATGCGAACATTTATACTTTCCACATTCATAATAGAAAACAAGTAAGAAAATTATAGTCGGTCTAGACCGACTATACGATACCCTATACCATGCGTTTAGAAACCCTATCTCTTAGGCCCAACTAACTGGACATTGAAAATAAGCAAAAACCAAATTTGAGTGGGATTTTTATTAATTTTTTTGGCTGCAGATATGAAAAAGTTCATATCGAATGCTATATCTATAAAGGGACTAGGTCCAAAAATGGACCGATCCTGATCATGTTTGATAAAGTCTCTTGTATTTTGCAAAAATATGTACAAACAAAATTTGAGAAGAATCAGTGCAATATTTTTGTTTTTTAATAGATTTAAGTGAAGATCAGGAAGCAGCTCTATATGGGGTCAAAGGGATCATTTTTGGACTACTCATTAGTGGATGTAATGAACGCATACAAACTCAATTTGAGTAAGATCTATATGACAATTTGGATCTTATGGCAATTTATGTCGATTTCATATGGGTAATTTGTATGGGGGCTAGGTCTGAACATGGACCGATTCTCACCAATTTCAATATCGTTCATCCTATGGCCGATAAAAGCTTATATACCAAATTTCATCAAAATATATTCATATTTGCGACCTGCAGTTTGATTACAAGATTTACATGGACACACAGACGGACGGACATTGTTAAATCAACTCAGAAAGTGATTCTGATTCGATCGGTATAATAAAAGATGGGTCTAGGTCAAATATTTTTGGTTGTTACAAACAGCAGCACAAAGTCATTATACCCAAACCACATAGTGGTATAGGGTATAAAAATGCTACCAACGGCTACCTATATGAAATTCTGGTGACGTTGTGTGTAGCACAAAGTTGACGTGTAGTATCAACACCTCCTTTAGTCTTATTATAAAATTCTATAATTTCTGGTAGTGACTTTGCGCCATCATTTGTAGTTTTGAACAAATGTTTGGAATATTGTAAAAATAGATTTCGATCAGAGTAGTTGGTTTTTGTAATCAAATTAATAAAATTTAAAAAAAAAAATCATGTGAGGTCGATCACAAGGGAGATGTGTAAACATCTAATAATTAAAGAAAACATCAACATCATATTTTCCAGTGCATAAAAAATAAGTCGATTATGCTGTTTTCTGAAATTCAATTGATGTTTTCTGAAATGCAATCGATGTTTTCTGAAATTCAATTGATGTTTTCTGATACACAATTAATGTTTTCAGCAATTCAAATGATGCTTTTTGAAATTCTATTGACGTTTTCTGAAATACAATTAATGTTCTCAGCAATTCAAATAATGCTTTTTGAAATTCAATTGATGTTTTCTGAAATTCTATTTATGTTTTCTGAAATTCAAATGATGTTTTCTGAAATACAATTGCTGTTTTCTGAAATACAATTGATGTTTTCTGAAATTCTATTGATGTTTTCTGAAATTTAATTGATGTTTTCTGAAACTCGAATGATGTTTTTTGAAATTATATTGATGTTTTTTGAAATTCTATTTATGTTTTCTGAAATTCAAATTATGTTTTCTGAAACTCGAATGATGTTTTCTGAAATTCTATTTATGTTTTCTGAAATTCAATTGATGTTTTCTGAAATACAATTGATGTTTTCTGAAATACAATTGATTTTTTCTGAAATTCTATTGATGTTTTCTGAAATTCTATTTATGTTTTCTGAAATTCAAATGATGTTTTCTGAAATACAATTGATGTTTTCTGAAATACAATTGATGTTTTCTGAAATTCTATTGATGTTTTCTGAAATTCAATTGACGTTTTCTGAAACTCGAATGATGTTTTCTGAAATTATATTGATGTTTTCTGAAATTCTATTTATGTTTTCTGAAATTCAAATGATGTTTTCTGAAACTCGAATGATGTTTTCTGAAATTATATTGATGTTTTCTGAAATTCTATTGATGTTTTCTGAAATTCTATTTATGTTTTCTGAAATGATGTTTTCTGAAATTCTATTTATGTTTTCTGAAATTCAATTGATATTTTCTGAAATTTTATAGATGTTTTCTGAAATTCTATTTATGTTTTCTGCATTCAAATGATGTTTTCTGAAATTATATTGATGGTTTCTGAAATACAATTGATCGAATGATGTTTTCTGAAATTATATTGATGTTTTCTGAAATTCAATTTATGTTTTCTGAAATTCAAATGATGTTTTCTGAAATTATATTGATGGTTTCTGAAATACAATTGATGTTTTCTGAAATTCTATTGATGCTTTCTGAAATTCAATTGATGTTTTCTGAAACTCGAATGATGTTTTCTGAAATTCTATTTATGTTTTTTGAAATTCAAATGATGTTTTCTGAAATTATATTGATGGTTTCTGAAATACAATTGATGTTTTCTGAAATCCTATTGATGTTTTCTGAAATTCAATTGATGTTTTCTGAAATTCTGTTTATGTTTTCTGAAATTCAAGTGATGTTTTCTGAAATTCTATTGATGTTTTCTGAAATTCAATTGATGTTTTCTGAAATTATATTGATGGTTTCTGAAATACAATTGATGTTTTCTGAAATACAATTGATGTTTTTTGAAAGACAATTGGAAAATGTTTAGAAAAGAACATATCATAATTTTTTCACAAATATAATCAGATAAAGTCAAACCGATTTACACTTCAGCTCACACCGATGTGTTACGCTGTTTTTGCGATTGTATTGTGAAATACAAATTTACCCCCCTGCGCGTATAGATGTTTACACATCAAAAATATTCAAAGGCTAGAATTCTTATTAAATGATGAACTCATCTATAATATTAATAGGCTAGGCGATTTCTTGTGACCGATGTTTTCTTCCACCGTTTTAGCCCGATTTTGATCAAACTATATTATTTGAAAGGTATTTCTTTTTAGCCGTTTTGCAGATTTACAGATTTTTAAATTTTTTCCTTTATTTTGAGTAAATTGCATTTATGTTTGCTACTAACACATACATAAAATTATACAATGCTATGTGTGTGTTTATTAAATTTGTTAATGTGTTTGTAATAAAAATGAGTTTGTTTTTTTTTTGTGTTGATTTGTGAATTGGCTTTAATTGATTAGCATACCTTTAGGGTCTTCATTTAATGAAAAAATAAAATTTCCTAGAATTTGCATTCGAATTTCGAGGGCTGGAATCTGCTTGTTTAAATTATTAGAAGAAATCTAAACTATTCAATTTTCTATATGAAGAAAAAATAGTTTTTAAATAAAACACAATATAATCATATAGGCATAATTAATTTTTGCAAACATTAACCAGAATCTAAAATATTATAAAAAAAATTTAATTTAAATTTACGAATTGTTCTATACTATTTTCAGCAGTTCACTTCATTTGAAAGCTCTGGTATCCCTGGTTTAACAATCTGGCTACAAAGTTAACATCTGTTTTATTTTTTGAAGTTGGCAACTCGAAATCAGATGTTTGTATAAATTTGTATGATTTTGTGAGATTTGTGAGATTTTTTGAGTGGTAGCAAGCGATAGTTATTGTGTTTATTAATTAAATATAAAAATAATAAAAGTGAAATTTATTAAAATAGAATGTTACAAACAATAAAAAAAAGTGTTAAAAACACGAGTTACTTAGGTTTGTCTCTCCTACCACAATTCCAATTTCGAATGCATTGGGTAATTGCCCATGAACAGTTTCTCCTGAAAATATTTTTCACCAGTACAATCATAAGTCACACAGCGTTATCTCCTTCAGCTCACACCGATATAAGTTACGCTGTTTTTGTGATTGTATTGTGAAATATAAATTTACCCCCCTGCGCGTATAGATGTTTACACATCAAAAATTAATAAAAATAATTTGATGAAAAATAGAATTAAATTCTTGAATAATATAGTGTGTTTTATTATCCAGCAATTGTAAACTGACAGGTTATTACAGTGGCGATGAGGATGGGATCCTTTTTTTTTTGGGAAGAAAAACTTTATTTGCTGAAAGGTGTGTAACATAAAAAGCGTGAACAATCAACATAATACGCAGTGTGGCAGATCTCAATGGAGCTTTAATTTGGGGACTATTAAGGGATTCTGATTATGATTAGTATACGTATACATATAGATGGATAAGTATTATGTTCTTACATACATAGTTGCGAACATGATTATCTGACAAATGTCAGAGGCTACGGGCCGGAAAATAGATAGAATGTATAAATATACATATATACATAAGGGAATACGTTTGTGAGCTGACAAATGTCAGGGGCTGGGCGTTAAACGCAAGCCAATATTAAACAATCTGACAAATGTCGGAGGCTGTTTGCCGATATATCTGTTTTAATCTGACAAATGTTATGGGCTGAGCGTAGAACGCAAGCCAACAAAAAAAAATCTGCCAAATGTGTGAAAGTATAATAATACTTGATTTTTGTTTTAATTCCAGGTGGATGTTAAATCGAAAAGAATATTATGGCTGATACTATAAAGCCGTTTTTGTGCGACTCAATTGAAAAATCATTGGTGCATACCGAGTGGGAAAGATGGCTTCGGTCTTTTCAGATTTATGTGGATTTCGTTCGGAAACAAAATAAACTACTCCACTTTGGAGGGCAGCAACTGCAAGCTGTAGCCGATTCTTTGCCGGGGGCGGTGGTTCCATATGAAGCAGTGAAGAAAAATGACGTGTATACAGTTTTAGTCGATAAACTGAATGAATATTTTACGCCCAAAAGAAATTCTGCGTTTGAAAGACACCTTTCTCGTAACATTAATCCCTTAGAGGGTGAACGTTTTAATAAATTTGTTTTACGATTGCGTCAACAAACAGTCAAGTGCTCATTTGGTAATACAAAGGCCGAGATTGAGGAGATATGCTTAAAAGACAAGATTATCGATGTATGGGCACCGGTAGAGCTTAAACGCAAATTGTTAGAAAAAGAACACAGCCTTGATGAGATTTTGGATGCATGTAGCGTCAATGAACAAATTAGTAAACAGACACAATCAATGATGGCCAAACCGGATTCAGAGATCATCAGTAAAATCGATACACAGAAATGGCGGTCAAGATTTAATAGCATCGAGTGTAACAGATGTGGCCGTAGTGACCATGCTGAAGATTCAATAAGCTGCCCTGCACGAAACATGAAATGCAATAAGTGTTCCCGAGTTGGCCATTTCGCACGCAAGTGCAGAACAAATATTAAACGACAAATTGTACAAAGGTATAATTCAGATGCGAAGCGTCGGCGCACTATAATAAGAGCTGTTGATGACGAAGATCCTGAAGTTGACTGTAAGAAACTCAGCAGTAACAAGTGGTGATGAGAACGAAGAAAATAAAATGTGTCATATTGCGGGTAACCCAATTTCAATGATTATAGGCTCGGGATCGCGTTTTAATGTTTTGAGCTACACAGATTGGCAATGCCTGCAGGGAGATAATTTGCGTTTTTGAAGCTCCAGTTTGCATTAACGGAAATCCTGAAATAATTGCTACATTTTATGTCATTGAAAATGGAAGACAATCACTTTTGGGGCGGGAAACGGCATTAAAACTCAACGTTTTAAGACTTGGCTTAAACGTGAATCGAGTTGACAATGTCAAGCCATTTCCTAAATGGAAAGATGTAATCGTAAAATTGTCCATCGACCCTGAAGTTGTGCCAGTTCAGCAGCTTATGCCACGGGTCCCCATTGCTATAGAAGAAAAAGTTATACAACAATTAGATGCTGCACTTAATCCAGATATTATCGAACCGGCGTTTGGTCCAAGTCCCTGGATATCACCGATAGTAGTAGTGTTTAAGGAAAATGGCGATATCAGATTATGTGTAGATATGCGTAGGGCAAATAAGGCTATACTGAGAGAAAATTACCCACTGCCTACGTTCGAATCTTTTATGACTAAACTGAGGGGAGTATTTTTCATGGAAGGACTTAAAAAACGCATACCACCAATTGGAACTTCACAAAGAGAGCAGGGAAATCACAACCTTTATAACCATTCGGGGATTGTTTAGATTCAAACGACTACTATTCGGAGTAAACTCCGCTCCTGAAATTTTTCAGCGGATGCTGGAGGAAATGTTAGCACCATGCCCAAACGCCATGATTTACATCGACGACATTATAATATTCGGAAATAGCGAGCAAGAGCATGATAAGGCAGTCGCGGTAGTATGTAAAATATTTCGTAATAATGCTGTTTGTCTAAATGAGGAGAAATGCATTGGGAAGACTCAAAAACTCAAATTTCTGGGTCATGTGTGGTCCAATAAGGGTATTGAAGTCGATCCGGAAAAAGTTCATGTAATAGCATCGTTTAGAGACCCTAAAAATAAAGAAGAAGTACGCAGTTTTCTAGGGCTGGTCACCTATGTTGGGAAATTTATCCCCGACTTGGCAAATCGCACTAAGCCATTAAGACATCTTCTTAAAAAAGACAATTGGGGTACTGTATAAACACAAGCTTTTGAGGATTTAAACCTGTTGCTGACCGAAATACCAAATTTGTCCTATTTCGATCCGAAACGTAAGACGCGTTTGATTGCTGATGCCAGTCCGGTTGCTTTGCGAGCAGTACTCGTCCAATTCGACCAGAACAACCAGGCGCTCATCATATCATTTGCCAGCAAAAGTCTATCGGATGTAGAAAAACGATATCCACAAACGGAGAAAGAAAGTCTTTCGTTGGTCTGGGCAGTTGAAAAGTTTTATTATTGCTTAGCAGGGTTGGAATTTGAACTTATTACAGACCATAAACCGCTAGAGGTGATTTTCAAGCCCACACCAAAACAGCCAGCCTGGATAGAAAGATGGCTCTTACGACTTCAGGGTTTCAAATTTAAGGTAATTTATAGAGCAGGTAAAGAAAACATCGCTGACTCTCTATCTAGACTTTGCCAAGTGACTAAAACCAATTGCTTTGATTGGAAAGGTGAAAAGAGTATTTGTCACGTTATCACAAGCTGTGTGCCCACGGCACTTTCCATTTCGGAAATTGCTCAAAACAGTGCCCATGATGAGGAGATAGTTGACGTGATGTCATGTCTTAGCGCTAACTCTTGGAATCCAGCACAATCCAACAGTTTTTACCCTTTTCGTTCCGAGTTGTCGACAGTTGGCAGTATACTTTTACGTGGAACTCGGTTAGTGATTCCGAAATCCCTACGATTAAAAGTCCTCGAACTGGCTCTTGAGGATCATCCAGGAGAGTCAGCCATGGAACGGAGATTGAGGTCAAAAGTATGGTGGCCCCTTATAGATAGAGAAGCAGAACAATTTGTTAAAGCCTGCAGGGACTGCCTTGTGGTATCACATCCATCAAACCCAGCTCCTATGGACCGACATCCGTTCCCAACTGTCCCCTGGATTACATTGGCTTCCGACCTTTTAGGCCCATTACCAAATGGCTAATATGTCCTCGTTTTTATTGATTATTATTCCAGATATATGGAGTTCAAACTTCTTCGCTCCATATACTCGCAAGCAATTATTGACTCAATGAAGGAAATATTTTGTAGATTGGGACTCCCTAAGTACCTGAAAACCGACAACGGTAGACAATACGTAAGTACTGAGTTTAAACTATATTGTCAAACAAATGGCATAAAGCAAATATTGTCACTGCCATATTGGCCTCAAGCAAACGGTGAAGTTGAGAATATGAATAAGTCACTGGGGAAACGTCTGAAAATAGCATCTGTAAATAAGAGAAATTATCTAGAAGAGATTCAGAAATTCGTATACATGTATAATGTTACACCACATTCCACCACCGGGGTTCCTCCAACAGAGCTTATGTTTAACAGGGTCATTAGAGACAAACTACCTGGAATACAGGATTTGACGGGAGAATATGCTGATACCGCTGAAAGAGATCGGTATTGTATTAACAAACAAAAGGGTAAAGAAATTGCTGATAAAATGAGAGGTGCAAAGGATATAGCTGTAGGTGACAAAGTTCCAATGAAAAATGTTGTATTTCCTCATAAGTTAACAACAAACTTTGACACAACAGAATACGTGGTAACGACAGGAAGAGGTAATATGGTAGAAGCATCGGGCGGAGGTAAGGTTTTTTGTTGAAACATTGGTTACCTAAAGAAAATTCCTGCAGTTATACTGCCCCTGTCATCATCAGCAATTTCTTCGGCCGATGAAACAGTTCATGATGGTGTAGAAACAAAGTGTTCATCAGCAGCTATCGAGCAGCTTCCTCAGTTGGCGGGACACGGAAATCGGCAGCCGAGTGTTACATCTAGAGGAGAGTTTTTGTCCGGTGAAGAAAATTTGAAAATCCGTCTTAAAAACATTGGAGGGGTGTGGCAACCCTTGTCAAGCAAACGAACACCACCATACGAAAACAAGTAAGAAAATTACAGTCGGTCTAGACCGACTATACGATACCCTATACCATGCGTTTAGAAACCCTATCTCTTAGGCCCAACTAACTGGACATTGAAAATAAGCAAAAGCCAAATTTGAGTGGGATTTTTATTATTTTTTTTTGGCTGCAGATATGAAAAAGTTCATATCGGATGATCATGTTTGGTAAAGTCTCTTGTATTTTGCAAAAATATGTACAAACAAAATTTGAGAAGAATCAGTGCAATATTTTTGTTTTTTAATAGATTTAAGTGAAGATCGGGAAGCAGCTCTATATGGGGTCAAAGGGATCATTTTTGGACTACTCATTAGTGGATGTAATGAATGCATACAAACCCAATTTGAGTAAGATCTATATGACAATTTGGATCTTATGGCAATTTATGTCGATTTCATATGGGTAATTTGTATGGGGGCTAGGTCTGAACATGGACCGATTCTCACCAATTTCAATAGCGTTCATCCCATGGCCGATAGAAGCTTATATACCAAATTTCATCAAAATATGTTCATATTTGCGACCTGCAGTTTGATTACAAGCTTTACATGGACACACAGACGGACGGACGGACGGTCGGACGGACGGACGGACGGACGGACGGACGGACATTGTTAAATCAACTCAGAAAGTGATTCTGATTCGATCGGTATAATTAAAGATGGGTCTCGGTCAAATATTTTTGGTTGTTACAAACAGCAGCACAAAGTCATTATACCCAAACCACATAGTGGTATAGGGTATAATGAGTTGTAGTTTTGAACAACTGTTTGGAATATTGTAAAAATAGATTTCGATTAGAGTCGTTGGTTTTTGTAATCAAATTAATAAAATATAAAAAAAATTAATAAAAATAATTTGATGAAAAATAGAATTAAATTCTTGAATAATATAGTGTGTTTTATTATCCAGAAATTGTAATCTGACAGGTTGTTAAAAATATCACCAGTAGTATGGAGAGACTCCATTATTTTCATCACCAGTATCTCCAGAGGAATAACGGAAACTATATCAGTTTTATTTAAATTTTCGATATTTGGTAAAGCAACAGTTAGTATACGAGCCGAAAAGGTAATCATTAAAATAGTTCATGTACCAAGCATTTCACTCTGTTATTCACATACACCAACACAATTTTATTATATCCCCCATAGTGATATACGAAAAAAAAAAGTGCATTACTAAGAAAGAACGTCATTCAAATCTACACTACAAATGACAGAAATTCTCCACCTTTTATGTGGAAAAGTCAACAAGATAATAATGAAAAGGTTTGCAGCAACTATGTCAATACCATGAGTAAAGCGGTTGAAGCGAGTGTCATTAACCTATGCACACAAGTTAAATATTTTGCATTTAAGATGGTCGCAAGTGAAACTTTTGCTAAGTTAAACTCATGCTTAATCAACTATATAACTAAAACATTTGAATGACAAAAAACATGAGAATTGTTTTTCCTTTTTTTGTTATAAAATAATTATATTTAATAAAAACTTAATGTAAAATCCAAAATTTCGCCATTCTGAAATTTTACCAATACTTAGTGTGATTTGTCAAATTATTTGCAAATTCTTTTCCGTTCCATCTCTACTAAGCTAACAGTTTTTCGTTTGCTTACAAACACATTCAAGTTTTAAGAATGTTTATTCATTTGCCCATATATTCAGTATAAGAATATATTAAAGAGCTACTTTGTGGTTACGTTATGTGTATAAACATCAACTAATATAAAAACAAGTAAGAAAATTATAGTCAGTCTAGACCGACTATACGATACCCTATACCATGCCCGATCTCTTAGGCCCAACTAACTGGACATAGAAAATAAGCAAAAACCAAATTTGAGTGAGGTTTTTATTAATTTTTTTGGCTGCAGATATGAAAAAGTTCATATCGGATACTATATCTATATGGGGACTAGGTCCAAAAATGGACCGATCCTGATCATGTCTGGTAAAGTCTCTTGTATTTTGCAAAAATATATACAAACAAAATCTGAGAAGAATCAGTGGAATATTTTTGTTTTTTAATAGATTTAAGTGAAGATCGGGAAGCAGCTCTATATGGGGCCAAAGGGATCATTTTTGAACTACTCATTAATGGACGTAATGAACGCATACAAAACCCAATTTGAGTAAGATCTATATGACAATTTGGATCTTATGGCAATTTATGTCGATTTCATAGGGGTAATTTGTATGGGGGCTAGGTCTGAACATGGACCGATTCTCACCAATTTCAACAGCGTCCATCCCATGGCCGACAGAAGCTCATATACCAAATTTCATCAAAATATATTCATATTTGCGACCTGCAGTTTGATTACAAGCTTTACATGGACACACAGACGGACGGACGGACGGACGGACGGAAGGACATTGTTAAATCAACTTAGAAAGTGATTCTGATTCGATAGGTATAATTAAAGATGGGTCTAGGTCAAATATTTTTGGTTGTTACAAACAGCAGCACAAAGTCATTATACCCAAACCACATAGTGGTATAGGGTATAAAAAATATGTAAACAACTAAACGGACCTATACAATTAAGAATTATTTACTTATGCAAATGTATTTACTCACATAAGAATATGAGTGAGTGAAAATATTTAAACCACGTGTGTAGCTATTTATATATTCAATGTGATGTTGTTGGCTTAAGTGTTAATGTCGTGACATAGTTTATGCACTTGGTATTGTATTCATTTAAGCAAGTCTGTGTGCAAACAAACATATACCACAATAACAGTAGAGAACTCAGAATGAAGAAATACAGATGTATGTATATAAAAATGGTATGCTATTTATAAGCATTTAAGTTGAACCAGATTTTGAGGTCATCGTGTCAACATTTTTAAAACAACAACACTAATGTTTACACTTGAGCTTATTTTATACGTTTGAGATGGCAACATTTTTCTGTTCTTAAAGCTGTGTATATGTGTGTATAAATTTAAGGAAATTTTATGAAATTAACTTTAAAAATTTTAAATATTTTTATTCTTGGATGAAAACTGTTGCCTATGGCAGGCGTTAACTGCACTGAAATATAAGCTGATGAATTTCATGTAAAAATCGAGATGCATTGAACCCGACCCCCTCAGATATCGATGAAATTTTGTTCATAGCTAAATTTGATCAATACAAACAAACCCTCATTTTTAGAAATGATTGTTTTACAATTTTTTGGGCGTGGCACAGTGGGAAAGTTTTCGAAAAAACGCGAAAATGGTCGAAAAGTGCTCCATTTAAAATGCAATAACTCAAAATCGGCTGAACCGATTTCCATGATCTTGGTATCATTAGAAAGATATTTTAACAGGGTTTATGACACGTTTGAAAACAACAAAAAAAATATACTGCAAAAAATTTTATAACAAAACGAAAATTTTAAATAACGAAGAAACCAAAAAGATCAAGGGTTTTTTTACAGTGTATTATTTTTTTAGAAAGGTTTATCCTTCACCTATACCATATCCAAAAAGTAAAATGGGTTCTTTTTTAGTTTTTTTTATATAATTTTTTAAGTAGTGTCACTTCTAGTAATACGTACCGAAAGTTTTTGAAATAATTCGAATAACAGCGAAAACATCAGGTCACATTCTTACACATTTACAAAATAGTTCAACAACTCTAACATTTTTTAAATGTTTATAAATAAAAAGCCATCAACAATTGTTTATATTTTTTGCCAAGTTTTTATTAATTTGTGTTTTATTTTATTTACATTTTTTTTAAGTTAATTATTTGTAAGAAATTTTGCGCTGCTCAAATTTGGTACAGTCAGAATATCTGCGCACATGTACAAAAGTTTCATTTATTGGAATGAATGAATTAAAGCCTTGAGTTCCTGTTATAGTTTGAGCTTCTTTATATCTTGAAAATAGCTTTTCTTTAACGTTCTTGTATTCGTCAGCATCTGCGTAAGCACTTGTATGGTGGTCTTATATGTTTCTGATGCCCAGTGATAGAGTTGCCTCGTTGTCTGGATTTCATTTTTATTTGCAATACTATAATTTCGAGCACCTCTCTTCAATGTTCCTCCGATTCCATCACATGCAGATTTTCCATGACTGGTAGCATAAAAGTGCCATTCGGCGTCAATACCAAAATCAGATTTGCGATGGCATAAATTAATGAAGTTATATTTATTTTTATATTGTGCTCCTGCAGCATCTGATACGTAAATGATTTTATTAATATTGTTGGTTATATTGGCCTTCACGAACTGTATCATTTTTGAAATATATAGATGAACTGCTATACTATCATGGGTATTGCAATCATATCTTATGGCGAAGCTTTTATGAAATAATTTATCGTTGTCTGAAAATAAACAAACAAAGGAAAAAAACAAATAAATAAAAAATATTAAATATTTTGATGAGTGTGGATGGATGTGTTTGATGGATGTGTTTACTAATACCAAAATATTAAAATAATTACCTTTGTAATAAATAACGAACGGATGTATTGTAGCCTGATCATTATTCCAATGGTATCCTTGCACGGCATCTTGTACAAGAAATGCATAATTTTCAGCAAAGTCCATTTGAATTAACATTTATCCTGTTAACAGCGCCGCTCTTTTATTGCTGATAAATTCAGATTGTCGCTTTGCTATGAAATGATGCGGAATCAGAACTTTGATGTGTTCAGTAAAATCGCTGACAAATGATTCTCGGTTGGTGGTTAACGTTTCCAGAACACATCTAATCGTTGTATTCCACTTTTTGTATATTATTTCTTCAGTTTGG
This sequence comes from Cordilura impudica, assembly GCA_963682025.1. NCBI lineage: Eukaryota > Metazoa > Arthropoda > Insecta > Diptera > Scathophagidae > Cordilura > Cordilura impudica. Next base: position 60,454,240 of record OY821518.1, on the reverse strand, counting down.
TTATTTTCAAAATGTTTTAGCATATGCGTTTTTAGATTATTTAAATTTTTGAAGCAGTGACCACACATTGAAATGCAACAGTCGCTTTTTTGTATGTCACCATTACAAACAACGAATTTGAGAACATCTTTTTAGTCGGTAAATGTGCATTCTCCTTCAAAACAAAATGATTTTAAGCGACTGTTTTCAAACATCAATTTCATATTTTGATGCAACGTGCATACACAGATATTTTGCTGGTTTCCAACTCCAAGTTTCATACAATTTTTTGGCCTTAACATTGTAAATTTTGTAAAACCAACTTTGGCCAAGGGATGTTTTTTTTTAATTCGTAGTAAGATTCGCGTAGTGAAGATAACATCAGTCTTTTTTGAACTTTTTCACGTAAGTTTTCTTGTTTAATAGTAATTGAATCTTGCGATCCTGGCATCATTCGGCTAATTTCACCATCTTCATAAAATAATTTGGCTGTGCTTAGAGTTTCGGTTGGTAAACTACGTCTGCTCATTTTTAAAAGATTGATATCTGCAAACTTCGTTTTATTCCTTTGGATATCTTTACTTTTTTTGATACAATCGTGAGATATATCATCCCCAAAACGATCTTTAATTTTTGCGTGACTCATATTGATTGGTAAGAGAGATAAAAGTTTTTGCTTTTCCAAAAGATTTGAGCTGTTCTCTATTTGATATTTGATGTTTTGCAAAATTTCTTCGTAAATGGCTTTGACGTTTTCAAGTTGCGCTGACAAATCAGATAATGGATCAGCTCCAAGTGAATCTGCTATATTTTCCAAAATTTGCACTGATTTTCTATTTCTGTATGCATCTCGTTTGATATATTTCCTTTTAAGAGGCGTCATTTGGTTTGGTAGATGAGGAATAATGTGATCATTTATATTTTCAATGAGTTCGTTGCTTTCGATGCTTGCATTACGGCTGGTACAAGTTGGAAATTCCTTCAATTCTTCGCTAATTTCATCGCTGGGCGTTATTGGTAAATAATTTGAAACTTCATTCTGCTCCACGTTGGATTCATTACGACTGCGCGCTTTTCTCAGTGTATTCCGGCAAGTTTCGCAAATACGGCTACAATGAATGTTGGCGACAGCTGGAAAATACTCAATTATATTTGCAGCCTTACTTTACGAAGCGAAGCGCAACACTTATTAGATATTTTTATGCATCTGCACTTATTGTTTGAATTCATATTCACTCAAATTTGTAAAAATTGTAATGGGATATCTTGGCTTCTGGAAACTGTTTATAATTATGAATTTCGGTACGTTGCACTTTTAAAATATGGACTTGTAATTTTCGCGTTCGTCGACACTTGTTGAATGAGTAAAATCGATCAATGCACTACTATACTGTGTATTGTTCACTACCCTGCAAAACCTGCCTAACCGATACTCCAACACATTTAAAGATTTTAAAATTTCAACAAAGACAAACGCAAACTAATCTTCCATAAGCACCTAATGTTAAAAAGAAATAGCCTTTTCGACTAAAGATGCGTGTTATTCCTTACTCTTTCTCTCAGTTGGACATCAGTAGTTAGTACGTAGCAAAGTGCTATTAAAAAGTAGTCGGATGAAATAAGTTATGATATGTAAACATATACCTAATTTATTTTATGAATAAAATGAATATATTATAACATTATAATAATATTGTAATATATTCATATTCTTTAGCTCATAAGATTTAACACTAAGAATTAAGTACTTAATAACAAGTAAAAAATTTTTGCAACTAATAAAAAAATGTTAGTGCTAATCGGGTACAGATTACTTGTGCAAAAAAAAAAATGCCAACACTAATATAAACGCCAAAAAAGTGACAAAAAGAAAAAAAAGAAATTGAAGACGCGTGTAAAAAAAAGTGAAGTGAAAAGTGAAATTAAAACAAAAAGATAAGTAAAATTAAAAAAGTAATTATTAATAATGAATAAAAAAACTAAACAAAATGCTTTAAGCGTGGAAAAAAAATGTTTAAAAGAAAAGTGGAAAGTTGTAGGGACATAAATAAATTTGCTATTATTGGAAGTGCAGGCGCTCTGCCTGCAAGTGCAGAAAGATGTCCGTGCGGTAGTGAAAATGAAAATATTTTAGAACAGGAAGTGGGAATTTCTAACAATATTGAAGAAATAGGGAATGCTGACAAAAAAATGAAGTTTGCCAGCTAAAATCTTGGGCAATCCGAAATAATGCTTCTCAAAATACTGTGACAGACTTGTTGCAGACTTTGGAGGGAATGGGTGTTCCTAATTTGCCTCTTTGTGCGAAAAGTCTTTTTGGTACCTCAAAGCAAAAAATTTCAATACAATCCATTCCATGTGGGGAGTTTTTATATTTCGGAATTCAAGCTCATTTTCTTGCAGGTTCTTTTAATTACCTAACAGGTAGCAATGAAGTGCAGAGCGACGTAGGAAGCTCTTTAAGAGTTCCAATCGTGTTCTGTGGCCAATGCTTGGTGCAGTGTGTGGACATCCTCAGGAAAGTCCCTTTGTTATACCATGCTTCTCTGGTAAAGAAAAGCCATGAAATATAAATGATTTTATGAAAGACTTTTGTGATGAAGTCACTGTACTGAGGGAAGTTGGCCTAAAAATTGGTTCGGGTGAAATAATTAAAAAATTTAATATTCGTTTTTTCATTTGTGACTCGCCAGCTAGGGCTTTTGTTACAAGTGTCCAGTCACATAATGGTAAAAAAAAGTTGTCCGAAGTGTTGCCAAATAGGGGCATATATGCAAAGAAGGGTCAGTTTTTCTAAACAGGTTCACGATTTACGGTCCGATTTTTCATTTAAAAATAGAACAGATTTAGAACATCACAATATTCAATTTCAACAGCAGGAAAACATTCTTGAAAGTAATAATTTGCGAATGATGTCGCAATTCCCCCTTGAACCTATGCACTTAGTTGACCTAGGAGTCACCAAAAAGCTTTTAGGTTTGATACAAAAAATTGGAAATGTGACTGAAATGAACAAAAAATTAAATTATCTTTCCAATTTTGTTCCATCTGAGTTTGGGCGGGTTTGTAGAAATTTTGACGAATTTTCGAACTGGAAATCGACTGAATATAGACAATTCTTGCTGTATTCAGGAATTTTTATTTTAAAAGATTGTATATGAAGATTCGTACTACCATTTCCTTCTTTTGCATGCTGGCATAAGACTTCTTTCCAATAACGAATCATTTGAAAGCGAAGGAAATGTAGCCCAAGAAATTTTAGAAGAATTTGTTGATTTATTTGGCATTATTTATGGCGAGCATTTGATAAGCCTCAATATTCATGGGTTATTACATTTGTCCGACTGTGCAAAGCAATGTGGTACTTTGGACAACTTTTCCGCATATAAGTTTGAAAATTATATGCAATATTTGAAAAAATTAATAAAGAAACCAAACAAAATACTAGAGCAGTTATGTTTCAGGCTTCAGGAAAGACAGGACTCAAATATAATTTTAAATAAATGTTCAAAAATGGGTTCGTTTAATATAGATGTTCAAAAGGAAAAAGATTCATTTTGCTTTAGTTCAGAAGTAGGGCCTTTTAAGGCAGTAGGTATACGAAAGGAAGCTGGTCATGATATAGTACTAGGGTATAGTTTTCAGCAAACAGAAAATTATTTTCAAGAACCGATAGAATCGTTATCAGGGTTAGGTATACTTGTGGCAAGTCAAATTAATCAAGAACTATTAAGTATTTCCAGAGCAGACATACAGTTTAAATATTTCTGTATTCCAATTAAAAATAAATTTATATTAATTCCACTACTTCATAATATTTTCCACGATTTTTCAAATTAAAATTCTAAAATACGTTTAAGCATTTTTTTAGTTCTAACTATTAATTTTAATTTATTATAAAACCATTCTAATAAAGATTATTTTTGCTTCTTAGAGGAAAAATGACTGAAAGCACGAACAATTCTGTAATTGAAAGCATGTGTGCTGCCAAGGTGCGTCCCTCCACTCATCAAGCAACAAATTTAAAACCACAAAGTTAGACAATTCTTTTAATTATAAATTAAAATTAATTTAATGATAATTATAATTATACTTATTTTTAATTTTTTACTTATTATTAGGACTTAGAAGAAAACAATATTGTACAAAAGCTGCATACAATAACACACCATCTGCCCAAAAACCAAAAGTTCTTGAAAGCAAAATTGAAATAAGAGAAGATTTTCAACATGTTCCAATATCACAAGAAGAGGTTCTTAATAAAATTTTAAAAAACCAAAACAAGATTTTGGAGAACCAAAAGTTGATACAAGAACGAATTGAAAATATCGAAAAAAAAACATGAAAGAAAACGTAAATATATATATTTTTTATCGGATTGAGTATTGATTATTTGAGTTATGTTTCAGGTTGCCGATAATTGCGTCTTAATGGCTAATAGTCACACTACCAGAGAGTGCAAAGTGATTTTGGGAAAGCTCCATAAATCAATAATCCGCTTAACCGGCGAGGACGAAAATGAGCTGAGTGTAGAAATTGCGGCTACATTACCATTGTCATCCATTGATGCGGCACAGGATGTTGAGGAGAATTTGAAGAAGCCAGAACACCTCGAGGCAGTGGTATTTTAAAATATATTTCAAACCATACTTTCCATTTAATAAAAATATACATTTATCTGCTATTTACAGAAGTCATATCTGTTCCAGCTAAAGGGTGGCAAAGGATCAGTGGATGACGTTTTTAAAAAAGTGATGAAGGACGAACTTATTTCGCTTTTCAATTTTGACGGAAGAAAGGAGAAGCGAGCGTTGGTGCAGCTCACGCTCATTAATAAATTATTAAGTGGTATGATTTTTAATCGACAAACATATTGACTTTTTGATAATAATTTCTAATGTTTTCAGATGTTTTTTCGGCAGAAGGTCGAAATTCCTTTGAAAAGGAACTTAAAAAAAGTGCGGAACTAAGCCACAACAGATTCAAACAATGCAAATTCGCACAAAAAAATAAGATCTAAATTTTCTTAAAAAATATTATTATTAAAAGTGATCTCGTATTTAAAGTGACCTACTGTACAAAGTACAAAGTAGTTTTAAGACACCAAGTGAATTCATTTTTTTTACATTTTTTTTATTTATATTTATTTTATTTTTATAATACAAAACAAAGTGACCTATAGTTTTAAGACACCAAATGGATTTTTTTGTTTTTTTGTTACATTTTTTTAGCCCGATTTTATTTATTTTTATTTTTTTATTTTTATAATATGAACAATTTTTATTTTTAGTATATGTTATATTTCATTAAAATAAAATTTTATTGGAAAATTTAAAAATGGGGTTTTATTAATACAGTATCTTATAACCGATATAAATAACGTTTAATTAACGATTTACTTATAGGGATACAATAACTGGTATTATTAAGTAGTAATAACTGATATAAATAACGGTTAAATAACGAGTTACTTAAAGGGCTACAATAACTGGTATTATTCAGTATCACTAACTGATATGTGTAACCGTTAACTAACAAGTTATTTACAATATATTACTACGGGTATTGGTACCGTTAACTATCCAGTTAAATACACGTTAGCGCTGATGTGTGCGAGCGAGAGCACTATAGTGTTTTCTGCTCTAAATAAAAATGCGAGAGAAAGAGATACAAGCTCACACGTACAGAAGAGAATAGGTTAGTTTTTTCCCAATGCCCTGTACAAAATAACTGAATGTTTTTTAGTTTCTAACCCATACTACGGTTAGGAGTACGGGTTAAATAACGTGTTATTTAAACCGTACCGTTCTTGCAGGGTAGTTTACTGACAGGTACTTATAAATGAGTGCATATTTTTTTACGGTGGCTATATACCTGTTTCACCATGTGTGAGTTTTAAATTGTCCGAATAATGACCACCCTTAAATGTGGGTTGAATTTCTGTAAAAAAGTCATACAGGTAGCCAACTGAAAAACCCAAATAATTAAAAATTACTTTGCTTACGCAATTTTAAAAATTAAACAAACCCATTGGTTATTCCGTTTTATTAATTCTGAGGATCATAAAAAATATGATCGAGGGTTTTTCCGAAGAATGTTGTGCATATGTAGAGCAAATTTTTGAAATTCATACCTTTACTCAATTGCGAATAAAAGCGAATTGAGTTGGCAAATCATGTGTTGTACTGTGTTATTTTACCTGTAAATATAAAATATAAGGGCAATTACTAGAAGTGACACTACTTAAAAAATTATATAAAAAAAACTAAAAAGAACCCATTTTACTTTTTGGATATGGTATAGGTGAAGGATAAACCTTTCTAACAAAATAATACACTGCAAAAAACCCTTGATCTTTTTGGGTTTTTCGTTATTTAAAATTTTCTTTTTGTTATAAAATTTTTTACAGTGTATTTTTTTTTCAAACGTGTCATAAAGCGTGTTAAAATATCTTTTTAATGATACCTAGATCATGGAAATCGGTTCAGCCGATTCTGAGTTATTGCATTTTAAATGGAGCACCTTTCGACCATTTTCGCGTTTTTTCGAAAACTTTCCCACTGTGCCACGCCCAAAAAATTGCAAAACAGTCATTTCTAAAAATGAAGGTTTGTTTGTATTGATTAAATTTAGCTATGAACAAAATATCATCGATATCTGAGGTGATCGGGTTCAAAATTTCAGTTTTATCTTGATTTTTAAATGAAATTCATCAGCTGCTTTTTTAAAACTTCAACTGAATGTGTTTCTCCTGATAGCTGTTATGATGGCATGCATAGTTTTTGGTTCTTCTAAATAATTAAAGCAAATAATGCTCTTAAGTCAGTTAAGCTATAGTTGTCTCTATGTAAGCTTGTAATCAAATTTCTGGTAGTAATCATTTTTGTAGAAAATTTTATAGATTGGCATAAATGGGTAAGTTGATTATCAATTCCAATAATTTTAAAATTAAGGCAGAACTAAATCCGTTTATTATATCATCACTATATGGTCAGGATATAACAACCAAAACTATTTGACTCAGACCTATCCTATCTTTTATTATACCGATCAACTCAGAATCACTTTCTGAGTCGACTAAACTGCAGGTCGTAAATAATAATAATAATATTTTGATGATAATATTTTGATGATATTTGTTATATAAGCCTCAACCCGGTATAGGACGAACGCCATAGAGAGGGATCGCTTCATATATTTATTGGCAAAAAGTATAACGAGATCTTTATTGACTCAATTTAGAAAAATTTAAAGCATCATCAAAATTGACCACGTCCATCGCCCCCACCGCAAAGTGGACTATTTCACGAAAAGGCGGTTAAGAATCCATTAATTTTGATTGGATTGGAATTTTGATATGCGTTTTTTTTTTTTGTTTGATAGATGGGACTTTAGCCTTAAATTTTTGCTGTAAAACGTAAATATCGACCGATAATAGAAAGTTATGGGGGCTTTAAACACATTTTCATTTCTGGTTGAATTCTACTACAAAATAAAGTGTTAGAAGAATAACAAAGTTTTTTTATATACGCCCCTGTTCTTGAAATCACTAGCACAAAAAAACTCGAAAATGAAAAAATTCTTAAAATTACGATTTTTTTGCGGGATAGTCTCAAAATTTCGACTTTCAAAATCCCGAAATCTCAAAATCCCGATTTTTTTAAAATCCCCAATTCCAAAATCTCCAATTTGAAAATCCTGAATATATGTTTCGATAATATATAATACCGAATTCGAGATTTTAAAATTTTTTTTTAATAAAATACATGTTTTAAGACTTAATTTTTAAAAATTAATAAATTATTATATTTTCATTTTTCTACTTCTTTATTAGAATACATGTTTAAGACTACATTTATGAATAATATTAATAAGATATAAAATGTAAAAAGTATTATTTATAGTGCAATATTTATTGCAGTTGCTTTTAAAAAATCAGTTTTAAGCATTGTATCTTTATTATACCCTATACCACTATGTGGTTTGGGTATAATGACTTTGTGCTGCTTTTTGTAACAACCAAAAATATTTGACCTAGACCCATCTTTAATTATACCGATCGAATCAGAATCACTTTCTGACTTGATTTAACAATGTCCTTCCGTCCGTCCGTCCGTCCGTCCGTCTGTGTGTCCATGTAAACCTTGTAATCAAACTGCAGGTCGTAAATATGAATATATTTTGATGAAATTTGGTATGTAAGCTTTTATCAGCCATGGGATGAAAGCTATTGAAATTGGTGAGAATCGGTCCATGTTCAGACCTAGCCCCATACAAATTACCCCTATGAAATCGACATAAATTGCCATAAGATCCAAATTGTCATATAAATCTTACTCAAATTGAGTTTGTATGCGTTCATTACATCCATTAATGAGTAGTCCAAAAATGATGCCTTTGGCCCCATATAGAGCTGCTTCCCGATCTTCACTTAAATCTATAGAAAAACAAAAATATTGCACTGATTCTTCTCAAATTTTGTTTGTATATATTTTTGCAAAATACAAGAGACTTTACCAAACATGATCAGGATCGGTCCATTTTTGGACCTACTCCTCATATAGATATATCATCCGATATGAAGTTTTTCATATCTGCAGCCAAAAAAATTAATAAAAATCCCACTCAAATTTAGTTTTTGCTTATTTTCTATGTCCAGTTAGTTGGGCCTAAGAGATAGTGTTTCTAAACGCATGGTATAGGGTATCGTATAGTCGGTCTAGACCGACTATAATTTTCTTACTTGTTTAATTTTTTTTTTGTTTCTTGCCAATCTCTCTCCAGCTTTGACTTTTTCTATTGCTGTTTTAGCAACATAGTTCCTTGCCAAAGTTCCCGATCAAATCATACAATCCGTAATTCTTCTTACCCACAACTACCTTAAGTCGCCTGTGCCAAGATTCGACAGAATTTTGTGTTCTCGGGTAGTTTTGTTCCAGCATATCGCAGGTCGACCAAAATCCTCTTTCATATGGTCCATCAACATAGTTCTTTTTCAGCCAATACGCTATTTTTTTTCTCATCTTTGTCTTGACGATTTTTATATAAGGCGTCGTAATACTCCGGTATTTCATCAGCTGGCACAAAAGCAAGTGCCCTTATCTTTCGGATTTCCAAGCTGAATTCTTCAGAATTGCCATACTTTGTACTCAGCCCATTTTGCTGGATCTTACGCCAAATTATTTGACCAAAGAGGAATTGGAATCCCTTGCATTCAGCATATGGAAAAAAATGCTTTGCGGTATTAATTATTGCTTTCTCGAAGTCCGAAATTATCTTTAATAGTTTTAGGTCGATATTTCAATCTCAGGCTAATTTGGTGATACTAAAAAACACTTCTGAATACGCCTGGGTAGTTTTTCGGCTCATCAAACAGAACACGAGGGGCACTATCTGGCCTTGAACGTACGCGTGGTTGCTGAAAAGTTGCGTCATGATTGATGGAACCACATAAAAGGTGCCATCCATTAGCCAACATTTTGATTCTGCTAACATCTTCAAACTTGATTGCGTGCCCAAAAGAATGTTTTTTCCACCTGCGAATTCGTTTTCATCCAAAACGAAGAGCTCCCCTTCGAGGTATTTGTTCTTGTAAGGAATATCAGTATCCTCTAAACGTAGGGGCTCCTTCAAAATATCCGAGCGGATGCGGGAAATTTTTTGTTTTTGTGCTCCCTTGGTTGGCAGGTAAACACGACAATGCTGATCCGTTTCAACCACGGTATCCATTATAATTTGAGAAGGGGGTACCCCAATGTTAAGTTTTGCTTTATTCTTTAAATCATTATTAGAAAGAGCCACATGCTTAGAATGTCCAATTGGAGGATGACTATGCTCAGATTGTTCCTTTTTTATGACATGTTCGTTCTCCTCCATTATTGTATGTAATCGGCTTTTGCAATGTTTTTCTTTCCGATTGGCACAGCACCAGTAGTAAACTTTTTCTGTTTTCTTTTCCAAATGATAACAATAACCATTTAAAAATAGTTTTGGCTTTCCTTTATTTGAAACAATTATTTCGAGACTCATTTTTTATTATTATAAAATATTTTCAACCGCACTACATTGTTTTAAAACAGAAAATTAAAGTTTTTCGCCCACTTTCTACTTCTACAATTAAAATTTTTCAATGCTCACTAAGAGATTTTTTTTAGAAATTTTAGCAAGTATTAATTGAGGTAGAACAACATTTTTGTTCTGAGGTTTTTACTGTTAAAAAATCCAAATTTGAAAATCCCGAATCCCTGCACAACAATTCGGGATTTTCACATTCGGGATTTTGAAATTCGGGATTTTGGAATTCGGGATTTTGGAATTCTAGATTTTGGAATTCGGAATTTTGAATTCGGGATTTTGGATTCGGGATTTTCGATTTCTGGATTATATACCCAACCAGTTTTTTGCTGTTCTCTGATTCCAATAAGAATATTTTTTCTTCTTTTAATTCAGATAGAAAAGGCTTTGTGAAATCAAAAAAAAAAAGCCATTTTTTCTACGAAACAGGTCTTAAGAGATAAAAAAGAATCTTATGTTTAAACTCGAACATATTTTTTATTGAACCATGTCATTATATGAAAAAACTAGACATTGGTTTTATGAAATAAATACGATTTTAAAAACGTCTATATTTTGCGCTGATTAAAAAAAAAACTCGTAATCAGTGGTCGATGTTAATAACACACACTTTTGGGGATGATGTTGTTCTATAACTATAATAAAAACTTTTTATTCACACAATCTATTTTCCATTATAAATTTTTCAATTATTACAACTAAAGAAATTAAAAAATATATTTCGCCCATAATATATAGTTATACCCTCCACTCCAGTGTGCAGAGGGTATATATAAAATTGTCATTCCGTTTGTGATAATTAGAAAAAAAAATCTGGACCCCATAAAATATATATGTTTGTGATCCTTATAACAAGCGGAGTTGATATAGCGATGTCCGTCTGTCCATCTATCCGTCTGTGGAAATCACGATGACGCCTTCAATCGGGCTCGTTGGTATAAAAAATGATTCAGTAACATCCTGAAAAGTTTGCTATTTAAAATCGTCCAAATCGGTTTATCTAGTCCCGTGAATTGAACGATGTAGTAAAAAAAAGTCTTGAAAATATATGATTTGACTATGTTGTTCTTGTCACGATAACGTTCTCAATAGGACAGCTAGGGCGCTTGCTGTTAGTGAGAATGATACACCAACATCATGAGAAGGTTTCTGTTTTCTAAATCGTGACAATAGGTTTCATAGGTGCCGAGAAATTACTGAAAAGTCAAAAAAAAATATGATGTTTTCCTATATTGTTATTCTAAATTTTGTATTTTGTCACAGCTGTACTTGTTGTTTTTATGGTCGTTTTGGTAGTAATATAATAATTCACCAATATCAACATTTTATGGTGTAATATTTAAGTTAGTTAATTAATAAAAGAAACTATATAAAATCAATATCAATATTCTGCGATTTTTATAAGATCACAAAATATTACAAATTGATACATACAGACTACTGTTGCAAATATCAAAATACTATAAATATCATTCATATATTCGGTATATGTATTTCGATATTAAAAATAATAAAATATAAATTATTTTATTTATACAAAATATTGCAATTTTTAAGGTTGCAAAAAATAGTATGATTTTAAGGGTTCTACTTTTAGTACATACTTGCATTCAAAAGTAGTATTGAAACCATAAAATTCTACCCTGTTAAAAATTGGTGTTTAAAAAAAAAATTTTTTCTCAGATGATAATAATATAATGTCAATAATATTTAATTATATTAGATTTTTAAAATTTATTATTTAATTCCCGAACTACCGAGAATTTAATGCACGATTTATTCCGCATCAGGAATAATCGCGGAGCTCAGCTCAATCAAAGTGCAATGATTAAGCCTGATTAAGCAATGATTAAGCTCTGGGAAACAAGTGTTCATGCTTCCCTTTGCACAAACGCCATTCCGAACTACCAAGAATTGTAGGCACGAGCTATCCACATCAGGAATACTCGCGGGCTCAACTCAATCAAAGTGCAATGATTAAGTTTCGCCCTGGGAAGCATATATTCATTCATTTCTTAGCACAAACCAAACTTCTTATGGCACATTAAAAATAAACTAATTGAGAAGTACAATTCATCATTACGCTGTATTATAATACTATTTTCTTATTTTACTACTAGCTAGTAAACAAAGTGATCGTATCATTGTAAACGAAATAGAATTGAAATTGTGTGCAGATTTGTTTTACTTAAAAAACTGTTTCTACAGATAGTGAATGAAATCCCAGTAAACAATTTGTGCAATAAGTGATCATGTGGAGTCTTTTTTTGACTCCTCTGTGCTATTAAAACAATCATAAATGCCCTCTTTTGCTGATCACAAAATATTCTTTTGTTGGGAGGAAATATTACCTTACCCCCGACTCATCTTGAGAACCTTTTTTATCCAATTTTCTGATTAATTTCGACTTATTTTTGAGTCATATTTAATGTCGTTTTTCTACAAATCACTTTTTAAGCGTTAGCAAAAATTATTTCTTAACCTTTTTCTAATACCGCATGTGATTAATCAGTTTTTAATCATCAAAAGTGCTCGAAGAAGACACAGTGAAATGATTTTTGTTCAAACAATCTTCGAAATGATTATTGGGATATCGTATATTTTTGTTTACACACACATATACACAATGGCACCAGTTAGCCGAACTCTATCATGAAACACATAGACGATAGCGGCTACACGACTACAGCCTGTCAAAAATAAAATACACACGTTTATATGAAAACGATTATTTTGACACCAACACAGCTACACGACTACATGACCACTTTTGCTGCTGTAGTCAACTTAGGCTAATTTCTGTTTTTGTTGGCTACAAAATAAAAATAGTGTTGACAATATAACAAAATATGTAAAAGATATTAGTGCTATGAAATATTTTATTTTGTTGAAAAAATTAATCGCAAAATGAAATGCTATAATAATTCTATTAATAAGTAAATTTATTTATTTATTTTTACGTTATGATAATGTATTATAAATAAGTAATATATTTAAGATATTTTAATATAGAATCATACATGTTTTTCTATTTTAATAAAGTTAAAAAAAATATATAATTGGCACTACTGAAATAAAAATGATTTTGTATAAAAACAGCTGTTTATATTGTTGTTATATGTTGCTGTCGTTTCCAAAAAAAATAAGTAGTTGACTACACGACTACAATTATAGCCAGCAGCATTTGTATCCGTGTGTTTGTGTAGCCTCTGTCTTCTATGTGTTTCATGCATAAGTAACAATTTCATTTAGTCTTATGAAAGCTTTTGAACAAAGCAGATATACGACGCATTGTTTTGTGAAATCTTACATTGTTTTTTAATAGGTACCAGTGATGCCAGGAGATTTTTACAGAAATCTCTACGCTAATGAAAAAAAATCCCTTTTTTCTCTACACCCACTTTTTTCTCTCTGCATTTTTCCCTACACTACTTTTTTCAATTTTTCAAAAAAAAAAAAATTATTTTTAATTTGTTAATTTTCAATTTCAATAATGCAAAAATAACATAAAAACGAAAAAAATATCGTAAAAAATAAGATAAGAATATCATTAGAATTACATAAAAACAATATAAAAAATCAACAGATATTATAAAAAAAATATTTTTACTATTCTGTATAATTCATCTTTTATATGGCTAGATGTGCATTTAAAATTTACACAATTAATTAAAATGGCTTGCAAATGGGATCTTGTAACGTAAACAGAATTTTGGTTGTTGGTTTTAAAAGATATTTTTTTAAGACATTGGTTATTAGCATGTATACTTAGATCTGATTTATCGCAATTTAATATTTTTTTCACAAGCCTTGCATCTGTATTTATAGTCGTCATTTTTGACCTGTTCTATCCCATTAGCTTCTCGTCTCTCAACTAACTTGAGTAAAACCTTTGTTTTCTGTATTTTTTTGATGTATTTTCAGCATCATTGAAAAACGAATCGGACATTTTTCTAAAATCAATTATGTTTACATTTATAATATTTTAATATTCTTTTTATTTACAAACTTACTTAAGGTGCTATTACACGAAGCGTTTTTTACATATGTACTGTCACTTTTTTTTATCCATATGAAATTCCTCATGTCTGTCAAAATTGTCTTTTACATACGATGCATAATTTTTGCTATCACACGTGCATATGTATTTCCGTATGACATAACCTCTAAGTGTAAACAACAGCTGATTTAATTTGTGAATTTACAAAAATTTATTGTTAAAAAAAAAGGTTATATATTTTTTAATTGTTAATACTAAACAATTTATTTTTCTTTCAATATTAATCTTTAAAATTTACTCTGTTTTTCTTTCGCCACAAGCAGTGTTGTATTTTCATGTTTGTCATGCAAAAATAGAACCTGTTCTAATTGAAAAATGTACATGTGACTTTCTTCATGTATTGTACATAAACAATGTTTCATATGTATCACACGATGTGTACAACTTTTGTCGTGGGAAAATTTGACAGTACATATGTAAAAAACACATCATGTAATAGCACCTTTAATATAATCGAAGAGATCTACAAAGATGGCGTACTTATGTATGTATTAAAAAAAATGCACAAAACAAGTAAACTGCACAAAAGTGTTTTTTACTTGTCATTCTTATTAAAGAATGAGTTATTACCAGATTTAAAAAATATTGATATTTTTAATTTTAAAGTTTAAATTGAAACGTATATAATATTAAGTTGTTAAAAAAATTTTTTCAAAAAATCCCTACAATTCGACAAAAGTAAGAAATCTTTTGCATTAAACACATAGACGCAAATCCATTTATCGATGCGTTACAAATGGAATGTCATAATAAGATCGAAAAAATAAAACTGATTAACGCTAGTGCTTTTAAAATATAAGACATGGTCAAGTATTCCGAAAAAGATCCGAAATTCAAAAAAATATATATTGTTTAATATCTTATATTGACTTTAAAACTGTTAAATGTAAATGATGAAAATTCAGAGTATTTGTTGTAATAAATTACTAAATTGATCAAATTGTTTACATTTTCAAATATTTTATCTAAATTTGTTACAAATAGTGCAAGAAAACCTAGGTGGAGGGTATCAAAGATTCGGCATAGCCGAATTTTACACTCCTACTTGTTCTTTTCAAATTTTTTTTTTTGTTTCTTGGCAATCTCTCCAGATTTGACTTTTTCTATTGCTGTTTTAGCAACATAGTTCCTTGCCCAAGTTCCCGATCAAATCATACAATCCGCCATTCTTCTGACCTACAACTACCTTAAGTCGCCTGTGCCACGATTCTACAGAATTTTGTGTTCTCGGATAGTTTTCTTCCAGCATATCGCAGGTCTACCAAAATCCTCTTTCATATGGTCCATCAACGTAGTTCTTTTTCAGCTAACACGCTATTTTTTCGATTCTTTGTCTTGAAGATTTTTATATAAGGCGTCGTAATACTTCTCTATTTCATCAGCTGGCACAAAAGCAAGTGCCCTTATCATTCGGATTTCCAAGCTGAATTCTTCAGAATTGCCATACTTACGCCAAATTATTTGACCAAAGTGGAATTGGCATCCCTTGCATTCAGCATATGTAAAAAAATGCTTTGAGGTATTAATTATTGCTTTCTCGAAGTCCGAAATTATCTTTAATGGTTTTAGGTCGATACTTCAATCGCAAGCTAATTTGGTGATACTAGAAAACAGTTTTGAATACGCCTGGGTAGTTTTTCGGCTCATCAAACAGAACACGAGGGGCACTATCTGGCCTTGAACGTACGCGTGGTTGCTGAAAAGTTGCATCATGATAGATGGAACCACATAAAAGGTGCCATCCATTAGCCAACATTTTGATTCTGCCAACATCTTCAAACTTGATTGCGTGCCCAAAAGAATGTTTTTTCCACCTGCGAATTCGTTTTCATCCAAAACGAGGAGCTCCCCTTCGAGGTATTTGTTCTTGTAAGGAATATCAGTATCCTCTAAACGTAGGGGCTCCTTCAAAATATCCGAACGGATGCGGGAAATTTTTTGTTTTTGTGCTCCCTTGGTTGGCAGGTAAACACGACAATGCTGATCCGTTTCAACCACGGTATCCATTATAATTTGAGAAGGGGGTACCCCAATGTTAAGTTTTGCTTTATTCTTTAAATCATTATTAGAAAGAGCCACATGCTTAGAATGTCCAATTGGAGGATGACTATGCTCAGATTGTTCCTTTTTTATGACATGTTCGTTCTCCTCCATTATTGTATGTAATCGGCTTTTGCAATGTTTTTCTTTCCGATTGGCACAGCACCAGTAGTAAACTTTTTCTGTTTTCTTTTCCAAATGATAACAATAACCATTTAAAAATAGTTTTGGATTTCCTTCATTTGAAACAATTATTTCGAGACTAATTTTTTATTATTATAAAATATTTTCAACCGCACTACATTGTTTTAAAACAGAAAATTAAAGTTTTTCGCCCACTTTCTACTTCTACAATTAAAATTTTTCAATGCTCATTAAGAGATTTTTTTTAGAAATTTTAGCAAGAATTAATTAAGATAGAACAACATTTTCCAATGCTCACTAAGATGTTTTTTGTAAATTTTAGCAAGTACTAATTAAGGTAGAACAACATTTTTGTTCTGAGGTTTTTACTCTTAAAAAATCTGAATTTGGAAATCTCGAATTGTTGTGCAGGTTTTGATGTTGAAAATCGCGGCGATTTTTTTATAAATAAAAATTTTAGCAAGTATTAATTAAGGTAGAACAAAATTTTTGCGATTTTCAACATCAAAACCTGCACAACAATTCGGAATTTTCAAATTCGGATTTTAACAACAATTCGGGATTTTAACATTCGGGATTTTGAAATTCGGGATTTTTAATTCGGGATTTTGGAATTCTAGATTTTGGAATTCGGAATTTTGAATTCGGGATTTTGGATTCGGGATTTTCGGTTTCTGGATTATATACCCAACCCGTTTTTTGCTGTTCTCTGATTTCAATAAGAATATTTTTTCTTCTTTTAATTCAGATAGAAAAGGCTTTGTGAAATCAAAAAAAATGCCCTTTTTTCTACTAAACAGGTCTTAAGAGATAAAAAAGGAACTTATATTTAAACTCGAACATATTTTTTTTATTGAACCATGTCATTATATGAAAAAACTAGACATTGGTTTTATGAAATATATACGATTTTAAAAACGTCTATATTTTGCGCTGATTAAAAAAAAAAACTCGTAATCAGTGGTCGATGTTAATAAAACACCCTTTTGGAGATGATGTTGTTCTATAACGATAATAAAAACTTTTTATTTACACAATCTATTTTCCATTATAATTTTTTCAATTATAACAGATTCTTTATGCACTCATTATTACAACTAAAGGAATTTAAAAAAATATTTCATCCAAATCATATATTTTTATTTTATTCTTGTATACGAATGCCACAATAAAGTTTATGTTCGAAACAATAGTGATGCCAGTCAAATCCAAGTTATTTGCATGTCGAATTTTCTTTGGTGATGCCTAACTTACTTCAAAAGGAGAAGTCATTCTTTATTGAATGAAATTGTAGAACAAAAACAATTAAATGAACAAGTAAAATGTTATTTAAAAAGAAAATATATATTTTTTTTAAATTAAAGGAAAAACATGCAAAAATTTCTTAAGGTTTTTTTGTAAAACTGACTAAAGAATTATATAGCACCTCGGTTTCTAGATAACATATGGCTCTGAAGCTAAATCATATGTTTCATGTCCTTTGACAATAAAAAAATGATTTCGAAAAAAATTCGAAAATATAAAATTTGTGGTTTCAAGAAAACCAAAATTTCAATTTCATGTTATTTCAATTTATTCTTATGACTGGTTTTCACTATGTCATATAAACTGACAACAAACAATTGCCCCAACTGACATCTCGTAATTTTCTATTCATTACGTTTGCATTACATCTTATAAACGAACAAAAATCTGGCTGTCAAACAAAAAAAAAATTGCCAACAGCTGGCAATTTCACTTTATATGTCAAAGGTTGACAGGGGTTGTATATGACAAGACATTAAACCCCGTTTTCATACAACTGTCAATAATTGACAGCAATTTCCATTGAAAATGTCAAATTCAAAATCAGGCGTTATGCAAATAACAACGTTTCAAGAACAGGGCTGATAATGTCTTATTTTTGAGTTAATTTTACAATTAGTATTTTTCTGTAAAATTTATTTTGTCTGAAAATGCCAAACTTTGGGTCCCGTAAACTTTGTAGTCCTAATGATCACAAGGGCCAAAGGTTGCCTTTTTTTTTTTAAATAGCCCGAGTTAAAATATAATTTACTAGCTGTTTTTACCCGGTCTTGCCCTGGATAAAAAGGCCTTTGACTTGAAAAATGGTTCACTATGCTTACCAGGCGCTGAGTACTTAGTCCCCAATTAACAAATTCCCCAATAAAATGAACTTTCTCCCCAAAAATTTGTATGGGCAGTAAATTCATTTTTTATTTCAATTAAAAATTTTTTGATTTTTTAATTTAGAAGTTTCTTATAAGATGCTGTAGCAAAAATGCTTCAAAAATAAGCTGCGAAACCGCTTTAAGTTTTTTTTTCAGTTTATTTATAAACATCAAACATAACGGAATGGTTCGCAAATTAAAGGAATCAAAACTTTTAAAAATTGAATTACTTCATTCAATAAGTGATCATCATTGAGCAGAGACGTCAAAGAAAAACGGTAAATAAATGCGACGTTTAAAATTATGCCGCAATGTTGCTTTAAGCAACACGAAAATGCTGATCCGTTTCAACCACGGTATCCCTTATAATTTGAGAAGGGGGTACTCCAATGTTAAGTTTTGCTTTATTCTTTAAATCATTATTAGAAAGAGCCACATGCTTAGAATGTCCAATAGGAGGATGACTATGCTCAGATTGTTCCTTTTTTATGACATGTTCGTTCTCCTCCATTATTGTATGTAATCGGCTTTTGCAATGCTTTTCTTTCCGATTGGCACAGCACCAGTAGTAAACTTTTTCTGTTTTCTTTTCCAAATGATAAAAATAACCATTTAAAAATAGCTTTGGGTTTCCTTTATTTGAAACAATTATTTCGAGACTCATTTGTTATTATTATAAAATATTTTCAACTGCACTACATTGTTTTAGAACAGAAAATTAAAGTTTTTCGCCCACTTTCTACTTCTACAATTAAAATTTTTCAATGCTCACTAACAGATTTGTTTTTTTAGAAATTTTAGCAAGTATTAATTAAGATAGAACAATATTTTTCAATGCTCACTAAGATTTTTTTTTATTATTAATTTTAGCAAGTATTAATTGAGGTAGAACAACGTTTTTGTTCTGAGGTTTTTACTGTAAAAAATCCGAATTTGAAAATCCCGAATTGTTGTGCAGGTTTTGATGTTGAAAATCGCCGCGGGATTTTAACATTCGGGATTTTAAAATTCGGGATTTTAAAATTCGGGATTTTTAATTCGGGATTTTGGAATTCTAGATTTTGGAATTCGGAATTTTGAATTCGGGATTTTGTATTCGGGATTTTAGGTTTCTGGATTATATACCCAACCCGTTTTTTGCTGTTCTCTGATTTCAATAAGAATATTTTTTCTTCTTTTAATTCAGATAGAAAAGGCTTTGTGAAAAAAATGCCCTTTTTTCTACTAAACAGGTCTTAAGAGATAAAAAAGGATCTTATATTTAAACTCGAACATATTTTTTATTGAACCATGTCATTATATGAAAAACTAGACATTGGTTTTATGAAACGTTTAAAAAACGTTTATATTTTGCGCTGATTAAAAAAAAACAAACTCGTAATCAGTGGTCGATGTTAATAAAACACTTTTGGAGATGATGTTGTTCTATAACGATAATAAAAACTTTTTATTTACACAATCTATTTTTCATTATAATTTTTTCAATTATAACAGATTCTTTATGCACTCATTATTACAACTAAAGGAATTTAAAAAAATATTTCACCCAAATCATATATTTTTATTTCATTCTTGTATACGAATGCCACAATAAAGTTTATGTTCGAAACAATAGTGATGCCAGTCAAATCCAAGTTATTTGCATGTCGAATTTTCTTTGGTGATGCCTAACTTACTTAAAAAGGAGAAGTCATTCTTAATTGAATGAAATTGTAGAACAAAAACAATTAAATGAACAAGTAAAATGTTATTTTAAAAGAAAATATATTTTTTTTATAAATTTAAGGAAAAACATGCAAAAATTGCTTAAGGTTTTTTTGTAAAACTGACTAAAGAATTATGTAGCACCTCGGTTTCTAGATAACATATGGTTCTGAAGTTAAATCATATGTTTCATGTCATTTGACAATTAAAAAAGTGATTTCGAAAAATACTTCAAAATTATAAAATTATGGTTTCAACAAAACCAAAATTTCAATTTCACGTTATTCCAAATTCATTCTTATGACTGGTTTTCACTATGTCATATAAACTGACAGCAAACAATTGCCCCAACTGACATCCCGTAATTTTCTATTCATTACGTTTGCATTACATCTTATAAACGAACAAAAATCTGGCTGCCAAAGATAAACAAATTGCCAACATGCTGCCAATTTCACTTTATAAGTCAAATGTTGACAGGGGTTGTATATGACAAGACATTAAACCCCGTTTTCATACAACTGTCACTAATTGACAGCAATTGCCATTGAAAATGTCATATTGAAAAACAGGCATTATTCAAATAACAACGTTTCAAGAACAGGGCTGATAATGTCTTATTTTTTTAGTTAATTTTACAATTAGTACTTTTTTGTAAAATTAGTTTTGTCTGAAAATGCAAAACTTTGGGTCCTGTAAACTTTTTAGTCCTAATGATCACAAGGGCCAAAGGTTGGCTTTTTTTTAAATAGCCCGATTTAAAATATAATTTACTAGCTGTTTTTACCCGGTCTTGCCCTGGATAAAAAGGCCTTTGACTTGAAAAATGGTTCACTATGCTTACCAGGCGCTGAGTACTTAGTCCCCAATTAACAAATTCCCCAATAAAATGAACTTTCTCCCCAAAAATATGTATCGGCAGTAAATTCATTTTTTACTTCAATTAAGAATTTTTTGATTTTTTAAGTTAGAAGGTTTTTATAAGATGCTGTAGCAAAAATGCTTCAAAAATAAGCTGCGAAACCGCTTTAAGTTTTTTTTTCAGTTTATTTATAAACATCAAATATAACGGAATGGTTCGCAAATTAAAGGAATCAAAACTTTTAAAAATTGAATTACTTCATTCAATAAGTGATCATCATTGAGCAGAGACGTCAAAGAAAAACGGTAAATAAATGCGACGTTTAAAATTATGCCGCAATGTTGCTTTAAGCAACTGCTTATAGTATATGTATAGTAATTATTGCACATACGTATATAACATTTATCATAAGACTTTTCACTGAGCTGTGTCCCGCGAGCGAGTCGCGTCCGCGTCCTCGCGTTTGGCAGCTACACCCGTGCTGCCGCGCAGTTGTCGTCAATTTATTTGGATCCCAAAATATATTTTTCAGATCATTGCAATATTGTAGCTGAGCTGTGTTCGCGAGCGCGTCGCATCCGCGCGCCGCTTCCACGCGTTTGGCAGCAACACCAGTGCTGCCGTGCAGTTGTTGTCAACCTATTTTAATTGCCAAATTTTATTTTTCAGATCATCCGATATTTGAGCGCAGCTGTTTTCCGCGAGCGCATCGCGTCGCGTCCACGCGCCGCTTTCGCGTATCGAAATTATGCTATTGAAAATAATACAGATTTTAAATACGTTTATTGAGAGCAGTATGGAGATTTTGTTCATTTCTTTTGGGGACCTTTATTTAAAAATTTGGGGAATTTGTTCATTTTTTGGGGAACTTCTGCATTGGGGGCTAAGTGCTGAGCGCATGCTTTCCACTACAACTTAGCATGGATTATTTTGAGTGTATTATGTCTAAAATTTACGAATTTTAGTTATTGTAGAGCTTGGAGATATACAGCAATTCTGGTATTTCCTTCTGGTGCATATACGAAAAGCTTGCGCTGGCTCCCAACTCTGGAGCAGGCGACAAATAATTGTCTGTGAGAAAAACAGGGAGATTATAAGTTGATACCTGCTCCCGTAAGAGATGGTCCTCTTATGTACTTTATGTTAGGAACAACTTTTTGTACCATCTCTTGCAATGAAAAACCAACTCACAAAAGTCTTCTGGTAGGGATATTACAGTTGTTTCAAGAGTTTCACATTTCCTAGAGTTAGCTTGTCTTGTCCGTTGGGCCTGAAGGCATTGTTGAGTCGTTTCCGGAGTTTCAGATTCCCTCGACTAAGCTTGGCTTAGCTGCTGGATTTCTAGATGCACTGGAGTAGATTCAGGCATTTCCGCTTCTCTTACAAAGCTTGTTTTGATCTTTGGGCTTCCAGACGTTACTGGGTGTGCTTAGGTGTTTCAGCATTTCTCGACTCAGATTGTCTAACTCGTTGAGACTCGATACGAATTTGGGTCTGATCAGGTTCTCTAGAGTTTTGTTTTGCTTAAGCCTTTTTTCATTTGAGGTAGTACGGCCTATATGCTATGCTTTCATGTGTAAGTTACAATTGCAGATAGTTCTTTTTCCACCTTTACAACTCATTTGTATATTGAAAAAGATGAAATGGTAATATTTGTAATAAGTTGCTTTCCAATGTAGACAAAAGGCAAGATGGAAATAAATGTAATATTTTATTTATCATTGTATTTAAAAAGGCAAATATTTATAATCGGAATAATCCTGAAGCGGTAGTCAGCCTATGAAATAAATCTGCACTAATTTTGGGGTGTTGCAACTCATATAGTAAAAAAGATAAGACGGGAAAATTTGTAATAGGTTGATTTAATATCTTCATTTCATAATGGTGTAAACTCAAGAGTAGTAAGTAAAGAGATTTATGTACAAAATTTTTGGAAAGTCCATTGAAAAATTAAAATATGTGAACAAACACTAAAAGCGTATATAGAAAATTAAAAAAAGTGGGCGTGGCCGATAAAAGTATATAACGACCTTACCTGGAATTTGAGAATAATGTGCATTAAATTCGAGCGAAACCCATAAAAAATTAAAAAAGTGGTCGCAAAAGTAGGCGTGGCCGATAAAAAGCATATGGTGACTTTCCCTGTGGCACAGAGATCGTGTGTACCAAATTTCAGAGGAAATCGTTAACAAATAAAAATTTGTATAGCGAACAAATATACCAAAAAGCAGAAAATGAATTGTATATAAAAAGTGGGCGTAAAAGTAGGCGTGGTCGATAAGAAGCATATGGTGACTTTAGCTGGAGTACATGGATCGTGTGTACCGAATCTCACAGAAATCCGTTAACAAATAAAAATTTGCATAGCGAAAAAATATACCAAAAAGCAGAAAATTAATTGTATATAAAAAGTGGGCGTTAAAGTAGGCGTGGTCGATAAGAAGCATATGCTGATCTTAGCTGGATGACAGGGATCGTGTGTACCGAATTTCAGAGAAATACGTTAACAAATACAAAGTTGTATAGTGAAAAAATATGAATAAAACAGAAAATGAATTTTACATAAAAGGTGGGCGTAAAAGTAGGCGTGGCCGGTAAAGAGATTATGGCGACATTTCCTGGAGTATAGAGATCGTGTGTACAAAATTTCAGGGAAATCCGTTGAAAAATAAAAATTTGTATAGCGGTCAAACAAACAAACAAACAGAAAATGAATTTTATATAACGGGTGATTTTTTAAGAGCTTGATAACTTTTTTTAAAAAAAAAACGCATAAAATTTGCAAAATCTCATCGGTTCTTCATTTGAAACGTTAGATTGGTCCATGACATTTACTTTTTGAAGATAATTTCATTTAAATGTTGACCGCGGCTGCGTCTTAGGTGGTCCATTCGGAAAGTCCAATTTTGGGCAACTTTTTCGAGCATTTCGGCCGGAATAGCCCGAATTTCTTCGGAAATGTTGTCTTCCAAAGCTGGAATAGTTGCTGGCTTATTTCTGTAGACTTTAGACTTGACGTAGCCCCACAAAAAATAGTCTAAAGGCGTCAAATCGCATGATCTTGGTGGCCAACTTACCGGTCCATTTCTTGAGATGAATTGTTCTCCGAAGTTTTCCCTCAAAATGGCCATAGAATCGCGAGCTGTGTGGCATGTAGCGCCATCTTGTTGAAACCACATGTCAACCAAGTTCAGTTCTTCCATTTTTGGCAACAAAAAGTTTGTTAGCATCGAACGATAGCGATCGCCATTCACCGTAACGTTGCGTCCAACAGCATCTTTGAAAAAATACGGTCCAATGATTCCACCAGCGTACAAACCACACCAAACAGTGCATTTTTCGGGATGCATGGGCAGTTCTTGAACGGCTTCTGGTTGCTCTTCACTCCAAATACGGCAATTTTGCTTATTTACGAAGCCATTCAACCAGAAATGAGCCTCATCGCTGAACAAAATTTGTCGATAAAAAAGCGGATTTTCTGCCAACTTTTCTAGGGCCCATTCACTGAAAATTAGACGTTGTGGCAGATCGTTCGGCTTCAGTTCTTGCACGAGCTGTATTTTATACGGTTTTACACCAAGATCTTTGCGTAAAATCTTCCATGTGGTCGAATAACACAAACCCAATTGCTGCGAACGGCGACGAATCGACATTTCACGGTCTTCAGTAACACTCTCAGAAACAGACGCAATATTCTCTTCTGTACGCACTGTACGCATTCGTGTGGTTGGTTTAATGTCCAATAAAGTAAACTGAGTGCGAAACTTGGTCACAATCGCATTAATTGTTTGCTCACTTGGTCGATTATGTAGACCATAAATCGGACGTAAAGCGCGAAACACATTTCGAACCGAACACTGATTTTGGTAATAAAATTCAATGATTTGCAAGCGTTGCTCGTTAGTAAGTCTATTCATGATGAAATGTCAAAGCATACTGAGCATCTTTCTCTTTGACACCATGTCTGAAATCCCACGTGATCTGTCAAATACTAATGCATGAAAATCCTAACCTCAAAAAAATCACCCGTTATATAGATTAAGCAACGATCGTAAAAGTTCAAGATAGAGAAGTTTTAATGGAAAAGTCGTACGTTTTTCTTTAGTTAAAAAATTTTTTTTTATCTTTTTAAAATTTCCTATATCAACTTTTATTGTAAATTTGTAAAATGCATAAATTTTTAAATCAAGAAAAATTGTTTACTATATAAAAAAGAACATAACTTATTTTGTTGTAAAAGGAGTTGCAAGGAGTTGCCTTACGGGCTAATGATGGTCAAATTTTGTGTAAATAAAAATCAATTAATTTTCAGACTTCTTCAGCATGTTTTAATTTACAAATCTGGCCACAAAATAAAATAAACATAAAGCAAAATTTTTTTAATTATTATTATATAATGAAATTAATGCTAGTATCACAGGTCAACTTACGATTCTATATTGCATCTTTGTGTTTATAATTACTTATTTACCTATAAAAACTGGACTTCACCATACAGAAAATATAAATAAATAAATAGATAGATAATAACAACACAGTACACAGATATCATAAATAGGTCTTAATGCTAGTATCACAGAACTTTAACTATTTTACTAAGTTATTGCTACCGAATATTGCAGCTTAGTGTTGCCTTTAAGCTCTCTTGTGTTCATCGCATATTCTGATCGCTATTATAAGCATAAACTTTCAAATGAATGGCGTTTATTTGTTCTCTCTCCTTGTCAAGTATTTTAATTTTGTCAAAATTAACCATATTTTTGTTGTCTAACTTATTGTTAGTGTACTAAAAAATTACTTTAAATCAAACAATTTTAGTAAATATTTCCTCTAAATAGCCTCGATTTTCATTTTCTAGAAAATGTTTAGCTTCTTCGTCTAATTCAATAGAGGTACTTTTTCATTTTTTCGAATGTCCAATATATGGATCTGAAGTTTACAACAAAATAGTGATAAGATCTTCATTAGTGCAACAGCTGGACATTTTTCTTGTGTTGTGCATGCGCAGGAATCTGTAGTCTTTGTTCCTTTTTTCTTGCGTTTCTTCAGATAGATCTCCAAGTGTCAGCATATTGTTTTGAATTATTTGTTCCCCGTGGTACAAAATTTTGTGAACTGTGGATGGCATATATCTCCAAGAGTGTTTTTCGATATAAATTATAGCTGTTTTATTGGCATACTATCCAAATTTTTTTGCATTTATCTTTCTGCTGCATGCTATAACTTGTAACGTGATATTGAGTCGTCTTATTAATTCATGATTTACACCTGTGATAGATGCTACTGTTTCTGGATTATAAAAGATCTCCTTGTAGTATTTCTATCATTTGAGTTTCCTTTTCCTTCTTTTGGTTGGTCGAATATGAATGAGGCTTAGCTGTAGATATTTTTCTTGAACTTATTTTTTTGCTTTCTTTTATCTCTCGGTGAAATTGGGTGAAATTGTGTTTGCGTATGATTAAAAAACCCTCTAAAAATAAACTCTATAAGACAGCTTTTAGTCATAGCCCCCATATAAAGCTACATCCCGATCTTCACTTAAATCTATCAAAAAACAAAAATAATGCACAGATTTTTCTCAAATGTAGTATTTATATATTCTTGCAAAAAATAAGGGACCTTACCAAATACAGTTACGATCGACCTAGTCCCCATATAAATATAGCATCCGATATGTACTTTTTCACATTCAAAGGCAACATAATTAAAAACAATGCCACTCAAATTTGGTTTATGCTTATTTTCTATATCAATTAGTTGTTCAGTCTCTAATTGCATGGTAACGGGTATCATGTAGATCTAGATCTAGACAGATTTTAATTTTCTTACTTATTTTCACTTCAAAATGCTGCCAAAAATAAAAAATAAATCTCTTCCAGATTACCTATGGTAACATATCACATTTTAAACGCATTTCGATTTTTTTGTTTCACGTGATGCGGTAACTAGTTAAGGTGCGCACCGCATAACAAATTTTTTGCTAGGCGGCAGCG
The DNA here is from genome assembly GCA_963682025.1 of Cordilura impudica. Taxonomy (NCBI): domain Eukaryota; kingdom Metazoa; phylum Arthropoda; class Insecta; order Diptera; family Scathophagidae; genus Cordilura; species Cordilura impudica. The sequence goes on along the minus strand of OY821518.1, from coordinate 60,427,213 downwards.
GAGATTCGCTTTTTCAGACTTATTTATTAATATTAGCAGATTCCAGCCCTCGCAATTCGAGCGCAAATTCTAGGAAAATAATTTTTTTCATAAAATAAAGATCCTAAAAGTATGCTAATCAATTATAGCCAATTCACAAATCATCACAAAAAAAAATCATTTTTAATACAAACACATTAACAAATTTACTAAACACACACATAGCATTGTATAATTTTATGTATGTGTTAGTAGCAACTTTAAATGCAATTTACTCAGAATAAAATCTATAAATCTGCAAAACGGCTGAAAAGAAATACCTTTCAAATAATAAACGTTTGATGAAAATCGCGATAAAACGGTAGAACATAACATCTGTCACAAGAAATCGCCTAGCCTGTTAATATTATAGATTTTTAGTTTCAAATTTTTTCAAAGATACTTCAAATGCTATAATATAGCGCATATATCAAATAATTTTTTTTTTTTTTTAAACTTCTATTTATTTATTGGATCTTTCTTTTTTCAGAAAATAACAATAAGTATTACAATCTTAAATTAACTAATAATTTCTGGATCTATTGCCATTGCAATTGAAGATCCATTTTTCTTTTCGTAAAGGTTTATCTATCATGTAATTCCACAAGGGCCAATGTGTCCACTATAAGATAGCAGGTCCTGTGCAAGAGGATTTGGATGTGATTGTAGTTTTCGTATATAGTTGGAGCAGGATGTATTTATTTCATCGCGAATAAATGGAATATTAAGGTCCTTATGAATATTTGCGTTACGAATATACCACGGATCACCAGTAATAAGTCGCAATATTTTATTTTGTCTTCTTTGTAATTTCTGTATATTGGATGCCGAAGATGTTCCCCATAGTTGGATTCCATACGTCCATATTGGCTTAATAATAGCTTTGTAGAGTAGAACCTTGTAGCTTAGATTGAGATCGGAGTGAGGACAAAGGAGCCACTGTAACTGCGATGTTTTAAGTTTAAGTTGTGTGCATTTGGATTCTATGTGTTTTGACCAGGTAAGGCGACGATTGAGGTGTATGCCAAGATATTTTATATTATTTTGTTCGGGTATATCTATGTTATTTATCTTCAGTTTGGGACAGTTACCTATTCTCAAGGTGAAGGTAGCATGTGCGCACTTAGATGGATTTACTTTTATTTTCCATTTATTGAGCCATTTTTCGAGTTCTTTAATATGAGCCTGTAAATAACTTGAAGCAATTGCTGGATTTTTATGTACGCTTATAAACGCTGTATCGTCTGCAAAAGTTGACGTGGGAATCAAGTTATTTGTGGGCATATCCGAAGTATAAAGTATATACATGAGAGGACCTAGTGTAATGCCTTGGGGAACTCCAGCTGTAATTTTTCGTGAGTCTGAGATCTGATCTTTATACTTTACTACAAATGACCGGTCTAGGAGGTAGTTTCGCAGTAACTTCTGGGTGTTTTGGGGTAACAAGGAGCTTATTTTATATAATAGCCCATCATACCAGACCTTGTCAAAGGTTTGGGAAATGTCTATGAAGAGTGAGGAGCAATAGAGTTTGTCTTCGAAAGCCTTTCTGATAAGAGTAACTATGCGACGGACCTGTTCTATAGTACCGTGATCCTTTCGAAATCCAAACTGATGCATTGGAATGATGTGGCTATCGTTTAAATGTGGGGTCAGAGCATTCAAAAATACTTTCTCAAAAAGCTTGGATAAAATTGAGAGTAAGCTTATCGGGCGATAAGATGAGACTTGGCTAGCGTCCTTACCTGGCTTAGGTATCATAATTATTTCTGATATTTTCCATGATTTAGGGTAGAATCCAGTTCGCAAGATGGAATTGAAAATGAATAAAACTAGTTTAAGGGCAGATGTTGGTAGCTCACAAATCATTTTTCCTGAAATTTTGTCTATGCCCGGGGATTTATTTGTTTTCAGTTTTTTAATTGCTGAAGTTAAGGACGAGAATCGAATTTTCATTGGTGAAACAACCATGTCTTCAATAGTTGGTAAAGTTATGTCAGAGCTGGAAATATTAGGTGTGAACACTCTTTCTAGGTGATCGGCAAAAACTTCGGCTTTATCTTTATGGTACCTAGCCCAATTACCATCGCTATAACGAATAGCAGATTCGTAGCTAGTTGGGTTTTTAAGTTTTTTTGTGGCTTTCCAAAGACTATAGTCCGTGGATTTTGTTGGATCTAGATCTTATAGATATGACTTTAGAGCTGACTGTTTGTTTTCCAAAAGAGCACTATGAAGGGTCCTTTGACAGCGGTTAAGTTGTCTTTTCAAGGTAGGAGAGCGGTATAGTTGCCATTGTCTTCTAAGATTTCTCTTTTTTTTATAAGATTTTCGATTGTTGTTGAATATTTATTATTTTTAATGTTGACGTAGCTTTTAAGCGGAGTAGCTACTTTTGCTGCCATTGATATTATTTCAGAGAATACGTTTACAGTATCTTGTATTTCATCATCGGATTTAAGTGAAATATTGTGAGATAAGTGGGAGCTTATAAACTTTCTGTATTTGAGCCAGTTAGTATGTCTATTAGGAAAACAGAAAGGTTTTGCGATGGTTTGACCATTCAGCATTGTTAAAATAGTGGGAGTGTGGTCAGAAGACAGGTCGAACAAAGAGATTGTCGAAAGCTGATCTCGCCTGATGTTCTTAATGACTGCAAAATCGATTAAATCAGGAGTCTTTTGTAGGTCTGAAGGCCAATAAGTGGGCTGTCCTCCAGTATAACGTCAAGTTTTAGAGTTGATATAGCTTTAAATAGCTGTCTGCTGTTAGGAGTAGTGAGTCGTGAGCACCAAAATGTGTGCTTTGCGTTGTAATCTCCTGCTGCTATGAATTTATTTCCTAGAGTTTTGTAAAAAGTAATGAATTGATCATCTGTTATTTTGTGTCTTGGGGGACAGTATATGGAGGATATGATGGTGTTTGAGGCTGAGAGACAGATTGATGAGGCTTGAATATGGTCAGTACTATATTCCAGCAATGAAAAATGGCTAATTTGGTTATTAATTATTATGGCTGCACCACCACACGCTTTACCACTTGGATGTTTGGTATCGTATAAAGAGTATCCTTTAATTCGAAAACAGTTTTTTAACGTAAAATGTGTTTCTGAAACAAGCAATATGTCTATAAACTGAGACTTTAGAAAGCTTTCTGCTTCTACCCTGTGTTGGCTTAAGCCGTTTGCATTCCAGTAACATATTCTTAGCTGGTTCATTGCTTATGGGCGAATGCTTGAAGTAGCATCCTCTGATTTCTTAATAGTTCCTGCATCATGACTTGCATATTAGATGTAGAGTTGTTCATAGTTTGTATTAGAAGCTCTATTGAGTTCTCTAAGGGCGATTTCTGTGAAGATTCTTTAGGAATTTGAGATTCTGGAATGTTTTGAGAACCCAGTCTTTCAAAAGGAATACTACTGGATTGAGCGGCTTGAGCATACGACATGTTATTAGTAAGAATAGGAAGAGGGTTGGCAGTGTAACTGGCGTAGTTGTTATTAGTTTGATCAGAGGGTCTATGTTGTGAGGAGATGATATTATTGTTGTCAAAATTTGGGAGAACATTTGGCTGGAAGCGCCGATAAGCGGGTTTATTAGGACCGTTTTTCTTGATCTGTATAAAGACTGGACATCCCCTATAATTTGCAGTGTGGTTACCACCACAGTTGCTACATTTTTTATTTTTTGGGTCGTTTTTAGGTTTTATGCATTCGGACGTTTTATGGATATCACCACAGAATACACATACTGCTGGGAGCTTGCAATAGCTTTTGGTGTGACCGAATTCCTGGCAGTTTAAGCATTGCGGTGGGTCTTTACGTTTGCGTGGTTCTTCTATAGTAATTCTTCGGTGAAGAAGATAACGAAGATTGTAAATTGAATGTGGCTCGTTTCTTTTTAATTTGCTGGATTCAAAAGCAATTTCAACTCTGAAGATTGGTTGCGGTATTTTTTCCTTATTTTTTATGTTGTGAACAGATTTTACCTTGCAGCCTTCATTTTCTATGGCATTTGTGATTTCGCTTGTAGGGATGTTGCTTTCGATACCTTTTATGACGATTGATAAACCTTTCGAACTTTTCAGCTGGTGAGTATAATAATTTTTTTTTTCTAAATCGAGATAATAAACAATTTTGCGGTAATTAGTTTCTGTAAAAGTCTGAATTTTCGTTTCAAGAACGCTTCCTCTACGCAGCAATTCAACAAAAAAATTATATTTTCCGACTGTTTCTGTCAAAGAATTTACCAAAAGGTTAGAGTTTTGCTCGCGTAAGAAAATGGCCGGGGGCTTGTTCTGTTTAACAATTTCATCTGCATCTTCTTCGACATCATTATTAGATAACAAAGAAAATAGATAATCCATCATTGAAGTAAATAATCCATCATTATTCATATCTTCATTATTCCGCACTTAAAAAGCAACTGCTAAAGAGCATATGCTTATTATCGCATTGTTGTTGGTAGTGTTGTTATGATATTTCAGATCGGTGTTATTTCTACAAACATTTAGTATATCCCAGTCTGCCCTGTTTCGGTTTGGCTTCTGAAAGGCAGACGACGAAACTTGATTTCGATTGGCCAAAGATTGATATGATTTGCTTGCATAAACAGACAAAGAAAAAGTAAATGTGGCAGATTGGAGCGATATAATAATTATTAGAATTTTACTTCAGCACTGAACGGGATTTGTGCGAATTGACATGAAAAATACTAGGCCGATTGGATTTTAATTTCAATCTCCTGCAGTCACCAAATATTTTTAAAAATTACGTAATTGTAAAAAAGGTGAAAAAAAGCTTTAAATATTTTTTAAAATCACATTAATAAGTGAGAGATTTTAAGGAAAAAATGTAATTTATATTTTTTCAAAATGTTAATTTCATTTAAAAAAAAGAATATATTAATCATGTAATATCACTGTACCCTATTATAAGCAAATCGTTTGTCTGGTTAAAAAGAAAAATAGAAAAAAAATATAAATATATTGTTATCATCAAGCTAGAAAAAACTTTTAGGAGATTTTCTTTCAACATCTTTTCTGTCATTTTTTTCATTGCACTTTACTTCCTTCATCACTCAAAACATCATTTGCCATTTTATAAGCTATGCAACTTAAGTTTTATTAAATTTCCTTTCAGCTAATATTAGTTGCTTCAATTTCAATACATCGCTTTTGATTTGACAAATTCAAAAAAAAAAAAAAAAAAAAAAACTTTTGTATAGAAGATGAGGGCTTTGCGTGTTTTGTCAAAATTGTCAAATAAAGTTTGACACATTTTGTATGTACATCAGTGTTAATATATAAAAAATAAAGTCGTGGATGACAGCGAAATGTTCAAGCTATTCAAGTTAGAATTGTTTGGGAAAGAGATGGAATGTTAAAATTGGTCAATTTATTTAATAATTCTATTCAATTTGAGCAATAAACGGGAAGTGGGTTTTATACAAAATATAAAATTATAAATATCAAAGAAAGCTCTTACATATTAAAAAAAAAAAATCGCAGTTTGTTCTTGCACTAATAAGTAGAAATAAATAATATTTAACCTTATTCTAATTATTTGAAACGTAAACTTAAAGCATTAATTCCTAAACCTTTGCAATTTAGGATATATTCCTGTTAACATTTTTTATCGTCGCTTTAATTTCTACCCTTATCTTATCTGCTTTGCTCCAACACATATACATACAACAGTATTTCAAAAATGTAACCTTTTTGTTTTGCATTAATTTATTCTTAAAAAGGGATTTACATAAAATCCCATTTAAAATATTATAACAAGTTTTGCTTTGACTTCCTACTACAGCTGCCACCAAACCACTATCAATAAAAGGAGTAAGCTTTTGGTATTCCAAGTTGATGATATCTAAGCTCATTCGTATTGCTATTTGTTCTATTGAGATTTTCTTGTGTTAGATAAGGGAAAAAGTAATTTTTAATCATAATTTTTTCATTAATTTGGAGATTTCCTCTCTCTTAAGAAGATGTTATAAACAAATTCCCAAAGATGTCAATAAGCGTTTATTAAACACTAGCGGACCCGGCGAACTTCGCCTCGCCCCAATTTTAAGCCTTCAGACAAACTTTAGAGTAATAATACAACACAAATATTTAAATTTTCAATGTGATTTATTTGAATGGAATCAGTAGAGAGCGATTTGATGAACAATGTTTTTCGATTTGTTTTCGGGCGCAAAAACAAATAGCGAAGACGGTTTCGCAACACGCGAACATGCAACGTACAGCTGAAAAAAACAGTGCGAAAAACAGGGAAATTCTAGATTAATTCCACAGACTTCTAGTGATTTGCCTTGCGATTTATTGATTGCCATCGCAAATGCCAATCGAACGGGAAACTGAATCCGCTTGAATTGGAATGGAAGGTTAGCTGAAATAATGAGAATTCATGGGATAAGTACTTCCTCTCCTCTAAATTTGCCCTTGATGATTGTCGCCTGAATCACATTGTTGATTAGCTTTGTGACGGACAACCGCGTACCGTTGCACAGTTTTGGAGGATTGAGATTCCGCAACATGATTATGATCGATCTCACCTTCAGCTGTAAATTATGCGGCGGAGTTCCTAGTACATCAAGGGAGTTCAAAAATTCCGACGGGTAGTTGGTCGCTTCATTTTCGTCGGTCACGCAGTCAACAGATTTGTACGTATGCAGTTGTCCTGCGATTTGACTTTGAATAATTAAGTTTAAGCTATCGACGTCCTTATTCTTCGCTGCTAGTATTGCCCGTTCACCAATCCAATCGAGATTTTCGTTATTTTGTGCAATGCCGAGGGACACTTTGCTGATGAGTTCCTCCTTGGACGATATGAATTCACTAAAATTTTCAGGGAACGATATCAATCCAGTCGAAACATCAACAGGAATTTGGCCGTTGCCAATCTCCAGTCTCGAGAATTCAGCAGCCGATGGGTCGTTCTGCAATGCGACTCACATGTTTGCGGTCAATTGCAACTTCTGGACATGCCGCCACAAAGACGACGATTTCAGGCACGCGCTAAGTTCATCCGCAGTAGAAGATTTGGGGATGATGGGAAGTGTTTGACGAAAATCTCCGGAGATCAATATCAAATCCCCACCAAATCGTCTTAAATCACCTCGTAAACCCTTCAGTGTTCGGTAAACTGCCTCCAAAGCTCGTTTATGCGCCATCGTGCATTCATCCCAAATGATGATTTTGCATTCGCGCATCAATTTGCCTGTCGCCGAAATCTTGGCACGTTGGCTTGTCAACTGTGAGAAGATTCATCGGCAGCTTGAAAGCGGAATGTGCCGTTCGACCGCCTTCCAACAATGTGGCAGCAATTCCAGAAGATGCAACAGCCAACGCAATTTGTGATCTTGACCGAATTGTTGCCAGAATGTACGAAATGACGAATGTCTTGCCTGTCCCACCGGGTGCATCGAGAAAATAAATGCCTCCCGTTCCATCGTCAACAACCTTCATCAGCGAATCGTACACGTTCTTCTGCTTGGGATTCAATAGTGCCACATTTGTTCGGACTCTTTCGGCCAGCTCATCTCGATCATATGCTTGCTCCCATTGCTAAATGTTTTGATAAATATTGCACTGAATTTCAATTGATTCTAATGCTTTTACCGTATATGGATATAATGCGTGATTTACGACAATCCGGAATCAGTTTAATAATACACAAAACTCGTATAAATTGCAACAAGAAAAATAGCACATTTACTGTAGAAAATTACAATGCCAAAATGACACCTGTCAGATTGCGAAAAGTCTAAGTCAACGTATAACGCCATCTATCGGATTTTGGCTGAGAACTTTCTATTTTTTCATTTGCAAAGGCATACAAAATTTCGTACAAAAAAATCAATTTTCGATTTTTCCAATTTTCCGACTTTTTCGGAGAGATTTTCCAATTTTCCGCATTTCGCATTTTCCGGAATTTTCTATGATTTAGACTAAGAACTTTCTATTTTTTGATTTGGAAAGCCATTAAGGAATAATTTCACACAAAATTTGATACAAAAACTCGATTTTCGATTTTCCAATTTTCTGACTTTTCTGGAGGGATTTTCCAAAATTTTCTATTGTAAAAACCTTCTCCTAGAAAATACGAACAACTGAACTGAACTGATTTTACAGAAATCGGCCCAGCCGTTCTCATTTTGTGTATTACTATACATTTTTTACACCATTTATATATATATACTAGATGTAACCCGGTGTGCTTCGCTACACCCTCCCCCTACCCCTCCCCCTTCGGAATCGTTATATAAGGGCTCACGCAAAGTCCCAAGGCTCTCACTAATACAGTAATTCAGATGTATCACATTTAATATTAAGTTTGTGTGGGGGTACCACGCGCATTTGTCTAATCCCGGCCATTTTTTTGTCGGACTACTCACGATAATAATAGATTACTTGAGACAAATTTGCAAAGCTTTCTCTATCGTAGTACTTAATATATATGATACTAAAAATTTACTATGTATGGGAGTGCCACGACCACTAAAAATATTTAAAAAAATTAAAGCCTGTAGCACTCACATATCCGCAGTAAGACTATGTGAAAATTTCAGGAAGATCATATGAGTAGTTACGGAGATTACCCCCTACAAACAAACAAACAAACAAATATTACCTCTTTGTTATGTTAGTATAGAATATTAGTATAGATTTTTTTATTTCAATGGTTGCTGATGCTGATATACAATGTTTTTTGTTTTTTCATTCGGTACAACAATTATCAGATTTTTCGGCGTTCCTACCCTGGAGCAAAAGGTACATGTATCTGCCCATGAAAAGAAGATGGATTATCCATATTAGATCTGGCAACACTTAGCTATTGACCCTGAACTTAGAATATCATTTGGCAATTTTTCTTTTTAGCGTTTTTTGATATTGTCCATTTTTGATTTTGAAGATTTTTGTTTTTTGGGCGATTTTTATTTTTCTCGATTTTTGGGTTTGGCCATTTTTGGTTTTGGCGATATATTTTCCACGACAAATCACATTGATAACTAATGAACTTGTCAAAAGACTGTCGCTTTCGTAGTGCTTCATATTTTTTACATAGGAGGTGCCACGCCCACTAATCCCATCCCGCCCATTTTTTATTGGACTACTCACATTAATATCTGATGGACTCATGCAAAATGTAGAATCTTTCCCTTTTATATTACACCAGTTATATGATATTAGATATTTACTTTGCATGGGCGGTGCTACGCCCACTGCTTCGATCACGCCCATTTTTTTCTTCGACTAATCACACAAAGAACATATGGGCTCACGCAAAGCCACAAAGCTCTCTCTTTTACAGTACTCCAGAAATATGTTATTAAATTTTTACTTTGTATGGGTGGTGCCACGCCCACTGCTCCGATGACGCCCATTTTTTGTGTAACTAACCAAATGAATAACTTATGGGCTCACACAAAGTCCCAAGACTCTCACTATTACAGTACTTCAGATATATGGCATTTTATATTTACTTTGTATGGCAGGTGCCACGCCTATTGGTCCGATACTACCAATTTTGCATCCGACTACTTACATTAATAATACGTGACACCAAAAAAATTTTAAAAGCTCTATCTATCACAGCACTCGAGAAATATAATATTGAACTATTACTTGTATGGGAGGTACCACGCCCACTTATCCGATCCCGCCCATTTCCGGCGTAGGTACTAATATTAATAATAGGTGACCTCACACAAATTTGCAAAGGTCTCTCTATCATAGTACTCAATATATGTATATGATATTAAAAATTTATTTTGTGTAGGAGGTGCCACGCCCACTAAAAATATTTAAAAAAAATATAGCCTATAGCACTTCCTATATCCGCAGTAAGACTCTGTGAAAATTTCAAGAAGATCAGATGAGTAGTTACGGAGATTACCTCCTACAAACAAACAAACAAACAAACAAACAAACAAACAAACAAACAAACACACATTACCTCTTTATAATATTAGTATAGATATAGATATAAAAGTTTAACTTAAAAATAATATCGAAAAATCAGTTTTTTATTTACTCACGAACGCTACTTTGATTGAACTTTCCAGGATTAACAAAGAACAATTTACGTCCTATGACAACTCCCTGTATAAATCATTGGAATTGACTCAATTTTTAAGCACATTAGAGTCACTGAGATATATTTTTTTTTGCTTCACTAAATGGTTTTATTTTATTGAATTCACAGTATATCGAAATCAAAAACCTGTACAAAAAATTACACGCTGTTTATTTAGCGTGTGTATATCTAAGAAATTTCGATTTCCTCCCATCCAATATGTATAAATCTAAGAATTAAAAATACTACAACAAAATCTTAATTGAAAATCTACATTGAAATATACACTTTAAATTCTTTTTTGAAAATTTGTACTATGTAGTTTAATTAAGACCCGATCACTAAATCCTCCATTTATCATAATGGCAACAAAATCATAACAAAACCTCCTCTCCCTTTATTTGCTAACTTGGGATTGTGTTCTTGGCTCTTAATAGTAGATAAGTTTCAAGTTTATTTAAGAAATCCTTCTTATGACTTTTAACTGAAAACCCTTTAAATATTTGCTATGATTATAATAGACTGCAAGCATGTTGAACAAAATTTTGGTCTATTTGTGTAATAGTTTATTGAAGTTCAAATACCTTTTTATACAAGCACTTCTATAAAGTTCGTAACATTCAATAATATTTTATCATACAAACTTGTAAATTCAGTTGTAATGAATCGATGCAAAGCCGAACTAGCATAGAGTTGAAATCAATAAAGTTTTTGATTGCAATATTACACTAGCTAACAAGGTTTTGGACTGGAGCAACCAAATATCTTTCCGAGGGTTATTTGCAGGGCTAAATGCGAATGTAATTGGTTTCTCTTTATGAGGTGAGGATTTGAGATACAAAAAAATTTTAGGAAAACCCGCTTACAAATATTTAAATGCTGCAGCATCTTTGTCCAGAGCCTTGATAAAGTTCTTAACAAGGCCCAATATTATGTGCAGCGGCGGAAGAAGAACGTCATTTGGATCAATTGGTGGTTTATTTGAAATGTTTTGTTTTCTTGGCGAATACTTAGTTCTTTTTGGCCACTTTGTTCTGACGTAATTATGACATGTAGCGCGACTATCCAATAGACAAAGGAAATAACAATATTTTGTGAAACCGCCTTGCATAGCAGTCAACGAACCAATGACCTGAAACAGATTAATTTACAGTTATTTACTATCGCCTATACTATATAGAAAGAAATTTAAATCACACATCTTAAGGTCACCACATTTCTTCCACTTATGATCATTGTATTTGAGTAATGTCAAACTTTCAGTTATTTTCCTTTGTATTAATGGCATGAGCATTTGGTATGAATGGTGGTTCTTCATTCCCATTATGCAAAAAAAAGAGCCTTTCAACTGTACTTAGAGCCATCAATAAATAATCTACATTCAGTTTTGTCAAATGGCTGGTTCATTTTTTGAAATAAACCATCAACGTCATTGCAGTAAAAAATAGACTGTTTCTTTTAAAAATATGCAGCCAATTCCAAGCTTCTACCTCTATAGATTGTTACTTTTGTTTCAACTGCAAGATGTTTCCACTGCTGCATGCATGAAGTTAGTATTTCTGCATGTTGCTGGGTTAAATGTCAATCCCGAATTAGATCATTCAGCTAAGCTTTCGGACTCACTGCTCGTAGTACTGGGAATGACTGGTAATGGATCATATGGTAGACGTTGAACTGGCTTCGAAGCCGATGGGACATTCGCGTAAGTAATATTTTTACCATTCTTCATATTGAACCCGGCAACTTTTGTTAAACAGGAATAACAACCGGTTTGGTGTCTACTTGACTCTCTCCAAAGTACTGGAATTGAAAAATCGAAATAGATCTTCTGCCATTTAACCACTTGTATAAAACAGTTCCGCAACTATTGCAAAACATTGTCGGTGTCCACGGTTTGTCCAAGTTTCTGACAGCAGAACCAAAATAATGTAAATATGCATATTTTAGTGATTCTGATATTGCATGTCCTTTTTTCCAACCAAATATTCAACATACACAAAGCAAAACAAGTAAGAAAATTATAGTCGGTCTATACCCTACCCTATACCATGCGTTTAGAGACCCTATCTCTCAGGCCCAACTAACTGGATATAGAAAATCATAAACCAAATTTGAGTGGGATTTTTATTAATTTTTTCGGCTGCAGATATGAAAAAGTTCATATCGGATACTATATCTATATGGGGACAAGGCCCAAAAATGGACCGATCCTGACAATGTTTGGCAAAGTCTCTTGTATTTTGCAAAAATATATACAAACAAAATTTGAGAAGAATCTGTGCAATATTTTTTTTTTTTTTGATAGATTTAAGTGAAGATCGGGAAGCAGGTCTATATGGGGCCTATGACTAAGAGTTATCCAATAGGGATCATTTTTGGACTACTGATTAATGGATGTAATACATACATACAAACCCAATTTGACTAAGATTTGTATGATAATTTGGATCTTATGGCAATATATGTTGATTTCATAGGGGTCATTTGTATGGGGGCTAGGTCTGAACATGGATCGATTCTCACCAATTTCAATAACGTTCATCCCATGGCCGATAAAAGATTAAATACCAAATTTCATCAAAACATATTCATATTTGCGACCTGCGGTTTGATTACAAGCTTTACATGGACACACAGACGGACGGACGGACGGACATCGTTAAATCGAATCAGATAGTGTTTCTGATTCGATTGGTATAATTAAAGATGGGTGTAGGTCAAATATTTTTGGTTGTTACAAACAGCACCACAAACTCATTATACCCAAACCACATAGTAGTATAGGGTATAAAGAGCTTGAATCTGTTAAACACGATCTCCCTGACGTGCTTAAGTGCTACTATTATGAAGATTTAGAATGAATGTAGGCTTCTGTCAAATTAATAATTGTGAAATTGTAGTGTCAGTATTGACTGTTTTACAGTATTGCCAGCATGCGATAAAAAACGAACAGACGTGATAGTCCAGATTCAAATTCAGCGCAGATTAGTTAAAAAACATGCTTCGTTTCTGCAGTCAATTTTTTTTTTTTATTTGTGGATCAGTGTTGTTAACCATTGATCTTGATATTGTATTGAATATTACATGTTGTTGTAGTATATACCGGTTTAATACGAATTTTTTATATATACTTTGAAAAAATCATAAGCAACAGATTGTCTTATCTGAAGCACTTTATAGTATACCCGAAACTATCGCAATAATATGTTTCAGAAAAAATTGTATAATATGTAACGGCCAGAAATGGATTTAGATTAAAATTAATTCGAATGATGGAAAAAATATCGTTTCCTTAAATGATTCTTTTGTCCCACGGTATGAATAAAATTTATTCTTATAGTTATCACTCATACGTCTACGTTATTATATTGATGGGTTATAAATATAAAATCCGATACTAAGCATTGTTCCATTTATGGTTGATAAATTAAAAAAAAAAAAAAATTCTGACGGGGAACATAAAATCCCTTAGACATATTTTCAAAAAAAAAAATATCTTTACTTAAAAACTTACATATTCCTACCTTTTCTTAAAAATTCAATTTTCTTTTCTTAAAAAATACTTTTTCTTGAAAAGCAAATTTTCTTTAAAAGTAAATTTATGATCTTAAATAAAAAACAATTTGTGTTTCACTTAAAAAAATACTACTTTAGTGATTAACTTTAATCATAAAGAAAACTCAGGTCGAATGTGATCACATATACACAGACTCGTATAAAAGGACCCAGTTGGCAAAACCATTTTAGATGACATTGAGTTTAACGATTCCTTTAAGACATTTTATAAATTTTCACGCATGACATTTCTTGACGATATAATGGATATTGTCGTTAACGTCCAGCTGGGAGACAATAAACTCTGGTGGTCGTATATCACATCCCGTTAAGGATAAATTCAGCGAAAAATATCTACGTTGTCATGTATCTAGGTTCGTTGGCGATAATATGAGCGACACTATCTTGTAATTTCATCCGTCGAGCTTTGTTAACGACAAGTTAAGCGACAATGTTTATGAGGTGTTCATGCAGAGATTTAATAAAAATGTAGTATAAAATGTTACTGACGACAAATTAGGTTAAAAAATTAGGTTTTGTGGTATATGGGTCTATTGACGTCAAGATGAGCGACATTGTGGCAAAACTGTCGTCAGTAAATTTCTTTTGTGAAATGATAAGCGATGATGTCTTCAAGATGGTCGTAACTGAATACCCTTAAAGACAGCATGAGCGACAATATCTTCAGGTTGATCATTTACTTCCTCTATATCTTTGCATGTACTAAAAAGAAAAATAACGGGTCTTAGTAGTACCGACAAGACAAAACAATTAGAAAAATCATTATTGTTCGGCTGGTTGAAAAAAAAAAAACAAGCAGAAAAGGTGTTTATCTGTGTTCAAAAATATAAAAGTTGAAATATAGAACTATTCGAACGCAAACATTATTATCGAAGAAAATTGAGCCTCTGAAGTAAGAAAGTAGTTGTAAGTAAATCTATGAGGCTGTTGCACTTAGAAGTACTTAATTGCATTTTTTTACTTCAGGTTGGTGCGATGAAATGCACATCGGCAGAAAATAAGAACAGAATATTAAAAGTTTTATGTTATCGTTCTTATTTACGTTATTTTTAAAATAAATGAATTATTTTTGAAGCTTGTTATGTGAAATTGAAATAAAAATGAAAATTAAAAAACTAAAAAGTGTAGTTTTTCTTTATTTATGGAAGTGTCCATCATACTGTCGTTCGCGATAGGATACGCGTAAGTCTTCCTCATACTGTCGCTCACGATAGTTTGAGTGAATGTATCTCTTATATTGTCGTCAACGACAGTATAAAGGATACTATCGCCGGAATGGTCATCAACGATCACACTGTAGATTGTATAGCCTACATTGTCGCCAACGACATGCAGATTATGTGATCGTCGGCAATAATGAGGAAGTTTTTTCGCTGATACAATCCTCAACGTCAAGATAAGCGAAAAAATTTCTCTTTTGGTTTTGCATGATATTTATATGAAAATTTCGTCGCATGTTCGAGCTGTCCTCAATTTATCTCCATCAATTTACTGTAGTCTTTTACACGTTGTTTATTATGTCTTGTAGTCGTGGCCAAATGAAGAGTACTCACATAGTTGTATAAAAATGTTTCTTAAGGAATTAAATGTTCTTAAAAAGTAGTTTTTCTTAAAAAATGACTATTCTTAAAAATTACCTTTTCTTCAAATGTTGCTTTCTTAAAAGAGCAAAATTAACAAAACTTTTTTGAAAAGTATTTTTTTAAAGTATATTTTCCTTAAAAAGCATTTTTTTTTTATAAAGATACCTTTCCTGAAAGGGTGCATTTTTAAAAAAATCAACTGTTTTAAAAAAGTCCTTTTGTACTGAACACTTGCATGAAAAGCACTTTTTCTTCAAAAGTACCTTTTTGTTAGTAGCACCTGTAGTAAAAATGCTTTTACTGCAAAACTAACTCATTTAAAAACTACTTTTTCGTAAAAAGTTAAATTTTTATAAAAGTAATTTTTCTTAAAAAGTGTCTTTTCTTAAAAAGACTTTTTTCTTAAAAAGTACCTATTTTTAAAAAATACATTTTTCTTAAAAATTAATTATTTAAAAAAGTAACTTTTTTAAAAAACTGCCTTTTCTAAGAAAATAACTTTTCATATAAAAAGCGTAATTTTCGTAAAAAAGTATTTTTTCTTAAAAAAAGTATTCAGCTAACTAGTTGAAAAATTACTTTTTCTTAAAAGTTTCATAGCTTAAAAGGTTAGCTTTTCTTAACAAAGTACATTTGCTTAAAAAAACATATTTTCAAAAAAAAAAAATAAAAAAAATATATAAATAAAAAAATTACTCTACAAATTACTTTTTTTAATGCTTTCTCTTTAAAAAGTACCTCATAAAAGTGTACCCAATTCACTCATAAAAGTGTATCCAATTTTCCTAAAAAGTTCCTTTTCTTAAAAATACCCCTCTTTAAAAACTAAATTTTCTTATAAAAGTAAAATCTCTTGATATAGCACCCCTTCCTAAAAACATTCAAATTTAAAAAACCGGTTTGTGATACAAAACATACGAAAACAGCATAAAAGTTCATAAAAAATTAATTACACAAGAATGAATGTATTGTGGATTATAAATAATTGGAATTACCTTGAGTGTCTCTATTTTTAAGACACTTACTTTTAAGCTTATATTCTTTAAAATAAACTCCTGCTGAAGCTTTACGCATATTGTTAATACTTTCGTCAACAAAAAGAATTTTGGGAAAAAAATAAATTTGCTGAAAATTATCTCTGCAAATTTACTTAAATTCTAAAATAAATAATGGTTTACCCCGTTTTCCATTTTTCCATTTTATATTTAATTTAGCGTAAACACCATCAAATATAAGTCGCACAAAATTGCTTTCACCTTATGTCAAGAGGTCTTAGAATGAAATTTACAAACAATAAAAAAAAAAACTGTAAATCTGTATATGCGTAAAACCAAAATTGTAGGAAATGTATTATTCTGAGTTAATTTTATTTTTTTGTATTATAAACTGACCCTACTAAAGTATAAGAAAAAAAGTAAAACAATTTGAAAACCAGCCGACTACAAAAACAATAAAGACATGGTATACAACCGAAAACAATCAAAAGCACTAAGAAATTCAATATTCCATAGATGGTTGAGACTTTAAAGAACATCTAAAGGAAAATGTATTTTTTTTAATAAAAAGTAGAACAAAACAGAATAACAAAACAAACAAAAATTCACCAAAACCAAAAAAAAAAAAAAAAATGTGTACATTAATGGTCATAGCAAAAAACGAAAGTGAAATTGGCTTTTTCTCTTTCATTATGTTTTATATGGAAACTTATAAATATTAAATGTTATATGCATCAGTACAAAATACGATACCCAGTACGCGATCTCCTAAGCAAAAGTTAAGACAGTTTTATTTATTGCGATAATACATTTTCAAGACTTTGTGACACCTATATAACTCAAATAAAATAAGTGACAAAAAACGAGTTTCCAGCCAGTCTGAAAGAGGTTAAAATAATTATCTTTATAACACTTAAAATCCAGTCATGGAGATGGAATCATTTTTTTGCTTTAAATGTGTCTGATCTACGATCAGATGTTTACCATTTTAATGCCTGTGAGAATATTTTTAATTGGGACAGAAACACGGAAAATTTTTAAGGAGAGTAAGGAAAACCAATTTATTCATTAGATCTAAAGCTGTTCATCGATCAGTTTAGTAAAACATCTATTAGAATAGCAGTTATGTTAGAGAATAGTTTAGAACCAAACATATTTTATATTGTAAATTTCAGATATCACTTTTCGAATATAAATCCTCGATATAGTCTATTTTTAAACTATTTCTTTTAACTCATACTCTCTGTCTGTCTGCCATGGGGCAACCCCGTTCCCCTCATTCAATTGATCTGAAACTTGGCGCATAGTCTGCTCGTGACTATAGATTAATTTGAAAGATCGAAAACTTGGTCGATAGACTTGCTATGAAAAAAATGAACTTTGACGAAGTCGCGTATAGTCACGCATAGTCACGCATAATCACGAAGTAATCTAAATCCCATTTTCCCTTATTCTATGGATCTGAAACTTTGTCGATAGACTTATTGTGGCCAAAGATTAATTTTAAAACAGTCACACACAGTCACGCTCAGTCACGGAGTGATTTAAACCCCGTTTCCCCTCATCAAATTAATCTGAAACTTGGTCCATAGACTTGTTGTGAACAAAGATTAATTTTCAAATGGTCACGCAAAGTCACACACAGTCACGGAGAGTTTCAAAACTCATATGCTTCAGGAAAGAGAAAGTTTAATAAAAACTTTGTTTTTATGGATTAGATTTTTCAGACCTAGTCCCCATTCAAATGACCCTTATGAGACCGGCTTAAATTGCCATAATATCCACATTATCATATATATCGTTGTCAAGTTACGTTTGTATATGTTTATTACATCTATTGATCAGTAGTCCAAACCTAAACCATACAGGATATTTCATGGTCATAGCACTCATATGAAACTGTCTATAAATTTTTTCTGTTCACTTCTTTCGTTTTCAGTCCTTCGCGGGTTTTAGAATATTTGATTACGCTTAGTCTAAATGCTTTTTTGTTGGAAAATTTTTGCATTTTCACAAGGAGATTTAGCACTCATGGCGCTGAAAATTTTTTCTGTAATTTTTCGGAGAACATTTTTTTAGATTAAATTTTTAAGCGAACTAATTCAGTATGCAAATTTCAATTATCGGCGAAAGCTTAAAGTCGACATACTAGCTTTCCAAAATAGTCATAAAAATAGAGAAATTTACACGAACATCATGGTCCTAGAATACCTTAGGATCCTTTTGCTTTGGAGCAAACAGCACTGCGCTGAGTGATATAATAGGACAGCTAACCAAACCCAATTACAAAATGTTATAAAAATAGATCGGAAAGAACCAAAATACTGTAATGAATTGTCTGACTTTTACTTTACTCATATTTATCAGGCTGATGTCAATCAAATAACGCCTCTATT
This sequence comes from Cordilura impudica, assembly GCA_963682025.1. Lineage (NCBI taxonomy): Eukaryota > Metazoa > Arthropoda > Insecta > Diptera > Scathophagidae > Cordilura > Cordilura impudica. The sequence continues at coordinate 60,408,564 of OY821518.1, read as the reverse complement.
CAATCGACCTACACCAGTGTGCAGAACAGTGCAAAACTCATGGTATTCTATTCTTACAGCAATTACTCTTCTTCTTCCCGGAAAAAAAGTATTGTTTTTAAAGCAATGTAGTCTTTTTGGGTTATCCTAAGAAAGGCGGAAAATGAAAATTATGTACAATCTTTTCTCGTGCACTGCTGTTGCCCAGTGCGTGCAAAAATAACCGCAGCTACATTCGCAAAGAGTTTAATATTTAACGCACTCCTTTCATGCAAATTTTTCACAAAATCCCCATATGACGCCACATAAAATCCAACTAGTTGATGCTGCATGACCATCCGAAACATTGGGCTATGGAACGCTGGAAAGAAGACGGATATTCTTTTTCGAAATATCGTATTTTCTGACAAATCTAATTTTCATTTATGCGATTTCGTCAACAAGTACAATTGTGGCATCTGGGCTTCAAAAAATCCACAGCTGACTGCTAAAGGTCAATGTGCCTTGAACGATGCACTGTTTGGTTAACGCTATCGTGCAATAATAACTGATTATGTGTGGCCCACTTTCGAAGATGTAGATATGGACAACATTTAGTTTCACCATGCTGTTAAATATGGTTGTTATGCTAACCACCACCGTCATTTCCACACTATCAAATATTTATTGTAAAATTGGTTTGATCATATGGTCCACTGCATAGTGGGATGAATCGCCAATATTCCATTAAAATTACTCTATACCTCACATAGTTCAGCTGTTTGAGCTGGCTTTTTTTTTCTAATATTCGTCTTGAATTTGCCCATCGATCCCTTTTTTGGGATTTTTGGTTTCGACTCACATTTTTCTGGAATTTATATCCAAATTTGTTTTTACAAAAAAAAAGACTTTTGGCGGAAACTTGACCGCAAGAATGGTTTTTTAAAAAATATTTAGCTGGGAAGTCTTCATTGCCATAAATACTAAAAAATTGTCTGCGTGAAACTGCGGAGAAAAATTTTTCACTATTTATTTCTTTTAGAATTTTTACATTTACATTTTTTTTTGTTTTGAACTTGTGAGTGGCGCTTAGGACTAAGGCCACAATGAACAATTGCTCCAGTGAACAATGTACTTTCGTGGCGCTCAATTGTAGTAAACTTATTTGCAATCGCCGCACAGTGGACCATATTTTGAGAAGGCGGCCAAAATTCATTTTTTTTTTTTTTGTTACCGATTTTAAAGTTGTGTTATCCATTTAAAAGCAAATACTAGTAAACCTCGGGAGCCAAAAAATTGCGATTCTGTCTCAACTATATCACAGCGAACAGGGTCTTCGAAAATGGGCTTTCTCAGTATTTTGCTAAAATTAAAAATTTCTTTGTAAATTTTTATTTTTGTATGACTGTAACTTTTTTTATTTAAAATATTTTGAAGTGAAATAAATTTTGTATAATTTTGCGGCTTCCATGCCATTAATGTTAAAAATGTAAAATCACTGAGTCATTCCGAAATTAAAAAACAAATTTTTTTAAAAAGGTCAAAATTTTCCGAAAATCTCCTACTTAATAGAGCATAACTCCTGCCAGTCAAAAGCAGTCAGAAAAGATCTTGCACCCTTCTATAGTCCCAACCCTCGGCTATACTGCTATGCCCCATTATATACACGCCAGTTTGCGCCCGTGTGCACCAGAACAATTTTTCTGACCCAAGGTTGGATATTTTCTGCAAAATTTAAGAATACAAAAGTTGTCCACTATGTGGTTAGGATATATTAAGTTTGAGGTGATGTTTGTAACTGCCAAAAATATTGGACCTTTATGCATCTTTTATTATACGGGTCGACTCAGAAACACTTTCTGATTCGATTAAACGATTCCATCCGTCCGTCTGAGTGTTATGAATACAAAAGTTGGTCGTACCGGTGCACCGCGGTGTATTTTTTTGCGTATCGGTAGAGTTGTCAGGAGTTGTTATATACTTATAAAAAAGGGTTGGGGTATAATGCGCTTAATTGTTACAGGTACATTTACATAGGTATCTTTCAAAAACATTAATAGTCTGAATTAGAGTTATATAGTTTAAATACCTGACAAAAATGGGAAACAATTTAAATAACAGGTAAATAGTAAAAAAAAAAACTATTGCGACATAGCCCCTTAAGATATGAGCAGGTATGCTTCACCTTTTGAAAGGGGTTAGGGTGTGATGGATCCTCTGGTCAGAAACAATACAAGCAATTTAATGCCGAAAATTCATCAGATGCTAATTTATTTATGGTATCTTTCGTTCCATTGCGATTAACAAAAAGGTATAGCGTCTGAGAGCCGTCAACTAGTAGAGCAAAGAAATTGATATATGGAAAAATGAAATTCCTTCTTCAACAAAGTATTGCACACCAATAAAATTTGCATTCAAAAAGGAAACCAAAGATGTCATAACTGAAGAAGTTCAAAAAACAAAAGATCAAATTCAGGAACTTAAACCAGTAATATTTAAATTTGATGACCAAGACATTGAAGTACATTTTAAAATGTGTCTCACAATGATTGATGGAAAAGTTGCACAAACTTTAACTGGAACAAAGTCAAAGGCAATCTGCATTATATGCCAAAAGGCATCAAGTCAATTAAGCCAACCCCCACCAGAAGACGATAGTTTTAAGGAAGCCTACGAATTTGGAATGTCCCCTCTTCATGCTAGAATACATTTCGTGGAGCATATTCTTAAATTAGGTTATGATTTGGAATTTGGTCCGTTAGGCGAAACAGTGAGAAAAAACGAAGAAAGCGAAGAAAAAAGAAAGCAAAAAAAACAAATTCAACAAAAATGTCTACAGCTAGGCCTCGTAATCGACCAACCAAAACAAGGGGAAGGAAACACAAATGATGGAAATACTGCAAGGAGATTTTTTTTCCGATCCGGAAACTGCAGCATCTATCACAGGTGTAGATCATGAATTAATTAGACGATTCAAAATTATATTTCAAGCATGCAGCAGAAAGATAAATGCAAAAAAATTTGGAGAGTACGCCAATAAAACAGCTGTACTTTATAATGAAAAATACTCTTGGAGATATATGCCATCCACAGTTCATAAAATTTTGTACCATGGGTAACAAATAATTCAAAACAATATGGTACCAATAGGAGATCTATCTAAAGAAGCGCAAGAAAAAAGAAACAAAGACTACAGATTCCTTCGCGAGCACAACACAAGGAAAATGTCCAGATGTTGTACTAATGAAGACCTTATCACTATTTTGTTGTGCACTTCAGATCCATATATGTCCAACATTCGTCAAAAATGGAAAACTACCTCTATTGAATTAGACGAAGAAGCTAAACAACTTCTAGAAGATGAAAATCAAGGCTATTTAGAAGAAATTTTTACTAAAATTGGTTGATTAAAAGTACTTTTTCATTACACTAACAATAAGTTACACTTTTTTTTATATAGTTAAAAAATTTTCTTGATTTAAAAATTTATATATTTTGTAAATTTACAATAAAAATTGTTATATTTTATAAATTTACCATAAAAATTGATATAGAAATATTTAAAAAGACAATAAAAAAAAATTTAACTAAAGCAAAAACATACGAGTTTTTTATTTAAACTTCTCTATCTTCAACCAATATAAGTTAACTTTTACGTTTGCTGCTTAATAAATTATATTTTAACTCGGGATCGTTAAAAAAAAGAAACAACTTTTGGCCCTTGTGCACATTAGGACTAAAAAGTTTACGGGGGCCAAAGTTTGGCATTTTCTGAAAAAATTAACTTAAAAAATTGTTACAAAGTATTAGTTGTAAAGTTGACTGAAAAAGTAAGACATTATATTAAAAAAAAACCTTTTTTTACCTTTTAACACTTCACTTTTGTACTAAAATTCAACTACAAATGAAAATGTATCTTAAACCCTCCGTAACTTTTTTTACTTTCGGTCGAGAATTACGTTTTATAGCAAAACTTAAAGGATAAAGTCTCACCTACCAAACAAAAAAAACCGCATATCAAAATTCCAATCCAATCAAAAGTTATAGTTTTTTGACCGCCTTCTCGTCAATTGGTCCAATGTGCGCCGGAAGAAAACATACATATATTGCATTTGCGGGTATGATGGATAAACAAAGCGTATGAAAAGGCTATGCAAATACAGACTATTAAATGCGTTTATTGCACAGGACGGCAAAAAAATATTCATACACAGAGAGAGCAAACAGTATGCAAAATTTTACTTTGTGGTGTAACTTCATTTCTTATTTGGGTTTTTGAAACATTGGGGCATTTGTTCATTTGTTTTGCATCGGGGCCTAAGTATTCAGTGCCTTTGTAAGTATTCCATGAATGATTCTGAGTACTTTTTATTCAATAAACTTTCTTCCAAAAGTGCATAAATTGCAAGTAAAAAAATCCACAAAAAGTTTTGAAATATTATGGCTGTTTTTGGAAAAAATTAAAACCAAAAAAGTTTTCTCCGCAGTTTCACGGAGATATTTCTTTAGTAGTTATTACGATGAAGATTCTCAGCGAAGACAACTCAACTCTCTCTTTCAAACCTGCTTGCGAACAACCAACTTTTTTTTTACCAACCGTGTGAATTAATTTCTCTAATGCATAATAATGAATTTTATGGAAGGTAACGAATGGTATATAATTACACAGTACGACAGTGGTTGGTACACATGAGAAATATTAACAGAATATGAAAATAGGCTTAAAATAAAGAAATACGTGTCTCGGCGTTCTGCTGTAGCACGTCACAATTTTGAGAAAATCGATTGATCTATATTTTGGTGGGGCTATACCATATTTTGTATATGAATTTGTTTGATCTGGAGTTGTTTATAATTGAATTTCAACGAGCTAACAGATCGGGTGCCGTCTGTAACATCCACACGAAGTAACTTAACAATATACCGACCACTAAAAATAAAAATAAATTAACTAAATTAATTAATTAAAACAGTTGGTTTTAAATACAATATACGTGAAAAAATTGAATATGCTGATGGTGATTCAATAATTTCTGCTAAAATACGTTCTGAAGAAAATCCAACGGCTCCTTCTGAAGAAACATTTGAAATAGAAAGTAATATTGATATGCTTTCTGAAGCATCCGTATCAACAACATCCTCTTAATTTGTGCCAACAAGAAGTGAATTAGGATACAAAGTACCACATTATATTACACAAAAAGATTTTAATGACCTGGTTCGTGATTCACGTTTGAAACTATGGAATTAGGTATGGAATGATTTTAAAATAACTGCTGGATGTAAACGTGGCCATACTGTTCAATTTGATGAACATTTCGATTTATATGAAGATAAAAAAAAAATTGGTTACTGCAATAATGCTGATAAATTGTTGAAAGAAGTGGGACAATGACATATTTCAAATGAATGGCATCTGTTCATCGATTCGTTTGTGGAAAGCCTAAAAGGAATGTTATTGCACAATGGAAACAAACATCCGTCAGTTCCAATCGTTTCCTCAAGAAATATGTCTGAAATTATGAAACATAAGTGAATGATTTGTTGTGATCTCAAAGTTGTTGGAATTTTAACTGGTGTAAAAAAGGTTTTTCAAGTTACCAATGTTTTTTATGTGTTTGGGAGGGGCGTAAAAGACATCTACATTATACTAATCATAAATGGGATACACGTGTACAATTCAAACTCGGTCAATTCAGCATCGATCACATTCCTTTGGTAGAGTCCAACAAAGTTATTTTACCGCATTACATATCAAATTAGGATTATTAGAAGTTCCGTTTGTGCATTGGATCATAAAAGTAAAGCTTTCAAGTATTAAAAAACTGTTTTGCTGGTGTAAGTGACGCCATAATTAAAGCAGATAATAAAAATTTTAGGTTTATAATTTATTTTTGAACTAACTTTTATTGATTTTATTTTCTTGCAGGTGTATTAAATGGACCACAGAAAAAACACTAATTCAAAATGTTGTTAGGAGTTAGGAGTTTATTGAATCCTGTTGTAAAACTTGCATGGGATGGTTTCATTGATGTCGCAAAAAATTTTTTGGGAAATAAGAAAGCGGATAATTACAAAGATATTGTTAAAGAAATGGTTTAAGCGTATGGTGAAATGAAAGTTAACATGTCTTTAAAAACTAATTTTTTGCACAACCACTTAGACATTTTTCCTTCAAATTTGGGTGATTTAAGTAACGAGCATGGAGAATGTTTCCATAAAGATATTGTTACAATAGAAAACGTTTCCAAGGAAAAGACATGATTCACATGCTTGCTGAATATTGCTAGAATTTATGCCGTGATATAAATCCTGAAGCTTACACACACAAAAAATAAACGACCAACATTTTTAACACAAAATAATAGCTAAGATTTCATATTCATTTTTGTATTTTTACATTACATTTACATTACATTACATTTTTGGTTATTTTTTAATTTTACATGAAAATTAAAGCGCCATCTAGCGGAAAAAAATTGTTAAAAAAAAAATTAAAATTTAATTCTCTTTTCAAAACTGGCTCAAGCTTTAAAATGAGTTCACCCATTCTGTTTTTATAGAACATTTTATAATAGCATTACATTACAAGTGAACCTCCATGGTCCTTCGAAGCTTTAAAATCGATTTTCTCAAAATTCTGACGTGCTACGGCAAAACGCCGCGAAACGTATTTCTTTATTTAATTTTTCGTACTGCGTTATTATTAAAAAGTTCTATGCTGGGTTCCACTTTTTTACTGTCATCATGACAACATATGAAATTTCCTCATCACCTTTCTAAATAAATAAAATATTTTAATCAGAAGAAATATACTTAACCCTTCAACATTGATTATTACACATTATATCGTGAATGTCTATTTAATTCCATCTCTTAGAATACTTCTTTATTTATGAATCATATATTTAAAGTAATTTTTCACACATACTTCTTAAACGGAGTTCATTTATATTCTAAGTTGATTAGACTTACATTGATTGACATGCAAGCCGTAATTTTCTAGCCAATTTCAAGGGTATATCGCATATTTTCGCTATCTAATGTCACGTTGGATGTTACTTTATTATTAAATACTTATTAGATGAATAATAAAATATATTTAAGATGAATAATAAAATACATATTAGCATATTTTTTGTGCCTGCCCTAAGTAACAGTTCACTTTTTATTACGTCAATTGTTGTTGTTGTGGTACATTGGAAAATTCCCAATTGTGATTTAGTATTTATGTTGAGTTTCAGAATAAGAGTATAAACATAGCCACACCATTGCATTGTTCACCATATAAAATTCACATTAAATATCGCAGAGCGTCCTACACTGAAATCGAATTTGCTAACCAGAAAAAATATGCTTTTGACGTCAATGGAAAACATTGAAACAATATGTTATTTCCGAAATGAAAAGAAGATTTAAATTTTGTAGTGCTAATATAATTAGGAGAAACTTTATAAAAAAAGTGCGATTGACGTTGACATTCTTTGTTTTGAGGACGTTCTTTTTATATAAAAATTTCGTACAATAAAAATCAAACCTAATAATCTGCCCATACTGAATAAGGTCGTTTGTGATTAAAGTAGAGGGTTGAAGTAATTAATGAACTAGTGGATTATGCATTAGCTTTAAAATCCGAGCTTATAGTATAAATTCCTCGTAATTTTTTAGTAAGGGTTTCAAAGATTATTGAAGTAAAGGGCTTTAGGACGATACTGATTGTATTTATTTCGCCTAATAATGTAAAATAAAAAAATTCATAAAATTGCCATACTTTCTACTTTCATTTGATGCATTTTTGAATTTCTTTTGGAAGAGAATAATGTTGCGAAATTAAAATAACTAGTATAGCCCAGCACTCGAAATTCGAGTGCAAAGTATAGGAAATCTTATTTTTTCATTCAATTTTTATCTTCGAATATTTTTTTAATCTACATATGTATGTATATATATAACAAATTTATGAATATTTAAATGAGCCTAAAGGTATGCTAGTCAACTTTAGCAATTCACAACATAACGCAGAGCGTTGTGACATATAATCTATCACATTCGCTTTAACAGCGCGTAGCTAATTACTATAAATATTTTATTTAATTTAATTTAATATATTTTTAAGACATATTAAACATACATTTTATCGTTCTCACCTTCTCCTCCATATGTGCTATAACTATGCCAATTTTCACACTCCTCCATGCCCGCATATTTCTTAAAAAGGAAACTAAAGATTTGTCTTAACGTATTAATATATGGGTTAAACCATCTGAACTCAACTTAAAATATGGCTGTTTTTTACATCACTGTTTCCAAATTGGCTGAATTTTGGCAGGATTAAAGTGTATCCGAGAAATAAGAAAAATCCTAAATTTAAGTTCACTGACGCATCTGGATCCGGAAATATGAGGTCTTGAATATCGGGAAAAACTATAAAAATGTACAAAGTTGTACTTACTTAATTATCATTTTCTTGATTAATATTATAGTGACGCAACTTATCAAGGTCGCATTTGAAAGGTTAATTAATTACCTTTAATTTGATATACAACATGATTTTTTTTTTGAAATGTCAAAGGTCACATCTCTTAACCTATAATTCGGGAGGCTATAGCTGTAAAAACGACAATTTTAAAAATCTGAAAAAAATATTTGTTTAAGATTGGTTCCTTCCCTAAAGTTCCAAAAAATTTCAGACTGGGGGTATGCTTGGATCCAGAAATATTTATCATAGAGTAAAGGTAGATATTTAACAAGTGAATTATTATTATGAATGCTGTTGTTGTTGTTGTTGTTGGCGTTGTTGACATTATTATGATGAATGCTGTTGTTGTTATTGTTGTTGGCGTTGTTGACATTATTATGATGAATGCTGCTGCTGTTGTTGTTGTTGTTGTTGACATTATTATGATGAATGCTGTTGTTGTTGTTGTTGTTGTTGTTGTTGTTGTTGTTGTTGTTGGCGTTGTTGACATTATTATGATGAATGCTGTTGTATGAACTGCTATGGTATTATGTATTAGACAGTCTGATATTATTATAAAATTTGTAGTTTCTAATTTTCCATTTGATTTGTAAAAAATTGCTATTGGGTATAGTGTGGCCTGGCAATTATTCCATAAAAAGCCTTGCACAGAATCCTGAACCACAAAAGTTGAATTTTCGGAGAAGTCGCAAATTACTAAATACTCATTTTCTTCCAACGCAGACTTTTTGTGAGCCATAAATGCACCCTGCTCTTTAGATACGAATGAATGGGGTAGAAGAGTTTGCAGTTTTTCGCATAAAGAATCCAGAAAAGAATCAGTTTCTTTAATAATAGTTTCCAAAGAGTCTCTATCTACACTTATCCACTGTTATATATGATATATGATTTCACCAATTTCATTTTCTAATAATAATTCACCAAATTTCACTTTAAAATTTTGTATATCTGGACACATGCTACATCTGCCAAGGTAGCAATTTGGTGATGGGGGATTGCATATAAGTCTTTTTAAACAATCTTTATAAGTTTCCAGTACAAAATCCTGCACATTTTCTGTCAATTTTTTCAGGTTTATTGCGTGGAGCATTAGTTTTGTATTTTGATGTATTTTACAAACACATACATTATGGCTTCCTGACGCATCTGCTAGAACCACATTTTTTGGCCGAAGTTCACAAAATTTGGAAATTCCAATAGTTATCCCTTCATGTTTTTCTTTAAATAAAGCATAAACTTCTCGAAGATTTCCGAGTAAAAGTCTTTTATTTTTTTTTACTTTTACACCAGTTTCTGTTATTGACACGTAGTCTTTACATCCTGGTAGACATCTACTGACATCATCAGTTTCATAAAAGATTTTCACCACATCAACAATTTCTAATGGCAATCGTTTTCCAAGTTTTGGATTCGGTGTACTCAATACGCCTTCTGTCTCAACCAAATTTTTTACCTTTCGTGCCATGAAATTTGTTATTTAAAATTCCTCCTCCATTCTTTTCAATGTCCAGCTTTTAGGTAAAATAGTTAAAAGTTGAATTTTATCACTGTTTTTAGTTATTGATTTAAACTTTTCTTTTAGTTGTTCGATTATTTCCGATTCTGGGCATACGTGAGAGGTTGAAGGTGTTGAATTTGGGAAAATGTTGGTTTTAATTGATGTTGTTATTTTTTCTAACTTTCTAGTTGTATACCCTTTTAATGGAATTTTTCTCGAACATATTGGAGATTCTTGTAAATATGTTAAACTTTCGTTTAACTTAGGAATTCGAACATCTCCCGAAACTGATGCTTCAATTTCCGAGTCTGAAGTCTCGTTTTCTGGCTCGTTTATAGATTGAATATTATTGTTTACACTTCCTTTTAATTTATAAAGTTCTCTTCTGCATATATCACATATTTTATTTGTTATTACTAATTCCAGTCATCCATTGCTGAACTTTTCGAAGTCCTCTTGCATTCCGGACATGAGCAACTTTTTTAAATGGATTACAACAATATATTGTATTAAATGACATATTGTTTACAGAGGAAAAAAACAATCACTTTGAACACTTTTGGTTTTATTTAAAAATATTGATTTTATAGCAACACATGTGGTTTTTTAAAGCAACGTGCTTAGAATGGTTTTTTTTTCGTGGTGCTTCCTTTGACTTCCCGTTTTTCAATAATTTCTCTATATCCAAGTTATTTGACACTACGAACCACACCCGACAACATTTATACTGTTGTCTCGCTCTAACATAATTACCTGTCAAACCAACCCTAACACAGGTCTGTACTGAGTACAGTACAGAGCTAAAGAACCAGAAACAAACAGCGGCGTGCGTGCATAGCCCGCCGACGCTCACGAGCACAACCAACCACATTCATAAACAGTAACAGTAACAGCACCGACTGTTTAAATATCTACCTTTACTCTATGATAAATATTTCTGGATCCAAGCATACCCCCAGTCTGAAATTTTTTTGAACTTTAGGGAAGGAACCAATCTTAAACATATATTTTTTTCAGATTTTTAAAATTGTCGTTTTTACAGCTATAGCCTCCCGAATTATAGGTCAAGAGATGTGACCTTGGACCTTTCCAAAAAAAAAAATCATGTTGTATATCAAATTAAAGGTAATTAATTAACCTTTCAAATGCAACCTTGATGAGTTGCGTAGCTATAATACTTTTCAAGAAAATGATAATTAAGTAAGTACAACTTTGTAAATTTTGACCTTTTTTTACGATTTTCAAGACCACATATTTCCGGATACAGAAGCGCCAGTGCCCTCAATCTTTGCACTTATTTTAGTTCTGTAATAATCTGTCTTCCTACGAAAAATCATACAATTTGGAGAAGGTAGTGTACACCCATTGGTTGATTTGACATGGAATTACCCATATAGATAAACAGAGTTTAACTCTATTTGGATATAGCTTCAAACTTATTCGTATTCGTGTATGAAGCGATTAAATAACATTCAGTGTAAAATCATAGCTTTTTATTAAAAAAAAAAGTAGAATTTTTATTAACATTTAACAAAGCTAAATGGATCAAATTTTGGTATGTGGTACTACAAATTTTTGTCCCCAAATTACGTCTAGCAATAACTTGTTGAGGGAGCTTTATTGATTATAAGATAATGAAATCGATGGTGCCACGGTTATCCATAAGTTCGTCCCTCATGCCAAATAAAAAATCAACACAAATTCGATAACGTAACATGTCTTACGTTACTGAGTTTCCTTGTAATCCTACATCTCTACTTCGCTAAGCCGAATGTTCTAGTCATCGGTCAATTGAGGTCAATACTGCGCTCGAACACCTTGAAACTATTTATGATATGGTGTTGATCTATCGAAAATTGAAATATCCGGGGTGCTCTTGATGCTATGGTAATAATTTTAATTATTAATTGGCTTCCAGAAAAGTTTCCGCAAGACATGTACAGAGTTTGCTCAAAATTAACAATAGATACATGTGGTGGAACCAAAGCAAACTCTCATGAATTGCTACCTTATTCCTCATATTCTTCAGATTTAGACCCCATTAACTACTTTCCATTTCTAAACCTTAAGAAATGGTCGAAAGAAGTTTAGCTGCAACGACGAAATTACTGATCAAACAAATATACTATTTGAGGACGTTGAGAATCCCTATTATTTGGAAGTGATAAAAAAATTTGAGAAATTTTAGATAAAGAAAATTATATTGAGAAATTTAATTTTATAAAAAACCATATTTCATTGGAACTACAGGCACATTTAAAATATTACTCTAAAATTTAAAAGTCTTTTTAAAAGGAATCTCTAGTTTTAGAAATACATCTACCATATATTGTTAAGTATACTCTGTCGGGTGGTGATATAAAGCAATAATTTAATTTATAATAAAACTAGAGGACCCCTGCTGCTCCGCAGCATTATATTATATTATATTATATTATATTAATTTTTATAATATAATACTAAAATTTGCCAAGAGAAGTTAATGTACAGTAATGCCAAAATATGCCAAGAGAAGTTAACGTACAGTAAAAGAAAAGTTGATTGTCCACGCATAACTTTCCTCAAACCCAACGAATTTGCCAAGAGAAGTTAACGTACAGTAATGCCAAAATATGCCAAGATAAGTTAACGTACAGTAAAAGTAAAGTTGATTCTCCACGCATAACTTTCTTCAATCCCAACGAATTTAAGTAGTTAATAGCTCAAATGAAGGAGCTTGAACCACTGAGTGTTCTTAGACCTATGTCAACAGCCTACGCTAATTAGAACTCTAGTTATAGAGGCTTGAGAGAAGAAAAATATTTAAAAAAATCTTGAATGCAAAGTTTATTCATGAATTATTTTAATATATAAGATTTTGTAATTAAAATATTATCGGACTACTTTTGAACTTCAGGAATGAAGGCTTTCATAAACGAACAACAGCAGCTTACAGACTTTGAAATTAAATGAATATTAGAGGAAGTAGACTATGAATTTAGTATTCCAAATGACCAAAGAAAAAAGCAAGTAGTTTCAGAAAACAAAGAGAGATGAAGAATTACGCTTCCGATGAGAGTATTCAGAACGCGAACAGCAAACAATTTTTATAAGTTTAACTATAGTTCATGGTCTCTCTTTTTATAATCAACTTTCTGATCCGGTAAAAAATTTTCTGTTTAAAATAACTATTTTATCCCCTGATTTGTTTTGATATTTATTTTAAATGCGGATTTTTTTTTTCGATATAATAAATTTAGTTTTTTTTTTACGTAATACTATCTTCGTCTGATCCTTTTAAATAACAATTTATTGTATAATTATGTATTATTGGTCTTTATTACAGTAATATGTTTTCATTGTACGGTTTGAGACCATGTGTGTATTTTTCTAAAAAGAACAGATAATAATTTTGTAATGTAAGTGACATGTGGAACAAAGTTGAAGAGAGCGCTAGAAGAAGTAGCCACTTTCGAACAACATTATTACTAGATAAATATACATGATATCAAACCGTGCCATAAAAACTAATTATTGTAATAAAGATCGACATACAAAATTTAAGTTACAATTCAGTTTTTAACCCAGTGATTAACCCCATGAAGACCCGCCCATAAATTTTTTTTGATATCTGCCCGGATATCTGCGATATAGCATGGGCATGCATGGTGTGATACTTTCGGTTATTTACCAAAAAACGTCGCGCCCTATTATTTAATAAATATAAATTCGCTTTCTTCCTCGTTATCACCGCGTATTTTTTTTGACGTTTTCCATCCTTCACCAAGAGAAGAAGTGTGTTGTTCTCCGCTATTAGCCAGGCACTGTGTGTACGTATCATGTGTGTACGTAATGTCGTGACTGTGCAGTGTGCATGCTAAATAAGAGCTTTATTTGTATCGATTGTGTCTTTTGCACTTATTTTCGTCTTTTTAGGTCGTTACTTTATTATGAAATTTCCTATGGCATACAACAATGGCCCGCGCGAAGAGGTATGATTGAAAACAACGAAAAATGGCTACAGTTGATCAGCCTCGTTTGGTCAATCGATATAACCATCGCATGGGAGGTGTATACCTTTTTGACGTCGCAATCAATAATTATCGATTAAGGATCCAAGGAAAGAAGTGGTATTGGTCGTTAATAACGAATGCATTATACTCGGCTATGGTAACTGCGTGGAAATTACATTGCCTTTGTAGAATTCCGAATGGAGATTAGCAAATCGATTACCACTATCTGTATAAAGCTTTGGCCTCAGGCAATGCATCGTGATCGTATAGATAATTTCATTGGAAAGTTCTTTGTCCGCAAAGTGGTGTCAAAAGCGAATACGTTTGCTTGAAGTGCAAGACGAACATATATCCCCCTTTTTGGCTTCTGGATTATCACAAGATTTCTAATTCTAAGGCTCAGTAATTTATTTTTTTATATACGTCGTCGTTTCTGAATAAAATAACAAACATTCCGATTTTCATACACTTTTTATTCACCTCACACAAAAATATTCATGCAGCAAAAAATTACATTTTAAATACACACTAAGGCCTGTCTGGTATTTAAATACCCATTTCCGTTTGATCTGGCATAATGACAAAGTGAGTTAATATATCCCGGTTTTTCCAAAGGAAGTTTGAGAAGGAACGCTTTAACCCTTCTGGAAACGATGCGCATTGTTTGTTTTTCCCATTTTCTAAAAATTGACAACGTTTTTCTCGATTTTAAGCGATAAAATACTTGGTGCAAACTGCGGAAAATAATTCGAATTTTTTTTTAATGTCGTTCCATTCTACCCGTTTACAATAAAAAATCAATTATCGCGAAGTTTTTCACCTGTTACCAGCTAAAATTATTAACTGTGAAGGTTTTCTTGGGTATTTAAATACCCAGTGGGCCTTAATAGTTTAATCTGCTAACCACAAAAATCTTTTCACATTACAATATTTGTAATTGATATAGCTTTGTTAATGTAGAGCTTGTTCGGCTTGTTCGTACTAGGTATCGTATGAAGAAAAAAATATTCCTCATATTCTTTTCTTTAAAATGTTTGGGTAAAATACTTGATTAAGCATGAGTTGAAGTAAAAGGAAGAAGGATTCTGAAGATGAACAAATGCAAATTTGTCTTACATTACAAAATTATTAATTTTCTATTATTAGAAATATATATATATTATCTCTACCTGACAATAAAGACAAATTGTAACAATTTATTGTAAAGCCAACTTGTGGATATTATTTTTTGTCTCTACATTTTCGGTATATACAGATCGTTCGACTTACCAACTGTGGGGAGGATATTTGCGAATCCAAGCCGCAAACTTGCATTGTTGGCATTGACTATAAATGCAATTACGAATATAATGCCTGATTCGGCAGTATTGTTTACTACAAATAATTCCTTGCAGAAATAGTAACTATTTTTAAAATCTTCATTAGATTCCCATGTCGATGGAGGAAATACTAAAAATTTTCCAGAAATATTTAAACAGCTGAAAAAATTTTTAATTTTTTGCGCCACAAAATTGCTTAAATCACTATTCACCAAATTTTCTGGGTCAATGAATTTTCTATTTTCTATACGCACAACCATTTTTTTTTACTTCTAGTGGAACCTTTGAGTCAAAAAATGATAATGCTGCCATATCTTCCGCCAAATACTAAAAATACTATTGCATTTCTTTTTAACAACTCTTAAGAAACAGGTGAATCTATTTCACTATAAATTAGTAAAAATCATACGAAAACAAGTAAGAAAATTATAGTCGGTCTAGACCGACTATACGATACCCTATACCATGCGTTTAGAGACCCTATCTCTCAGGCCCAACTAACTGGATATAGAAAACAAGAATAAACCAAATTTGAGAGGGATTTTTATTAATTTTTTCGGCTGCAGATATCAAAAAATTCATATCGGATGCTATATCTATATGGGAACTAGGCCCAAAAATGGACCGATCCTGACCATATTTGATAACTTCTCTTGTATTTTGCAAAAATATATACAAACAAAATTTGAGAAGAATCACTGCAATATTTTTCTTTTTTGATAGATTTAAGTGAAGATTGGGAAGCAACTCTATATGGGGCCTATGACTAAGAGTTGTCCAATAGGGATCATTTTTGGACTACTGATTAATGGATGTAATATATACATACAAACCCAATTTGACTAAGATTTGTACGATAATTTGGATCTTATGGCAATATATGTTGATTTCATAGGGGTCATTTGTATTGGGGCTAGGTCTGAACATCGACCGATTCCCACCAATTTCAACAGCTTTCATCTCACGGCCGACATAAGATCAAATACCAAATTTCATCAAAATATATTCATATTTGCGACCTGCTGTTTGATTACAAACTTTACATGGACACACAGACGGACGGACGGACGGACGGACATCGTTAAATCGAATCAGATAGTGATTCTGATTCGATCGGTATAATAAAAGATGGTTGTAGGTCAAATATTTTTGGTTGTTACAAACAGCAGCACAAAGTCATTATACCCAAACCACGTAGTGGTATAGGGTATAAACACAATCCTTCATGTACAAAGTCAAATTTAAATTAACAATGTTGAGTTATAGTTCAACAATGTTCTTATTTTATTTGGAAACATATAGATAGTTTTTTAAAACAATGTAATTTTATAAAAAAAATTTATTAAAAGATTTTTTATTTATATTCGCGAACAATAAGCAGACAATTGCACTAAATATATATCACAATGGATAATTTTGATCCCACTCAACAGTTAAATAAAAAAAATTAACCGAACTATATTTCTTAAATGCCAGATATTTGAATTTTTTGAATAAATATTCTTTTATAGCTTGGGATCATATGTGACCCCCATTCTAAAAGTGTGAATGAGGTCATATTAGTTTTTTCCGAAACCCTAAGATATTGAAATAAAATATAGGATTTAAAGGTAGAGAACTGATTAATTTTTGGTGTAAAGGATTTAGAAGGATTACATATACAGACTATTTCACAAAAACCCCATATTATCGAAATCGCAAAAAAAATATTTGTTAAAAAAATTCTGGTATAGGGATTGACATAAAAATTCACACAGGTAATTTCTAATATGCATTTAACAAAACCCTGAGGTGCCAGATCCATTTTTTTTTAATTTTGTTTGAGAAAATTTTTAAAACTTTAAAAAGGAGTTTTCAATACGCAAAAGGTTAGCAACGTGGTAATAAAACATATCTAGTACTTATAGGTATAGAGACCAAAAAAAAAAAAAAAAAAAAAATTATGGCTTTAATAAAGTTCTAAAAGTTGAAAAAATTTCCGTCAAATTTCATGACCTAGTGTTTTTGGCACAAAAGTGGTCTGGGGCATTTGGTTGTTCTTGGCGACCTTTTATTCGATTTTTAAGTTATACAGTTTCTTGAAAAGGTAATTTAGTACTGATGTCGATTCATATAACAACTTGTCAAAAAAATTAATCCATAGAACAAAATTTTCGTAAAATCTGAAATAAAGTCATAATTTACCCATATAAACACACTTGAAATTTCCAGTCGATTGCCGGCGTGATTTTTCTTTTCCGTATATCCCCAAACTTCATATTTATTAGTTTTATGTAGAAAGGAAATATACTGGACCCCGACACGCCCCAAATCGCAATTTGAAAAATGTCCATATAACGTCCATATAATAGGCTATGCGATTTTTGTGACCGAAGTTTTGTTCTACCCTTTTATCCCGATTTTAACCAAACGTATATTATTTCAAAGGTATTTCTTTTTAGCCGTTTTGCAGAGTTACAGAATTTTTAATTTTGTGCTTTATTTTGAGTAAATTACATTTTAAGTTGCTAATAACACATACATATGGTATGTGTGTTTTATTGAATTTGTTAATGTGTTTGTTAATAAGTTTGTTATCTTTATTCACAATAATAATAAACCATAAAAGTGTTGGATTGTGAACTGGCTAAATTGAAAAATAAAGCTGGCTTGAAACTACGCCTGAATTTCGAGCGCTGGAATCTGCTTATATATAGAAGAGAAAGTATGTTTGTTTGTTTGTAGCTTATAGGATACTAATATATTTACAGAGTTTAACAGTCAACATCTGAAAGGAGCTATAGGCTTAAAATATTTTTATATATATTTTTAGTTTAGACAAAGTGCATTTTTAATAATATACAATATTGGGGCTATAACCAAACTTTTGGCATAGTACCACGAAGTAGGCAATGATGTTTTATTAACGATAAATATTATCTTGGGTAATTATACAAAAAAAAAAAAAACTTCACGCACCAAACTAATTTTCTAAATCAAACAAAAAAAAAATTTTAACAACTTATTTTACGTCATATCATATAAAGTTATTCAACTTTATATACAATGCTTATGTTATTAAAAAACAATATTATAGCATCCTTTAGCTATTATTGAAGGATAAAAATTTTAAGTTTAAAGTGCGTGTGGATTTGCAAAATGGATATATATCCTTCACTGTTTTTATTGCACGTTCTGCACAAATATTACTCCTTTGCTGATTTTTGATTAATGAATCATCTTGTATCCAATGCTTAGGAAAACATTTCTTGGCGTTTTTGAATCTCGCTAATGACTAGTTCAAAAATTGAAAGTTATCTTCGTGAAATCGGTGATCTGAGAACCATATATCGTACCGCAAATAAACTCACAAATTGGGTATAACTCAGAGTGATACTTTGGTATTAGTATAAATGCTTAAAGTAAAAGGATGGCCCTCGATTTCCATCATGCATTGTTGATCGACGGAGTAGCTTTACATTTTATAAATGGGAACTTTTGGTATTTTTGAAAAAATTTTAATTCGTTTACCAATGCAAACAAATACTGCATATCATCACGCCACTTCATGTTTTTGGTGTCAATTTTTTTCTTTTTGTTGTATATAGCGTTGCTGGAAACTTCATCGCTGATAGTGCGTGAACTTTATTGACGCCATCGAATAACTAAAAGCGTATTCCTTCATAGTTTTCAATGGCCTATTCGACTATAGTATGCCAATTTTGATAATTTAAGAAAATGTTAAAAAGTTATAGCCCTAATACAATGTACTTAGTATAATGACAGAGAGAGCTTTACAAATTTGTATCACCTATGCCTTATGTTTGTACCCAAGACGAAAATGGTCGGTATCGGATATGTGAGCATGGAACCTCCCATAAAGTAGTTATTCAATACTATATATGTCGAGTATTGCGACAGGTAAGGTTTTGTAATTTTTTCTAAGGTCAACTATTACCAAGTATTCGGACAAAAATGGGCGTGATTCTTCCAATGGGGGCGTGGCGCATCTATAAAAAGAAACACTAAATATCATGTATCTGGAGTACTGCAATAGCGAGAGCCTTGGTACTTTGTGTGAGCCCATAAGTTATTCATGTGATTAGTCAAAAAATAGACGTGATTGGAGCAGTGGGAGTGTAACCACCCATACAGAGCTAATATATAATATTTATAATATAATGTAACTGAAGTACTATATAAGTGAAAGCTGTGATACTTTGAATGAGTCCATCAGATATTAATATTAGTCTAATAAAAAATAGCCGGTATAAGATTAGTGGCTTGACACCTCCTATACAAAAAATATGAATTACTACGAAAGCTAGAGTCTAAAATAAGAACGTTAAGAACTAAAATAATAACCAATGTGAGTAGTAGTGGAAAATGTTGGATGAATTGCGAAATTCAGAAATCGCTAAAATCAAAAATCCCCAAAACCGAAAATCGCAAAAACCAAGGTTCAGAAAATACACACATCAAACACACAATGTTCAGTTCTAAAGCAGCCAACATTTGTTTTTATTTTCATATCAATTATGTGTGTTTCTATATATTGTATGGTGCCGAACACAATCATGACGGTGTTTCGTTTTAATATTTCGTTATGTACACGACCATGTTCCTATCACGTATTTTTTGTTTCGAACACACATAAACCACACAGATTCGAGTGTGACTTTATTCTAAGTTCGCGTTCTTGCACGTGTACTGCAAAAAAAAATAAAACATGTTCTTGGACGCGTAAATCAGAAAATTAATACATTATCCACTCGCGATCGCAAAGATTTGAAACAGCCCTATAATAACGACAACAATTTTTTCAACCAAATTTATTACAAAAATCTAAAATAATTCATTAGAAGTTAGAAAAAAATAATAATAAAATGATAATAATAACAAGTAAGAAAATTATAGTCGGTCTA
The DNA here is from genome assembly GCA_963682025.1 of Cordilura impudica. NCBI lineage: Eukaryota > Metazoa > Arthropoda > Insecta > Diptera > Scathophagidae > Cordilura > Cordilura impudica. The sequence continues at coordinate 60,388,414 of OY821518.1, read as the reverse complement.
GACCGACTATATGATACCCTATACCATGCGTTTAGAGACCCTATCTCTTAGGTCCAACTAATTAGATATAGAAAATAAGCATAAACCAAATTTGAGTGGGATTTTTATTAATTTTTTTGGTTGCAGATATGAAAAAGTTCATATCGGATGCTATATCTATATAGGGACTTGGTCCAGAAATGGACCGATCCTGATCATGTTTGGTAAAGTCTCTTGTATTTTGCAAAAATATATACAAACAAAATTTGAGAAGAATCAGTGCAATATTTTTGTTTTTAATAGATTTAAGTGAAGATCGGAATGCAGCTCTATATGGGGTCAAAGGAATCATTTTTGGACTACTCATTAATGGATGTAATGAACGCATACAAACCCAATTTGAGTAAGATCTATGGCAATTTATGTCGATTTCATATGGGTAATTTATATGGGGGTTAGGTCTGAACATGGACCGATTCTCACCAATTTCAACATATATTCATATTTGCGACCTACAGTTGGATTACAAGGTTTACATGGACACACAGACGGACGGACGGACGGACGGACGGACTGACATTGTTATATCAACTCAGAAAGTGATTCTGATTCGATCAGTATAATTAAAGATGGGTCTAGGTCAAATATTTTTGGTTGTTACAAACAGCAGCACAAAGTCATTATACCCAAACCACATGGTGGTATAGGGTATAAAAATAAAAAATAAAAATATAGTAACAGAGAATATTTTGTTTATGACTTAATCTCATTTTTTTCTGGTCGCGAATGGATAATGTTTTAATTTCTAGATGCACGCGTTCAAGAACATGTTCTGTTTTTTTAGCAGTACATGTGCAAAAATTAGAAATTTAGGAACACACATAATTAATATCAATATAAAAATATATGTTTGTTGGTCTGAACTATGTTTGTTTACATATGTGTACGAGCTTTTTATTCTAAATTGACAAAAACAAAAATCTTCAAAATTAATAATCGGAAAAGTCTAAAATAGCCAAATCAAAAACCACCAGAAATAAAAATTGCTAAAAAAAATTCCAAATGATATATTTAAATCAAGGTCAATCGTTAATTTGGAAAATCCATGGATTTAATTTGGAAACTTCATGTTTTTGTCATTATCTCAAATTCATTTCTCATTTACAGATTTGTATACTGGGTAACATAATCAGCCCAACACCCAAATACACTCGCACATTCTGTTCGGTATTCCAAACAATTGTATTGCAGTTATATGAAGGCAATTTTTGAACAATAAGTTTCATCTCAGCTTTTATTTTCACACCAACATAACACAAATAAACAGAAATTGTTGTTATGTTTGCATGTTGAAGTCAGGCATAGAAATGTATAAAAAGGACAATTACATTTTATGGGCTTTATGAGTTTCACTTTATATTTTGTTTCGCTTCAATTTTTAATCAGAAGTGGCAAAGTTTATAAAACTAATTTTAAAAGAAAAAAAATTCACTTAAACAAATATTAGTTCTGATGAGAAATTGTTTAAAAAATCATGAAGTCTCTTTTTTTATAGTGCTTAGATTAAGTAGAAGTAGAACAATTTTTGCAACAATTTAGAGATGAAAAAAAACGATATATGAAAAATTCAAATTTCGTATATTATTGGCTTTTCTCTATAAAATGTCGAGCTTAAGACAATTTTTAATCATCCAGCCAAAATTCAGCTAAAATCTAAAATCACTACTAAAATATCGACCAATTTTATATAAATTACTTATCATATGTTTCGACGAAGTTTAGTGGCGGCAACAGATTTTACTTCCATAGGTCTTATCTCCTGTCTTAGCAGATCACGATCTGTAAAAATTGTAATGAAAATTTATTGCCTGTATTTTCTAGAACAGGATTCTCAGCAGGATGTTAATACAGTAAACACCATTAAATGTATTTAGTTTAAAAAAGATGAGATACAAAAAAACGCTAAGGGAATTATAGATTATAATCTATACACGTGCCCTAGTTTGGCCATTTGAAATAAGCTTTGAAATACTTCTGTAATAGAATTCTTTACGAAGCAAACAATTGCCTTTTTAAGTTTTTCGCGCGTAATAATTGCATTATTTTTATTTTTCATTGAAATCACACAAAAGTGATAATGTTTGCAGATTTAGAATTTCAATTTAAATTTTTTTAACATAAATATTTAGTTTGTGTGAGGTATGTAAAGATAACTTTTGCTAAATAAATCATGAAATTTTTGCTTTTCAATCATGGAATGAGTTTTTCGGGTATTATCCTATAAACCAAAATTATTTATGTAGTTCTATTGGCTGTGTAAATTATTAATAGGAAAATACTGAAATGATTTTGAAAAGTTACTTAGAAATTTATTAAATTTTTTGTTGAATATAAAGTTTTATGATGCCCTTGGTTAATCTGATTTTTTTTTTGTACAGAGTTTTGCGAATAACAGGAAAGCAAATAACAAACAATTTAAATAGATTTTGGATGGACAAAATCTAATGGCCACAACAGATTCACCTAAATTGTATCATAATGCCATGATTATAAAAAAGAAAACCTCACACAAATATGTCACTCATAAACTCAAAGTGACCTTTTGTTATGCATAAAATATAACAACGAACTTATTTTGGGTGAAAGTCAAGTAAAATAAAAAGTTTCTCAAGAATACTTTGTGGAAATGATCAACCAACCATACGAGTTTTGTTTCTAAAGTTTGGTTTCATGAGTGGGTTTAAAAAAAGGTACGTTTCTTTAAGACCCTAAGTTAAGAGAGTGGTGGTAAGTAATTAGATTATTCAAATTTAATACTCTACAATAGGGATTATTAATCATTATTTCCTATGCTATTGCAAAAGCTTTTCGCTTAAACTTATTAATTTCTTAAATGAGCATAGATGGACAGATATATCTTAATCAGGGTTGCCTGGCTCTTGGAGAATATGTTTGCAATACAAACGGTGTAACGAAATGATACTTTAAGCATATTTTATAGAAAGTAGAGGTGGGAAAAATGCCACTTCGTTACTTTGTTTGTATTGTGAATATATTATTTAAAAGCTACATGCAGAAAGAGGATTGGTAAGACTTCCGTAAGCACTATAAAAATGTAATCAGGCATTAAGAACTTTTATTGTAATTAATAACTGTTTTAAAATGAATCCGGATTTCGTAATTATCACAAATAAAAATATAATTCTCATGGATTGAATGTACTTTCAGTAGAAAAATAAGTTCTGTTTAGCATGCAAAGTTTTTATACATTATGCTAAATCAATTGAGGAAACTGAATTAAACCCTCTTTAAAATGATTTAATCTTAAATATTGATAGTCACAACATCTAATTCTATTAAAATAATAATTTCTGAAACGAAAATGTGTCGACAAATAATGTGGCAAATTGATGGTAAATACAATAAAATCATATTAGTATTTAAAATTAAAAATTTCGGTTACAACAAGAGAAAACTATACGTTTAACCTGGTTGTCGAATACACACCACGTTTAATTAAATTATTGCGGTTATTAAGAAGTTCAACCAATAGGAAAATTGCACCTATGCGTATTAGGTGAAGGATACGATTGGTCCTGCACTTAATGAAATTTGCTATTAGGTTATAGTTTTGGAAAAAAATTTTAATTGCGTTCACAAAATCTCTTAGTTACGAGCTAAGTTGCCATTTAATTAAAAATAAAAAATAAAAGAAATTATAAAAGACAAAAATTATCCCAAAACAAGTAAGAAAATTATAGTCGGTCTAGACCGACTATACGATACCCTATACAGTGCGTTTAGAGATATATATACGATACCCTCTAACATGCGTTTAGAGACCCTATCTCTCAGGCCCAACTAATTGGACATAGAAAATATACCTCTATGGGGACTAGACCCAAAAATGGACCGATCCTGACCATGTTTGATAAAGTCTCATGTATTTTGCAAAAATATATACAAACAAAATTTGAGAAGAAGCAGTGCAATATTTTTGTTTTTTGACAGATTTAGGTGAAGATCGGGAAGCAACTCTATATGGGGCCTATGACTAGGAGTTGTCCAATAGGGACCATTTTTGGACTACTGATTAATGGATGTAATAAAGACATATAAAGCCAATTTGACCACGATTAATGTGATAATTTTGATCTTATTGCAATTTATGTTGATTTTATAGGGGTCATTTATATGGGGGCTAGGTCTGAACATAGACCGATTCTCACCAGTTTCAGCAGCATTCATCCTATGGCCGATTACGCTCACATACCAAATTTCATCAAAAGATATTCGTATTTGCGACCTGCAGTTTGATTACAAGCTTTACATGGACACACAGACGGACGAACGGAAGGACGGACATCGTTAAATCGAATCAGATAGTGATTCTGTTTCGATCGGTATAATAAAAGATGGATCTAGGTCAAGTATTTTTAGTAATTACAAACAGCAGCACAAAGTGATTACACCCAAACCACATAGTGGTATAGGGTATAAATATGGAACAAGGGTTAAAAATATACTTGTATCCCTTATATAAAATGGAGTTTTCTATGTTTGGTTGTTTGTGGTTTATAGAAGACTAAACCGCTGGACCGATCGTTTTTGCAGTAGGTAACTGCCTATCCGAAAAGAAAATTAGACTACATTTTTTTTTTTTTTTGATTTTTCAAGTTTGATTTTTAAAATCTAATTTTAACACTATCAGTAGTACTGTAGAAACAAAAGCATGGGACTTCCTGTGTGTTAATGAGTTATCAGTCGCTCAATCTAGATCAAACCTGCCGGCGTGGAACCACCTATAGAAAGCATAACTATAATATAAATGGAGTACTATAAAATTGAAAGCGTTCACCCTTTGTACTAGTCCATCAGATTATAATGTGAGTATTCAGATAAAAAATGTGCGGCATGGTATGAAAATCGTCAAAACCAAAAATAGCGAATAATAAAAATCGAAACAATGAAAGATCGCAAAAATCAAAAATCTCTAAAATCAAAAAGCTCAAAAAAAGAGAAAAAAATTATTAAATTCAATAATCGGCAAAACTGAAAACCGCGAATAACAAAAATCGTCAAAATAAAAAACTGCCAAAATCAAATATTGACACAACCGAAAATCGTGAATAACAAAAATCGCAAAAAACTGAAATCGCCAATATCAAAAATTTCCAAAACCGAAAATCGCGAAACCAAAAATCGCCAAAGACAAAAATCGCCAAAATAAAAAATTGCTAAAATCAAAACTACCAATAACCGAAAATCACGAATAACAAAATTCCCAAAAAATCGCCTAAATTAAAAATCGCCAAATCTAAAATCGCAAAAATCAAAAATCGTCAAAATTAAAAATTCCAAAAATATATAAAATAGTTTTCTACAACATATATTTCCAGGTTTTTATTGGTGAAGCGAAGCTTATCGAGTTACAGCTAGTTAAAAATAAAATTCCACTAAATATTTCAAAAAACCTAAATTTTTTATAAAGAAAATACTGTATTCTGAATTTGAGGAAGAAAATTACACATTTTTATTTAAAAATGAGCAGGTATAGAAAACATTTCAATTTATTTTATATTTGTCTACTAATATACGCTTCAAAACTTTTCATTAAATACAAAATAATTTCAAAAGCAAAAATTAAAATTAATAAAAATAATTTTATATTTTTACAAACATGTAAATAGCTTTCTAGATCTTTTAGTTTCATTCTATTTAGTGGCTTTTAGCGATTTTCGGTTACTATATTGCGCTTTTTATTTTGAAAAATTTGACATCGCTGATTAGGTTGATAGGCGCAGTGAATAAGTTGTCTTATTATGCACCAGTTACTGAAAACCTAACGTGCCAAAGATCAATTTTTTACTACGTCATACTTAACAAAGGAGATGGAGTTAATATACACATAATTTTACACATTATTTTTGGTTAATACTAACAGAAATTTTATAGGGTGGTCTCGTAGATGGTTCCCTTAGAATTATATTAAATTTGGATACATGATGGAGAACACATAGCTTACAATCCCGTATCTTCCCTACCGGGCCAGTCTAACGGTTTGGTATAAAGAAATTGAGCTTAAAAATGGGGTCGGTTTTTTATAGTTTTTCACATTTGTTTCAAAACAGCATATTGAATTTAAACATGCATTTTCATATATTTCTTATGTAAGATTTTTTTTTTTTTGGTTAGGGTTCTTTCCATGTCAAATCACCCAGTGAGTGTTACTCCATAATAACAGATTTTTTTTTAATTTCCACAGAAACTTATGGTGATGAAACCCTCATATCTCATATCTCAATTTGTAATTCATTTTGCCAATTTTAGGCCATGATATGGGCATTTGAAAAATGGTAATTTTTAAAAAATTTTGGCGATCTTGGATTTGGTATTACTGTGAAAAACTGCAATAACTTGAGAAAATATGGTTCAAATTAAACAATTCCGGTATCAATTTGAAGCTATTTATAGGAGTATAAATCCAGTGTTTATTAAAATTAAACATATGTTTTACAATATTTTTATATGGAAAATGAAAAAGATCATCTTCAGAATTTACCCAAATTTAATGAAATATAAAAGATATGAAACTCGGTAGAAACACTAATCAGTATGTACCCTTTACGTATACAAAAAATTGGAAAGGTAATATTTCTTAACACTTGAAAAAAAAATTGTTTAAACCATGACATCGAGGTATCAACCTCCTCATTGCTGTAATACGGTAGTGAAAAGGTTTCTAAAAAATAAAGTTTTTATTTTTATATTTAACTATTTTAATTTTAAAAAGCCTTTTTTCATACTAAAAAAAATATATTCATTCATAGCAATACCTTGAAAAATTGCACCATCTATATCAAGCTTTCCTAACTGATTTTCTGACCACAGCGTAATTAAATATTTCATCATCATAGACTTCACCTCACCCTTTTAAGATCTTTAAATGTTGGGTTACTTCCAAAGAGTTGTACTTATAGTGAAGTTGTGTTTTAAGCAGTAGTGATGGAATGTTTTATATGCAATAAGCTCGGTGAATCGTTAGGTAAATAGACTATTTCTGTGTTAAACCTGTCTGCAACAGATTTGGAATTATTAAAAAGCAGATTGTTTATTCTAATTACTGATAAGACAGTTTCTGATTGTGAAAGTATCTACAAAGTCCGCATGGATATATATTTAAAATGGTACCATTTAATGCAGAAAATATGTTGTTATCCGTTTAATAAACATCCTGATAAAGTCAAAGTCAAGTTACTAAAATCAATTTCCCTAATTTCTTTTATGAGAAATCCAGTACTTATTCCAGGAAAAAAAGCCGTGTGTTCATTGTTATTCCTCATTGCAATCACCAGTTGGTGATGCAGAATCACATATTCGTACTCCTGAAAAGGAAATTGGCCATGATGAAGATTACTGCGAATCTACAGTACTGATTGATCAATTAAATAAAAGCTGTGAAATATTGAATTTATTACGAATAAAGATCAGTAAATTTAGTTCTAAAAGAAAACCTGATTACTTACAAACTAAGGTTAAGAAAAATCGGAAATTGATATTTCCCACCGTCAATAAGCGGTGAGGTACCACATCGCAGATACAATTAAAGAAACAAGATCAAATCACAGATTTATTCCAATAAATGAAACACAATTATTGGTTTCCAGGGTATCAGATTCTACCACGAGACTTACTGCTACTTTAGGAAGCAAGACAAGACCATTGACACTCAAGAATAAACAATATGTTGCCTGTACAAAAAGAATTAACTGGTGGATTAAAAAATTGTGGAGTGCAGTGATGTGCTTAAAAGAACTATTTGCCTATTTCTTAACAGCTTATATAAGCTGCCTATAATCTGAAGAAATTTTTTCACTTATTTAATAAAAATATTAATATAATATTGTTTTAACATTTAAGTCATTATAATTGGTTTAGATCATAGATGTGCAGCTAGTACTCTTTTGAGTCATCGTGTTTTCACACAGATAGTAGCTTGATCGTTTTTTCACACCAACATGCCCGAAAGCTTGCTGCTTGTTTACCGATTCAAAGTCAGTTGCTGTTCTGCATTTGACCAAGCAACACCGTATCGCTCTGCAAGCAAAATTATTTGTAATAAAAAACACTACACTTAAAAAAAAAATTTTAATTGCCATGGACGAATATAAAGAAATTTTTATGTTTGTAAATGACAAAAATAATGCCCAATGCCTGATTTGTGATAAAATCTTCACAGATTTAAGATTTTATAATTTAAAAAGACATTTCACATCCATTCATAAAAATATTAATGAATTGGATGAAGAAAAAAAAATATAAAATGTTCAATTCCCTGCAACAAAAAAATGCCCCTTCTCTAAGTCTGACAGTTGAAGAGAAAAAAAAACAACTAAAGAATGCTTCAATTGTCGCAGGGTTGATGTTAGCAAAACAATGTCGTCCTTTTGAGGATGGAGAATTTTTCAAGCAAATGGCACGAGAAATTTTCAACTGTTTTGGGGAAAAGGGAAAATCAGCCTACGAGCTGATAGAAAATATTCATCTTTCAAGATACACAATAGCTCGTAGAACTGAAAAAATTAGTAAATATATTTTTAAGTTTACGTTGCAAAGATTGAAAGACTGTGAATACTTTTCCATCTGCCTTGATGAGAGCACAGATATTACTAACATTAGTCAGTTGATTATATGCATTAGATCAGTTGATAAAAATATGGAATGCTTTGAAGAATTTTTTAGTTGTTTTGCATTTCACGGCCATGTGAATGGCGAAACCATTTTTGATTGTATTTAAAATAATATTCTCTTAACCGAAAATGGTGATAAGCTAGCTTCCATATGTACAGACGGGGCAAAGGTAATGCTAGGAAAAGAAAAAGGTCTTAAGGGTCAATTGATGAAAAACAATATTCACATTCCTAATTTCCACTGCATAATACACCAGTCTGCACTTTTTGCAAAAAAATTAAATATAGTGGAAACGATGGATACAGCTTGTAGAATAATAAATAAAATTAAAGGGGGCCATAACGCCCTCACGCATAGAAAATTTAAGAGTTTACTGGAAGAGCTACAGTCATGTTATGGAGACTTATTATTGTATACAGAAGTTCGGTGGTTGAGCCGCGGGAAAAGCCTGGAAAGGTTGTTCAATTTGAGAGATGAAGTACAACTGTTTTTAGAACAATCGGAAAAAAATGAGTTGAAAGAAATGGCGTCTTCTCTGAAAGATAAAAATTTTGTTTCCGATTTAGCTTTTTTGTGCGATTTAACGAAGATAATAAATGAATACAATCTGACTCTTCAAGGACGAAACAAAACTATATTCCACATAACAGAGTGCTCCCACCGCTTTGAACGCAAACTTAAAATTATACTGTCTCAATTGCGCAACAATGATACCAGCAATCTTCCTAGAACCTTTGAAATTCTTGCGGAGTATCGTAATGACGAAAAAATAGCACAGTATACAGAAATAGTAGCTTCTTTGGTACAAAATTTTGCAGATAGATTCGAAGATTTCAAATCACTTAAAACTATGATTGATATTCACAACGACGCATTGACTGAAAAAAATGTTGATAATTTGGAATTAGCCGCTGAATTAGAAATAATGAAAAATGATATAAATTTACCGCTAGACACTGGAAAATCATTTTGGAAAAAAATAAACAAAGAGAAGTATCCTGTTATTAAGAAGGAAATACTTAAATTATACTCCATGTTCGGGTCCACGTACGACTGTGAAGCCGCTTTTAGTATTTTAAAATTAATTAAAAGTAAATATCGCAACAAATTAACGGATGAACACCTATGTGATTTATTAAGAATAAAACTTTACGAGGGGGAAATAATCATTGGAGATGTTGATATTTGATTTTTTTTTTTAAGATTTAGTTTTAATTTTTAATTTTTTTAATTTTAATTTTTTACTCAGTGTACTACTTTTGTTTTCTCTGCTTTTGATCTGCTTGCTCCGTTCAACTTAACACAGTCGCAAAATTCGTAAAACTGATTTGAAATGCGTTTGTGTCAGTTTGCACATGTCTGGTTTACATTGAAGCAGAGAAAAAACAAAAGTACAACACAAGAATTCATATGCAAATAGCAAAATACAGAGCAAGAGGTGATACATTTTTTCAAGGTATTGATATGAATATATTTTTTTGGTATAGAAAAGGGCTTTCTTAAATTTAAATAGTTAAATATAAAAATAAAAATATTATTTTTTAGGAATCTTTTCACTAGTATATTCCAGGAATATTACCGAAGTCATGGAATATTACCTTTCAAATTTTTTGTGTACCTAAAGGGTACATATTGATTAGTGTTGCTACCTAGTTTCATAAAAAAATATGAGGGCCATTTATTTACAGCCCATTAAAATTGAGTAAGTTCTGAAAACGATTTTTTCATTTTCCAAGTAAAAATATGGTAACACATATATTCAATTTTATTTAAACACTGGATTTGTATTCCCTTTATAAATACCTTCAAACCGATACCAGAATTGTTTAATTTGAACTATAATTTCTCAAGTTATTGCAGTTTTCACAGTAGTACCAAAATTTGTAGTAGAAGGCCAAAATTTGTTAAAAATTACCATTTTTCAAATGTCCATATCTCGGCCAAAAATGAACAAAATGAATTACAAATTGAGATATGAGGGTTTTATCACCATAAGTTTCAGTGGTAATTTTTAAAAATAAATCTATTACTAAGTAGCAACAAATTTTTCTAATTTTGGGTGATTTGACATGGAATTACCCTTAGACATATTTCTTAAAAACTCGGAAACTAAGTCGGGTTCCATGATGGAACTCACATATAATAAGGAAAAAACGATACATCATCGGCATATATTTCTATAAAAGTTTTACAACTATAGCTTTTCGGGATATCTGTTAGATTTTAAAGGAATAATTTACACACCTTTACAATGAAACCTAATTGATTTAAGTGGCAAAAATATTTTTAGATAAACATTTAATTTTGTAAAGTATTTTTCTTTTTGTTTCTCCTCCTTTTAATCAGGTTGGCAACTGGAGTGCGTAATATAAGCAATTTGTTTTTATTTATCTATTTAACTCATTTCCAATACAACAAAATTTATAATCTTATTATTAAAGTAAAGGATTTTTATCATGAATAGAGAATAACATGCATAAATAAACAAGATAACAAATTTAATTTAATATGGAAGATAAAAAAAATGGTTAGGAAAATATTTTAAAATAATTTGAATATTTTATGCAAAATAAACGTAAACATGTACAGAGAAATGACAACAATTTACCTTAACTAAATATGGGAAAACTTCATTATTTATACCCTATACCACTAGGTGGTTTGGGTATAATGACTTTGTGCTGCTGTTTGTAACAACCAAAAATATTTGACCTAGACCCATCTTTAATTATACCGATCGAATCAGAATCACTTTCTGAGTTGATTTAACATTGTCCGTCCGTCCGTCCGTCCGTCCGTCCGTCCGTCCGTCTGTGTGTCCATGTAAAGCTTGTAATCAAACTGCAGGTCGCAAATATGAATATATTTTGATGAAATTTGGTATGTAAGCTTTTATCGGCCATGGGATGAACGCTATTGAAATTAGTCAGAATCGGTCCATGTTCAGACCTAGCCCCCATACAAATTACCCATATGAAATCGACATAAATTGCCATAAGATCCAAATTGTCATATAGATCTTACTCAAATTGGGTTTGTATGCGTTCATTACATCCACTAATGAGTAGTCCAAAAATGATCCCTTTGACCCAATATAGAGCTGCTTCCCTATCATCACTTAAATCTATTAAAAAACAAAAATATTGCACTGATTCTTCTCAAATTTTGTTTGTACATATTTTTGCAAAATACAAGAGACTTTACCAAACATGATCAGGATCGGTCCATTTTGGACCTAGTTCCCATATAGATATAGCATCCGATATGAACTTTTTCATATCTGCAGTGAAAAAAATTAATAAAAATCAGACTCAAATTTGGTTTTTGCTTATTTTCTATGTCCAGTTAGTTGGGCCTAAGAGATAGAGCATGGTATAGGGTATCATAGAGTCGGTCTAGACCGACTATAATTTTCTTACTTGTTTTCTTTTCAAAAAGTATACATTTTAAAATAATTTGGATATCTTATGTAACATAAACGTAGACATAATCGGAAAACTGATCACAATTTATGTTAAAATAGTTACGGATGGAATTGAACAAATAATCTCTTAAAGTACTGGACTGGTTATTGTTTATACTTTGAATGGACTAGGGTAGCGGATTCCTATACAAAAACACCTATAATCTTATGATTATAATAGTAATGATAAGTGGTGTTTAACTATTTAAGAGGAAGACATTAATTTTAAATAAATTGAAATTAAATTTAAGTCAAAAATGGAAAGAAATAACAAATAGGAAAAATAAATTATTTCGAACTATAATTTTAACAAAACGTGTTTTTGCAATGCTATAAAGGACAAAAAGGGACCTTCTTAAATGCATGGCATTGCATATAAATTGTACGTTCGGAGGTAAAGAGTACCTAAGACGTATTGAAAAGATATAAAAAAGTTATTCAGATTTTATAGGTCGATGTACAATTGAAATCTAATAATTATTGCTGTAATATAGAGAAAACGTTGTTTTGATTTACATTCTGCAAGTTTGGTTATATAGCTTGAATTACCATTTGTTTTGTAAAAAGTTTATTTTATATACTTTTGCGGAGAGAGTCCAGGCATAGTGTTTACGGTTTACGGTTGGGTTTCTTTAATATAAATAATATAATATTGTTTATATTGTTGTTGTTATTGTCATGATCACTCCCTCAATAGGATAATTGGCGTGCTTGTTTTTAGTGAGAATAATTAACCAACATCATGAGAAGGTTTCTGTTTAAAAATCATGAAAATTGGTTTAATAGGTCCCGAGACATTACTGAAGAAATGCAAAAAATTTAAAAAATTGATGTTTCTGTATTGTTCTTGTTGTTATTCTAAATGTTGTATTGTTGTCATAGCTGGACCTGTTATTTTTCTGGTCGTTGTGGTAATAATATAATAAAAACTAACCCTTTGTACATTTAAAATTTAAAATTTCCATTATTTTGGCATCACAAAAAAGTTTGTTAGATCATTTTTGTCATCACCACGAACCCGCCTGCATAGTTTCAGATCGATTGGGTCAATTTAAAGGGAGTAAAAATTCACCAACATCTAAAGCAAATAATGCTAAACTAACTGTTGTTAAAAAAAAACAGTAAAAAAATGTTGTGTGTTAATTTATTTAAAGAAAACACAACAATAACTTTTGATGTTGTATTTTTTGTGTGTAATATTTACATACATATACATACATAGATATATTAGATAACAAAATAATATATATATATTCTATATATGTGTATCCATAATAACCGCATGTTAGAAATAAATTGGTATATTATTTTATTTATATAAAATTCTGCAATATTTTGTTTTAGGGAAAATACATTTCTTTTGCATTAACAAACAGTGTCACTTCATTTTGCTCAGTGTGACTATGCCACAGTAGATGGCGCCACAATTTTTCTTCTAGTTAGCTATGCAATAGTTATTTCCATTTTAAGATGAATGTCAACATTTTCAATTAGATATCAAACACAACAATGTTAAAAGTATACACAGAGCTGAGTAAAGAACAATCAATGTGTTTTTTGCTTTAATAATAGTTCCACATAGTTATACAAAACTATTATTCTGTTTTACCTACAAAATATCTGATTGCAATTCGGTATAATTTTTAAAAATTGTTTATAATTACTAAAGCATTATTATGCACATAAATGCAAAATTACACCTTTCAAATTTTCCATTCAGATTTAAGAAAATATCAATTGTAAACACTGGAATTCAGATTTCCAATTATAAATTAGAAAATATCAATTGATTTTCAGAAAATCATATTAAAACGTCGGAAATAATAACATGAAATTTAGAAGACATCAATTGAATTCTAAAAATATAAATTTTATTCTTTAGACACAAACTGAAATTCAAAAAATACCAAATATGTTTACATAAATTTAAAAATGTTTACATTTGAAAATAATTCTGCCATTCAGGAGACATTAATAGCAATGCAGGATAAGAAAGCATTAATTTAAATTCAATGAAGTTTAGAAAACCTCAAATAATATTTAAGAATTGCGAACATAAAAATTGTTAAACAAATAAAGCTCAATTTAATGAGAATAACAAATTATTTTAATTAAAATTTTTAAGTAAAAACGATGACATATTAATTTAGATGATTATACATAGAAAATAAGAAACATTCTTAGTGATATATGTACATACAAACGTTTGAAAAAGGAATTTTAGAAAACAGAAATAATGCATTAATAGAAAAATTGTATAACTTAAACATTCTAACTATGAAGGAGAAAAATAAACTTGTTACACAAACATCTGTAGCACCAAGAATATACGGCTTACCGAAAATTCATAAAGAAGGTACCCCTCTAAGACACATATGTTCCTCAATAAATTCTCCAGCATATGGACTTTGTAAATATGTAGTTGACATTTTGAAAAATTTAACCAGAAACTCTGAATATAATGTTAAAGATGCTATCAAAATGAAAATTAACAACTCTATGATCTATGATGATGAAGTACTAATTTCTTTTGATGTAGTTTCATTATTCCCCAGCATCCCAGTAAATCTAGCCCTTAAAACCATTGAAGAGAAGTGGAATATTATAGAAAACAAGTAAGAAAATTATAGTCGGTCTAGACCGACTATACGATACCCTATACCATGCGTTTGGAGACCCTATCTCTTAGGCCCAACTAACTGGACATAGAAAATAAGCAAAAACCAAATTTGAGTGGGATTTTTATTAATTTTTTTGGCTGCAGATATGAAAAAGTTCATATCGGATGATATATATAAGTTAACAAACAAAACATTTTGTTTAGTTAATTCTAAATACTCCCTCCCATTCTCTTTAATTTCTCATGTTTGCTGTGTTCGCTTTGTTAATCAATTTGTTTAAGTTCAATAAATTATGTTGTGGCTCAAATTGCATTGTGTGTCGCAGCTATAGAATATTTTGTCACAAGCCAATCGATAATATGCTTTGTGGGCGAAAGAACAAAATTCAATGTAAACAATAATTGTTGCGTCTCATATTGCATTATGTGTCGCAACAGTACTCTGTTCTTTCGATTGGTAAACTAGGTCATTAATGCAGACGATAAAATGTTTAACTTATTATTTTTAACAAAAAGTCCCAAAAATTGTCAAGTGGGCAATAAACTATTGAGAAAGACCCAATGTTGTCAAATGGGCATTAATTATTGTATTCCATAGTTTTAAGTTTAAATAAGAAAAACAATTCAATAAAGAAAGCAGTTGATTAGTAACAATCACACAAAACACATCATGTTTCATTTATGAAATATAAAAAGGAAATAACTGGCGCCCAACAAAAAAACTGACAGATTACCTAATCCTTAAAAAGCCCTAAAGTAGTGCATAGGATTATGGTAGTAAAAGTGTTTTTATAAAACTTAATCCTTTAAAAGCCCTAAAGTAGTGCATAGGATAAAAAGTGTTCTAATTAATTTAAAAACCCTAAAGAAGTGAAAAATTAATTTAATAAAATCTAAAAAGCCCTAAAGAAGTGCAGATTTAATTTAATAAAATTTAAAAGCCCTAAAGAAGTGCAGAATTAATTTAAAACCCTAAAGAAGTGCAGATTTAATTTAAATTAAAAGCCCTAAAGAAGTGCAGAATTAATTAAAAGCCCTAAAAAAAGTGCAGAATTAATTTAATAAAATTTAAAAGCCCTAAAGAAGTGCGGAATTAATTTAAAACCCTAAAGAAGTGCAGAATTAATTTAATAAAATTTAAAACCCTAAAGAAGTTCAAAATTAAAAAACTCTACAAAAATTTTTTTAAAAACTTTAATTTATACGAAACTATCAAAACAAAAAAAAACTATAATTCCAATAAATTTTTAAATAAAAGAAGAACTCTAATTTACACGAAACTAATAAATTTTAAATAAAAACTCTAATTTATACGAGACTATCAAAAACTATAATTCCAATAAATTTTTAAATAAAAGAAGAACTCTAATTTACACGAAACTGTCAAATTATAATTACAATAATTTTTTTTTTAAATAAAAGAAGAACCCCAATTTGTATACGAAATTGTCAAAACTAATAAATTATAATCCCAATAAATTGTTGAAAAATAATATTTCAATTAATTACAAACTCAACTTGAAGTGGAAAACAACATTGTCACCAGGCAACGATTTTGTCTGGGCAGCAAAGAGGATACAAATTACGAATCAACACCATCACCAACATCGACACAAAATTCAACAATGAAGTATTTATTGACTATTCTAAAGTAAGTCAAACAAATAGCTGTAAGCATCCAAAAATATATATTGCGCTCAATTTAAACATTTTAAGAAGCAAAAAAAAGAAGGATTTTCTATATTTAAATTTAAGAATAAATTTTGGATTCTTTTCAAAAATACATTTAAGAAAATAACAAAACAAATTTTTTTTTTGGAATTAAAATATATTTTAAGAAGAATTTTTTTTTGACAATAAGACATTAAAAATTCTGTGTTTAAGTTTAAAAATAAAATTTTTTTTTTTCAATACTTTTTCTTAAAAAGGAAAAAAGACATTAAATTTTTTTTTATAAGCTAACAAAATTAAAGGGGAAATTAATACTTGGATATGGCCAACCCAAATAATCTGATTAGACCCCCAGTCCTAGTTCGCAATCCCGAAATAAATCCCCCTAACATAAATCCACAACTAGAAGCCACTGTAACAGACATAGTGACTAGGTTATGTAGAGAACAATGTGATAGCCTGGTTAGGGAACTCTTAAATCCCGGCGCATCTATGACAGGTATAGACCAAGTTATAGAAGATAGGTATATGGAGAATTTGACTGACCTAGACAAGGTACCGGATGTGGTACGATGTCTGAGGGAATTTTCAGGCAATCCTTCCGAATTTAGCTCGTGGAGGAAAAGTGTGGAACGTGTACTTAAATTGTACGAATCAAGCAGAGGGACACCAAAATACTACGGAATCCTCAACGTGGTAAGAAATAAGATCATAGGCCCAGCAGACGCCGCTTTAGAATCGTACAATACTCCCCTTAATTGGACTTGCATATCAAAATGCCTTACTCTGCATTACGCAGATAAACGAGACCTTGGAACATTGGAGTATCAAATGACAACCTTGATTCGGGGAAACACCACAATCCAAGAATTTTACCAACAGGTCTATACTCATCTTTCACTTATAATGAACAAACTCGCCTGTATGGACATTGGCAGAGAAGCTATGGACCTTTTAACCCAGACATACCGAGATAAAGCACTAGACACCTTCGTCCGTGGACTCAAAGGAGACCTGCCACGTTTGTTGGGAATTCGAGAACCAGCGGATCTTCCACAGGCATTGCACTTATGCCTCAAACTGGAAAACCAAAACTATAGAGCTCAACATGCCTATACCCATAAGGTTACCAAAATCCAACAACCTTTACCTCCGAAAAGTTACAAACCACTATTCCCACAATCAACCTTTACAAGACCTCAATTCTACCCACACCTCGCACACATGCCTTCAACATCCCAAAATTTCTACAGACAACCACAACAACAATATACTCCCAATCAAAATTTTAACAGACAGCAACGACAATTTATGCCATCAAATTCATTTAACCAACCCAGAAATTTCAGTTCTAATACTCCACCACAGAGACCAGTTGCCCCAAAACCATTACCAAGACCAGAACCTATGGACATAGACCGCTCAATGCAAACCCGAACGATCAATTACATGAATAGACCACGACCAAATAACGATTTCGCAGGAAAAAGGCCACCAGACAATACATACCAACAACCCCAAAAGTTTCAAAGAAACTTTCATATAAACACCGATAACTGGGAAACGGATGGTCAAAATGTTAACCTTTACAGCGAGGACGATTTCGAATCGTATAACAATCATGTACTAGCTAGCGGCACTGAAGAAGATCTTCAGGAAATGCAAGAATATCTTGACGGTCAGAACGACGAACATAATGAAAAAACCTTCATCGAGGACCATGACTTCACTGACATTCATTTTTTAGATTAGCGAACTCGTCTTTGCCATATTTCGAAGCTAAGACGAGCTCCGGAGAAATACTTAGAATACTTGTCGACACAGGATCGAACAAAAATTATGTACAAAATTCCTTAATAAAAAAAGCAATACCCAACGAGGTCAATTTCTATGCTAACTCCATTGGAGGCAAAACCTCCGTAACTCACCACACCTTTATAAATCTCTTCGGCTCAGATATTAAATTTTTCTTATTGCCTTCGTTGAAATCATTTCATGCGATATTGGGTAATGACAGCCTTAAAGAACTGTCAGCAATTATTCACGCAGCAGGAAGTTATATGATCGTTAAGGACCATATCAAAATAAAATTGAAACAGAAAATTTCCCAATCTGTTAATTCAATACAAATAAGGACACAACACATGACAATAGAACAAGAAACAAAAATCGGAAACATAATAGCAAAACATCCCAATTTATTCTCAGAACCAAACGAAAGTCTTACCTACACGACATCAGTAAAAGGTGAAATTAGAACCACCACCGATAACCCTATATATTCTAGATGTTATCCATATCCTATGAATTTGAAGGACGAAGTAGAAGCTCAGATTAAAGAATTGTTGGATCAGGGTGTTATAAGACCTTCAAAGCCACCTTACAATTCACCAGTATGGGTTGTCCCCAAAAAAATGGATGCTTCAGGTAGGAAAAAATACAGAGTAGTTATCGATTATAGGAAATTAAATGCGGTCACAATCGCCGACCGATACCCTATACCAGAAATAAATGAGGTGCTTTCTCAGCTAGGAGAAAATAGATATTTCTCCGTTCTGGATCTGAAAAGTGGGTTTCATCAGATTCCTCTGAGAGAAAAAGATATGGAAAAAACTGCATTCTCGATCAACAACGGCAAATACGAATTTACGAGGCTTCCGTTCGGATTGAGAAACGCACCCTCAATATTTCAGAGAGCCCTTGATGATATTCTGCGGGAACACATCGGCAAAATCTGCTATATTTATATAGACGATATCATAATATTCGGCAGAGATGAGAAATCACATCTGGAAAACATCGAGCAGGTATTCCACACCTTAGAGATAGCCAACATGAAGGTTCAGCTTGATAAATGTGAGTTTTTGAAGACGGAAGTAGAATTCTTAGGGTTCTTAATATCCACAACCGGAATACAGGCTAACCCTAAAAAAGTAGAAACGATAAACAACTTTCCGACCCCAAAAACGCTTAAGGACCTCCGATCATTCCTTGGCATGGCAGGCTTTTATCGCCGTTTCATCAAGGATTACGCCAAACTGGCAAAACCTCTAACGGCTCTTTTGAGAGGGGAAGAGGGACGAATGTCCAAAAATGTTTCAAAAAAGATAAATATATCACTAGATGACAGCGCCATAGAGGCACTGAATAAAATCAAAAGAACATTGACATCAGCAGATGTTATGTTATCCTACCCTAATTTCGAAAAAGAATTCCGACTGACAACAGATGCTTCCAACTATGCGATCGGAGCTGTATTGGAACAAGATGGTAGGCCCATAACATTTATTTCAAGAACTCTCAACAAAGCCGAAGAACATTACGCTGCAAACGAAAAAGAAATGTTAGCGATTGTTTGGGCCCTTAAGAGTTTGAGAAACTACCTTTACGGAGCAGCAAAGATAAAAAATTTTACAGATCACCAACCGTTGACACACGCTCTGAGCAACGGAAATACTAATAGCAAACTTAGGCGATGGAAAGCAATATTGGAGGAGTATAATTACGAATTATCGTACAAACCTGGTAATACTAATGCTGTGGCGGACGCACTCTCTAGACCTCCACAGCAAATATTTGAGATCATCTCGACAGACGCCACGCAACATAGTGACCATAGCCTACCTCGAAACCTTATCCAACATACAAATGCTCCAATAAATGCTTTTAAAAATCAACTGTTTATAGAACAGAATGAAACTCAATCATATGAATTTCAAATTGTGTTTCCAACATACCACAGACATATCATATCAGAACCAGACCTCTCCAAGAAAAGACTAAACGAAATATTCACTAAATACCTAAACCCATCAGTAACGAATTGTGTGAAAACAACCGACGAGATATTGGGAAAAGCACAAGAAGTGTATTCCGATAATTTTTGCAAATACAAATTCCTTTACACAAGAAACATGGTAGCCGACATTCTTAACGAATCAGATCAGGAAATAGAAATTATAAATGAACATAACAGAGCTCACAGAAATGCCAATGAAAATAAAGCTCAATTACTCGAGAGATGTTATTTCCCACAGATGAATGCAAAAATAAAAAAAATAGTAACATCATGCAAGGTTTGTAAGGAGAACAAATATGAAAGACACCCTAACAATATTTCTCTGCAAGAAACCCCTATCCCACAATATCCTGGTCAAATAATACACATCGATATTTATATTACGGAAGGTACTTCTATTCTGACAGCAATCGATAAGTTGACAAAATATGCTCAGACAAAAAAACTTAATTCAAGAGCGACGGAAGACATCAAACAACCACTTAGAGAAATACTTTTGAACTTTGGTATGCCAGAAATTGTCGTGATGGATAATGAAAAGTCATTTAATTCAAAGGCCATCATATTCATGTTGGAAAATCAATTTAACGTAAAGGTTTTCCGAATTCCACCATACGCCAGTACGGTTAACGGACAGATAGAAAGGTTTCATTCTACTCTTTCCGAGATCATGCGATGTATAAAATCGAAAGGAATTCATAATAACTTGTCCGAACTTTTGGATAAATCTACTTACGAGTATAACAACACTGTTCATTCGACCTTAGGAAGAAAACCGTACGATGTATTTTTTGGTAAACGGTCATCAAGAGACCCTGAAGAACGGGAAAAAGACAGGATCAAGTTGATAGAAGATTTTAAGAACCGACAACTATCGGACTTGGAATATCATAATCGCGGTAGAAAAGTCGCCAGGGATTATAAAATAGGAGAAGTGATTTTTGTCAAACAGAATAAAAGGTTGGGAACAAAGCTCAGTAAGAACTATAAGCAGGAGATAGTCAAGGAAAATCGACATACAACGGTGGTGACAGAAAACGGAAGAATTGTTCACAAAAACAACATTCGTAACTGAATGAATTCAAATTTTGGTTAAAGAACTTTTTCTTTTTATTTTTTCTTTTTTTTTAGTATAATTTTGTTGCCCTTAGTCCGACCTGAGGTAAAGATCTTGGACCATACTAATTCGCGAATTGTAGCAATTGATACAGGTGTAGCAAAACTCCAAATGGGGTCTGTAAGATTGATACATGATGTGGACTTAAACGATTACCAGATGTTTATTGACGATATGAAGGCAACAGTGATTTCAAAAGTGGTTACATCCCATCCCTTACATCCCTTTTTAATCCATGAAATATCCGAATTACAAGAGAAGCTAAACCAATTGAAACCAAGATCAAAACGATCCCTAAATTTCATAGGTTCGGCATGGAAATGGATAGCAGGTAATCCTGACCATGACGACTTTGAAATAATAACACAAAAAACAAATAATATATTAAAAAATAACAATAAACAGGTTATAATAAACAAATTATCTTTAGACAGAATCAACGAATTGACCTCAAAAATGAACCAGGTAATAAAAGTCGTGCAAGAAGATGTACAGACCTTCCGGAATTTAGATATTACCGAATTGAAATACAAACTGGAAATAATAAAGGAAGAAATAATTAATCTACAATATGCCATCCATTGGGCCAAAGTAGGTGTAATTAATTCGTTTATTCTGTCTCATGATGAAATAGAAACCATTAGGAAATTGTTCGAAAATAATAAAATTCCATACCTCAACATAGAAGAGATACTGGAATTTAGTGAAATAAAAATAGCTACTAACAATAGTTCCTTAATTTATATTGTCAGCATTCCTACAACAAATGATATATTGTGCAATAAGCTACTTATAAAACCTGTGAAAATTAATAGAACTGCTACTAAAATTATTTTTAATGAAATTTTGAATTGTAATGAAAAGATGTTTGGAATAAAAAATGATTGTAAGAACTACAACAAATTGACAATATGCAAAGAGGACAGTATTGAGGACATCAGCGGATCTGAATGCCTCCCCAATTTAATCCACAGCAAACCCTCTAATTGTACCTTGACAAGTAACTTCCATATACCCACAATACAGGAAATATTCCCTGGAACACTTTTACTGAACCAATTTAACGGTACGATTCTGATAAGTCAAGAGCCATATGATTTAAATGGCACTTTCATCATTAAATTCCATAATGAAACTGTATCAATCGGTGATAAAGCTTTTTCATATTCTGAAATTAATTTTTCTAACATTCTCCCAGCCGTAGTGCAACCAGTCATGGGAAACACACACGTGGAAGAAATTCTCACCTTGGAACTAATCAAAGAAATGCATGTGAACAATACTGAAGCAATAGAACTTCTGAATGTGGAAAGTAGATTGGGTGACACTATCACTTACGTACTAGTGGTTCTCATAATCATCTTAATGTTATCTGTCTGTCTGAAAAAAATGTGTAATAGAAGTGGCTCTAAATGCTCAGGAATAATTAATATCAATACTCCATTACCACCGCAGAATATTACCTTGAATGAAAACGAGCCGAAAGGGTACCCTATATCAAGGATCTCTCAAATACCCTATTTTTGATTGAGGACAATCAAAATTTTAGTGGGGAAGAGTTAACAAACAAAACATTTTGTTTAGTTAATTCTAAATACTCCCTCCCATTCTCTTTAATTTCTCATGTTTGCTGTGTTCGCTTTGTTAATCAATTTGTTTAAGTTCAATAAATTATGTTGTGGCTCAAATTGCATTGTGTGTCGCAGCTATAGAATATTTTGTCACAAGCCAATCGATAATATGCTTTGTGGGCGAAAGAACAAAATTCAATGTAAACAATAATTGTTGCGTCTCATATTGCATTATGTGTCGCAACAGTACTCTGTTCTTTCGATTGGTAAACTAGGTCATTAATGCAGACGATAAAATGTTTAACTTATTATTTTTAACAAAAAGTCCCAAAAATTGTCAAGTGGGCAATAAACTATTGAGAAAGACCCAATGATGTCAAATGGGCATTAATTATTGTATTCCATAGTTTTAAGTTTAAATAAGAAAAACAATTCAATAAAGAAAGCAGTTGATTAGTAACAATCACACAAAACACATCATGTTTCATTTATGAAATATAAAAAGGAAATAACTTATATATGGGGACTAGGTCCAAAAATGGACCGATCCTGATCATGTTTGGTAAAGTCTCTTGTATTTTGCAAAAATATATACAAATAAAATTTGAGAAGAATCAGTGCAATATTTTTGTTTTTTAATAGATTTAAGTGAAGATCGGGAAGCAGCTCTATATGGGGCCAAAGGGATCATTTTTGGACTACTCATTAATGGATGTAATGAACGCATACAAACCCAATTTGAGTAAGATCTATATAACAATTTGGATCTTATGGCAATTTATGTCGATTTCATATGGGTAATTTGTATGGGGGCTAGGTCTGAACATTGACCGATTCTCACCAATTTCAATAGCGTTCATCCCATGGCCGATAAGAGCTTATATACCAAATTTCTTCAAAATATATTCATATTTGCGACCTGCAGTTTGATTACAAGCTTTACATGGACACACAGACGGACGGACGGACATTGTTAAATCAACTCAGAAAGTGATTCTGATTCGATCGGTATAATTAAAGATGGGTCTAGGTCAAATATTTTTGGTTGTTACAAACAGCAGCACAAAGTCATTATACCCAAACCACATAGTGGTATAGGGTATAAATATACAAAAATTCCGAAACAATTGTTTATGGAAATCCTTACTTTTTGTGTTAAAGATACTCGTTATTTTAAATATGACAATTATATTTATGAACAAATAAAAGGAATGCCTATGGGGTCACCAGCATCACCAGTCATTGCTAATATAGTAATGGAAGAGCTATTAGACTATTCAGTTAAAATTATGGGCATAAAACCGAGGAATCTAACAAAATACGTAGATGATACTTTTTGTATTTTAAAAATAGACAAAGTAAAAGATACTTTAAAGATTTTAAATTCGTTCCAACGACAAATCAAATTTACGAAAGAAGAAGAAAAAGATAATCAATTACCATTTTTAGACTCTATCATCATTAAAAAAGATAATATACTAAAGCTAGATTGGTATCAGAAACCCACGTCGTCAGGAAGACTGATAAATTTTCACTCAAAACATCCCAGAAGGATAATTATAAATGCTGCAACGAACTTTATAAAAAGGGTTCTTGATATAAGTGATGATGTTTTTCATAAGGATAACAAGGACAAAATCTTTCACATCCTTAAGAAAAATGATTTCCCAATAAAAACAATTCTGGAGTTAGTAAAACAAGTAAAAAACAAGAAAATTCACAAGAAAGAAGAAAACACGCAAAAAGTTTACAAATCAGTAACTTATGTCCAAGGTTATTCGGAGAGAATTAAAAACTCAAATATTTATTATAAAGAAAAATTTGAAATTGCCCTTAAAACTTCTAACACTATAAACAAATTATTTAGCAAAACTAAGACAAAACAAGTAAGAAAATTATAGTCGGTCTAATAGGGATCATTTTTGGACTACTAATTAATGGATGTAATATGTACATACAAACCCAATTTAACTAAGATTTGTATGATAATTTGGATCTTATGGCAATATATGTTGATTTCATAGGGGTCATTTGTATGGGGGCTAGGTCTGAACATGGACCGATTCTCACCAATTTCAATAGCGTTCATTCCATGGGCGGTAAAAGCTTATATACCAAATTTCAGCAAAATATATTCATATTTGCGACCTGCAGTTTGATTACAAGCTTTACATGGACACACAGACGGACGGACGGACGGACATCGTTAAATCGAATCAGATAGTGATTCTGATTCGATCGGTATAATTAAAGATGGGTGTAGGTCAAATATTTTTGGTTGTTACAAACAGCAGCACAAAGTTATTATACCCAAACCACATAGTGGTATAGGGTATAAATAGAAAATGAAGATAAGTCGAACGTTATTTACAAAATCAATTGTGGAGGAGACGGGTCTAATATTTGCGATAAAGTGTACGTTGGGACTACAAAAACAAAGCTAAAAACGCGACTTGCATCCCATAAGTCTGATCATAAAGCTGTAAACAAACCCACAGTACTTTGACTGGGCATAAACCAAATTTCAACGATGTGTACATTCTACAAGATGAGAATAACTATGCGAAGAGATATACTCTAGAAATGTTACACATAATTGATGTACAACCGAACAAAAGACTAAACTTTAAATAAAACAGATACGGACAAATGTGCTCAATTGTACAGGCACACAGTAAACAAATACCGTCAACTTAGACATAAAACTAGTTGAATATATAATGTTAACAGAGATAGACGCCTTCAACTCCGCGATAATAAAAACAGAAAACACAATGTATGTAATCGTTATTATTATTGTTTAAAATCAATGTTTTTCTGTAAAAATAAAAAAATTTTTATTAATTGTATTTATGTTTTAGATTTCTGAAGATGAACAGCGATGCTGTTCGAAATATCAAAAATAAAAATAATAATTAAGAAAAACCAAAGAGCAAAGAATTTGATTTTTTATTATTAAAACCACATGACCTTGAGCCTAACAAACCTAAAACCAATTTTTGGATATTTGGTTTTTCGCGTTGGGGAACTCTAATTTGACCCAGCGTTCAAGATGACTTCAAAATTTGACTTCAAACCCAAAGTAAAACCCAAAATATTTAAGTTCGGTAATAATACCCAGGTAGTAGTATTTGGAGTTAATAAATGAAAATATATTTTATTAACATAATTTAATTCAAAATCAAAAGTTGACATCACTGGATTAGATTTTGTATTGTATTGTGTTATTTTGTGTTACCACAAAATCTAACAGTAAAAACTCCCTTTTAATATGTGAAAAAAAAAATTATTCTCTATGCTTTCCAAATATGGCAATATTTTAGAGAAAAAATTGAGAGAGCTTTTTTTGGTTATTATTTTATTACTTCATCCGACCCATACGGCTGCAATAAAGACTTATTTGGCCAGTTAAAAGAATTTATACAGCCATCTCCAATTAGCACGATGTAACGCGTATAGCCACGTTACACAACCACTGCCTTCGCAATGGGAGTTAGGGCGAGCTAATTAATTTGCAAAAACTTAGACTAAATTAAACGAGAGGTTATGTCATATAACCGGAAATGCATGCATATAGGTATATAACCTAAATTCATGCCGATCAGCAATCACGATGACTAAAAAGCAAACACCGAAAAGTATTTTCTTTTATCCGAAATAATAGAAAAGTTGAAAACGATCTTTCCTTGGTGAAGCGCGAAAAAATAATGTGAGAGAACTTTATAGACCAACTCTTGAAATAAACAAAAATAATCTCTTAAGCGGATCAACCTAAAGAATTTGCTGAAATGATTTGGTATTAGGTTTAATAAATTGTGTACTTTTTCAAATATTTCGTTTACATTTATTCTTATAGAAAAAACTTACGAATGATAGGTCAATGGACCATTTGGACCATTCATACAAAAAAACATTTAATCTTATATTTGTATATATTTTGGATCACTTCTCCCTAAATATTATTAATTTGAGCTTTACTCAACGCTAGTGATGGGCGCGTCAGTGAATTTTGGCTCACGCTAATATCTCATGAATCACTCACTCGAATTTTTCTTTATTCACGCACTACTCACGTCAGTAAAATTAAAATGACTCGCTCTCACGCGTGATTCACGTGAACCACGCAAATCACGTGACCAGCGCAAATCTGTACTCAACACAGCTAATGTAAAAATTTTTTGAGGAATTCCCCTTTTTGCATATTTCTTTACTCAGGATAGCTAATGTAAAACACAATTGTGGGATTCCCCTTGTTTAAGTAAAAAATAATATTCACTTTTTCTCATTTCACATTTCTCATTTTAATTTGTACAGTGTATCAGCTGTAATGTTTATTTCATGATATCGTTAATTTTACTGAACTATTTGAGTCAATTAACTTTGCTTAACTGTTTTAAAAGCTCTCACCAATTTTTATAAATACGCTTCACTAATAAACAACTGTATTCTTTTTTTCTTTTCATTTTGTCGCAAGCATAACTACACATTTTTGTAATAAAAAACAGGTTATACAAAACCATTGCGTTTTATTTAAATAAACATATTTTTTTTTGCAAAATAAACGTGTAAGGTTACACGTCAACATTTTGGTGACCCCGACGTGATATAAAATGAATCTTCAAGAAAATAAAGAATCATTTTATAAACGCAAAACGCACTTGTTAAAACAACGGTTGGAAGATTTGGAACATGACATAAAAGGTAGTGATATCGATTCTTTGGATGAAGCTGCTCTTTCTGTTAAATTGGAACAGCTTGAGAAAATATATTCCACTTTTGAAAACGCCCACGATCGTCTTGAACAGGACGATAATGCTGAAATGGAAAGCACTCTACCGGTCGAAGTATCATCAATATATATTGCAGCAAAAACAATTTTGAAGCGCAAAATTATGAATTTTGATTCAAAAAGAAAAGCACAAAATCCGCAATTGGTAAGACAATCCACAATTAATGATTCGCACCCATCATTTTTGTTGCCACTTCAAAAAACGCGTCTTCCTGTCATACAAATACCAACGTTTAGCGGCATGTATACCGATTGGCCGGATTTCATTTCGATGTTTGAAACTGTTGTTGGCAATGATGAAAATCTATCTAAAATTGAAAAGTTTCAGCATCTAAAAACTTGTTTAGTTGGCGCAGCTTTGGATTCTATTCGTTCGTTGGAAATAAGTGATCTTAATTATGATAAAGCAATTGAAATATTAAAAAGTCGATTTGATAACAAGCGTTTAAATTTTCAGGCACATATCAGAGACATTGTGGCTTTAAGTCAGGTTGAAGCAGGATCTGTAGAAACGTTGCGGCATTTGAGTGACAGTGTGAATTCTCATCTAAGAGCATTGTATTCAATGGGTACTAAGGAGCAAATCGCAGACTGCCTACTGATTCACATTATTGGCCGTAAGCTTGATATTGGAACCCAAACAAAGTGGGAAGAAACTACACCAGTAAATAATATACCAACATGGGATTCAATGGCCAAATTTTTGCAAAATAGATGCCAAGCAATGGAGAACGTACAAAGTGCTGTGATAAAGGATTCATCAAACAAACAGGTGGGATCTAAATTTTATCAAAATATTAACAATCATAAAAAATCTTTAGTTGTTTCGACTAACACACAAAAGGGTTGTCCAATTTGTAATTCCCAGTCCCATGCTATTTATGGATGCCCACAGTTTTTGTCCCTAACTCCTTCTTTAAGATTTAAACACATTAAACGTTTGAATTTATGCTTAAATTGCCTTCGAAAAGGCCATGGAATGAAAACATGCATATCAGGTAGCTGTCGTCATTGCTCTCTTAAACATCACAGTTTGCTTCATATGGAAGCCATTGAGATCCCACAACAAAATCGTTCGGCTTGTGTTACCATGGATAATATTACTAATCAAAAGGTAAATTCTTCTACAATCTCAAATCCAAAAGCTTCGAATACTAATTTAGCAACAGCTCACAACAAATCGCACACAAGTATGTGTCCACAATCAGCATTACTAATTTCAAACAATTTTACTGAAAAAGAACAAGCAGCAACAACAATGTTGGCAACTGCTATAGTTTTTGTTAAAAACAATGTTGGCTCATTAATACCATGCAGGGCAATTCTTGATTCTGCCTCACAGGCAAATTTCATAACAACAAAGTTCTTAAATAAACTACAACTTACGGCAAAAAAATCAACAATTCTTATTTCTGGTATTGGCCAGTCAAATTTTACTGCTGGAAAGGTGGTTGATGTATTCATTCAGTCGCGAATATCAAATATATCTTCCTGTTTGTCGTCAGTAGTAGTATCACTTATAGTGGATAACCAGCCATCATCTACAGTAAATGTATCCAGTTGGAATATACCAGCCAATATTCAATTAGCGGATCCATTATTCTTTAAATCACAACAAATAGACCTACTAATAGGAGGAGATTTGTTTTATGAATTTTTATGTGATGGAAAAATTCGACTTGGGCCAGGGTTGCCACTTTTACAGAATACTAAATTTGGATGGGTTGTTGCTGGTGGTGGTATACGGCTTCAAAAATCAAAAAAATGTCTCATTGGCACGGTAGTTAATGAAAATGTAAATCGTGATTGCAACTTAGAAAATTTAATTCGTCGATTTTGGGAAATAGAAAATCACATTGACATAGTTTCAAGGACAACAAAAGAAGAGATTGATTGCGAACGGCATTTTGTCGAAAATTACATTCGTTTGGAATCTGGTGAATATATGGTACGTCTGCCTTTCAAAATAAACCCGCAGGCACTTGGAGACTCGTACCATAATGCTTTTCGTCGATTTAGAAATTTAGAAAAACGCCTTAATCAATCTATTGATTTTAAATCACAGTACTCGGCTTTTATGAAAGAATATATTGATCTTAAGCACATGTCTATAGTAGAAAACATACCAGAAAATACTATAACCTATTTTCTCCCGCATCATTGTGTCATTAAAGCTGACAGTACCTCCACCAAATTGCGTGTCGTATTCGACGGGTCGGCTAAAACATCAACAGGATTGTCTCTGAACGACATCCTTATGTGTGGCCCAACTATACAACCAAATCTTTTTGATATTTTATTACGATTTAGATCTTTTAAAATTGCTTTAACTGGAGACATCTGCAAAATGTATCGCTGCGTCAAGGTTTCGTGCCCAGATAATTTTCTTCAATGTATACTGTGGCGTAACCAACAGGATGAAATAGCAAAAATTTACAAGCTTGAAACGGTTACATACGGGACAAAATCCGCCTCTTTTCTTGCTATTCGAGCAATGCAACAATTAGCAAAAGATGAACAAAGCATGTTTCCACTGGGTTCAAAAATCATCCTTCGTGATTTTTACGTCGACGATATGATTTCTGGTGGTGATTCTTTAGAAGAAGTGAATCAAATAAAACTACAAACAACAAGCCTGTTGGAGAGAGGAAATTTCAAAATTAGGAAATGGTGTTCCAATGATCCTCGTGCACTAAATAAAATTAGCGAAGATGAAAAAGAAAAATTTTTAAAATTTCACGATGGTAGTGATGTAACAAAAACTCTTGGTTTAATTTGGGAACCTAGCAGTGATAAATTTCTTTTTTCGTTCATACCATTTTCTCAAACAGCAACCATAACGAAAAGAATGGTTTTATCTACAATAGCAAAATGCTATGATCCACTTGGACTGATAGGTCCGGTTATTGTAAAGGCGAAGGTTTTTCTCCAAACTTTATGGAAAGAAAAAATGGATTGGGACGACAATCTTTCACAACAACTTCAAATTGCTTGGTTTAATTTGTGTGCCGAATTTCAAGAAATCGAAAAATGCAAGTTTCCAAGAAGAGCTATAGCAACAAGCGGCAAACTTCAAATTCACGGTTTTTGCGATGCCAGCATATCAGCTTATGGGGCTTGCGTTTATATACGAAGTGAATGTAATGGCATTGCTGATGTTAATCTTCTTTGCTCTAAGTCACGTGTGGCTCCAACAAAAGTACTTACTATTCCAAAATTAGAGTTGTCAGCTGCACTTTTACTTGCTGAACTCATATATTCCATTTCAAATTTACATATATTTAATGGAAATTTTTATTGTTGGTCAGACTCAACAATTGTCCTATCGTGGATCCAAGAAGAGTCTTCAAATTATCAGGTATTTGTTTCGAATCGTATAAGTCGTATACAGTCGTTGACATCAAGTATGAAGTGGTTGTATGTTCCTACAACTATGAATCCCGCTGACATTCTATCGAGAGGAGCTACTCCAAAAGACTTATCGACATCAAAATTGTGGTTATGCGGTCCGGATTTTTTAAAAAGTATTCAAAACTGCTGGCCCGTTCAGCCTTTAGCTATTGCCAACCTTCCTGAACGACGAAAAAGAGTTTTGATTTTATCATCATTAAAACTTTCTGATATGTCGCTTGAATGTAAGTTCGTAACATCTTTTGGAAAAATTTGCAGAGTTTATGCTTATATCTACAAATTTGGTAGAGCAAAAATTTCGTGTAGAAAAGGTCCATTAACAACAGAAGATGTTCAAAATGGTACACAATTGCTTATCCGAATGATTCAAAAAATTCATTTTCCTGTTGAATATAAGCGTTTAATAAGCAAAAAATCAATTGATTCATCAAGTTCCCTACTTGCTTTAAATCCTTTTGTGGACAATGTTGGACTGTTAAGAGTTGGCGGTCGATTACAAAACGCTGCACTTGATTTTTCTTCTCAACATCCAATAATTATACCAAAAGGACATCCTTTAACGGAATCAATTATAAGTTATTTTCACCAAAGGAATATGCATGCTGGACCCCAATCATTATTGGCAACTATAAGATTGCAATATTGGCCAGTTGGTGGTAAAAAAGAAGTTACCCGAATAATTAATAAATGTGTTCGTTGTTTGCGATTACGTCCTCATGTTGTAGAAACTATAATGGGCAATCTTCCAAAGGACAGAGTGCAAGGTCATCGTGCTTTTTTAGTATCCGGTGTGGACTATTGTGGGCCTCTATATTATAGATCAGAAATTCGTACGAGGGCACCCATTAAATGTTATATATGCCTTTTTGTTTGCTTTGCTACCAAGGCGGTGCATCTCGAACTCGTAAAGGATCTATCCACTCAATCATTTCTAGCAGCACTTAAGAGATTTATCAGTACCCGAGGAAAACCAAAAACCATTTGGTCTGATAATGCAACAAATTTTGTTGGTTCGAAAAATGAGCTGAATGATCTTCGTCATTTATTCTTAAGTCAACAACATACAAAGGCAGTTCATGATCACTGTTTAGAAGACGGCATTAACTGGAAGTTTATACCACCAAGGTCACCCCATTTTGGAGGGCTTTGGGAAGCTTCAATAAAAATAGCAAAAACTCATCTTCTTCGTACAGTAGGACAGTCAATTTTAGATTTCGATGAGCTCAGAACACTTATATGTCAGATATCAGCTATAATGAATTCAAGACCTCTTTGTCCAATTTCAGAAAACCCTGAAGACTTAGGCGTACTAACTCCAGCGCATTTTTTGGTCGGTGCACCATTCACCTCAGTGATTGAACCTGAAGTTTTAATGCTAAATATGCATCGTCTAGGGCATTGGCAGAGAGTATGCTTCATGCAGCAATTATTTTGGAAAAGGTGGAGCTCAGAATACCTAACACTTCTTCAACAACGTACGAAATGGCAAAAATCATGTAGCAACATAGAGCTTGGAACAATGGTTTTGCTAAAGGATGAAAATCAACCCCCCTTAAAATGGCAACTAGGTAGAGTGGCAGAACTTATAAAAGGCGATGATGGCGTTGTGCGAGTAGCCATGGTTAAAACTAGCAATGGAATTGTTCGGCGAGCTGTATCGAAAATCTGTATTCTTCTCAACGAAGATGTTGAAACCACAAGGGTTTCAAAGGAGGGAGGATGTTTAAGTAAAAAATAATATTCACTTTTTCTCATTTCACATTTCTCATTTTAATTTGTACAGTGTATCAGCTGTAATGTTTATTTCATGATATCGTTAATTTTACTGAACTATTTGAGTCAATTAACTTTGCTTAACTGTTTTAAAAGCTCTCACCAATTTTTATAAATACGCTTCACTAATAAACAACTGTATTCTTTTTTTCTTTTCATTTTGTCGCAAGCATAACTACACATTTTTGTAATAAAAAACAGGTTATACAAAACCATTGCGTTTTATTTAAATAAACATATTTTTTTTTGCAAAATAAACGTGTAAGGTTACA
This sequence comes from Cordilura impudica, assembly GCA_963682025.1. Lineage (NCBI taxonomy): Eukaryota > Metazoa > Arthropoda > Insecta > Diptera > Scathophagidae > Cordilura > Cordilura impudica. The sequence goes on along the minus strand of OY821518.1, from coordinate 60,355,258 downwards.
CGTCAACACCCCTTTTTTGCATTTTCTTTTATTCAACATAAACAGCTAATGTAAAAAACAAGTGTGGGATTCCCCTTTTTTGTTTGTTTTTTTAAATCAGCATAGATTAAATATGTAAAAGATAGTTGTGGGATCCCCTTTTTTTGATTTTTGTTGTAAAGAAGCACAAATATTTGTACTGCTTGGTTCATTTTGTGAGTTGTTCTCAATAGTTCAGACGTGTTTTACTTACGACATGGCAAACTTGAACGAAGATCAGATACGAGAAGTGCTCAATTCAGAAAGTGACTCCGATATTTCAGATTCGGAATTTGATTATATTTCAGAAAATAGCGAAACAAGTACTGAACGGGAACCCGTCCTAGCTGCAGCTAGCTCTGTTGATCCGTTTTTTATTGCTAAAAACAAAATAGTTTTTAGTGCCACTCCATTACCGTATCCTATTGGAGCTACGGCTGAGAATATTATCTCAACGCAACCAGGACCAACTCTATTTGCAGTGTCCAGTTGCAATGACATTCTGTCAGCTTTTTTGTTGTTTTTTCCGCCTCCAATAGAAAGAATTATCATCGAAAATACTAATAAGTACGGCAGGGTCAAGTTTGGTGGCAAGTGGAAAAATATTGATGAAGACGCATAGCGCGCATATATTGCTGTGCTCATTCTTGCAGGCGTATGTCGGTATGTATAATCTTGTTTTTTTATTTTAGCAAAATAGTTGGCTAAAATAAAATCTATTACTGAAAGAAGAAAAAATGAAGATATTCATGGTTTATTTGATGCAAAATTTGGTAGCCCCATTTTCCGAGCAATTATGTCTGAAGATACATTTCATATGATTAATGGTGCCATCCGTTTCGATGATGTTTTGAGTCGACGACAAATGCGTAGTTGCGATAAATCGGCTCCTATTCGAGAACTGTGGGACCGTTGATGTGTCCCCATAGATAAGCATCTTGTTGCATTCAGGGGACGACGTAGTTTTCGACAGTTTATGCCATCAAAACCAGCAAAATATGTTTTGAAATTTTGGTTATCGGTGGACTCTAAGTCAGTCTACGTGTGGAAAATATACCATACCTAGGTAAGCCTAGAAATGCACAGCCTGAAAAGAACCAAGGGCAACGTGTTGTATTGGACTTAACAGAAGGCTTGAAAGGGCAAAATATAACAGGCGACTTTTTTTTCACTTTTGAGTTGGTATAAAAAACTTCAGGAAAGGAAACTTACATATGTGGGAACAGTACGCAAAAATAAAATATTCATTCCTCCGAAATTGCTGACTGTCAAAAAACTCCCTTTGTACCATTTTACATTTGCATTCGATGGCATTGCGACATTAGTGTCATACATGAGCCACAAGAACAAAGCAACAATATTGATTGGTTCAATGCACAAGACAGTTGCAGTTGATGAGAGTGGATTGAAGAAAAAACCAAAGATTGTTTCGTATTACAATTCAACGAAAGGTATGTTAGTTTTATGTTCTCCTATAATTTGTAATACTTCATCTCTTTTAGGTGGCGTAGATACTGCTGATCAAATGGTTGGTTACTACAGGAGACCAGAGTTTTTTGCAGCAACTAGCATTTTCTCTGGCTAACGCGTATATGATGAAACGAACTAGGTTACCTCAACAAGAGTTCTCAGCACAGTTATTGACTGAAATACGATCACCACGCATAGTTCCAGTGGCCTCTTCAAACAATACTTCTAATTCAGGAGCTCGAAAGCGTGGAATTTGTAGTTGCTGCAAATCTAAGTCTGACATAAAATGCTGCATTTGCAGCAAGTTTATTTGCAAAACTAACCAAAATAAATGTTGCTTATCATGCAATGACAAGTATTATAAAACCAACTAATAAATACTTATTTTTTTTTTAATAAATGTAAAAAAATCAAAGAAAATATACTATGGACCAAATGGTCCCTTAACCTAAGATTCGTAATTTTTTATTTTTCTCAGTCCTGCTTTAAGTCAGGACCTTGAATTTTTGTATATAACATGGTTTTATAAAAAAGACCACGTGAGCTAAAAAATTAAATCACTATGTATCACTGTTCAAAAATTACAAAGGAAACAATTCAAAAATTGGACCACATGGGCTTAACCTAACAGCAGGGTTAACACTCTTACTTGTTTTCTTTAGGTTTCGTTGTAAAGAAAATTCGAAATTTAGAAAATTAAATCAGTAAAAATTGGTTTGTGGTAGATACATTACCCACTTTTTGTATTAATTAATTTCGAAAAATGGAAATTATATTAAATCAGGAAAACAAATGCATGGTTTAGTGGAAATGAAAATTTATATTTGCGATGTATGGGTTAAGCACTTTTTTCATATGACATATTTCTACTTAATTTTTAAAATAATTTTTTGAAAGGAAATAATTTAAATTAACTTGGTGAAATATAAGGGAAGTATGTGAAATCAATTTAAAATTATTTCACGAGTTTGAAAGCCAGGCTTCTTGGCTTCTGGCTTCTCCTTTACTCAGCTGCTTCTTCAGACTCAAGATATTTTAAGACTCACTTTATTGCTGGGTTGTTCAACAGCGCTATTAAGATGCTTACGTTTGATATTTTTGTTTAAATTATTTAAATGTTTTTGTCTGATGGGTATCATATCGCTTTAAAAAAAATCTCTTAAACTCTTTATTTCCAGGGCCAGGCGAAATTTTAATCCACTACGTTTACACATGCAATTTGTACATGTATATGTGTTTTCTTTTCATTTTTTTTGTGTTTCTTGTTTGTTATATTTATTCAATGCTGCAATTATTATTGAATTTGTGTTACGTTCTTATTTGTTTTTTTTTTTTTTTTTTTTTGTTTGGTTTATTTCACTGGTCCGAAGTCATCATCATGGTGAAGGTGAATTTAATTTGTTTAATTCCCTTTACTATAGTTTGGGGTTTAATTTATCGTTTTTTTTTTTATTAATTTTTTTTTTGTTTACTTACACCCAGTCACCTTGTTTTATGCCATTGCTTGGATGTATCAACACCGAGCATCATTTGAGTAAGAAATCTAAAACTTAGTAGCATAAGTTCGAAAATAAATGGTGGATTCTCAGAAATCTTATTTAGAAAAAACCTACATCGGGGACTAACTGCACAGACAAGGGTATTGAAGAATACAAGCTGCTAACTTACATATGTCACATTCAAATAACTGCGAGTGTGCAATTTTATGATGCATTGCAGTCATTGTGTACATATACACATACAAATAAAAAACACATTCATACACATACATATATTAATACCCTTATATTGGACATGTAAAACCTTTTTTAAATACATGTGTATGCATTCAAACCTCCATACATATGGACGCTGTTTTTATCCTGTTTGTGTATTTATTTTTCTTTTCATTTGTTTACCACAAAGGTGAGCTCAATTGCTCTTTAAATTGGTAAAAAAAAATGATAAAATATCTGTTGCAGAGAGTACCAAAAAATTGCCTTACAAATGTTTTGATTTCATTTACATATCTTGGGGGAAATCTTTTTCAGAAAAGTTGTTGTCCTCCCTCTATCGAAATAACCTAATGTTTTTATCTTATAGAAAAGAATTTTTTTTTAAATTTTGATGACTTCTCTTTTTACTGATGTTCTTTTTTTAGTGATGTTTGATGTGGCATCAGTCGGGATTTCAAGTTGTTAAAAGTTTTGTATGTTTCTTAGTTTTTTATTTTATTTTTCTTTTGGGTAGTTTTTATTGAAGTGATTCACATTTGATTGAAATTCAAGGTTTAATAAGATTAGGAAAACAAACATTTTTTTTTTCCTAGTTGGGAATGCATATAACATAGATTTGCGACCTGCATATTCAACTATTTTATTATACCCTCCACTCCAGTGTGAAGAGGGTATATATAAGTTTGTCATTCCGTTTGTAATAATTAGAAAAAAAAAATTTGGACCCCATAAAATATATATATTTGTGATCCTTATAACAACCGGAGTTGATATAGCGATGTCCGTCTGTCCGTCTGTCCGTCTGTGGAAATCATGATGACGGCTTCAATCGGACAGCTAGGGTACTCGTTGACATAAAAAATGATTCACTAAAATCCTGGGAAGTTTGCTATTTAAAACCGTCCAAATCGGTCGATTAGGGCCCGAGATTTGAATGAAGAACTAAAAAAAGTCTTGAAAAAATATAATTTTCTATGTTGTTCTTGTCACGATCACGCCGTCCATACGACAGCTAGGGTGATCGTTTTTAGTGAGAATGATTCAACAAATTCATGGGAATATTTTCATTTTAAAAATCATTAAAATCGGTGGAGCAGTTCCAGGGAAATCTCTGAAAAAGTAAAAAAAAATAAATGAAAAACATGATATTTCTATATTGTTCTTGTTGTTATTCTAAATGTTGCATTGTTGTCATAGCTGGACTTGTTGTTTTTGTGGTCGTTGTGGTAATAATATAATAAAAATAAACCCTTTGTACATTTTTTTATCTACTCTGGTAGAAAAATTTAAAAGTTTCCATTGTTTTGGCATCACTAAAAAAATTTGTTAGATCATTTCTGTTATTGCCACGAGCCCGCCTGCAGATCGATTGGGGCACGGGAAAGTTGTTAAAAGCGATCCAAAATTTTTTCGTCAAGCAGACACTACGAGTTAATGTAAAGGGAGTAAAAATTCACCAACATCTAAAGCAAATAATGCTAAAATACCTAGTTGTTAATAAAAAAAAAAACAATTGGGCAATTCACAATGGGTAATATATCGTTGCATCTGTTGTATCGTGTATCACTTTACAATAGTGTAAAATTGTTGTTGGTAATTTTCACTGAAAAATCTGATACACGATCCAACTTCATTTGCTATGTTTAGTAAATGTTGTATATTGCTATGTTTAGTAAATGTTGTATATTGTATCTTAACATATCAGTTCCAAGTGAATGCCAGTTTTTATGAAAAAGAAAAAACAAATACATAGAATTTTATCAGCATAAATAATTATAAAATAAAATATGGCAAATAATGCAAATAACGCAAATACATCGATAAGTTTATTTATATAAAAATTAATGTTTATATTTTTAGTATGTATTTTCTCTTTCAGTACCAACCAAAACACTTAACATTTTTTTTTTTTTCATTATAAATTAAAAAGCATACATACACATAATGGAAAAACTAATCCAGAAAAAATTTCAGCTCCTTTGATGAATTTTTGAGCTATCCCTGGCCCTTCAAAGTTTTGAATTTTTGGTATTTTTGCCAAAATTTTCCGTTGTAAACACCCTAGTGTATAAACTATAAACCCAAATACAAAATGGGTTTTTTTCCTACAAAGACGCTTTTATTACCTTTCCAAAATGCCCAAAATCTCTAAATTCTGATTAAAAATGACAAAGGTATTGCTGTTATAGTCAACGTGAACGTACCTTATTTCATTGTGAATTGTCTATTTATATATGTTCATTAGAGTCGTTCACGTTTGTATGGCCATTTTTCAAAATGAGTTCTAAAGCCCACAAATGGGCTTATTTTTTTCCTTTGAATATAAAAATAATAGTATGAAATTTGATGCAGATTTGATAACAGAGTAGTCGGCGCGGAAAACGGAAATTTTTAACAGTTTTTTTAGAAAAAATTGTTATTTAAGATTATCTTTTTTTGATTAAGTATCAATTTATAACGAAATTACTTGGTTTATCTTCATATATAAGTTAAATTTGACTTGACTATAAAATATTGTTAGTTATAAATATCTAAAGACAAAAAATTCAAAATTAATCCTTTTATGCACTTGGGGTCAAAATGACCCAAATATTTCTTAAAAAAGTCATTTTTTTGACATGTATTTTCAAATCCAATTTTCAATCGATTTCCGCGCCGACTTTTCTTTATTCAATCGGCACCAGATTTCACAAGAGGTATTTTCATATCCAAAGGAAAAAATAAGGCCATTCGTGGCTTCAGAAATCATTTTCATTTATTTGCACCACTCTAATGTTCATTCACAATAGCAGTGTACAGCTGTTACGTTATTTTGAACAGCACAGTTTTATTCAAAATGTTTTCAACTCGTTCTAAAACTCGTGTTTATTTAATCGGTGAACCTTGTTCAAAAATATTAGGCGCTAAGTTACCATCCAAAGGGCAAGTTTTATCGCTTTTATTCAGTATCTATAACGACCAAAGACTTTCGTTGCGTGCTAGTGCAGCTATAGTTGTAAATGAGGCGTGCGGTTTTTGGGATAAAGCTTACATTCCAACACAACGCAAAGATAAGTGCATTGACAAATTGTTATTGTTGCATGGTAAGTGGCATAAATTATTTAAACATAGAAGCCGCGAAAGTGCAGCACACAAGAAGAGTGAAAAGGCATTTCTAAAGAAGTTGGAAGAATTGTTCGATATCGCAGCAGCAAATGCCATAGACGTTATGACTAACAACGCCGACAAGCAATTTTTAATAAATCAAAGAAAGGGTCGGCATGGCGTCATATTAGGCATTGATACAGTCGCCATGCGAAAGGAGAAGGCAAGATTGGATCGCATACAAGCTGAAGCAGAGCGGAGAAGAAGGGAGGAGGAACAGTTGGCATCTATTTCAGATACAAGTAATCTTGATGATATCGATTCAAATGATACTACTATTGAAATGAACGAACTTGTTGAAACCGACTCCGAAATGGATGTGGACTTTGCTGTGAATACAGTGCCATCTTCTAAAAGAGGCACATTTAATTTTATCAATGAAAGAATTGTGTCTGCTCTCGATAAATGCAAGGTCTCAGATAGATATGCTGTTCATCTACTGGTCACAGTTGCTGAGTCGCTAGGCCACGACGTTCAAAAATTGATAATCAATCGGACCACTCTACAGCGAGTACGACAATTACAACGCGAATCAATTGCTACCAAAATAAAAGATAATTACAAATTGAATCCGGATATGCCATGCACTGTTCATTTTGATGGCAAATTATTACCCAGTATACATGGAAAATCAAAGATTGACCGTCTTCCCGTTATCGTCTCCAATAAGAATGGCGATCAACTGCTTGGCATCCCATCTATACGAAATGGAACTGGCCATCAGATATCGGCCGCGGTAATTAATGTTATTACTGAATGGGGTTTGGAACAAAATATTCAAGCGATTTGTTGCGACACAACAGCATCGAATACAGGACGGTTAAATGGCGCGTGCACGCTACTTCAGCAGGGGCTCGGGCGAAGCTTGATGATTTTGGCCTGTCGTCATCATATTTATGAAATTGTTGTTAAAGCGGTCTTTGATATAAAAATGGGGGCAACATCTGCGCCGGATGTGCTTTTATTCAAGAGATTTCAAGCTAAATGGGGTATGTTCTTGTTGTATAACATATACGAAGCATGTATTTCAATGTAACTTGAAACTAATTACTTTTCAATGCTTTTACTTTTATTGTAGAAGGACTAGATGTTGCTGAATATAAAACGGCTTTGGATGATGATAATGTCGACTTGTCGAACATATCAGACGAAATCGGGAGCTTTTGCATTGACCAATTGAACGAAAAACACAGCAGAGCCGACTATGCTGAGTTTCTTAAGCTTGTTCTGATTTTCTTGGGAAAAACACCGCCATCTGGAGTCTCATTCCGCTCGCCTGGAGCATTTCACCACGCCAGGTGGATGGCGAAAGTAATATATTGCTTGAAAATTTATTTGTTTCGCGGACAATTTGAACTAAAAGCGCGCGAGCTCAAAGGAATACGCGATATATGTTTATTTGTCGTAACATTATATGTTAAAGCCTGGTTTTACGCACCGTTTGCCGCCGCAGCTCCCAATGTTGATTTGGCTTTTTTAATTGATTTGCACAATTATGGTATAGTGGACAAGGATATTTCGAATGCAGCATTAAAAAAAATGTGTGGCCATTTGTGGTATCTTTCTGATGAAGCAGTTGGCTTAGCATTTTTTGACAACAGCATAAATGTTGATGTAAAAGCAAAAATGGTACAGTCTCTCCGAGGTGATCCATCTGAACATGACAACATATTTCAAAATCGAAATATTATACAACCGAAAGATGTACCTTCATTTAAAAACAAAACTTTAGCGTTTTTCGTTACAAAGAGAACCGCGGAATTTTTTAAAAGATTCAATATCTCTACTGAATTCATGGCTTATGAACCTTCTACTTGGCCACAACATCATTCGTACATTGAAGGCTTGCAAGTTGTTCAAAAAATGCAGGTAGTCAATGACGTCTCTGAACGCAAGGTAAAACTAATGGAAGAATTCAACCAGCTCCTCACTCGCGATGAAGAGCAGAAGCAGTTCTTGTTATTAACAGTTGATAAGTATCGTCAACAATACTCAAGTTATTTGAAAAGTACACTGTTGCAAAACGAATGACGAACTAATTTTTATTGTAACGTGTTGCTTTTAATTTATTCATTACTTACAATAAATCTGTATATAAACCCCTATATTGTCGTTGTTTTTAATCAGAATTTAGAGATTTTGGGCATTTTGGAAAGGTAATAAAAGCGTCTTTGTAGGAAAAAAACCCATTTTGTATTTGGGTTTATAGTTTATACACTAGGGTGTTTACAACGGAAAATTTTGGCAAAAATACCAAAAATTCAAAATTTTGAAGGGCCAGGGATAGCTCAAAAATTCTTCAAATGAGCTGAAATTTTTTCTGGATTAGTTTTTCCATTGACCTCAAAAAATGAGCCCCGGGGAGCGGGATTCGGAGCAAGTTTAAAATCGCCCATACAACGAAGGGCCAGTCTAATGTATATCCATAACAACTGCATGTTATAAATAAATCGGTATATTATTTTATTTACATAAAATTCTGCAATATTTTGTTGTGGGGAAAATATATTTCTTTTGCATTAACAGAGTGTCACTTCATTTTGCTCAGCGTGACTATGCCCCAGTAGATGGCGCCACAATTTTTGTTCTAATTTAACATGAATGTCAATATTTTCAACTAGATATCATACAGAACAATGTTAAGAGTATACACGGGCTGGTCTTTTATTTCATACGTTTTTTCATTATTCTTTTACAAATATGAACATAAGTTTGGCATGTTAATTTTTTGTTGTCTTTACAAAAGAGAGTTACCGAGTTCATCAATGAGTTTTTTGCTTTCAAAACAGTTCTACATAGTTATATAGAATTATTATTCTGCTTTACCTACAAAATATCTGATTGCGATTACATCTAATTTTTAAAAATTGTTTATAATTAATAAAGCATTATTATTCACATAAATACAAAATTGCACTTTTTAAATTTTCCATTCAAATTTAAGAAAATATCAATTCTTATAAAAACTGAAATTAAAATTTCCAATTATAAATTAGAAAATATTAATCGAATTTCAGAAAATCATATCAAAACGTCGGAAATAATAATTTTAAATTTAGAAGACATCAATTGCATGTTTAATATATAAATTTTATTCGTTAAACACAAATTGAAATCTCAAAAAAAAAAAAAAAAAAAACACCAAATATGTTTGCATTTAAAAATGTTTACATTTAAAAAAAAAAATATTGCCATTCAGGAGAAATTAATAACTTTTCAGTACCGAATCGTTAAAAAAAGAAAATTGCAAAATTATTGTTAAAGTCAATAATTTTAAAGTCAGCTGTTGTTGTTATCTAAACGACAACCATGTTTGTGTTGTTTATTCAATCGATAAAAACTTAAATTTTTAGGTTGAAATGTCGTCATACATAAATAAAAATCATAAAGTAGTGAAAATTTTTTGCTTTTATTAAAAAACTTTTTTATATAAATAAAAAAATTAAATAGCATACTCAATTCATTATTTCATTTTCAAATAAACAGAAATATTAGTAAAAAAAAAATAAAGGTATTAAACATAAACATAAAATCATCCTGTCAAACACGAAGTAATTTGTTTTTTTCTATTCTTTGTGTTTTTCGCTTATTTTGACAGAGGTGCCACTAGTTTACAATTTAAACAAATAGAAAAACAGATTTGTCGACTGTCGTTAAGATGTATGTTTTTAGTGAATCACTTAATCCTTAGTGCAAACACCAATAGCTGTCGATATATTTTGCGATTATCAGATCGTTGAATTTGAAAATATTGATTTAAATTCAATGAATTTAAGAAAACCTCAAATGATATTTAACAATTGCTAACATAAAAATTGTTACATAAGTAAACGTAATTTGATGAGAATGTTATTTTTTATATATAAATTTTCACAATTTTTTTTGGATGAAAATTTGAAGTTTTTCAGAAAATAAAGATAACATTAAATTATTTTATTTAAAATGTTTGGGACTTTTGGTTTTTTGCGTTTGGCATCCCTAATTTGATTATTTATTATTATAAATTTATTCTCTATGTTTTCAAAATATGGCAATATTTTAAAAAAAAGTTGACAGAGCTATTTTTCTTTTTGGTTATTATTTTGTTACTCCATCCGACCTATATGGCCACAATGAAGAAATATTTGGCCAGTTAAAAGAAACTATACAGCCATCTCCAATTAGCACGATTTAATGCATATAGCCACTCTACACAACCATTACCTTTGCAATGGAGGTTAGGGCGAGCTATTTAATTAGCAAAAACTAAATTAAACGAGAAACGCATGCATATAGGTATATAACCTAAATGCATGGCGATCAGCAACCACGATGACCAAAAAGCAAACACCGAAATAAATCCGAAATAATAGAAAAGACGAAAACCAACCCAAAGAATTTTGTTAAATAATTTGGTATTAAGTTTAACAAATTGTTGACTTTTTCCAATATTTTGTTTAAATTTATTATCAATACTCAAACCGAGGTGGAGGGTATTAAAGATTCGGCACAGCCGAATTTAACACTCTTACTTTTTTTTTTAAATTTTAAAGCGAAATCTATAAAATTTTATTTTGATTTTTTTATTAGTTATGGTTTTCAGCAGATCTAATAAATCAATCAAATCAATATTTATAGCAATAATTTAACAAAATTGAAGTAAATTTTATTTTAGACACCTATATAATTTAAACATTTTTGCTAAATAATATTTATTAAGGCCATTGTTAAAAAAATATACTTACTTGTTCACATATTCTCACTAGAAGGTAACATTAAACATTCGTATTTACATGCAAACAGCATGTCACAATTGAAACATAAATTCTAAATTAAACAGAAAAATTGTCAACAAATTTTATTTAAAAAAAAAAAAAAAAAATATTTCTAATTCAAATATGTACCAACTGAAGGTGAATTTTTTTCATTCTTTTTGTGTTGCCCAAACATCCATCTGTTTACGAAATTGCAACACATTCATATTCATATATAACAACCACTCCCAAAGCACACCTTTGATAAATAAACAAAAATGATGCTAACAGAAAAACTGCAGAAAACCAAAAATTGAACTGTAGAGAAAATCTAAAAAAAAAAAAAAAAAAAAAATAATGATTACAAATGAACTCTTATATAAATTTTGCAAACCTACTAACTAGGGTTATCAATATTTGGGGTTTTAGCTTTGTTGGATTAAGACCTCGAAATTATTTCTATTTTACAAAGCGCTGTAATACTAAAGATTATTCGATTATTCGAATAATAAGATACATTCTTAATAAATTCAAATATTTTTTTAATATATTTCACAGGAAAAAAACACAAATAAACGTATTAACCTTCATAGGGTCCTCAAATCTGACTTACGTTAACGTTCTTTGGGTCAAATTTGACCCAGTTAAAAAATTCAATATGAAAACAATATTTTTTTTCTCTTGAAAATTCGTCGTTCGTAAATAATTGTGTTCTATATGCTTTTTGTTAAAGTTTAGTTGCTAAAGTTTAGTTGCTAATTAAAAAAAACTGAACCGATAAAATTGTTGCGACCTTCCTACCAATGAAAGTACTATAGTTTGTGATTTTTTCTGTTTAAAAAAAAATCCTCTTTGAAAACGCCTCTAAGCGTAAGAACTATTAGAAC